>CM076680.1:40340260-40940260 GCA_038501925.1 Xenopus petersii | reverse complement strand
AAAAAAATTATGAAATCAAATGTATCCAAGAAACAGAAGCTTCCCATTTGTTCCAATGTTTTTAATTGGAATGTAAGGTAAATGGATTTCTGGGATACATCTTTATTTGTTATATGTGACAATGATAGCTGGGACAAAACTTGTTGCCTATGAGGATATGAAGCAGTATATCATTTTAATTATCAACTCGTTACCTTTCAAGCGGTAATTTCATTTGTTTAAGGGCTGCAAGGCCAATCAGAATGTCTTCAATTATCGGAGTCCTTTATAAATTGAGAATTGCTCTCACTTGAGGGGGAACATGCAGATACAGGAATTAGATTAGTACTTGTTCTAAGGGAACAATGAATGTTTTCTTGCTTTCTGTTTTATTCACTGATGAGTTCTAGTGGGGGGGGACTGTCCATTTCCAATTTAATCTTTTTTAAATCGTATTTATTACAAATTATTTTGCTGTCATGCTACATCACTTGAACTGGAATTAGAAAATTAAACAGAAGTACAAGCTTAAGAAGAATTGCCATGGTTTTTCCCATAAATGTGTTTTTCACAGAATTCCAGTGATGTTGCATTTGCAAGGTAACATTGAGCTTACTTACTTCACCATAAATCGCAATAGTACCTGAAATATTTCAAGTCTGGTCAGATTCTTTTTTCTAGTGTTCTACTAAAGAGTGATATCAAATTCTTCAAATACAAATGCACTGCACATTTTTGATGCAGAGAGCTGAGGGAACCCTGGAGCTACTGCCAACTCCAGACCAGGTGGCAGATGGTCAATAGGAGCAACTGAGCTCCATTCACAAGAGGATGAAGGAAGGACTGAGCTGCACCAAGCACAACTACACTAGAACTCTGATTTTACATTTCCCAGTGGATGTGACATTTGGGGGAAAAAATATGTACCATGCCTGTATGAGGCCGTGAAAAAAATGGCATAAATTCCTGATATGTAAAATTAGGGTTCTACTGCATACAGAAGTATAAAGTATAAAATTTTCATGCAAGTACCTTTAAGGAATTTGATAAATTTGCGCAAACGCAAATGTCTTTTCCCAGAGATTTAGCACTGGCCAATCACAGTTTAACCTTTGTAAATTTTACACCCCTAAATATCAAAAAATGCCTGCAGAATATTCATAAAAATAACCATTACACAAAGCATAATATGAGTTCAGATTACTTATTTATATTTCCCTTAATGAAGAGTACATTCTGGAAACAACTCATGCTTTTTGAAGAGCCACATACTGTATAACATTTCATCATTGTACTTTGTTTGTCTTAAAGAAGACTAGTTGTACAGTACTAATGTGCTGGCTAATTATATATATAAATATATACAGCTCCCTTAGTTACAAATTATTTAAATTTAGTATGACTGGTCCTTTTAGATGTCCATTGTCCTTTGTGAACTTTTGATTTAAATGAGTGTAAACACTTTTCAGTTTCCTCACCATGATGTGGAACATTATGTGGGAACTGGCCATCAGCTGGATATTCTCTGGGGTTTTTCTGTACTCAGAACTTTCCCATTGTAAAATATAGATGTGAGGTCACTTGGTTCACTGTAGAGAAGAGGGTTTCCGTAATATATTATATTATATTGCTTTTTTTTTGTTAGCAAGAGACAATAAACAGGACCGGTGGTCAAGCAGGCGGCCTGGAAAAAGCCTGGAGGAAGCCTGTGTCCCATCTTAGGAGAAATTAGATAAATTAGACATACCTCACCTGTCATCATCTTAGAATTAACGCTGGCTTCTATTTGAACATCACTGACATACTGTATACATTTATACAACTTTTTCCAATATGCATATGAAAAAGTATGAGAACCCCTCTTAATTCTTTGGAGTTGTGTTTATCGTTGGTTGAGCTTTCAAAGTAGCAACTTCCTTTTAATGTATAACATGTCTTACGAAAACAGTAGTATTTCAGCATTGAATTAACAGAAAATATGCAATATGCATCATAACAAAATTAGACAGGTGCATAAATGTGGGCACCCCAACAGAGATATTACATCAATATTTAGGTGAGCCTCTGTAACAACAGTTACTCATCCTGGTGGTCTAGCGGTTCGAGGGGGTCGGCTGGGACGCCTGCTGCCCCCTCGGTGGGGATGCCCGCCATGCTGCCACTCCTCTTCCTCTAAGGTCTAGTTTCTTAGGGAGCAGCCGGCGCACAACTTCCTTATTTATTGGCGCATGAGGACGCCAGTGCGCAATGGCGCGGAGGTTAAAAGTATTTAAAGTCACAGATTGTATTTCTCCATGTCCATTATAGGTTTCTTCCTAGTGAGTTCCTGGTGACTCTGTGCTGTTTAAAGGTTCTGTTTTCTGATATCTGATACCCTGTTGTGACCCTTTGTGACAAACCTGACTTCTGAAATCCTGACCCTGCCTGGTAACTGACTCTTCTATATCTGTAGCCCTCATGATTGATCTCCTGGATTGATCCTTGCCTGTCTGACTCCACTTGTACTCTGCCTGCACCGACCCGGCCAGATTTGACTATGCTTTCTGTCTACGCTTTGTACTGTAACCTTCTGCCCAAAAGACTTTGCCTTACGTTCGTGCCCCTTTGCTCGTCCAGAACCTCTCTTAATAAGACCTGATGGCAGCCGATTAGCCAAGGGCTCCTCCCGAGGTGAAAGGCAGCTGTTAAAGGCTGAAGCAAGAGCAGTGAACAGGGTGCTTAGCATTGGTTCTGGATTTAGGGTGCCGATCATGACAACCTCCTTTTGCAAACGTAACACCTCTAGACGCCTCCTATAGCTTTTGATGAGTGTTTGGATTCTGACTGTGGTTATTTTTGACCATTTGTCCATACAAAATATCTCCAGTTCAGTTAAATTTGACGGCTGCCGAGCATGGACAGCCTCCCTCCAATCATCCTATAGCTTTTCGATATTCAAGTCGGGGGAACTGAGATGGTCATTTTAGAATATTGCACTTCTCCCTCTGCATAAATGCCTTTGTAGATTTCGAATTGTGTTTAGGGGCATTGTCTTGTTAGAATGTCCAACCCCTGCGTAACTTCAACTGTGTGACTGATGCTTGCTGAAGAATTTGTTGATAATGGGTTGAATTTATCCGACCCTCAATTTTAAAAGGGCCCCAGTCCCTGAACTAGCCACGACGCAGCCCCAGTGTGTGTGTGTGTGTGTGTGTGTATGTATATATATATATAAAAATATAAATATATATATATATATATATATATATATATATATATATATATATATATATATACACACACACACACAAGATGAATGAATCTACTTTATATGGTCATGGAACTCCTATAATATTACAATATGGTGTATGTATTTTTCTTTTTCTCTCGCTCTCACTAAAGAGAGATAGATATACTGTATAATACATTGCCAAAAGTATTCTGGCTCCCCCTACTCAATAAAGAAACTGGCTTATCAATCTACACATCATCAAGTCCCTTTCATTGTGGCACCACCATGAGATGCCAACTTGCAAACAAAGAATAATCCCAGTATACAAATCAGATGTTTAGAGTGCAGTGCTTAATGGAGCCTCTTATGTGCATTGTACCTGCAGTGCAAGTAAAATACATGAATGGGGATATAGGCCACCTGCATACTTTCTATACATATGCATGGATATATATGTTCTCCTACTGCAGGGCAGGGTGCAAAAGTAGAAGATAAATGGGGTGTATGCCTGTTTTTGCTCCCTGCCTATTTGTAAAGAGGCCTCTTGTTAAGTTGCATTTTTAACACTAATCCATTAAGTGGATTAATCAAAATTCAGTTGTAATTATCATCCAATAATGTTTCTGTGTAAGACTCGTGTTATGAAGCTATGTCTTTACAATCTTACATGTTATTACAAAACGTTAACTATTTTATTCTTATTTAGGCCATGCTAAATATACCATATTTAGGTGTTTGTGTGCATTACACTTGCTGCACTAATGCCCAGTTTATCCAGCTGCTTTCAAGTGATTTTTTTCCCATACAGCAATGGCGGAACTTGTATTTTTAGCGTTGCTTTATTTAGAACCCTCAAATACAGAGCTGATAAGATAAAGAGCGACAATGAATAATGTCTTCATTGCCTAATCTGCATGAGACACTGCTTAGCTTGATATTATCATTTGGAAAATGAACAGGGAAAGGGCCATCATAATTAATTGGCCAGTAATGTGAAATGGACAGCATGCTCAACCAAGTTTAAAAGAATTAAATATTAATATATAATATTTTCATCTGAGAACCATATGTAATCTACAGTAGAATAAATCAGTGTTGGGGAAAAAAAGGTTGACTGGAATTTTCGAAGAAGCTTTATGCATAACAGGAAGTTTATTTCCCCTTTACCTGCATGTGTGTGGCTATTTTCTTCCTGTATTTCAAAAATACAACAATACAGACTAGGGCTGCCACCTTTTGATAGTAACAATACCAGCTTTTTGAGAGAAGGGGCTGAGTGAGGGATGACATAAGGGCTAAGGATAGGAAGGGACATATAAGGGATGGGGCTAAGATTTGAAGCCCATTGATCAACATTCTTATTTTAGTGGTTTTAGAGGTTTACAAAACCATAAAACATTTTCTCTAAAACCATGAATGCAACTTAAAACTTAAAAAGTACAAGAAAACTCAAAAGCCTCTTATCTAAACAGAAAACATCTAAAAGTCTGAATTGATTAAAAATGGACAAAGAGGATAAGCACAGCTCCTATAGATCTATATAGGACCTGGACAGCTTTTACATGGCAACGATTTATATGAGTTTTTTTTATTTATTTTTTTTTTCATTTTATGAATCTAGAATTTTTTGAGTTTTAGAGAAATAAAAAAACAACACATTTTTAGAGAAATAAATTAGATTCATGAAAAACATAGAAATGTGAATGTTAGTAAATAGGCCCCATAGTCAGGCTAGATCAGGTGAAAACTGGATGAGTAGGCAGGCTTAGAGAGCTGTCAGGAGTTAGAGATTACTTTATACAGTATATGATTCACAATATACCTTCACAATTCCTACTGTACATTGCACATTGTCACTTTTAGTTTTCAGTTTTGCATTAATCACTACAGTTTGGGCACATCTCCCTCTACCCTTTCTATAAAGCTAAAGTCAGTCTTGACTGTGGAGAATCTGCAATAAATTACAATGGTTCACTTAGTGGCTAGAAAGTAAAGTTAGACAGTTAGACAGTCTTTATCCTCATTATCAAAAGACAGAAAATGAATTGGTTGTTTTACAAATGTTGACATTTACATCATCTGATACAATGTGATAAACATAAATTGATTATTCATTGAAATATGCTTGTGTTTTACAGGTAAATTCAATATTCAAGGAATTGTCTTCATTAAGGACTGCACTGAGGCGGAACCATAAAGATGTTGTCCAACGTATCTACAGTAGAAAACAGTGATGTGGAAAGAATTGCAGTTAATTGCTCCAAGTCAGGAATGCACAATTACATCTTCATCGCCATTCCAATCATTTATAGCACCATATTTGTTGTAGGAGTATTTGGTAACAGCATGGTGGTAATTGTGATTTATTCCTACATGAAGATGAAGACAGTGGCCAGCATTTTTTTGATGAATTTAGCTCTGTCTGATTTATGTTTTGTGATCACTTTACCCTTATGGGCAGCTTACACAGCAATGCACTATCATTGGCCATTTGGTAACTTCTTGTGCAAGGTAGCATCAACTGCCATAACCTTAAATCTATATACCACTGTTTTCTTACTGACATGCCTCAGCATTGACCGCTACTCTGCCATTGTCCATCCCATGAAATCTCGTATTTGGCGCACTGCAATGGTAGCTAGGCTAACATGTGTCGGTATATGGCTTGTAGCTTTTTTGGCAAGCATGCCTAGCATAATATATCGTCAAATATATTTATTTCATGATACGAATCAAACAGTGTGTGCCATAGTATATGACTCTGGACATATATATTTCATGGTTGGCATGAGTTTGGCCAAGAATATTGTTGGTTTCCTTATTCCTTTTTTGATCATTTTAACAAGTTACACATTGATCGGGAAGACCCTAAAAGAAGTCTACAGAGCTCAAAGGGCCAGGAACGACGATATTTTTAAGATGATTGTAGCTGTTGTTCTACTGTTCTTTTTCTGTTGGATTCCTTATCAAGTGTTTACGTTTCTGGATGTTTTAATCCAGATGGATGTGATCCAAAACTGCAAAATGTATGATATTGTGGACACAGGCATGCCCATTACAATATGCATTGCTTACTTTAACAGCTGCCTGAACCCCTTCTTGTATGGTTTTTTTGGAAAGAACTTCAGGAAACATTTTCTGCAACTCATTAAATATATACCACCAAAAATGAGAACCCATGCAAGCGTTAACACCAAATCGAGTTTAGTTTCAAGCAGTCTGTCAGACACCAAGCGTGCATCAAAAAAGATTGCCTTGCAGATGACTGACAATGAAGAACATTGCAAGTAGCTTAGAAGGTATTGTATTTCTAACTAAACATATAAATACTTAAAGTGGAGAAACACCACTTTATTAAATATAACCTTCTGCAACTGGCAGCTTTCCAGATACTTATATATTGCTAAAGCAGAAGAAAATCAAGAGCATTTTACAGCCTAAAAGCAAGGATAATGGTGCATATAACACATTTCCTCTGTATTCCTTGTGCATGTATCTATAATGTAGAGGCGCGTTCCAAAACAGCAGTCATTGGCCTTGTAACCAATTAACGGATAATGATGTTTATGATGATACCACGCATGGGGTCGTTTTGTGTTTCAGCTGAAGGAAACTGGTGTGTAAATATCAATTTTGAATGTGCCATCATACTGTATGCATACCTCATTAATTTATTTGTGAGTCAGTATTCATCTGTATATATCTTTTTGTATATTAACTCATTTAATTTATTGTATATATACACTTTAGTCAGATCCACAGTGTATTTTGCAAAAATGGCACACACAAAAAATATTCATAGCCTTCACTGATTCAGTTGTTTGTACTTAAAGCTGCTAGATCCACCTAAAGGTTCCTGCACTTTCAAGGCATTTGGTGAAATTCACAAATCATGAAAACCCTGCTGTAATCTAATCAGGTCCACATATCAACTGAAATCATGCTTTAGATAATATTATTCCAAACAGATGAAAAGTAATGAAAAAATTGGGTATTTTTTGGAAATTCTTGGAAGTGGAGACATTTAGATTTATGTTCAAATGTGGGATATTAACAATTTTAAATCATCACATTCCAAGCACTGCAGAATCTCATTGGAGATTTGAGTGATAGTAGGGCAATCGGAAACAAAAGAAAGCACATTTGTGGGGTTATAAGAGGTTAGAGTTTGAATAGTTGGATAATTACTGATTCATTTATTTCAAAATATACATATTTAAGCTTATTTACCGAGGCAGGGAAAGGCACAAAGTAAAAACTAAATGGTGCAAAAGCAGTCAGCTTTCTGAACTTTTCTTTGCCTTACTTCTTGAGGAGCACCTCTTTGTGTTCCAATATTAAAGCACAAAGATTGGCGCCTCACTGTGTGTGCAGCCCTGTCTGCTTTTCATAGAAGGGTTGGGAGGTGGTCAGCATTTAGGTGTCCCATGGAATGTCCCCTAGCTTGGGTTTCCAGTACAAGATGGAGAGTACAAGAGCATGAAAAGTCTGGGGGAACCCCATATTTGCCTTCAATGTATTTATTTCCCTTTTGTTTTGATGCAGGTATTACTAACTAAGTTTGCCGTTTAAATCATGTCTAATATGGCTGTAAATGTCTTTATTTGCTCCCTTAGTCCTTTTATTCTGCTTGAACCCCCTTAAAGGAGAGAAAGACAGAAAGGGTCATGAATGAGCACACTCGGAAAGTGGTATGATGGTATTGGTCAGCAAGACCTCCTAAATGGGCAAACATGAAGATCATCTCTGGTACTTCAAGCACTGGCCTGAAGTATTATTATAACATGGTTGCTGGTATTCTACTTCACCCGCTGTTGTGTTGATTCCAGGGTTGTTATTAATCTTCATATTAGATATTAAATGTGGTCTGAATGCAGATATGTCCATAGGGGGATGAGCTTTGATCATTGTTTGTGATCATTGTGTTTGTAATACTACTTGATATACAGTATATTGTGTGATAAAATGTTACTTCTATCTCTGTAAAATTTCAAGGGAGATAATATGTTTGTTACTGATTATGTGGTATAATTCTTAATGGCAAAAAAACAAAATAAAGGCTATAATGCACATGTAACGTGACCCTATCCTTCTTTTTTAAAGTAGATTTATTGCTAGTTAATCATTTATGCCTTAAGATATAATATTTTCTTTAAAAGGAGAACTTAAGACAGAGAAAATATTAAGCTTAATGACCACCCTGAGCATAAAGCTCACTGTATCAGTCTATAGGCCTATCACAGTGAAGATCATTGCCTCCATTCAATTCTCAGGTAAGACGTGCGTGGATTCGAAACGGCAGGTACAGGTTCCAGTGTGCTCTGTGCCCTTCAACGTTTTTTTGGTGGGGGGAATTGCTGGGTATGTATGCCACTGCCTCTAGTGATGATCTTGGTCCTTTACATCTTTTTTAACATAGGACTGCCACATCAGGATGATTCTTACCCTGTGGATAAACTCAGATAAGAATCAGCCCCTATGTTCTGCTTAGCTTCTAATGTGCCTGCACTCGCATCACTGCATCACACATGGAGCATATTTCCACCCCAAAATGCATACTCGCACATTTCAGTGCCAAAATCCTCCTTGTGTGCCTCAACCTGGGCCAACGCATTAGCTCCAAGTGTAAGCACATAGGAAAGCTGAGCATATCGTAAGGGCTGGTGTGGCAGTACCCTTAGAGTCTCCGAGTTGTTACTGGTCTTTCACATAGGGACCGTGGCAAAGTAACTAACAAGTAACTAGCAAAGACAACTTGAGCCCCACAAGAAGTACCAGCTTAACCTAAACTGCCTGTATTTTAACATAATTTCTGTTTCTTTCATCATTAAATTATAGAGGAGTGGAAAGAACAGGTATGGGAGCCACATCCCATACATTTCCGCTTTTGCCTAATTGGTGACGTTCAGTCACCTACGAGAGTAAGTCATTGAGCCTCAGTCCATGGCTGCCAAATGTTATCGAATTTATTGGGACAACCCCATGCTAGGTATGATGCTAGGCGAGTTTGATCATAGAGAGCATATTGTTGACTTGTTTTGCCGCACTTTTAGTGTGGTAGCTCTGGGCCCCATCCATCTTAGCATAACACACTTTTTTGCATAGTATAATAGTGCTCTAGTAAGAAGGTTCATGTGCTTACCCATGACGGCTCGCAGCGGAGAAAGGGACGGTTGTGTTGAAAGATACGTTGTAACTGCTCTCCAAAAGTGCTGTATATGAGGGCATTGCCAGGTCATGTGGTGGACGTCTGCCTGGTCAATCTATAAATCCAGTAATTGGATAATGAAACCAATAGGCGCAGGGATTCTACAGCAAAGTGCCTTTATTCAACAACACAGTGTGTTTTGTCAATCTGACACCTGTGGCAGTTACTGTTGTCTCTTCTACTAAATCCATGCAGTTTGGTGGGTGTCAGGTAGACCTGGTACAAAAATTTGTATTGTATCAGTCTGTCCCGGGAGGATATTAGGAATTGGTATAAATTGTCAGTCACCTCCTCCCTTTGGTCCTCCCCCAGGTCTCCTAGTGTGTCCCGCCATTTAAGGTAGGTATGGTTGAACGGGGTTGTTGGGGCTCGGACCAGCAGCCAGTAAATTTGGGATGTGAGCTTCACTGGCGTCTCAGAGCTTACAAGTCCCAATAGTGGGTAGTCCTCGAATATTTGTGACTGAGATCGAATTGCCTGGTAAAGGCTTCTCTTAGCTGAAAATGCTAAAAAAGTATGTAGTCTCAGGTTGCATGATGCCATGTTGTCTCTGAGGGTTGTGTAAGACGCAAAAGTGACGTCCATCAGCACATCTGTGAGTTTTTTGATACCCCCTAGTGGCCATTCTTGGAAGGTCAGAGAAATGAATAAGATTGGAGTGGTAGATTTGGGGAGAGAGGTGACGGAGGTTCACCCCAGTTTCTAGTAGACATAAGTTATGTAGATCCAAATTACGGAAAGATCCATTATCCGGAAAACCCCAGGTCCTGAGCATTCTGGATAACAGATCCTATACCTGTACATATATTTATTCTATATACTGTGCATTAAATAGGCACATTACAAGTACTACACCGACCTCACATTTCATGGAACTGACCCAGTTTAAGTTAAAGTCTCATTGCAAAACATAATCACACCTTGTGTTTGCCTTTCATTTAGAGAGATAACTATTCTAATTTTGCATTTCTGCTTGCTTTATTGAAAAGAAAAATGGCATTACAGCAACCTAAAAATCCAAAAACTGTTAGAAAAGAGGGCACAAATCTATCTACTGGTGTTCCACATTGATGCAGGTCTAAAAAGTTGGAGGGTCTGTAACAAAGGGAGTTTCACCACTAAACCCTAAAGATAGCACAGCAGAAGCTCAAACCACACGTTAAAGGGGCAGTTTAACTTAAAGATATCAGAATATCCCTCTACAATTGCCATTGTTTTCTCATTCTTTTTTCTTGGTTTTGTTTTTTTTTTGCTTTTAATTTGGCTTCTCTCTCTCTAATCTGAAGTTTATAATGCTATGTTGGCTGCCAGAGTCAGAACGTCCAGCAACTGTATCCAGAAATGTCATTCTGAGCTTGTTTCTTTATTGTTAATATGTTTATTATCTTTCTATGCAGGCCTTCTCTTATTAATAATTCACTCTCTCCCCAACACCACTGTCTCATTTCCAGAATACATTAGACAAACAAACAACAGTTTAAATTTCACAGCTACAGACAGTGCATTCATTAAACTGTAATTAAAAAATATAAAAAGTAAAGAGATAATTTCCAAATTAGAATACTATTGTCTTTATTATAATAAAAGTTCATTTTAAGCTAAAAAAAAGCAAAATGAGTGGTTATTAAGCAATGGGATTCTGGGATCTAGTGTTTTCCAGATAATAGATCTTTCCATAATTTTAATCAACATGCCTTAACTCTACTAAAAATTACCATTATTTAAACATTAAATAAACACAATAGAATGATCTTGCCACCAATATATATTCGTGCAGAGTAGTTACCATCAAGTACGAGGTATTGTTTTATTTTTATACAGAAAGGGGTAAGCATTTTTAACAATCAGTCTTTTTTGCTTAAAATGGAGGCTATGGGGCAAATTTACTAAAGGGCGAAGTGGCAAACGCAAGCGAAAATTCACCAACGTGACATCATTTCGTTACTTCGCTGATTTACTAATGGGTGCTGACGTAAATTTGCTAGCGAAGTGGACCTACTCTAGTGCTACTTCGCACCCTTACGCCAGACGAAGTTGTGCTATGGCGAAGGGACGCAACTACACTAATTCACTAACTTGCGCATTTTACTGAATGTTACCTGTTGCGCCAGAGTTGCCTTTGCCCCCTCAGACCAGACGAAGTGCAATAGAGTAGATAGGGTTTCAAAAAAAGTTTAAATTTTTTCTAAGTCCCAAAAAAATAATTTTTTAAGGGTGATAGGCTGAAAAATATCGTTTTTTGGGGGTACCCTCCTTCCCCCCTACATTTCCTAACATATGGCACCTAAACTATACAGTGGGCACATGTATAGGGTAAAATAACAACTCTATTTTATTATATAAAGCTTTCCCAGGCTTGTGTAGTGTAATGTATTTGCTGCTACATATACGTCCATTGTACTTTACGAAAAGTACAATGCTTGACGAAAGTAATGCTTGCGCAACTTCATTACCCTTTGCCTCCCTTAGCGCTACTTCGGATTTTAGTGAAAGAGCGGCGCCCTGGCGAAGTTCGGCGAAGCCAACGCTGGCGCAACTTCGAAAGTAAGTAAATTTGCCCCATATGAGAGATGGCCATCCCGTATTCTGGATCAGGGATCCCATGCCCTCCTTTTATGGCAAGACTGATGTAACATAGAAAGTTAGGTTGAAAAAAGACACGCCCATCAAGTTCAACCTTTTAACTTTTTTAACCTGACTAACTGCCAGTTGATCCAGAGGAAGGTCAAAAACTCAATTTGATGCCTCTCCAATTTGCCTCAGAGGGAAAAACAATTCCTTCCTGACTCCAAAATGGCAATCGGACTAGTCCCTGGATCAACTTGTACTATGAGCTATCTCCCATAACCCTGTATTCCCTCATTAGCTAAAAAGCCACCCAACCCCTTTTTAAAGCTATCTATTTAAAGCCAAAATTATCAACATTATCTTTCATCTACAAGGACTCCAAGGCCCTTTTCCATGATGGATTTGCCTAGTGCAGTCCCATTAAGGGTATAAGTGGCTTGGATATTTTTACATCCCTGGTGCATGACTTTACATTTATCAACATTAAATCTCATTTGCCACTTAGCTGCCCAGATTGCCAGTTTGTCAAGATCCTGTTGCAAGGATGCCACATCCTGGATGGAATTAATTGGGCAATTGGATGTGCTTCTTTCCATGACCAATAGCAAAATGCTACATAAGATAAAGCCCCCTGATCTGCTAGCATTTACTTTAACATGTCCTAGATGAGTGCAGTGACTTGAAACACACAAATAGTTTGCACTCCAGGATGGCACTGCCTACATGCCCTTTGCTTCAGGAATAAAGGAGAAGGGCAGTAAGAAGTGGGGGACAGAAAGATACATTTTGTATTAAAGGGCATATAACTACTGCTTGTGGGGAACAGCCCTCCGAAATAAAAGCAGGTAAACTTTGTTGCTTTATTTGCTACTGATGATATAGCAAAATTAAAATATGAGCTCTATGCTTAAAGGACCACCAAAAATAAAAATGTTTCATATATGTGTAACGCTTTCTTGGCCTATTCTGCCAATTAGGAGTTAAGGGTGACCAGCTAGGTAGTGAGCATGGGTTACATTGCGAATCCTCACCCAGGGCAGAGCCTTCGCCAAATGGAAACTTCCCCTTTAAAATGTAGTTAGACTACAACTCACAGGCATATAAGTGTAAAATAGAATAATGGACGCCAGGAGGTTCTTTAAAAAGGTAAACAGGAGCACAGATTTATTATGCCAGAGGCAAATGACCACAGGTTTACTTACAAATATACTGAGGACACAGCAAGTGGAATCACTTTGGACAGTACAAGGTTCACAGTCAGACAGGTGCGACTCCCAAAGGATATTGCAGATAGGTGTACATCAATTCCCAGTTTAACCGACGTTGCACAGTGAGGGGATCGGGATCGATCAGGTAGGGTACAGGTAGTCCTTTGCTCACCTAGATGCCTATCAACTGAGTTCCCTGCTCTAAAGGCAAACAGGCCTTGTGGGAAGCTACTCTCTACTACAAATCCACGTTGGAGCGACAACTGCTCTTTCTGTTACACCTCTCTGTCTTTCTCTCCTAGAGAGACTATAACAAGATCAACTGAGTTGCAACATATCACCAGTCCCACCTATAGCCTGCCTATCTGTATAATCCTCTACATTATTATCTGTTATATACTATAACAAGATCTTACTATATTAGCTGGTCCTCGTTCACGGGGTTACCTGGTCCCCAACTTAGCACCAAAGGTGTCAGGTCCCTCTGGGGTAAATGCTTACTGGGGCCTATGGTGATCCCAGGCTCAATGGAGATTCACCTAGCAGCAGCACCAGGAGCCAAAGAGGAAGAGGCCACTCCCTGCACAACACTATATAGCAGTGTGGCAGGGGAGTGTCATTACACTCTTTGTCCAATAGGTGTGGGTGTTACACTTTACCAGTTACAAGGGCTTGGCCCAATAACAGGGGAAAAGAGAACTACTGTACATACAAAAGGTAGGGGATTAACTCTATAGGGATAGGATATCCTTTAGGTCTCTACATATGTAGTCTCAAAAAATAAATGTAATTTTACCCTTCAATCAATGGAAAGAGTAAAACATATAAAAGAGAGAGAAAGAAGCAAAACAAAAAGCAAAAAAAAAAACAAAATGGGTTACAACTGACTCTTTTTGTGTACCTTGCTGCAACATATCACCAGTCCTACCTATAGCCTGCCTATCTGTATAATCCTATACATTAATATCTGAAGTTAACCCCACAGCTTTTGAACACAACACATCAGGGAAATCACAGTGGGGTTAAACCTTTAGAGCCAACTCCAGCTGCACATAGATCAAAGCTAGAATGCTGTGAGGCCTGTGGGATTCTTATTGCAATATGTGTTCCCTAATGATTTGCATACAAAATGAGAATGTCATTTTGGAATGGGAATATAAATGGATTGTGATGTTTTCTCCATTGGAAGTGCCAAAAATGCGCTTCTGTGTAGATGGAAAACCGCAACAAAACATGATTTAAAACACCAGAAAAAAAGCCAAGTAATAATTTCCAGGAAATAAGCATTTAAAAATGTTATTAGATGATATATAACGGTAGTAATACCGTTCTTTCTGTACATTCATTGCAGAAACTTAGGGGCAAATTCACTAACCTCTGAAAATGCGCCAGCGCCAGCTTCCATCACATCGCAACACTTCGCCAGGACATCACTAATTCACTAAAATCTGAAGTAGCGTCCAGGGTGCCAAACGCTAGCGAAGTTGTGCTAGCGTTACTGCGCCAAGCAAAGCTACTTTGCATTTGGCGGGAAGTTAAAGTTGAATGGAATGTATATGTTGCAGCAAATACATTGCACTGCACAAGCCCGGGAAACCTTAATATAATAAAATAAAGTTGTTATATTGCCCTACACATGAGCCCAGTGCATAGTTCATGTGCCATATGTTAGGAAATGTAGGAGGGAAGCTGGTTACCCCAAAAAAATGTTACGCTATTTTTCAACCTATCACCCTGTAAAAAGTAAAAGACGACAGTGTTTTTTGGGACTTAGAAATTTTTTTAACTATTTTACGGGAACTCCTATCTGCTCTATGGTACTTCGCCTGGTCTGGTGCAAGAGTTCAGTAAAATCCACATCTTAGTGAATTTGCGTAGTTACGTCCATTTGACCAGAGGGCAAATTCACCAGGTGTAAGGGAGCGCAGTACTGCTAGAGTCTATCTCCTTTGCTAGCGAAGTTACGCCAGCGACCATTAGTAAATCGGTGAAGTACCGAAATTACGTCACGCTGGCAAATTTTCGCCATCGTTAGTCACTTCGCCCTTTAGTAAATTTGCCCCTATGTGTGCTGGGATACCAGAAACTTAAAGGGGTGGTTCACCTTTACATGAATGTTTATTTTGTTACAGAATGTCCAATACTAAGCAACTTTTCAATTGGTCTTCATTATTTATATATTTTATAGTTATTTTAAATTATTTGCCACCTTATTGTGACTCTTTCCAGCTTTCATATGGAGGGGTCACAGACAACATTTAAAACAAATGCTCTGTAAGGCTACAAATGTATTGCTTTTGCTATTTTTTTTATTACTCATCTTTCTATCAGTCACTCTATTCTATTTATATTCCAGTCTCCTATTCAAATCAATGCATAATTGCTAGGATAATATTGCTGAAATTGTAAACTGGAGAGCCACTGAATAAAAAGCTAATGAAAAGCACAAGTAATAAAAAAAAATGAAAACCAATTGCAATCTCAGAATGTCACTCTCTACATCATACTAAAAGTTAACTCATAGGTAAACAACCCCTTTAAGCAACTAGTCCAGGATCACAAGGAGTTGCCACACAGCATCAAGCCAGGGTCTCTAGTATTAGATCCCACATTAAAGTCCAATCTCTTAACTCTAGGCCAATGTTTCCTCCTATTGAGGAGTACTGGCTCCACTACAGTGTGGGGGGCAGTGGGCATAGTTATAAATAAAGTTGCAAGAAAAGAGGAAGCTGTGCTCACCACTGCAATAAATAAAGTGGTCCAATAAGTCCAAGTCCATTTAGGATCTGACTGAATACTGAAAGCAAACAAAGATATGCTCCTCTGCAAGTAGAAATTCATTATATTTAAGTACCTAACAAGACATAGCTTTGTCATAAGAGGGCTTGCAATATTTGTTTGCTCTGGAATACCTTTACAATTTTTCCAATGACCTAAGTGATAATTATAGTTATTAGTGGTGCACATCTCAATGCATTAATACGATCATGGTGCACTCTGCAGGGGTCCCCTGTAAGATCCCCAAATGTCATACAGGTTACTTAAATGTGAAATGATGAGTATATATAAAAGTATGACGTTATTTATTTACATATTGCACAATGTGTTTCAACCCCCCTCCAAAAAAATGGAGGGGACATATTGCTTGCTTTTTTTCAGATGAAAACCCCATTTTTGGGAGAGGCAAAAGGTATTGGGTATATGTAAATAAATAACTTTTGGTTCATTTCATACTTCAGTGCCCCGCTCTTCCTTTATTTCTTTCAAATATATGTTTATTTGTTGCACAAGATGTCACACAATGTCACATTACATCATTGTCAAATTTGTGAACAATTTACTTACAATTAGTGACAGTTTAAGCAAATATAACATTGAAAACCTTATCACAGAAAGTGGTTACAAGGGGAAAAGGGAAGGGGAAAAGGAATGAGTGGTAAGTGGATAAAGTGGATAAAGTTAGCTCTATGGGTAGTGGTAGCTTACGAAGTTTACATCATGAATAATAACACAAATCGTGTTCATACTAATTCACATTAAATGTTGTGTATACTCTTGTTCACCTTTGAATAAAATCCATGTCAACCATTGGGCTGAATACTCTCTAAATTGTTTTTCAGTGCGAGCAGATCTTTCCTCAAATTGTTCCACTTTATTGAGCCAATCTCTGAATCTCTGCTGTGTATTCCAGTGTCTAAGGATTAAGAGTTTGGCCACATTCAACAAGTGAGAAAGAGCTGAGTTGTTAAATTGTAATCTGTCTTCAGGGGACATGTGAAATAACAGGGTAAATGATGGATCGTTAAGATCTCTGCCGCATGCAATATGAGAGAACATCTGGAGCACCTGTTTCCAGAATTGCTCTATCAATGGGCATGACCAAAACATATGTAGCATATTTCCCTCCCCACCCCTGCATCTCCAGCACAGACGTGTAGCATTTGGGAACATTTTGTGTAGCCTGGAAGGTGTATAATACCAATTGGTTAGAATTTTATAATTGAGTTCCTGCATTCTGCTACATCTGGAGCTTCTCATTAACGTGTGAACCATATCAGCAGCTTCTTCCTCTGTTAACGTGAAATTTAATTCTCTGGTCCATTTCTTTATGAATAGTAGCTCTTCTAACTTACATTCTCCTGTCAGACTTTTATAGATTGCTGAGAGAGTATGTTTGGGTGGCTCGTTACAATTGCATAACTTTTCGAAGTCTGTCATTTTTCTGTTAAATGTTCTACCTCCTCCCAATTTGTTATAAAAGTGTTTAAGTTGGCTGTACTGGGGGTGCAGGAGCGGGTGAAGGCCCGCCGCTCCTCAAGTTTCCCTTTCAAGACCATTTTAACCTTGTCTAGCAGGTGTATAATCTGTAGATGGTCATCTACCAGCCAATGTTTATATTGGTCTTTATCTAAGGCACGTAGAAAGGCTGGGATGTTCGTGACGGGAGTTAGTAAGGAGGGATGCATAGTAATACTTGATTTTTTTATCAAGATTGTCCCATTCCTCTAAAGTATTAGTTAGAAGTGGATGTCCCCTGGTCAGACGTCTTCTATTAATTGTATCAATCCATGGAAGATGCAATAGGTGTGTTGAGGTAGCCTGCTGCTCTATTTCAACCTACAGCTTATTGTCTAGGTGATCAATCAATCTAAAATTCTATTCAGAGTGGATGCCTTATAGTATGTATGTAGGTCTGGTAATGCTGTCCCTCCTAAATGCTTGGGTCTAGTAAGGATATGTTTGCCCAATCTGGGGTGCTTTATTTCTTAGTGATAAGAATAGCAGAAAAGATGTACATCCTTGTCCATTCAGGCTTAGTACAATTCTAAAGAGCTACCAACAAGGATGTATGTGTTTTTCCCAAAACAACCAACTAACATTTTTAAAGTAGAAATATAATTAGGAGAGTGCACAAATAAAGATGCCATCCCTATTGTACAGGTTTAGCAAGTTCCCTTCATTGTATGTCATTCTAAAGATACATTTAATGATATATGGTGACAGTAAATAGGCATACTACAGTATACATGATTTGGAAAAGGGGTCATATACTATAATAATGAGTCTTAACTCAGGTTAACTAATTGCTCACCTTATGTAAATTATTCAATATGGAGAAATATCCATATCCATAAATAACATTTTTCCATAGGAAACATTTATACATAGTAGTGTGGGGCCTGTTGTGTAAGAAATGAGTCCCCTAAGATGTTTGCTTAACTGCTTTGCTTTGCTCATGTTGACCCAGCTGTGAAAAAAACAAGTTCTGTTGGGCGACTCACTGTAAATAACAGATGAAAACCAGCAGCTGTTCAAGTGTGACTGGCAAGTAGAGGTAATGGAATTTCTTAATGTCAGGACCGAGTATGAAAGAGTTTGTTCACCTTTGAGTTAACTTTTCATATGATGTAGAGAGTGATGTTCTGAGACCATGTGCAATTGGTTTTCATTTTTGGGATTTTTGTGTAAACTTTTTATTCAACGGCTGTGCAGATCGTTATTTGATCTGGTTGCTAGGGTCCAAAATGGGAAATGAACAGGAGGGCAGGAATAAAAAAAATGCATAATAACAAGGAGCAATAACAATAAACTTGTATCTTTGCAGAGCATTTGTTTTTAGTTGGGGTCGGTGACCCCCATTTGAAAGCTGGGGGTCAGAGAACACTGGGCAACTTTTCACCTGTGCAGTACCCCATAGCAACCCAAGCAGCAAATAGCTCTGAATGGTCTGCTACAAGTTTTGGTTGCTACAGGTTATGCATTGTTGCAATATTTTACTGGCTTTCCTTTTCCTGCAGGATTCCTCTGTGGCTCACAGAACTCAAACTCAGCCCCCTGTCAACCAATCAGATCAGTCCATATATGGGGAAATAGATTAGAAATGTCATTGCTAGCCAAATGATGACATCAGGATGGCTGTAATAGAAGTATTAGATAAGTATATGGTATAAGTATATATATATAGTTATAGACAAATACAATTTGCACAATTCTAAAGGTTTACACATGTATATATCCAATTTCTGCCAATATATTGCACATTTCATGTTTACATATTTATTGTGTATTTTTAAGTGCCTTTTTGTGATATGTACTAGCTGGAGCCACGTCGTCTCGTCTCACTGTATATTTGTATACTGCTGAGATGACAATAAAGTTTACTTTGACTTTGACTTTGACTTTTGACTTTGAAGAGTCCTCTGCACTCAACCCATTATCAATATATTTAAGACATAGACATATATAGGTATAGGTATATATTTGATGATTCTAATACTATTTAGTATTTTTAAGATGCTGCCCAGTAAAATAAAATAAAAATATATATTATTACAATCATATTCGGCAGTTTGTCTGCGCAAACATGGCCAACATGCGCCTACTTCAGGACTTAACCACCACTGAACTAATTTAGTCCAGATCTCAATTTATAAATCTTTCTCTAAATAAGGAAACTACATCTTGCAAGAGAGCATTTCTTTTCTAATGACCTGCATGAAAATGTTCCTGTGAGAAATGAAGGTACAGGCCAGGATCATTACACTGTGCAGATACGGAGCCAATGTTTATAAACAATCTACTAATAGTAATCCTACCTTCTATCCGTCACAAAGAAAATATCACAGTGACGTCTCCGACTTCAAACCATGGGCAAAGCATGACCTTCAGCATGGAACACAGACGCATTAAATGCTTTTTATAGATGGTACCAGTCATAATGGACAAAACAGAGCACCCAAAATAAACACTTTGCTACAGAAGTGTCATTTCTCTTCAGAAACCATGGCACCCATGAGAATGGACTTCCTGGGAAATAACACTATCAACAAAAACAAAACTAGCAGCCATCATTAATTTTTTATCTGAGCTGGGAGTAGTCCAAGGTAAATGTTTTATGTGGCACATATAACGATCTTGGGTGAGGTCTGTTTATTTCAAATCATTGTTATGAACATCGAAGCGTTTTGTGAGTGAAGCCATATTGCTGTGGTGTTGAGGCTTGTTTATTCTCTATGGTAATAACAAATATAACCATGGCAGGTCAGTGCTCCGAAGACCAAGGTGCTCACAAAGGAAAGAGAAAAACCACACAGTTAAACAGTAATACTACTCAATATAATACTCAAATATTACTTCTGTTTAAGCTAAATGATTGTCCAAAATTGTCCACAACAATTATATATAACAAACCACACTGGACTGCAAAGAGCCATGTTCAAGAGTAGACAGGCACAAAAGAAAAAACTATGCACCTTGGCTTGTAGATAATTCAGCAAGTCATATATATACAGCATACATGTATGTACAGTATTTATCATTTTTGTTTTTGGATTGTCACCTGATGAAACTCTGAATTAAAGCTAAGATGTTGGCCTTTTAATAAGAAATAAAATATTTAGACTTAAAGGGGAGGTTCTCATTTCAGTTAACTTTTAGTATGCTATAACATATAACTCTGTAAGGCTACAAATGCATTGTTACTGCCAATTTATATTACTTTCCTATTCATATTCCAGTCTCTTATTTAAATCAGTGCATGGTTGCTAGGGTAATTTGCTGAAAATCCAAACAGGAAAGCTGCTGAATAAAAAGAT
Source organism: Xenopus petersii (assembly GCA_038501925.1). Taxonomy (NCBI): domain Eukaryota; kingdom Metazoa; phylum Chordata; class Amphibia; order Anura; family Pipidae; genus Xenopus; species Xenopus petersii. Next base: position 40,919,491 of record CM076680.1, on the reverse strand, counting down.
AAATAACTCAAAAACCACAAATAATATAAAAAATAAAAACCAATTGCAGATTGTCTCAGAATATCTCTCTCTGCATCATACTAAAAGTTAATTCAATATATATATATATATATATATATATATATATATATATATATATATATATATATATATATATATATATATATATATATATATACATACATTTTTTGGCTTGACATTCCCTTTAATGTAACTTACATAGAAGCTTCTATAACCCTACAATGAACTGACTGACTTACCAGCAAATTAATTCAGTATTTGATATCATTATTTTATATTTTTATAAATTGTTAATATTTATTATACTATTTATATGAACTGCTTATTATAGCGCAATATCAGCTTTTAAGCAGAAGAACTAATTATTGTGCCCCACAGCAATATCATCAGGCCCGTAGATTTCCACAATTTACTTAACTTATGCAAGGACTTACCTTACATATGCAGAAATGTACTTTACATGAGAAACTCATGTAACTTACATATCAAGTAATGACAACACAGAGCAGCATGACAGGGGCACATAGGTGGGTAGGTTTAGGAGTTGTGAGCTTGTGTTCATGGGGGGGCATAAAATAACTTGTTCAGGGGCCCCAAAATTTCTGTTAATAATGCAAAGTTTTATAAATACAGTAATACAGTTATGTCACCAGGGTTAAGAGTAAAATGTTAGAAACAGCAGATGTTTTTCCCATCTCAATAAATCACTCAATTTCCCAACTCGATAATTGGTTGCACAATGATGTAAATGTTCATGTATGATGAAATAATGGCAAATAAACCCACTATACATGTTTGTACAGATCCCAGCATGGAAAATGTTTTTATCATACGGTTTAATTACTGGGTATCATTTTATACTCATGAACTGTAAGGAAACCAGCTTTAATGGTTTCACAGTCATGGCAATTTGTTTTTCCCCATTTTTGGGTATCTGGTGCAGATTGCATTAAAAGCTTGCATCATATATCTGTACCCCTATACAGTATCTGTACCCCTTACTCTGTACATTGTTACTGTAGCTAATGCATGTATAACATATTTATATATTTATTTTCTCCTGCCATAAATTATCTGTGATAATTAATCAGTGATTTTTCCCTATACAATTGTAGTAGGAAAAATAAATGAATTTTTGTGAATTTTTGCTAATGCAAATAAAACGTTCACCAATGCAAAGTTCATTCACCAAAATGTGTCCTATTTGTCTTTTAGTAAATTGCTTATGTTGTAGAGAATTATTATTCTTTGAGAAAATATGCCAAAATTCAACATTCTGTCATTAGTAAATGTGCCCTTTAACCTGCATCATTCTCCATAATGGTATGATAGAATACAGAACTTGGGGTCACAGAGTTCTTACTGGAGAACCGATTAAAAAACTTAATTATCTAAATCTTACTGGAGAACTGATTAAAGCCCTAAAATAATTATAATAAATACAAAAATAAAAAATAAAAAAATAAAATTAATTATTTTTATTATTATAAAGTTGCATTTACAGTAATGTTCTATTAGGGGGCTCCAATAATCTGTTTTAGTAGATCAAGGACATGGGTAAGGTTTGGATGTTCCAAATGTTCAGGTTCGTGTTTTTTAATCAAGAGAAATAGCTGAAGGACCCAAATTCCCATCAAACAATGTTTCTTTGGTACAGCAAACTTGCTGATGCTATTTCTCAGGAGCTTACAGCATTACTGATACATTTGCCATAGAAAAAGCATTGTTTGGCAGACGCTTTGCTACAGTGGTAGTCATCTTTTAAATAACGGTTTCCATCTAAACATTTCCCCAAAAGGGACTCCTGAGCAACATGAAGTCCTTCCAGTCACCAGTGTGGCCATTGGGTCTTTGCGTAATTTGGTTAGCCGCATCTTAAGTCTGTTAAAAAACATTTAAACATTAAATAAACGGGGGGCGTGGTTAACTAGCAATGTGAGCAGACGTCTTTTTGCTTAGCTCCGCAAACAGCCCACTAAATCCGGCAAGATATCCTGACTTGGGTGGCATGCAACCCACCATTTGACTTACCTACCTCTACAGAACTCAGCAGATGGGCAAGAAAAAGCAATTAGCCCCTGAATCTTCAGATATCAGAGCACATCACCGCACTGCCGCGAGGCCCGCCAAGATGGCGGAACTACACAGTGCAGCTGCCCTGAAGAAACTACATGCTACCTCCTCTCAGCTACCTATTGGTGCTTCAAGGGGACACTCGACTGCTGATGAAATGGAGCCGGGGGCAACATCATCCTCAAACTTCAATTCGTTGCAAGTAGCTGATCCCCTGAATGCAGCAGAACTACCTCAACCTGACGATCTAACCCGGGCGGAGGTAGTTACAGTCCTCAAAACTGCTATACAAACCTGCCATATGGCCACAATGGCAAAGGTTGAGGAATTGAGAGTGGACTTTGCGATACTTCGACAAGATGTACAAAAAGTGATAGAGGAGGATAAGCGAATTAGAGGATCTCTGTAACCCTATGCCTGATCACATTGAACAACTGCGTCACAGGCTCAACGCTGCGGAAGCCAAATCTGTTGATCTGGAGAATCGACTCCGGAGGAACAATATCAGGATAGTGGGCTTTGCAGAAAGGGCTGAAGGCCCGGACGCTACTATGTTTTTGGAAACATGGCTCAAAGAGGAGTTTGGCCCGGAGGCCTTCTCCAATGCCTTCATTATAGATCGGGCACATCGCATCCCAGGTAAACCACCACCTCCTGGGGCCCCTCCACGGCCTATCATTGCACGGTTCCTGAATTTCAGAGACAGGGATGTCGCGCTTGCAGCCGCCCGTCGCAAAGGGGAACTAAGGTTTGAGAATGCAATTATTTCCTTGTTCCCTGATTTCTGTAACGCAAGCAACGGCAACAATTCACAGCCGTTAAAAGGCGCCTCAGAGAATCAGGCCTTCAGTATGATATGCTGTACCCAGCCAAACTCAGAACCTCAGCAGATGGGCGCAGCCATTTCTTCACTTCTCCCACGGAAGTTTCCAAATGGCTGGATCAACAACCACAGTCTCACAGACAGCCTTAAAGCCCTCATGTTCAAATTATATTGCAGTTTTAGTTTGGTAACGTATTTGTTTCATTTTTCATACAAATTTTACGGAAAAACCCACATGGACTGCCACTCAAAAAATCCTGGCTTAAGTGGGCCCAAGGAGCTATAAAGGAATAAAATCCTTGCTAAATACACAGTGCTATAGCATAACTTTTGCTGTTTAACAAGTTTAAATGCACTGATGCTTACTTATACTACTCACTGTTAATTTTGCTGGTTAATCTAACTTGTTGTACGACTTTGGTACACCCTCCTTGCTTACAATATGTTAAGGGTACAAAACTTCTCCACTTCCAGGAGAAGTAGGGTGGGTGATGTTGGCTATATTATGTCTCTGCTGTCCCTTCTCACTATCTCTTTTCTCCTCTTCCTTTTTTGTTACTACTTCTTTCATAATCTACATATCTCTTTGGGGGGGAGATGGTATATTGGTATATGTTATCATAATGACGGAGATTACTGCTATATCTTGGAATGTTAGGGGGTTAAGCTCTCCATTAAAACAATCCTTGGTATTCAGCTTTTTACGTAAACACAACCCCCATATTATATGTCTCCAGGAGACTCACATATCTCAAACCACTAATCCTAACTTGCTCAGAAAACCCTGGATCGCACAAGCCTATAACATGGCATATTCTAACTACTCCAGAGGTACTTCCATACTGATAAATAAGTCACTCCCCTTCCAACTCCTGCATCTTAAAAATGACTTAAATCTTACATCTTAAAAATGACAACAGCTAGATCTTCCCAATATTCCTCTGGAATATAGGGAGTTCCTGGATCTTCCAATACAAGAACAAGAAGTCCTAGAGGCCATTGCTACACTCCCATCTGGCAAAACCCCAGGCCCAGATGGATTACCCAACACCTGGTATGCATCATATGCTGCCACTCTAGCTCCATATCTCACACAGTTATTTAATCACTCTCTGATTTCAAGAACACTTCCAAACTCTTTTGCAGAAGCCACAATAGTTCTAATTCTAAAACCTGGCAAAAACCCACTGTCTCACTCTTCCTACCGTCCCATATCGCTTATTAATTCAGATTCTAAAATCCTTGCAAAGGTGTTAGCCAGACGTCTCAACCTTGTCATAAAATCCCTAGTTGTTCCAGATCAAGTGGGTTTTATACCACACAAAGCGGCCAAACTTAATATTAGAAGGCTGTACACTAACATGTTTGTGACACATGATAATCCAGGCACCAGAGTCATTGCCTTCCTCGACAACGAGAAGGAATTCAACTCGGTTGAGTTGGTTTACTTATGAGAGATTCTGAAAATGTTTGGCTTTCGCAAAAACTTTCTAACATGGTTGCAAGCAATATATAATAATCCTAGTGCTAGAATACTGTCAAATCTCGAACTCTCTAACCCAATAACATTAACTAGAGGAACCAGACAGGGTTGCCCTTTATCACCAGGCCTGTTTGCACTAGCCATGGAACCTCTAGCATGCCTTATTAGTAATAAAAAAGAAGTCAGGGGGTTTGAATTGGGCAATCTCCGGGAAAAAATATCCCTATTTGCCGACGACACCTTACTTTATCTAAATGATCCAGGTCCTTCACTGAAACAGGCCCTGACCCTCATTGACAATCATACTCTCTTCTCAGGCCTCAAAATTAACTGGACTAAATCCTCTTTATTGCAGTTAGATCCAGGAGCTTCTGAGGTAATTGACCCCACCCTCCCACTAACAAAGGTAGATACGCTGAAATACTTGGGAATAAATATACATCCAAACCTGGATAAATTTAAATCACTAAATATTGACCCCCTAATGGATTCACTCCAAAAGACAATAGAAATATGGCTCAAGCTCCCTCTATCATTAATTGGCAGGATAAACTTGTTTAAAATGAAATACCTCCCTAAGGGGCAAATTCACTAAGCGCCGAAGCACAGAACGCTAGCGTAAATTCGCTAGCGTTGGGCATTTTCGGTACTTCGCAAATTCCCTAACGAACGCTGGCGTAAATTCGCTAGTGTTACTTTTCACCCTTACGCCTGGTGAATTTTCGCTATGGACATAACTACGCGCACAGTGTACTGAACGCTACCTTTTACTCTAGACTTCCTCCGCCACCTCAGACCAGGCGAAGCGCAATAGAGTAGATAGGGATTGATAGAGTAGATAGTCCCAAAAAACGCTGGCGTGTTTTCTATATTATAGGTGATAGGCTGAAAAAGATCGAAAAAATTTTTGGGGCTCCCCTCCTTCCACCCTACATTTCCTAACTCATGGCAACTTAACTATACAGTGGGCACATGTGTAGGGCAAAAAATTATTTGATGTTTTGAAGGTTTCCCAGGCATTTGTAGTGATTGTACGTATTCCTCCATTGAAATTTGAATTTGGCACCGTATGCAAATTAACCTTCGCTAGCGTAACTTCGCTTCACTTAGCGAATCAACGCTAGCGCAACTTCGCAACCTTACACTACCCCTGTGCACAACTTCGGATTTTAGTGTGGCGAAGCGCGACGAAGTTGCGCCTGGCACAACTACGAATCTTAGTGAATTTGCCCCTAAGTTCTTATACATTCTGTAGAAATATGTGGAGGTGTGGGACAAATCCACACTTGACAAAGGGTGCTGCCCGAAACATGTTGTGTACCTCTATCCCCAATAAAGAAGTTTTGCAGTTGAGGTGCTGCCTTGGATTTGTTCCACACCTCCACATATTTCTACAGATTGACCAAATTGGGATATCACGCACAGGATACCCCGTGGGAAAATCAAGTTCTTATACATATTCAGACAGTCGCCAATATGGCTTCCAGCTTCTTTTTTTAAATTACTTAAAATGCAACTAAACAAACTCTAATGGTCTCCAGTGGCTACTAGGGTTAAATACACTGCCCTGACATCCTTGCTGCAAGAAGGCAGACTAGCAGCCCCTGACATGTTGGAATACTTTATAGCAGCTCAATTAACACCTTTGAGGTGGTGGCAAACCCCAATGCCCCAAGACCCGGTAACACTTTTAGAAGCTCAAATAACAGCATCGCAGAAAGGTTTGTGCAGTCTGATTTATAGGAAAGCTTCATTCGCTACCAATCTCACCCAAATGATGAAAAATGTGGTTAAAGCTTGGCAGCTAAGCTGTAAGAGAGTGGGAAATGGTACCCAGGTCCTATCTCCCTATACCCCATTATGGTTTAATGTAAATCTGTCACAGCTTCTTACTGTACCAGATCCACACCTCTGGGCGCAATATAATGTGAAATGTATAGGGGACTTGTATTCGGATAATACTCTTTTCCTTTCAACAACTTAAGGACAAATTTGGAATGCCAAATGGAATGCTCTTTCGTTACTTACAGCTGAGACATGCCCTTACTCAACAATTTCAGTCCAACACCCCTAGGATTGAGTCTTCTAGAGAATCTATTACGTAAGGAACACCTTACAAAACCATTATCAGCAATATACACTTTATTAAGCACCAGTTGCCAAACCACCAAGCAGGAAATGCTGCAGAAATGATTTGTTAACATTCCGGATCTTACAATGGAGCAATGGAAATATATACTAGCTAACTCTCTAAAGGTGGCCATACACGGGCCGATCAAAGCTGCCGACAGGGCCCACGATCGGATCTGCCCGATATTGCCCACCTCAAGGTGGGCATATCGGAGGGAGATCCGCTCATTTGGCGACATCGCCAAACGAGCGGATCTATCAATGTATGGCAACCTTTACTCCTTTAATAAGATCCAGAGACAGAGACTGACTCATCCAATACAAGTACTTACATCGTGCCTACTATACTCCCCCCTACTCAACCCGGTTTTCCCGGACAAGTGCAACAGATGCAAAAGCCCTAATGCAGATTTTTATCACATGGTCTGGGACTGCGCCCAAATCCAACATTTCTGGACAGAAATAGCTGATTATGTAACTCAACTTATGGCAATGCCAGTGGAATTCCACCCTAAGGTGCTACTGCTAAACTATCTGCAGGATACAACAACTTCAAGAACAGAAAGGACTTTGCTCACCTTTCTCCTGTTCCATGTAAAACGGGCAATAGCCATAAAATGGAAAGATGAGAATCCTCCTACGCTCAGTTATTGGATAGCTTTGGTGGAACAGACACTGCCAACACTGGAACAAATTTACTATGCAAGGGGATGTCCTACAAAATTCAATAAAATATGGACACTTTGGTTATTACGAAATGAAACCTATACAAATAGAACAGCAAATGTACCGGATCAACCTTTGGACTGGCTTGAAGCCCCTATCTAGGCCTTAGCCGACTAGCACTACTAAGTATCTACAGATACTTGAAGTGAACCTAAAGCAAGTTGTGATTGAAATCAAAATTTCGTTGTAATATACTGATGTCCCAGTTAGGCTTGCAAAGAATGTAACATTGGGTTATCATTTTATATGTTCCTTCTGCAGAATGGTCAATCCCCCCCCCCCTCTCTTCATCCTGCTCTTTCCTTCCTACCTATCTTCCTTCTTTCTTCACTCTTACCACTTACCTTCATGTTGGGGATCCCAAGGTCTGAAAATTGAAAATTGCTTTCAGAGGTGCAAAATGCAATATGCCTGTAACAATCTCTTTGTATATGCACTATGTATTGTACCCTCATGAAAGTTGATAAATAAATACCTTTTAATAAAAAAAAACATTAAATAAACTCAATTTTGATGCATGCAGCTTAGTTACCATTAAGTACAAGGTACTGTTTTTTTTATTACAAAAAAAAAGAAAAACATTTTTAAAATTAGAATTATTTGATTAAAATGGACTCTATGTGAGGTAGCCTTCCTGTAATCCGGCACCTTTTGGATAACATGTTTCTGGATAAGGGATGACCCAGTATTACTATAAACAAGAAGCGTCAAATGCTTCATGATAGAAACATTCAAGAAACGCCACTCTAACAAAATGACAAAACCTAGTATCGAAATTACAAGATTCGTACACTTAAAGGAGTAACACAGTAAAGCAGTACTTAAATACTCAAAAGAGGTACAGGAGAGTCAGCCCCATACCTATATGCCAGCCAAGGAGTCCAATAAGATACTGGATAGTTTTTCTTGACACATAATCCAGTCAATTTTGTTTTTGGTAGCGACAAAGGAAATTTGTTTAGTTTTCCATGACTTTGCAATCGTCTGTTTCGCGGCAGTCAGTATGGAAAGAACTAATTGCAATTGACTACGGATAATGAATCTGGCTTCTTACACAAAAGGGCTGTTCTAGGATGTTTAGGGATGGAAATATTGAAAATAGAAAAAATCATATTATAGATCCTAGTCCAGTATCTTAGGGCTATTGGACATTGCCACCATACATGAAACATGGTCCCCTTTTGGCCGCAGCCCCTAAAACATCTACCTGTTACTGTAGGGGAAATTTGAGCTATTCGTGCAGGAACCAAATACCAGCGAAATAGAACCTTATAGTTGGCTTCCAATAAAGTAACGTTCCTAGAGGATCTTCTCACATAACTCCATATCGATTCTCAGTCATCAAGACTCATATGATAGTCTGTATCCTTGTGCCATGCCTGTATATAGGTTAGATGTTGACAATCTGTAAGTTTAAGGAAATTACTGTAGAGAAGTGAGACTACTTTCCTTGCTCTAGGGGCTTTACAACACCAAAATTCAAAAAAGGTACGCGTTCTAACCCCTTCCCGAGGAGAGTCCCATAGAGAACGAACAAAATGTAAAAGCTGGCAGGCCCTAAATCATTCATATAAAGGAACATTATATTTAATAATCAAATCTTGCATGGTATATGGATGTCACGATCGCCGCCCGGAGCAGGTCCAGGAGCTCTGGGCGGTGCGTCCCTCCTTGCCGGCATCGCTCCCAAAATGGCGGCGCCCATGGCCGCCACGTGGGTAGCGGCGCCAGCGCGATGACGTCAGCGCGCCGACGTCGGTGCAAGGGCGTCAATGACGTCACAATGGCGCCAAATTCAAAATAAAAACGCCAACTAGACGCCAGAATGGCGCCCAAGTATAGGATTCGTTCCTGTGATGTTTCCTGGGTTTCCTGTTTGCTTTGCTAAGGATTTATCTTGTTCCTGTTTATTGCTGACCTCTTGCCTGGACTTTTGGACTTTGCTAATATTCTGCCTGCCTTTGAACCCTTGCCTGGACTCTGGTTATTCTCCTGATTTAACCCTTTGGATACTGCGACCTTGCACCCTCAAGAGGGCTTCCTCCTCGATCCTGGCAACCTCCCTGGAGGGAGCTCCTGGCTCCCTGACAATGGACCAGACAGAGAAAGTAAATGTTCAGGAGTCAAAATACCTTGGGTGATCCACCATTTAAAGGCTGTTTGGTGAAGACCAGGAGGAAACAACGGGTTTCCAAACAAAGGGGCCTTAAGTAACCTTAGAGATTTCAAGGTGAATCGATCACATACATTGTCCCAAGTCCTAAGTGTATGCTGTAAGCAAACGCTACCTATGTTAGGCCTAGTCTTAGAAGGGTACCAAACCAAGGCTGAAGGTGAAAAAGGAGTAAAGTCTCAAGTTGTACCCAATGGGGGCTATCTAGCATAGTATGGAGCATGAGAATTTGTGATAGTTGGGCAGCTTTATAATAAAAGGACAGGTTAGTAAACCCCAGGCCCCCACTGTTCTTAGGCATTCCAATAGTTGATCTACTGACCCGAGGATGTTTCCCAGCCCAAACAAAGCGTCCCAACTTCGAGTTAAACTTATTCAGGTCTTCCTGGACAATCGGGATAAGGAGAGTCTGAAAGAAATATAACAACTTCGGCACTATTATCATTTTAATGGAGTTGATACGACCAACCCAAGATATATGGTGGTGATTCCAATTACTCAAAGTAGAACACAAGCTCTTATATAGAGGAGGATAATTAAACTTATAGAGAGTGCCATAAATACAAGTAAGCTTAACCCCCAACATAGATATATAATGAGGCTGCCAACCAAATTCGAAATTAAGCTGTAACAATTTCACCTCTTGGTGTGAGAGGGAAAGATTAAGAGCTTCTGTTTTACCATGATTAATTTTCAAACCTGAAAGGGCACCAAATCGATCTAATAAACTGTATAAATTTGGGAGGGACATTAAAGGTCGAGAGAGAATTAATGTGAGATTGTCTGCAAAAAGACTAACCTTATGTTGAGTGCTAGAAGTAATGATACCAGAAATGTCTGGGTTAGCTCTAATGGCCAATGCCAAGGGTTCAATCGCCAAATTAAATAGAATAGGGGATAAGGGGTACCCTTGTCTGGTACCCCGGTGTATAGGAAAGGCCCTAGAGAAAGAGCCCATCATATACACCAAGGCCACAGGGCTAGAATACAGGGAACGGACCCAACTCAAAAATCCGAAACCAAAGCCCCATTTCTCTAAGGTGAAATATAAGTAATCCCAATTGAGGGAGTCGACTGCTTTACAAATATCTAATTTAAGAAGCATAGCTTTGGATCGTTGAGTCTGGGATACCTGCATCAGAAGGATAAGGCGTCTAATAGCATCTGATGCTTGGCGTCCTGGGACTAACCCCACCTGGTCCTTGTGGATTATTTGTGGAAAAAATGAATTTATCCTATGAGCCAATATTTTCCCCAGGAACTTAATATCAGTATTCAGAACTGAGATGGGGCGATAATTTTTACATTCAAATAAATCCGTATTTGGCTTTGGAATAGCCGAAATTTTGGCTTTCAAGGTGTCTGGATTAAACTTCCCCCCCTTTTTCAAGGAATTCAACATAGTAGTCAAATAGGGGCATAGTTCCCTAGAAAATTTCTTATAGTATACATTAGACAATCTGTCTAAGCCTGGAGTTTTGCCTGTTGATAAAGATTTTATAGCTAAGGACACCTCCTCCATGGTAATATCCTGGTCAACCAATTGAGCCTGATCTATAGTCAATTTGGGAAGGTTAAAAGTAGAGAATTTTTTTTCCAATGCCCTGGTAGGCACTGTAGGCTGTTTGGAGTAAAGGGTTTGGTAAAAGTGGGCAAATTCGTTAGCTATGGTAATTGGATTACCCGACAATGGTCCCTGGGCCGTTCTTATCCTATGAATTACAGGAGGTTTATTTCGCTCGTCCCTTTGTAGTTGACTGATTTGGTTGGAATAATCAGCTTCTGGGGATTCATTTTGTATTGACACTAAATTATCGAGTCGTTGGGTCAAGGAGTTAACAGCCGTCACTCTAGCCTTCTTGATCCGAGAACCCTGTTGTATGAAGGAGCCCCCAATCACTGGTTGTGAGCTTCCCAAAGAGTAACCTCAGAGGCCACTGAATGAACGTTTTCTTTAAAATAATTATTCAGAGATTCCCTAATGTCTTGCACCACTGCCGGCATACTCAAAAGGGACTCATTGAGCCTCCAGACTCTGGCACTGGAACTGTCTAATATTGTGGAAAAGGTAAGGCTTACTGGGCAATGGTCAGACCAACTAATATTATGCATTTTAGCTACCCTAAGAGATGGTAAAAGGGCTGGAGTCAAAAAGATATGATCAATGCGAGTAGACAATTTATGTGGGGCAGAATAATGGGAAAATTGCCGCGTATCTGGATTACATTCCCTCCATGCATCAATTAGACCATAAGATTCCAGTAGCTTCTTAAAAGCAATGGAATCCTTGCTGGGTCGGATAGTGCTTGGGGATCTAGCTATAAATAACCGGTCAAAATGTTGGTCCCATTGAAATTTGAATCTCCCGAAATGATCATTTGGCCCTGTTGGTGTTGAGAGCAAAGATCAAATAAGGCCGATAGAAATTGAAGCTGGTCAGTATTCGGTGTATAATAGGTCACCACAGTAAAGGGTCTATCCCCTATATGAACCAAAGCAATAATATAGCGGCCATCAGGGTCAATAATCGTCTTATTCACCGAAACAGTTAAGCGAGAGTAGAAACACAACGCAACTCCTTTTGTTTTAGTAGGACTGGTAGCTAACAAAACATTAGGGAATCTCTTATGCAAATACTTCGGGTAGGATAAATGCGAAAAATGAGTCTCCTGTAGACAGACTATGTCTACCTTCTGGGAGGAGAAATAAGAAAAAGCTTTGGACCTTTTCATTGGGGAGTTAAACCCCTGGACATTTAAACTCAATACTTTAAGCGCCATTGGACACCTCCAGGTAAGTAGCTAATGGGATCGCCGGAGGCGTAAACCTCTAGGACCTTCACCAGACCCAATAAAAATACACATTCTCCAGTAAACAGTAAAGGACTACAATACCCCTGAATAGGTACTAAGCTGCTGAACAAAGGTACTAAGATTTTGTCAAAACAATATAAAATACACAACTGAACAAAAAACAACAATAATGCAACTAAATTTGCCTGATTGCTTCCAGGGAAAAACGAGTCTTCCTTACCCGACCCGCCAGGGTCTGACCCACTAGGCCTGGAAAGACTCACTTCCAAGGGGAGGAAGGCAGAAACCAGCCTGCAGATATGAGAAATATGCTGATCTCGGTCCATGTGAGCTGCTAGGAGAAAAAAAAAACAAAAAAAAAAAACATCTCTGAGTCAGTCAAAAATAAACGCAAATCTGTAGAGACCATATAAAAGCATGGTAAAGGGAGAACTAGGTGTTCCAACTTGAACTGTAGTAAAGAGATAGAGACATGGAAAAACCCCATCTACTGTGTCGAGCCCACGAAGACTCCAATCGGTTAGGAAATAAAAATCCCAATCTTCAGGTCAGAGATGAACGGGACCTCTGTGAATGAGAACTAACTCTGTCCCATAAGGTGGTAAGTTTCCTCCGTTGAGAACCACTTGCTGGCAGGAGGTCTTGCAGAGGTGTATCTTGGAAGCCCAATTTGACCAGGGTTTCCAAGCCATCTTCTGGAGAAGTAATCGTGTACTGCTTGTTATTAAAGCTAAACGCTAGGCGAAAAGGAAAAAGCCATCGATAAACAATCTTACGTTCTTGAAGAACTCTGGTAATAGGCCCCAAGTTGCGATGTTTTTGAAGGGTAGCAGGAGATAGATCCATATAAACCTGGTACGGAGCTGTGCGAAATTCCAATTTTTCAGCCTTTCTAGCTGCAGCCAAAATTGCGACCTGTGTTTGGTGAAAATGCAAGCCGTGGTGGGTCATCAGGTCTCCTAGGTCTCAAGGCACGGTGGACCCTATCCATCTCAAGCAGAGTTGCGGGCATGTCCGAGAGAAGCCCTTGAAGGAGCTCTGTAACCGATTGTCGCAGGTCTACTATAGACTCTGGAAGGCCTCTGATACGCAAGTTGTTGCGTCGCGATCTATTATCGGCATCTTCAATCCAATCGAATGCCTCCTTGAGTTGAGTTTGATTTGAAATAATGTCCTGCTCATGGGAGTCTATTACAGTAATAATGTCATCAATTTTAGCTTCTGCATCATTGATGCGTTGGCCGAGCTCAGCCACTTGTTTGGTAAGGTCTGCAGTAATCCTATTAGCAGTAGCGTCTAATTCCCGTTGCAGCATTACTTTAAATTTCCCCAGTAATATCTCGTCGGAAGGTAAGGAGATCTCACCTGGATCTGAGGTATTAGACGCCTGACTCCCAAAGAGACTACTCGGAGACGCCATCAGAGATGGTCCTGGAGATGACGCAGTTACCCGCGGCCTCTGGAAAAATTCTGTAACAGGGAGCGACTCCGCTGGCGGAGAAGAAGCGCTTTTATTCTCACATCTGCTCGATCTCCGACTTCTCTGGCTGGCCATACGTGTGGACAAAGGAATCCCCTGGTCACTACACCTGCTGTAGAGTCTCACAGGACCGATAGTCGTGTCCAAAAGCCCTCAAACTGCATGGCTGGTGTGGAGCTGACCTAAAAGACAGCCATCTTGGTCAGCACGCCCCCTCCATACCTGTAGTAGTTTTATTGACTGACTGCAACATTCCCCACCCAAAACATCAAGTCAAACATCTCAGTTATTATATTGGGCAAAGAGCCTAGAAACAGAAATTCTATTGACATACAACTACCTTGTTATTTTTTTCCCATCGATAAAACTTGTATTCTTTGATAGAAACAGAACAGGCAATGGAATCGAGCAAAAACTAAGAAAATGGATTAGCTTAGATGAGCAGACTATGAATTTCATAGTATTCATGATAATAAGTACTAAATTTCATATTTACATGTTTTATTTAATAAAAGAGTCAATACAAATACCCCTTTAAACAATGATTCTTAATTGTTTTATGTCATTGTGATTACAAACATTCTAATATGTTTATAACTGGTTTCAGCAATATAAAGAGGGAATTGAGTGGGATATGGCACATATTAATGTGTGTAATTAACTAAAGCACTGCACATAAATAGTGAATCAGTCAGGCAGGAAGGCTAACTTTCTTTTCACTAGAAAGTAAAGTATCTTGCCCAGGGTCAAGAGTTGCTGGTCCAACAATCAACCCCAATTTCCATATTCCCAAGTTAGCATCCAGGCTGACCTGAACCCACAAATAATGTCACAGCTCACACTATAGAAGCAATAAACGTGGAAGGAAACATGAAGGGTAACTCTCAATCAGTTCCAGGATTTTCCGTGCACCATATTCGTGCAGTTTGCATCCACCACCGACCCCAATCCACATACGAAAGATTAACCAAACCTGTAGATTTCATTAGTCATCCTGCTAGTCACTATTTATACCACATTGCTTTTGGAATAACTACAATAATACCTGGCTTTAGATGCAATTATCTTGATAATTTGCACTTACTGTAGTGCTTCACGAATGACCCCTCTTATCCAAAGAACCCTAAGCCTACCAGATAATAGATTTTATACCTGTAAATATATGTTCTGTCATGTTATACAGTCTTATATATAGTAAACTACATAAAAATGTATAAATAGTAGATAAAAATAGGTTGACGTATGGAAAATGTTGGTTTATCCACAGATTTTAGTTGCAATTACAGTAAATCTTTCCTGTGTGGGTTCAAGTGAGCAGTGGCAACAAACTGGTATAGAAACTCCTGAAACAAATTGTAAGAGTGACTCTTCCTCTTTTCCCCTTAATGTTTTCCACCTCTGCAGCCAGACCTTCTATGTCATTATTTGTGGAAAACTATTGGAGAAAATATAACTGAAATCAAAACCTATTTCCCCTTTAGATGGTTTTCTTTCTAATGAATATAATGATATTGAAATTCAATTTCTGTTGTTAATTATGTGCAATACATCTTGGTAGCAACTGTGTATGAACATATGCACGTACAGCAAACATGATATTTAATGATGTAATAACCACTGAGTGTTTTCTCCACCATGATGTTGGCCATGGAATTTTTCACAGGTGTACAAAAACAACCAGCTCTTGCCATTAGTAAATACAACAAGGCCAGGTCTATAATTAGTTACACATTAAAATGGGTGTTCTGCCACGTACTGCAAATCATGAAGCCAAAAAACAAGTAGACCAACATATAAAAGGGAGCCGAAAACCACAGTCATTCTATCAGACATCATGTGGGTCCTACTCCTCCTCGTGAGCATTGCAGCAGTTTCTGCTGAACCCAGAAGCTTTTATGGGTAAGAATCACTGCCACTTCATTCTCTTTACTTGATAATGTAAAATACTTTGTACTTAACATAATATTTCTGTTCTTTTTACCCAAGGGAAAAAGTGTTCCGTGTACTACCACAAAATGCTGAACATGTGGAACTTATCAAATCTATGGCCCAAACAGCAGGGGTAAGATTGGGCTTTATATTTAAGTTCTTGTATTATCACATTAGATAACAGGTTAGAAGCTGATAAATATGTAGCACTTGTGTACACCAATTCTGTACAAGTCATAGGACCCCTAGTGGTGTCTTGGCTGTGTCACCATAAACGGTCTATTTTTATTTTTAGACCAGCCATGTATGATTATAATACCAAATTGCCTGTTTGGTTAGGGTCAAATATATTCTTGCTATGTGTCATAGTCTATTGGCGTTGGGAAAAACTGAGTATTTCACTTAACTAGGGGCCCATTTACTAATAATCATATTTTGATTTCTTATGCTCTCATATATTGGAGCATTTCAAATCAATTCAGACGTTTAAAGGTTTTCTCATTTTTTTCTTCTCTAGGAATTGTCCAAAAAACTTTGTATTCGTATTTTTTTTATACATAGTTCTGTGTAATCTTACCGTTCGTAGTATTTTAATAGGGTTTTTTTAATAAATGTCTTAGTAGAGAAATTGAGTTTAGTCATGGTTTTGAAAACCTCTAAACCGATAAAATCCGACCTTTAATAAATAGGCCTCCATGTGTTTTTACATAGCTATTTGATTTTACACCAACACATTAGACCAGGAAAACATATTTGACCAACCAAACAACAGTTCACAGTTATTTTAGTATCAAGTAACTTGTACATTAAGTCTGGAGTTGCAATAGTATATTGGCCAAAGCTTTACACCATATACTATTTTATACTGAGAATAATATACCCCCGGATCTACAGTAAGGATGTTAAAAGTCATGAAAGAGTTTGATAATCCTTAAAATGTATACTTTTATACAGGAAACTTATCACTTTAGCACTTCTTGCTAAAAATGTCCTTTTCTGCTTAGGGACCTTTATATGATCTGTTCTACATAACAGAAAGAGTCCATGCCAATGACTCAACATAAGAGAAAGATGATAGCACGGTTTTAAAAAATAAACTTCCCCATGAGCTTGCAGTGTTTTTCATGACATTAGGCAGCTTCCAACCAAAAAAAAATACTAAGAAGAGCTGAATAAGACCTGCTTATAAACTATAGTGGTTATGGGATTCCCTTCTCTTTTTGGAGCTGCATTATATTTACTCTGTTGTTTTAACCTTGCTCCTAACATCTATCATTTTGGAGCATTCATCTCCCATATAATCTATACATCCTCCCAGCTTCTTTAGCCTTGTGTCTTGGAAACAACTATGGAAAGGTCATTCACTGTACAATGAACCCCTCATATAAATGTCAGCATGCTCCAAAATATTAATACATTACTGTCATCACATGTAAACAGTCTCTCTAATAAATAATATGGGTTTCAGCTTTTTTTCCCTTTTGATATATCATTATTTTTAAGCTTGGATGTTGCTGTATCTCCAGGACAGAATTAATGGCATAAAGTTCTACTATAATGCAGCGGCTGCTGTCACATAAGTGGTTAACAGTTTAAAAACTGCTGACCTAATGGCAAACAGTGTTTCAGGAAACATGGAATTACAATTTGACATTTTTTAATTATCTCTGTAGGAGTAGGAGGCAGTCACTGACCGATGGGTGGAAGGGAATACCAGGCAATATTACTCCTACAATCTTCATTCCTAAAGTCCTGTCCACAAAGCCCATAAATAATGGGATATGTACACTGAAATATGTATGTTAAGCATTTAGTGCTAGAGAGATAAGTAGATGGGAAGAATTGTATATAACATTGTGTGGGATATTCAGCCTTTGTTTTCATTGTAGTTGAAGTAGTAACTAAAACTCATAAACATTTATTCATTTGCTGCCAGAGTAAGTGAAGAGTAATTGTTTAAAAGTTATAGTTATTTCTCAAAGGCAAGCTTTTTAGATGGTACAAAAAAAGCAACAGCTGTGCACTTACTGCAAGTTACCAGATTAGTGGCAACTATTGTCTAGGTTACTACTGTAACTCCTAATTTCACAAGGTTAGGCCTTGTCCAGCTAGGTAAGGATAGAACATCGGTTATATTGGACTCTTAAACCCAGGATGGGCCTTCGCTAAGTGGAATGAATGAAGGGGAGATTTCAGCTGCATACCTACATGGTGCCGCCCCATCCCCCCACCTCAAAAATATTCTTGAAAGGGGCCCATCACTGCTAAAGCCTTCCTTGGCAGGCACATGCATGATCCCTTGCATGTGCGCACTGAACCTTTACAGCACACATATGCAGGCACATCCATCCACTATGGAAGGACCAGGCACAACCTGGCACGCAAATTCTGGGATGGTATTGTTGCTATAGAGGAAACACAACCTGGTCCAGGCTACCGTGGGGTCTGATTTCTCTATATTTATGCCACTGGGTGAGGTAGTTGAACTATAGTTCAACTCATTTAGACTGTTGTGACTTAAATAAAGGACAACAGGAGATTCTTTCAAATAACAAAACAGAACAGATTGTATGACCCAAGAAAAATCCATATTATTAATATACTCACAGAGGCAATGCAGCACTTAATGGTCTATGTCAGAACAGTCAATTAGGAGACAACACAATGTGACACTATGTCCCCATGTCAATGAGATAGACTGGGTAGCTGAAAGGTTCACTTCTAGAATTTCAATGCCTCATGTGCTCTACAGCAAAAATTGATCATGGAGAAGACTATGCCTGAATCCCTCTTCAGTACTATGGTACCTTCACTTAAGCAAGAAGAGCCTAGGGGTGGGCTACTCCCTTCTATCTCTCCTAGTTGGAGCAAATGCTGCTCTTGCTAGCTAGATCTATTTGCCTCGCTCACTTAAATGTAGAGCAATATGTACACTACATATGTCAATGGAAAGTGATAGGGAATTGTGTAGCAGAAATCTAAATAAAGTATAGTCCATAATTATGAAGGGAAAAGATATGTTCCCAAAGTACATTTTAAGGATGAATACTGTCTTTTAAATTATTTGATGTTCCCTGGCTTGTTACTCACTTCATTTATTAGAAGATAAGGCTCCACCAAAACCGATAACTAAATAGCTTGTAGGAGATGTTAGGTCCAAGGTTAGAGGATTTTAGCTAAGGACCCCCATGAGAAACTGCATGGAAAGGAAAAGTCAGAGTGATTTTTAAGATAAATCATCACTAGGTAAATTGATGTGTCTACAATATATTTTTGTCTCCTTATTTCATAATAATTTGTTCAGTGGTGGTAGCCCTAGCTTATACAATTTATTTGACCCAACTTTCAATCTGACAGACACCAAGCAATGAGTAAACCATGTGTTTTATATCTCCTTCTAGCTTGATTTCTGGCTCCCTGACTCAGCAGAACTTGTAGAAGCTGGAAAACGAGCTGATTTCCATGCTGATAGTGATGTCTCATATGAGGTTCAGGCCCTTCTCCAGCAAAGTGGGATGCCCTATGAGTAGGTTCATTTGTTTAAATGTTTAATTGGTGTAGTAAAATGTAGTAGACTGGTCTATGCTGATGGTTGATTGGTTACCACTGCCAACTAAACCTAACATAGCCTCCCTCCTGTTGGTTTCTTAGAATCACTGTCAGATTAGAGCCTTTCCAGTTAATTATCCTGTTTTGTGAACTCAATTTATTTATTAGGCCTAATTAAAATGCACACTTAAACTCATGACAATGGGAGGAAGAATGAGACTAACTAATTACCTTACCACCTGCAACTTGATAGTATCATTTCAGCAACCATGGAATGCAAAAAAAACTCTAGAAATCAAAACAATAATTGCAATGTATCTAGTTAAGTATATTGTTTAACAAATGTAAAGAAATGATATGGAGCTTTCATTATTGGAAATTATAAATATTACATGGTTTGTATAACCCACTAAATTGAAATGTATAAGATTGTATTGTGCTATATTGTATCCATTTTTATTTACAGAATAATGATTAATGATCTGCAAGATGCTCTAGAAAAACAGAGGGACAGCAACATCAGGGCCGTTCACAGTTATGAGAAATACAATGATCTTGACACGGTAGTGCACTATTATTGTTGTGTATATGCATATAGTAAGTAGATTGCAATAGTCCGGGTGGGATACAATATGGACATGTTTTACTGCTTTAGAAGTTACTTGACTGACAAAAGGACTGGTATTTGTCATATGGTTAAGGCAAAAGCAATTTGTTTTTACCCAAGACAGTAGGATAAATGAGCATTCATTATGTGTAATTGTAAACGTCAGGTTTGGATAGAAGGTACAAGAAGGTTGAAATGCACTGCTTTATAGCAACATTCTCCTTCTGTTCTGGAAACATAAGTCAAGCACCCTGTTACATGCTATGAGGATATGCAGGGACAATTCATGAACAGAATGCACATGTGGGTTTGTTCCTGATTCATTGAAAACTTTTGTATAGAGAGGGGAGCCTCTGTATTAGCAATCGCTCAGGGCAAGAGATCATTTCTTTTGTTTGTGTTGTTTTTCTAAAGAAGCAAAAGGCTTCGTGAAAATGTGGTGGAATCTGCATGCTCAAAAGAGGCCTCTACATAAATAGTGTACCCTGTCTCAAAAACAATGCTAAAAGTTATTTCCAAGGCTGAAAAGGTTAGATGAGTTAATTTACACATACACAATTACACATACACAAGTAGAAGGGTGAAAAGTTTTATAAAATCAACTTTAGGTTGTTTTGTCACCCTTCTTGTTTATTTGAGAAAATGTACACTGTTAGACATGCATTCAGAGAGGTCACATTATAAATGTGCAACCTGTGAAGTAAAACATGTAGAAAAGTAGTTGAGAACAACTGTAAATGGCCTGTGGGACAATACATAGAGAAGGGCAAGATGGTAATAGTGCCACTATGTTTGAGTTGCCCAACATGTTCCCTAGCTCTTAGTCCCCACACTAGAGGTATTACCCAGTATAGCAATAGCTAGAATTAAATCCTGATCACAGCCTAAAACAGAATATTAAACTTGCAAATAATAAAAATATTATTATATATTATATATATATATAAAAATATATTATTGTCTGTGCCGCGTCATGAAACCTCAGTAATATAATACTTCTTATGTGTCTGTTCTATAGATCAATGCCTGGTCTGCTAACATTGCTGCTCAGAACCCAGGACTTTTGTCTCGTTCTCAGTTGGGAACCTCATATCAAGGCCGTCCTATTTACTTGCTGAAGGTACATGTGTATTTGTAAAACAGTAGTATGAAGACATTTTCCCTTTTTGAAGTTGTTCAGTAAAAGTTGTGAGCCCAGATTTTTCTCTACATACTTATGTCACTCATACAAAGCAAGTCCTTAACTCAATTACTCATCAACCTCTATAGCAATTGAAAATGTAAGTGTGAGTATATTCTATATGGCAAACATTTGGGTAGACTGTTACATAACAAATTACTCCACTGATGTCAATGACAACTCAATCCCTGAAGGACTTTTTTGTGAGTGGGAGCACAGTCACTGGATACTGTATTGATAGAAGTTTCTCGCACCCACAATTACCCCTATAATGTAATGTGTAAAATGTGCAACTCCCTCAGTTCCCTATCTACTGAAACATATTTCCTTATTTCATAGCTTGGGAAAAGCGGTGTCAACAAGAAAGCTGTGTTCATTGACTGCGGGTTTCATGCTAGGGAATGGATCACCCCTGCTTTTTGCCAGTGGTTTGTTAAAGAGGTAACACAAAATAGAATCCATAAAGCATAATGTCAATAAACAGTTATTTTGTCAGTTATCCTTATCACTATTTATTGTGTACAGTATATATGTATTTTGGAAAGACTCTCACTTTTACATAAATTGTACATGTTTTAGCTGGAGTATTTTTGGATTCAGACTTTTAGCAATTTCAGGGCATAATAAATCTCGAAAAATTCAAGCTTTGTTCTCCCGAAAAATTCTAGCTTTTAGTACAAAACAAAAACTGTGGTACCATGTTAGCCAGTAGCAAACTATTTTGCCAGTCGAAGGGGCCTTGGTGCTCTGAAAGCTTGCAATGTATTTTTATTGTTAGCCAATATAGGTATCACTTCTACAATATTTTTTGTATTGGTTTTTTTAGTGAAACTAAACTCAAAAAGTAAAATTTTGTCGAGAAAACACAATTCAACCTTTAATAAATAATCCCCTTAATATTCATTATTCTATTTTAATATATGTTCTATATTTACCGGCAGGCTGTGAACTCATATGGCGTTGAATCTGAGTTTACCTCTCTGCTTGACAACCTGGACTTCTACATTTTGCCAGTATTAAATGTTGATGGCTATGTCTACACCTGGACCACTGTAAGTAGAGTTACTAAGCTCAAGCCCCATACTAGGTTTTATTCCCTTATATATGATATATATATGTCAATATATATGAAAATGTAATTTATAGAACCGTATGTGGAGGAAGACTCGTTCTCCTAACGCAAACAGCTCTTGTGTTGGAACTGATCCAAACAGAAACTTTAACGCTGGCTGGTGCAGTAAGTAATCTTTATTAAAATTTAATACAATTAAATAGAAATTCAGAATTTTGACCTATAACAGAGTGTATCTAGTATAGGTAAATCTAAAAACAACTGGACTTGCTGAGTAATCAATGAAGACGTTTCACTACTCATCCGAGCAGCTTCTTCAGTTCAACTGACTGGTGTGGGAAATTCTCCGCTAGAAACTCTTCCACTAATCCAATCACAATGGCCCATTGTAACTCTTCAAAGAGGTGACATCTGAAGAAATTCACAGAGGTGTAGATTATGTGTAGTTACTGTGACAGGATTATCCAATGTGTCATGCAACTCCTAGATACAGGTGTTACTTGTGAGAGTTGCATGAATGGATGTGTGAAGTGTTCTGAAACCGCCGGGGTATAGATGTTAGAACAGTATTGTATGTAGCAGACAGGAGGTGTCGAAGGCCCCGTCTCTGTTCGGGGATGGTTTCTCCACCTTCACATGAATTGCCTCTTTCACGCCTCGTTCAAACCAGCGGTCTTCTTTATCCAATATTTGGACCTTGCTCTCTTCAAAGGAGTGTCCCTTGTCTTTTAAGTGTAGAAAGACAACTGAGTTTTGCCCTGTAGAGTTCGCCCTCCTATGCTGAGCCATTCGCTTGGAGAGCAGTTGTTTTGTCTCCCCAATGTATAGATCTGTGCACTCCTCACTACACTGGACTCCGTATACCACATTGCTTTGTTTTTCTTTAGGGGTTGGATCCTTTGGGTGTATCAGTTTTTGTCTCAGTGTATTGCTAGGTTTGAAAAACACAGGGAAGTGGTGTTTGTTAAAAATCCTCCTGAGTTTCTCAGACACACCAGCTATGGGATGACTATGTTTCGCCTACTATGTGTCTCCGGGCAGTTATTTCTATTGGTGTTCCTGTTGGGCTTGGTTGCTGCTGTTTTGACAAGGGCCAAGTTTGGGTAGCCACACGCTTTCAAAGCTCCTCTAAGATGTTTTTGCTCTTTGTCTTTGGACTCTGTATCAGTTGCCACAACTTCCACCCTGAGGTGCAGAGTTCTAATGACATCCAGTTTGTGTTCCAGCGGATGGTGGGAATCAAACAACAGATATTGATTCGTATGAGTGGGTTTCCTGTATACTTCCGTCTTCAAGCTACCCCCCTCTTGGATGCATATCAAACAGTCCAAAAAGGCAAGCTTGTTCTTGTGGACATCTTCCCTTGTGAACTTGATGTTATTGTCCACTGAGTTAATGTGTTCTGTAAAGGCCGCCACTTCATTGGATCTGATTTTAACCCAAGTGTTCATCCACATACCTGAACCAGTGACTCGGTGTAGTTTCCTTGTGCCATTGTGATTGGATTAGTGGAAGAGTTTATATGCCGAGAACTTCCCACACCAGTCTGTTGAACTGAAGAAGCTGCTCGGATGAGTAGTGAAACGCCTTCATTGATTACTCAGCAAGTCCAGTTATTTTTAGATTTAACTATACTAGATATACCATGACCTGGATGAATGAAATTCTTCATAGTTATAACAGAGTGTGTTTTAAATTGGTAATCTATGGTATTTTTAAGCTGCTGGAGCCTCATCTAGACCCTGTGATGAAACATACTGTGGCACTGCTCCTGAATCTGAACCAGAGACAAAGGCTTTGGCTAACTTCATCCGCAAAAATATTGCTTCAATCAAGGGCTACCTTACCATCCATTCCTACAGCCAGATGTTGCTGTTCCCCTATTCCTACACTTACTCTCTTGCTAAGGATCACAATGAACTGGTAAGTGTGAAATAGATTTTTAATGCAACTTAGCAACCACCATTTTGCATGACTTTAAACTCTAATTAGTGCATTATCCTTAGATATACAGTAAGGAGAAAGTCATAAGGGATTATTTTCTGTAGCATGGCAGATATATTCAGCTGTTGTTGTTTCTACACATGGGAAAGCCTCATTATCTACATCAAGAAACAATAATTATATTTGAAAATGTGCTGGGTACTTATTTTACTGATATTTTTCAAGGTTTATATTACACTGACATATTTACTAACAGTATTATATACATCAGTGAGCAGTGCCTCAGTGCAGCTTACAACTTGTTCATACACACAATTTGTTCACGAGTGATTTAAACTTCATGCATGTTTTTGGAGTTTGAAAGGAAACTACAGAACTCAGAGGAGACCCACACAGACCTACATAGTAAGTAAGGTTGCAAAAAGACACATGTCCATCGAGTTCAACTTTTCGACCTAGATGCATAAAGCATCTACTGTAGGTCCCAAGCAACCAACTTCATAAAACTCAGTTGTAAAATATAATATATTCACCATTTAATTATTCCTATTAAACAAGGAATAGGAACAAAAGGAAAAAATAACACATTTTAAGATATAACTTTGGCAGTAGTGTAATACTAGATTTATTAGGGGATAGTTAAAAAAAACCTAGCCAAAAGTGCAAGAGTGTACCCCCCTACCTGCCCCTCATGAATACAATAATACTGAATGCAGGCAACACTGTATTTAAGGGGGCCTGCAGGTATTTGTGGTCTGATTTGGTTTGTAGTTCTTTTATGGACAGTGCAGGACAGTGAAAAAAAAACATGGTGGAATGCAATTTATTTTTCTTTTGCAATTTGCTCCCTTCCCTGCACATAATAAATAACCCCCCAAGTTTGCTCCAAGTCTGGTAACCATTAATAACCAGATACTTGCTTCAATCTTCTCTGTTGATTGTTTGCTTGGGTTTACTAGAAATTTTACTATAATGCAACCTGTTTAGAATATGTTTATAGTATTACCTCCTATGTTTTGAATTAATATTAATTTCCTAAAATAAATACATGGTCCTTATTTTATGTCATAATAAGGAAATCGATTGGTATTTTATTTAGATGATTAAGGTATAACATGCCTTGGTCAATAGATGCAGATTTATTTGTCCTATTTTTGTTTTGATCTAATACAAGGGGATGAGGAATTCTCTGCATTAAGTCACTGTTACGTGCCTCAAATATTTGACTTGATTACACAGTTGGTTTGAGGGTGATGACTGATGATAATCTTCAACCCATCTTCTTTAGGTTGACACCAGTTAGTAAAATAAAAGTGAAAAATACCCTCCTGTTTATACAAATGTGAATTCAAATAAAGTCAACTGCAATGCTAGACTGGAAAATGCAACAAATTTGTGATGTCAACTATCAATATATGCCATGTTTCACGATAGTACAAGCATTTTGTATGAGTTATTAAGACTGCCTTTTTCTCTGATAGTATGGACTTTTTATTTTATTTAAAAAAATTGTTGTTCTTTTTTTTTGTATTAGAACACAGTTGCTCAGGGAGCCGTTAGCAGACTGACCTCACTGTATAACACCAAGTACACTTACGGCGCAGGAGGAACAACAATCTGTAAGTAGTTTTGTATTTTTAAGTAGCAAATAACGAGCATATATTGTAACTTCTTTAAGTTAATAACTGTTTCCTATTTGGCCAAAAGTATTTGTGAATACTCTGCCAAAAGGACAATTTACCTGTGCGCCCCCCCCCCCCATGTATCATAGTACTATAATTCCTAGTAATCCACAAAACTGGATTATGGGTAATAGAAACACAAAAACATCACTTTTCCAATTATATTTGTCAGTTTAGATCCTGTTTAATCCAGTGGACCAAGAGCTGGAGGGCAACATACCTGCTGTAGAATTAACCTGGGTAGAGCTGTCCTTGCTTCTTGATAGCACATTAGGCGGTATATGATGCCTTTCTGAAGAAGATCTTAAAGTCCTGCAATATTAGAGAAACTCTATTACTATATCTGAGAATGGGCATGTGCAAATTCATTATTGTGCCTGGCATTGCCTTTTAATTTCTATGGAAAGCTTAGCATTATACTTTGAAGATACATTAGGGGCAGATTTATCAAGGGTCGAATTTCGAAGTGGAAAATACTTCGAAATTTGACCATCGAATAGAATCCTCTGACATTTGAATTCGAAGTCGGAGGAATTTATTCATCGTACGATCGTATTCCGATCGTAGTAGGTTCATACGATCGTACTCCGATCATACTCCGAATCGTACATTTCGAACGATCATACGATTTTCCTTAGAAAACTTAGAAAATTGCTCTGGAAGGTCCCCATAGGCTAACATACCACTTCAGCAAGGTTTAAGTATTGAAGGAAAAGTTTTTTTAAAGAGACAGTACTTCGATTATCGAATGGTAGAATAGTCAAACGATTTTTATCCTATTCGATGGTTGAAGTATTCAAAAAATTACCTGTGAAAATTCCCTCGATAAATCTGCCCCTTAATTAACAATAAAGGCATGAGAACCTACAGATAACAGTATCCAAGCTGGATTGAGTATTCTTCCTCTAAACTCTTTTCTAATAACAAGTATGTAAGTATGGCTCTTGACGTTATACATAAATATATATAGCCGAACTTCAAATCCCATTGGGAAAGCAATGGATTTCCATGAAAAGGCAAAATGAGTATCACTGCAAAAACATTTTCATATATATTAGCAGTTTTTGTGTATTTCCAGGTATTTTTCACAAACCTGAACTCAGTAAACAATCCTGTTTTGGGTGAAGTACTTTCTAAATTTAAAGGCATTTCTTTTTGTAGACCTCGCAGCAGGTGGATCAGACGACTGGGCTTATGACGCAGGTGTGAAATACTCCTACACTTTTGAGCTCCGTGACACAGGACGATATGGTTTTGCCCTCCCTGAAACTCAGATCAAACCTACCTGTGAAGAAACTTTGTTGGCTGT
This sequence comes from Xenopus petersii, assembly GCA_038501925.1. Classification (NCBI taxonomy): domain Eukaryota; kingdom Metazoa; phylum Chordata; class Amphibia; order Anura; family Pipidae; genus Xenopus; species Xenopus petersii. Next base: position 40,892,497 of record CM076680.1, on the reverse strand, counting down.
CAAATACATTGCCAACCACATCAAGAACAATGCTTAATGAAGTTATTGCACAAAATGTATTTAGTTAATGCTAAAGGTCTTCGGATGCCCATTTGTATTTAATATTTTTAATCTTACAGTAAGTCTAAATGTTTTCTTAAAGATTTCAGTAACATAAGTTGGTGTGTGATTAAATCAAATAAATGAATCACAAATCACAAATACATAATACAATCTTGTCATTGTTGATTCATGTCTTTCTATCTAAACAATATGGTGGGCATAATGGGCATAATGATGTTATCAGCAGCCTTAGGGCTTTAGCAAATGTTTTACTCAGTTTTCCAGGTCTCTTTTTCAAAACGAGATGTCATGATTATGTAAGTTAGTTAAATTCCCTAGAAAAAAAAGTTTTAAAGAAAAGTAACTTTAGAAAGTGATTGTAATCAGCGCTTGAAGAGTAAAGATATTGTTAAAATGTAATATTTCAGAATTAATGTTTTTTTTTTAAATTGGGCTTGTAGAACATGAGCTCTTACTTGTCTTCAATTGTTTTTGAAATATTTACACTGGACCCTGGACCATTATCTGGCCAGTGGGTATTTTTATAACTATGAATTATAAGCATCAGTTTCTGTACGTCAGGTCATATTTAAAGATGAACAAAAAATGCAATATCAGTCCAACTGCAAATAGCAAAAAGGAAATCCTATACAAGTGAATGGGGATGTTTAGTTCACTTTTGGCCAATTTTATGGTGAATGGTTGTTTTCCATCTATAAAAATGTGTGCCATAGTGGAATGGTTGGCTGACAAACTGCAACTCGCAGAAAAGACGACTTGTGGTCTCCCCAAATCCCATTACTATTTTCAATCCATGGTTTTCATTGGATGTCAATCCAGTGTTTTGTGAGAAGGAGTGGAAATACCAAAACACAAAACAAGACCATCAAACATAACATTGGTATGGTTTAAGGTGGAAATGTACATAAAGAGACATTTCTCACTAAAATGTTTATTGCGATCTTGAGTGTGCGTGCTCCATGTGTCAGCATCCTTGCTACAAATCCTTGCGAAAGATTGTATTGTCCAGATCCAAGCACACAGAGCATTTGACGTAATTAGGCATAAAACAGAAGCAGTCAAAATGCAAATGGTCCACTCCCAGGTTTGCTTTGTCACAGAGGGATAGGTAATATAGGTAATATATGACCACCACTGTATTTGGCCTAAATACAAAATGCCTTATTCCCATAACCCATATTGGTTATAATCTAAAAAAAACAGGTGGGTCAGTTAAAATCGGTGAATCATTTAAGACTTTGTCTGTTGATGGTCTGATTAGCTAAAGGTTTGTTATAGTCCAATACAAAAGGTTCTCTGCTCTCAACCCACTATCGATATATTAAGGGTTTTGAGACATGTTATGCCTTAAGCTACTAAAAATGTCCTTCCCTTTAAATAAAACAAGGATTGTTTGTCCATATATTGCAATATATTTAAGCTGACCAACTACGTCAAAGTGTGGGTTGAGTGCAGAGGACGTTTTGTCTTTGTATGAATTTTGCAGTCAGAGCCTAATGGTGGAAAATAGATATTCGTGCATTTTTTGTACACACAAAGCTTTGTTGTTGGTAAAGTACAACAGAGACGCCACTTCCCTACGTGTCCAACCACAAATGACACAAGCACAAGCCGGCTTCTGGCTTCCGTGTCTGATGTCATTGCCGTTGGTGCGAAATTTGAATATTTAAAGTTCCCATGTACCTTTTCAAATTGCCCAATGTAAAGGTCCTTTTCTAAGTTCCTGGGTGTGCTTCCAAGTTGTATTCTTCAGTTATGAGCCTTTCCTGTCCCTGACTTCAGGCCATCCTTCTGCCAGAACAAACCCCTGCCTGTGTTTGACTATTCTTCTGATCCTGATTTGGTGCTGCATTACTTCCCTGTGTTTGGCCTGTGACCCCAACTTTGATTCTGATATCCGTTTGGTACCGCATTGCCTGTTAGGTTTGACCCCATCTGTTTCTCAACTTCTTTGACTGCTTCACCATCCCTTTCATACAAGTTTGGTTCCCGGGTTCGCCCAGAACTCTCTCCCTGGTTCTCCCACAATAAGATTTAGCAACATCTGAGTAGTGGAGGGCTTCACCCAGAGCCAAAGGTGGCTACTATAAACAGAAGAGTGTGCCATCATCAGAATCTTAGAGTTAGTTCTGGGATACCTTACGTTACAGTTGTATTAGTTGTAGGGATATTTTTTGCAGCACCTTTTTTTAAACAAAAAACATCGAGTCAATTGGGGTTTTTGTGGTAATTTTTGTGGCAATAATTTTTTATGCTGATAATTTTCATGGTGAATACATGCCTGGTAAAACAAATTTTGCTCATCACTAGTGAAAAAGACTTATAATAGGTGTCTGTCTTTCCTCCAGGGAAGTACACATACTACGCCTTAAACAGTTCTCAAATGCCCATTCATGATCAGTGATATTATCCTTAGGCACAGTAGAACAGCAGGGAACTGAAATGTATCCAGCATGATATTACAGCTACCATTTGCATGTAATCCCATGCAAATAGGATTTTTTTCCCATGTGTCGTGGGAAAAAAAATTCAAAATGAATCAGTTAATAGTGCTGCTCCAGCAGAATTCTGCACTGAAATCCATTTCTCAAAAGAGCAAACAGATTTTTTTATATTCAATTTTGAAATCTGACATGGGGCTAGACATTTTGTCAATTTCCCAGCTGCCCCAAGTCATGTGACTTGTGCTCTGATAAACTTCAATCACTCTTTACTGCTGTACTGCAAGTTGGAGTAATATCACCCCCCTCCCTTTTTCCCCCCAGCAGCCAAACAAAAGAACAATGGTAAGGTAACCAGATAGCAGCTCCCTAACACAAGATAACAGCTGCCTGGTAGATCTTAGAACAACACTCAATAGTAAAAACCTGTGTCTCACTAAGACACATTCACTTACATTGAGAAGGAAAAACAGCAGCCTACCAAAAAGCATTTCTCTACTAAAGTGCAGGCACAAGTCACATGACCAGGGGCAGCTGGGAAATTGTCAAAATGTCTAGCCCCATGTCAGATTTCAAAATTGAATATAAAAAAATCTGTTTGCTCTTTTGAGAAATGCATTTCAGTGCAGAATTCTGCTGGAGTAGCACTATTAACTGATGTGTTTTGAAAAAAACATGTTTTCCGATGACAGGATCCCTTTAAGTAAAAAACTGCTATAAGTTTTAATCAATCCAGTTTATTTTAAAACATCAAATTCCTGTACACGTTCATCTAAAGCAAGGCACAGACTGACAGCTGCCAATTCTAATACTCAGGCTCATTAACTGAAAGAAAAGTTATTTCATATAAACAAACTCCAGTCTCATCCTTCTAGAAACACATTTGCATTTGTTATAATATTTTATTTATAATAATACTACTAACAATAATAAAAATGATGATAACAACATAGCTGTTATTATTATTATATAAAGAACGAATCAGTTCCTGCCCCAGAGTCGCTTGAAATCTAAGGTCCCAATCTCCTTACATATACTGCCCTGGCTAGAATTGAAATCAGGACCCCAGCACTGAAAGACAGCAGAGCTAGTTATTTATGACACTTATACAGTATAGCTTCAATATGCCTCACCCCTACCCATAAATCTGGCCTTTGACTGCCATAAGGTCTGATCATTCATTGCAAAACTGTTTTTTCTTGAGGTGGCCATCCATTTTCCAATCCTGTACAGTATCTGATTCATATGCTTCAGGGCCAAATGAACAGACACTGTATAAATTGTATATAAGTCACAGACGAGTTCCATCACCATATAAAGGCACCTAGGCATTCCAGGTTATAGAACTCCAAGGTGACTTCTAGGGGGTTATTTCTCAAAGGTCAAGTAGTATTTTCCATAAAAAATTCTAGATTTTGAGCGTATTTTTGAGTAAAAACTAAAATTTTCGAATCTTCTTCTTATTTTGTCCACTTGGGGTTTTTTGACTGCTCCATATTTGGCCAAATAGCTCAGCGGGGGTATACACAAAAACATATTACACATAGGGGGTTATTTACTAAAAATCATATTTATCTGGCCTGGCTTTTTGGGGCAAAAACTTGAAATTTTTGTGAAAAAAGCCCTACAATGCATTATACCTCGAAGCTGGAAATAGCTGGAAAATACACCATATAAAACCTGTCATGGTCATGTAGAAGTCAATGGCAGAGGTCCCTTGAACCATTTGAAGATGTTCATATCCTTCATGATGTTCAAGTTTTTTTCCATGGCTTTTGCTCAAAAATTCAACAAATTCGAGTGATTCAAGTCTTTTTTCGTCCCCGACTACACATATTATAGTTTTTTACATTCAAGTTTTTTCTTTAGAAACCATTTGAGTCGTGCATTTATTCAAGTTCATTCGAGGTCTTAAAAATCTCACAATGCTCTAAAATCTAAAATTCATATTTTACACAAGGGGGTACTTTATTTATTATAATACAAAAGTTTTAATGAGTCATGAAATAACATCACTAAGCAACGATTATACTGGATGACACTAACAACCATTTAAAAGGATATGATTTATATCATATTCATGGTGTTTGTGTATTATATATTGAATGAAGTACCCCATTTTGTAAAATATAAGGATATTATAAGTCACCGAGGAGTTCCATGACCGAAAATGACATCCCTAAACTCCAATTATAACTGATGGCATCATTAAGCACCATTTTAAGGGCATCATTTACAGCAGGAGTGCCCATACTTTATTAATGCAATACTTTTAGTTTTGTTGTCCCATAATGATCTACATCCATAAAAGCATTGTTAGAATTGTTAGCTTTCTGTTTCATGGAAAATATTACTTAAATAATGATTTATGAGACAATGAATATTGCTGCATTTACCAAACAACTAGTTATGTAACCTTTACATAATAAATATGTGAATGAAAAGCATGAAACAGGAGGGTGATTTAGGCAAGCTGTTTGTTGAAAGAGTCTTGAGATCTACTGATCACCAACTAAAGGTCTACTAGTAGATCCCGATCTACCTTTTAGGCACCCTTGATTTATAGGATATTCATGGCTCTTGTGTATTATTTATAAATAACTACACTCGACTAAAGGTGGATTATTTTTAGATGCTGAGTATTTTAAGGCAGTGCTTTGGTTTAATCTGCACATGGTGCTGACCATGAATTTTCCCACAGGTGTACTCAAACACATTCAGTCCTTTCTATTGGCACACAGAACAAGGACACGTCTATAATTAGCCACAGAAATGTTGTGACCTGTAGCAGATATCAAGAAGCCTACAATAATCTGCCAGGCTAAGTATAAAAAGGTGCAGAACAACCACATTCTTTATTCTCACCATGTGGGCTTTACTCTTCTTGGTGAGTGTTACAGCAGTTGCTGCTGAGCCCAAAAACTTTCATGGGTAAGAAAGAATAAGGCATATTAAGTGTTCCTAACACTGGGTTGTCTTCTTTTTAACCGTTGTTTTTTCTTCAAGGGCAAAAGTTTTTCGAGTAACACCACAAAGTCCAGAACATGTTGAACTTATCAGATCCCTGGCCATTAGTGCGCAGGTATGTTTCCCATAACCCTGAGCAGGACATTCTGGAAGACATAGCACTTTTATTATTTATTTTAGTATGTGTTCCCTGGTTAACACAGGGATGGTTTGATGGTTTTAGCTGGGTACTGATTGGTGAAAACCACTGAAATATGTTGTTTGCTAAGTTGTCATCATCTCTATCCCCATCACCAGCACTTCTGAATTCATTCTCCAAAAATTAAAGTTTAGAGTTAATTTAAAAACAGAAGTGAATGCAAGAATGGGAAGAAACTGAACATGGGAATTTTTTTTATTATTTTAATGGTATTGGTAGAAAGTGTTAGTGTGGCTGTTTCATTTGTAATCATATTCCTATATTGCATGATTATTCTGTAATCTATTATGGTGTCTAAATACTAGAACAAAAAGGGGAAAGTTTAAATTTTAAATCATTAGGCTGAGGGGACATTGAGGCTGTGACCACAAAATTCATAAAGACCAAGAGAAGAAGTCCTCTGCACTCTGGAAGTTTGTGGTTTCTGTGTTAGTTACCAAGCTGGGAGATCAAGGTCAATAGCAGTATACTAGCTAACTTTATTGATTTAATCAGTTATTTGATACATGTGATCTGAACTTCATGGCAGCTACTTGTTATACATCAATGATAATATGAGGTTTTAATTCTCAGTGGATCGACCTAGGAATGTATTGGCACGAATAATGAAAATTATGCTTTCATTTGTACATGTAGGTGTGTGCACTCCTCAATTTATGTGCAAGCTGGTATTAACTTGAGCCTATGCACAAGTACATGGCTTATTTGGAACATTTGGTGCAGTGTAGCATACTGGGGACTGTAAGGAGATATAAAGGGTGTGGGATTAAATGGAATTGTTTGCAATCTTGTGTATGCACCCTAAAAGAAGTGACTTTATCCCAATATACCTATTGTATATATATTGTGCTATACATGTCGGCAGCAGGTTTATTAGCTCTGAAAATGGGACACATTGTTGTGATTAAACAGAACAACTCTTTGGATCTTTCTTAGCCAATCTGCTAAGCACTAATGTTGGAGCACTTTCAGCAACTTCTGTCTGACTCAGCTAAAAGGAAAACATGAGTATTTATTGATATGGCTCTGAATGAAAATTTGTATCTGACTTTTCAAAAAGTGTCTTTCCATATAAAAATTAGTGAACACATCCGCAGCAGCACCGGAATCAAATTGTGTGTCTATTTTTGAGCTATTAGCATCACCAATATGCCTATAGCTTACCAAATCAAATTTCAGTCACCATTACTTCATTTTTAAAAATTCACAGGAGACATACCGGTAATGTTTTCTGGCCATAGATGGATATTCAACAAATAAGAGAGCTTTGGCTTACCCAAACATAGGCATTTGTTTAGTTCTCCAATTATACAGGAACTTTCCCACATTTCTCAGTTCAAGGAAAAATGAATATTCTGTCTGTCGCTAAAGCTACGGACCTGAAGAAGTATGATGTCTAATATAGAAATGACTGTTATGTAATTACGATTAAGTAAGAGTGAGCTAAATATACAAATTCCTGAATGGGATGATCCAATCATTTGGCCCATGGGACAATGATCAGGTCATAACTGAGGCTTAGGGAGACCTGTCAGGAGAGGACAGATTAAATGGGTTGATTTTTTTAGTCTGATAATGGAAGAATATCTTTTGCAATTTGCTCTTAATTTTAAAGTGTTAAATTGATGAGATGGAGATGAATTGACTATAATAATCATTTGAACACAAATAAGGCACCAAGATATCATAGCTTCATAGGGTTACATTGCAGCAAAATACTAGTTTATAGAGGCACAATGGTTAAAGTGAGGGGTTACATTCTGTAGTGAGATTTTTTTTTTGCAAATCCTTTAAAGCACTGCGTATCTTGACAGCGCTATATAAATAAATGATGATGATCCTTTGCACATCTGCCAAGCATCTGGGGAGCCCATGCAAAGGACAGAATATAGGCTGATGATTCTGGTGTAATATCAGAAGTACATTTCATTATCTGTTTTTATTGAGTTAGCATTCTTCAGCACAGTCTAGATGAAAGAAAATGATGCCCCTAGATCACATTCCAAAACATGACGTGATGATTTTTTGCGTTTAGCCAATACTCATAGGATTGTACACATAGGGGACAGGTACAAACAAGGCTAGGTCTAAACATAAGTTCTGTTCAGTCAAGTCAGTCTACATTTGTGTTGTTTGCACTTTTCTCCTCTTGAACATTTAATGCTGAGGACAGAGCCCAGAAACAGAGCAGAAATGGGAACTTCAGAATGTTGGAACCTACTAGGCTACATCTATATCTGCCTTGGTAAATGGGGTAAGTTAGGATCACCTGGGCCTACTGTAAGTGAAATCCTTCAACTTTTTGTTTTAATTAAACCAACTGAAACTTGATCAGGGCATAGAAGGTTATGTGTCCGTGTGAGAACCCTTATTGTATAGACTATAGGTTATAGACAATTTTCTACTTTACTGAATAATTATACAAACTGCGGTTGATGTTTGACCGAAGGGATTAATATTGAGGAACATAACCATACCTTTGATTAACTGTATAAAATAAAGTGGTAGTCTCATAAAGTGCTTTTGGGAAGGAGGATTCTGTGCGTCACTTCCATTATGAATATGTCTGGGGGCATCAGGTATGTTCTGCTAGTGCACACTAGTGCACACAGCTTGTGGTTGCAGTGTATTAGAAATAGAATGTCACAGAAAAATTAAGTCTTTTTTAAAGATTTCAGTATTTAATTAATATAGCTTTTCTGTGTCATTTTTCTAGCTTGATTTCTGGGTCCCCGATTCTGCAGCTTCGGTAGAACATGGAAAACGCACTGACTTCCGAGCAGACGGCCAGGTGTCATATGATGTTCAGGCGCTCATTGAACAAAGCGGAATGCCCTATGAGTAGGTTTAATTGTCACAATATTTTGCATATTGAGCTCATTCTGATTCATCTTCCAGTCTGATGGCTGGTCACTAAAGTAGATATTCCATGTTGCAACTGTTTCTTTCTCTACATGGATCCCAATTATGTATACAATACAGATATGTGAAACCTCCTACAGACAGAGGGCTAATATCACATATGTGTCTTGGTCTTAAAATAATTATATCATATATGAGAGTATATGGACCTTTTAGGCTAGTGGGGGGGTTAGATAATATTTTTTAATACTGGTAAGATAATGTGTAATATTCTGTATAGTCAATTTGTGACGTTCTGAAAAAGTAATTGTCATTGCTTGTGTTTGCAGAATTATGATTGATGATGTACAAGTAGCTTTGGCAAATCAACAGAACAGCAATATCCGTACTGGCCATAGCTATGATAAGTACAATGACCTTGATACGGTATGATTCAATAATATCTACCCACTGTGTTAGGAAATACACAACTGATATACTCACTAACCTAAACTTTGCCTGATCTGCAGATTAATGCCTGGTCTGCTAACATTGCTGCTCAGAACCCCGGACTTGTGACACGCTCACAATTTGGAATCTCATATGAGGGTCGTCCAATTTATTTACTCAAGGTATTAAATGGAACTTAATATATTTATGTACACTCTATGGCATTTTACACCCTATAAGTATAGTTTTAGTGATTGTTATTAGTGCCACTGAGGCTAGAAAAAAAAAAGAAAGCACACATATTTTTGTCTATACAATGTGATGTCATGAACTGATTTTTTCCACTTGCTTCAGTTCATATTGAGTATATTGGTGAATATACATTGCATAAATTAGTGTAGCCAAATAATATCATCAGGGCCTTCTTTACACCTGCCTGGAACCCTAATACATATATAAGTAGAAGGGGGTTTAAAGAAATGGACTATTTGTTGTATCCGACTGCCCTACAATATAAACGAATAACCCCTGTTAAATTTCTGTTGTTTGCCATGGACATAACTATAGACATAATTGTCCATTTTAAATCAGTTATGATGTGGGAAATTGTCTAATGAGATGAAACACTATATGCAATTGAAATATCTCTATCCTGTTGTAGGTTGGAAGGCCTGGTGTGGATAAGAAAGCAGTTTTAATTGACTGTGGGTTCCATGCCAGGGAATGGATCACACCAGCATTCTGCCAGTGGTTTGTGAAGGAGGTAAGGAATCGTAATATAGTGGTATTACATTGGTTTTGCTGTCTCTGAGCTAGTGGGCATAATTTATAAAAAAAATGAGGCAAGGTCCAAAGTACAAAATATGGGCAAAAAGCAGTTACTGAAATTACTGGGGTGAGTCCTGAGGCACAACTCTTGACCACATAGAATATAGCAGTGCTACCTGCATTCAGATGTGTCTGTGTCATTATGACTGAGAAAAATGGGCAATATCAGGAGATGCAAGGCCATAAAAATCCTCTATTTAACTCCTGCTATAAGAGTACAGCTGACAGAGCTTTCTTCGGTGCTTTCAAATGTATTGTTGATCTGGCACCACGTGCATTGCACAGTTTGCCCTTTCTTCGTACAGAGTTAATTAACAAGTTAAATTGCAGGACCAGCAGGAATCTGTTACTTTACAGCTCACAAATACATGGGAAAATACACAATTGTGGGAACAGGGCATTATTCATTCTGAACCTTTTTTAAAGCAGTCAAGTGTATTCTTCCTATAGTGTGTGATATCTATGCCCTCAAAGTAGTAAACAGGTCAGTAGAAGGACTATCTTGCTCAGAAACAGACAGTTTATGTGCAGGATGAGTTTAACTGGAAGGTGAAAGAAAAAGTTATATTATTATAATACACAAAAGCCATGAATATCTTGTAAATCAAGAACCCCCCTCTTGTAAAATATTAAGGATATTATACGTTACCGAGGAGTTTCATGACCATATAAAAAGACAAGGCAGAGATCACTTTTAATATCCTCATATTTTGCAACTGGGGGTATTTTATTAATTATAATACACAAATTTAAGTGAGTCACGTGACAGAAATTACATCAGAACTCACCTTTTATAACTGATGACATCAGAACTCACCGTTCTGTAAGGATGTACACACCGTCACGGTAAGGATATAGTTTATAAGATATTCATGGCTTTTGTGTATTATATCCTTATAAATGATGAGTACTGATGTCATCAGTTATAAACAGTTAGTAGTGATGTAATTTTGTCACATCACTCACTAAAACTTGTGTTATAATAAATAAAGTACCCCATGTTGCAAATTATGAGGATATTAGAACTTACTTCGGAGTTCCATGACCTGTATAAAAACACTTGGCCTTCGGCCATATGTTTTTATATGGTCATGAAACTCCTCGGTAACTTATAATATCCTTATAATTTACAAGAGGGGGTAGTTTATTCACTATAGTATGATTATTATGAATATGTTTTTATAAAGTGATGCTATAATCCATGGCATTAAATGGTTATATACATTGAACATATAGACTACTACACACAAAAATATAACAGATCCAAAAGGTAAAGAGGATCCTGCTCCAACAAGCTTACACTAGGGATATTCTAAAAAAAGTGATTCCCAACCTGTGGGGCTGGCCAGGCCTTGAATTTCGTTAGAGGGTCTCAACCTGAAGGTCCGTAAGGGTGGTATTTGGGTATTAATGCCTATTTGTTCTTCTAGATACACCTGAAAGCTCAGTGTGAAGGGATAGTTAAAGTAATATTTGGTGTGAAAACTTTTACTGTCCTAGATACAGTTGGAACTACAGCTGAATTAATGATACACAGCAGTGGCGGAACTACTGGGGGAGCAGCCCCCCTCAGGGCCCCCCGGCAGCCTGCGGGCCTGCGCACCACTGAAATGCGGGGCCATACGGAGGGGGACCGGGGGCCCGGCTGTGCGTCACGCACCAGGGCCCGCCCCCCTCTAGTTATGGTACTGTTACACAGATCCTTTTCAATAACCTTGTTATTAGCTAAGGGGAGCCCTAACCAATAGTTGGGCTTTGAAGTGTGGCTTGAATTGAAAAAGCCCAACAATCATTGCCCTGGCTATTCTCAAGGCAAAATACCCACCCCATGCAGTTTTACTGTAAGTCTGGTACTTCTATTTTTGCAAACTGCAAAACTTTATAACTTAGAATAATCTCCCATTATTTTTTCATAGGCGGTTAACTCATATGGCTCTGATGCCCAATTTACTGATCTTCTCAACAACTTGGACTTCTATATTATTCCAGTCCTAAATGTAGATGGTTATGTTTATACCTGGACCAATGTAAGTATTAAAGTGTCAAGTGTTCAAGTGGCCCACCTAATGCTAAAAACAATTGTAGTGTCCTCCTCAATTTTACACACACAGTAGCAATGTTGCACCGTTTAGCCAAATTTAAGTTTTTGTGACTTTATCCATTACTTATTTTTACTAAATAACAGCATTACCTTGGTAGCCTTGTATATCATTATCACATTTATGAGATTTGAAGTATGAGAGTTGAAACTTTCAGTTATGCTACAATAATCATGGACAACTCCACTAAGAAAGGTATGAACAATTTGTGGTTGTATTTATGTTAAGGTTATCTATTCACCTCACTAGCTAACCTAACAATAAATACAGACAGCCTTTATACCTTCTTTAGTAGAGTTGACCTTAATTGCCGTTTCTTTATATGGTCAGTCTAACAGTTGGTTTATTATCTGTGATAACTTGTAAACTGCACCTTGGACTGTGCAAGGAAGGTGAAAATTAGCATACATATTCAGATTACCTATTTTACCTGCCCTTTAGGGAATCCACTATCCCTGCCTGGATGAATGCCAATTCATTCTTGCACTGATACCATAATCTATCATCTATGACCCATGCTCCTATAGTATCTCCTACCTTCCAGGTCTTTGCCAACTTCATACTTCAGAATATCCTCTAAAAGCCTATGGGTAGATTTATCAAAGAGTGAAGTTAGAGATCTCCACTGCCTCTCACCATTCATTTATATGGGATTTTTAAATGTGTATTTATCAAATGGCAAACTTTCAATATCACCCTTTGATAAATACGCCTTTAAAATAGAAATAGAAATGAATGGCGAGAGGCGGTATTTCACTCTGCAGATTATGGAGATCTCTAACTTCGCTCTTTGATAAATCTACCCCATGTCAGCCCCAAAAGTTGCTTTATTATCTTGTTACACCAACAATGCAGTTGTCTTAGCAGTGAAGAGTGGTGGCAAGCCCCAGCTATTTTTTTTATATATAATTTACATAAAAACCATTAAGTTGAATTAGTTTAATCAAGATATTACTGTATATATAATTGTGGAAAAAAATGACAGGTATGAGATCTATTATCTGGAATTATTGGGAACTTTGGTTGGTGGGTACTGGGATTGCTGTAAAGTGGTACACTCATGCCTTACAGCCTTTAAAATATTTAAAAAAACAGCCTAGCTTAGCAATCATCAAGCATGTGATGCTGTCTAATTACTACAGAGAAAAATAATTTATGTAAAGAATGAATAATTGTTTGTTTAATCAGGGATCTATAAAAAAGGGTAATGCCATAATTTAGAATGTACTGTATATTAGGTTTCTGGATAGTAGATACCATTCTTGTATGTACAGTATAAGTACTGATTATGATTGAACATATTTGTTCGTGAGATTAAAAATGTCCTTATTTAAAGATAACATAAATAATTCGCTCAATTTATGTACTCTGTTTTAGGACCGTATGTGGAGAAAGACACGTTCTGCTACCAAAAATAGCAAATGTTTTGGAACTGACCCAAACAGAAACTTTAATGCTGCATGGTGCAGTAAGTTTATTTTTATTTAAACAAAAAGATTTTTTTTTTACCTGAAATGGTTATTGGGTCCATACAAGCTGTATATGTGCACATTTGCACCCCGTAGCACTCTAAGCATTGATAAATAACCATCTCATAAATTACTCCAGAGCACTGATAAATTTTTCTCTCCCATTGGAGTTTGTAACCACCAATGGAATTATCAATAGCAACCACTTGTTTGCATTTTGTGTGATAAAGGAGGAGGAAGGGGAGGAAATTACAGAATAATAATAATCATAGACAGTGAGTGGGAAGAACTAGGTGAGCTGTTGACCAAGTGAAAATGTATTCAAGAGTTCTTTCATTTTAGCTGGAGGCTCAACATCAAATGCATGTGCTGAAACCTATTGTGGCAGCACTCCAGAATCAGAAAGTGAGACCAAGGCTTTGGCTGACTTCATCCGAAATAATATTTCTTCAATCAAGTCCTACCTATCGATTCATTCATATTCGCAGATGTTGCTGTTCCCCTACTCTTACACCAATGCCAAGGCTAAAGATAATGCAGAACTGGTGAGTCCAGTGCCAGAAGCACTTACCATTTGGTGTGGTGCTCTGTGCAGCAATGTCTTTCAACACATAGTTGAATAGAAAATCATAGAAAATAACTAATAATAATCATCATAATAATCATCATCATCATGATTCAATAAAACCATGCTATTCTTTGCCAGAACAACAAGAGAAACCCTATCAATTGGCACCAGTAATACAAAACATTTTGGTATCCAAACTGACATGATAGTAAGGCAGAGCCCTTATTTAACTTTACCAAGCAATTCATTTAGAAAAAATGTATGGTATCTCTCAGAAATATGTGTATCCATGTTTTACTTTCCAAAATAAAGGTTGTACTAATGTTTATTGTATTCACAATGCATAAATGATCAGTAGAACATCTTTTAAGAGCAGCATTAATAGGTAACTTGTATGTGTAGGCAATTATGTTTTTTTACTATATTTTGACAACTCAAAGGCACCCAGCATGATTGTTTGAGCACTACTTCAGCTTATTTGGGTGTGCAGCCAGACCCCACCCTGTTTTATGGTTGAATAGTGCTAAGCTAACAAGACTTCACTACCTAAACATATAATTATTTTCAAACAGTCCAAGTGGATGCAAAAAAAACCTAACCAGCAGTATATAATTGAATTCACATACTACTTTGTATTTACTATACCTATTTAGTGTAAATGTGGTATAATACAGGTACTGTATGGGACCTCTTATTCAGAATGCTCAGGACTTGGGGTTTTTCCAGATAAGGGGTCCTTCGATAATTTGTATCCCCATACCTTAAGTTTACTGAAAAATAAATAATTCTTGAATCATTTAAATGGATCCCGCACCTTACACAGTTTTTTGGCTGAAATACTGTACATTTTATCTTACTAGCAATTTACATAAAGAACATTTTAAAGCAATTAACAGGATTTGTTTACGTTTTAGTATGCTGTTTCAGAGGGCGCAGTTAAACAGTTGGAATCACTCTATGGTACCATTTACACCTACGGTCCTTCAGCAAGTACAATATGTAAGTTATATAGGCTGTAAAAATGCTCAATTCTTTGCCATTCATGCTCCAAGTTCTGGTCCTCAAAGTGGTATTTATTTACAGCAGAGCCTGCAACTGCCAAGGCCACAGGGGTGCATATTGCCCAAAAGGTTCTTGGTTTCAATGTCTGCTTGCAAATCTGTTCATCTTCTCAGACTTTTAGATTGAAAGATTTTGCTATGGGGACCCCTGATTTATCCCACAACCACATGCCATGATGTCATAACTTTCCACTAGTCAGATTTCTATTGCATCTCTAAAAGTTCTGTATTATAACATAGAAAATGGGGAGCAAGCAGGATAACAGACACCACAGACAAATCACATACTGCTTCTTCTTTCATAAATTGCATACAAATTGGTTTTGATTTGAGGCAATACTTCAGTGAAATAGGAATTCAAGTATTTAGAAATAAGAGAAGCAAAGGTAGGCCAGGGTTGGCAATGATAGACGAATGCATCTTAGCAATAAGCAATAAATAGATTTAAAACACATTGTATACTGCAAAGTAATATTTGCTACTGCTAAATCTGCTATTCAGCCAGAACTAAATATATGCCACTTTAAAGGAATTGTTCAGTGTAAAAATAAAAACTGGGTAAATAGATAGACTGTGCAAAATAAAACATGTTTCTAATATAGTTAGATAAACGCTGGAGTGATTTGATGTATAACATGTCAGTCAGAACACTGCTTCCTGCTTTTCAGCTCTCTTGGATTACACTGACTGGTTACCCTGGCTACCAGGCAGTAACCAATCAGATACTTGAGGGGGGCCACATGGGTCATAACTGTTGCTTTTGAATCTGAGCTGAATGCTGAGGATCAATTGCAAACTCACGGAACAGAAATGTACCATGTGACCCCCCTTCAAGTCGCTGACTAACTCAAAGTTATAGAGCTGAAAAGCAGGAAGTTGGATTCTGGCTGTTTTATTAGACATCTGTTCACTCCAGCCTTTATACATTACATTTTTGGCTAACTAACTATATTAGAAAAAATGTTTATTTTGCACAGCCTATCTATTTACCCAGTTTTTATTTTCACACTGAACTATTCCTTTAACCTTAGCTTTCTGGCTCCTCTTGTAGCTTACTACAACTGAGCTTAACAACTGCTCTACACCTATGAGCAGTGACACATTTACATAGCTGTAATTCTGTTGCACTACTACTAACTTTGGAAGAAGGGATCCTAAGGTCAATATCGGTTACTGCAGCTCACTCTTTGCTTCTGTTAAGTAACGCTAGCGCTAATGTGATAGTCATATGATAGTTCAGCTCAGTTGTACTAAACCATCCATGGCCCAGAACCCCCCCATGCCTTTCACCGTTGTCTTGACTTGCACCACCATACTTGTAACTATTTAACCATAAATTGATATAGAAATTTCCTTTGAAGCATGAAAAATATGTGTTTAAGGCTTTAATACCACATTGACTTTTTTTCACCCACAGACATTGCTGCAGGATGCTCCGATGACTGGGCATATGACGTAGGCGTTAAGTACTCATTCACATTTGAGCTTCGCGACACAGGAAAATATGGATTTATTCTTCCAGAATCCGAAATTAAGGAAACATGTGAAGAAACAATGTTGGCTGTCAAATACATTGCCAATCATGTCATGATCAATGCATAAAAACATGTAATAAAGTCCAACAACTTTATTATTCCCAGAGAACACAGCATGTCATCCCCTACTGCCTCTAATTATACCAATATGTCTTTTGAAATTCTTGCTAGTTATACATAATAAAATAATAAAAAAACAAATAATAAAATGTGCTTTACAGAGGTGAATAGCGTAAGCTGGACTCTTTCTACACTATAAAATAATAAAGGGTACAAAACACTTGAGTAGTTTGAAATTAAAGGAGCAATATATCAAAAAAGGAAACCATTAAATAGTTAAGTGAAGGACCACACAGGGGGTTATTTTTCCAACACTAGGCAAACAGGCATCAGAAAAGCATTACAGCCAATCACAGGTTTGCTTCCATTATTATCCTTGCAAACAGATACATTCTAACTGCTGACTGATCTTTGCCAACTAATGCTTACAGTGGGTATAAATGTATGCTAGCAAGAAGATTTAAGTCCCTTCACCCAGTCACCCACAATAATCAGTCACCCATTGTCAGTAATTTGCACAAGAAACGTACTTGCTTCCTTGAGATATAAAGTATTGTCAGCTGATATTGCTCAAAGCGGTTGAGCAGGAAGCCATGGCGGGGGAGGGGCATGTGTGGTCAAGATTCAACTGGAACACCTGGGTTGGTATCTCCGTAAATGGATGAGTTCTGGCAACTGTTGCGTATATGCTTTATGAAAAGCCATCAACTGTAAACTGAAAGCAAAGACTGCGTCTTAATAAATAGCCTCCTGTGTCATATTATATTGAAATCTTGCCATTGACCTCCTACTTGTGAAACTTAGCCTGGGTTAGGTCAATGACAAAAAACGCTCAATTTAGCTTACAGTTTGTTTGACTCCAGTATTATTAATATGTCAATCAATGTGAATTATCTAAGGAAAAACCTGTTTTATTTAAATAAAACCCAGAGCAAACCACGATATCTTCAAAGTGTAAACGGGACATCTCCCATTGACTTATTCATGATCTTAGCAGATTTGAGATGACAGAAGTTCAGATTTGGACTTTTTATAGCTTTGCGGTATAATAAATCTCGAAAAATTCAAGTGTTTTTTTTCCATGAAAAAACTGCATTTCATTATAATATTCTTATAAAAAAAGGTCAAAAAGCAGGCAAATTGTGTCAGTACCTCATTTTGACCAACACATTTGAAATCACTTCATTGTATACAACCCTTAAATATTAAGGGATGTAATTGGATCTATTGTCTGGAATGCTGAAGTTTTCTGGAGAAGAAAAAAGGTGCTGCTGGGAGCATTTTCATATCACCGCTGAAAAGGCTAAAGGCCTCAAGTGCCCTTGGGTTGGTACAGAATCCCAAAACACAAGGTGTATACTAAATCCTCATTGAGTTTTAACTCTCCTTTTAGAACTAAAACAGTGTGAATGTAGTTTGAAAGTGGGATAAATTGATATCCCAGGTAGAGCACTGATACATTGCAAATCTCCTCCCCACCTGTGCCCTCACAGAATTGTGGAGAAAATTCCAGTGAACCCAATCACTTCTATTTTGACTTATACCCAGATATCCTCAATATAGTCATTGGGGTGCAGTATATTATCACCCCATGTTGAACTGGCCCCCTGGGATACCCAGAAAATTCAAGGTGTGCCCAGGTGTCTCTTTCTTCTTTTGTCATGGACTTGTGGCTCTTCCTCATTTGTATGAAAGAACAAAGAGGAGAAATGGATGAAAGGATGAATAATAGTGTGTAAGGAGAACCAATTCAAATAAAAGTGAAGAATAAGCAAAATAGCTTGTCGAGTGGGCCTTCGGTCTAACGTCTCCTGGTGGGCTCCTGGTATTCCAGTCTGACACTGTCTTGGCAACCCAACAGTAAATCTACCTTTCCTTGCCCTTTAATAATCATTTTTTAATATATCATACAGTACATACAGGAATACTATGAGCTGTACTACCATTTCAAACGCAGGCTGTGTATTTGGATTCCCCAGCATTAGTTTATATCATCAACTCCTGCATGGACTGATGGTTTCCTCCCAATGATGATATAAAACATTAAGATAATGTCATGTTTTGGAATATTAGTTCTTTAAGTATATTTTTCCTACCAGCAACTCCAACCAAGCTGGATCCAGAGCAGAACGGCCAGATTTTGGGGTAACAAGAATCTGTCAAAATGGCCTTGTTTACCTCTAACCATGGATGTTACATACAGTATGAATGAAGCACTAAGCATTCCAGCCATGTTTCTGATGCAACGTTCCATTTTTTCCTGCATGCCAGGTAATAGTGTGGTGCCTCTGGGGATGATTTACTTGTTTTCACTGGGTAGATCTGGGGGAGAATCAGAAAAGTGGAGTAAAGCTAAAGTTGAGGAAGGGAGGAACAGTTGTTGACATTTAGAGAGTACCACTCAGGTATTGTAATGTATATGGTATAGTGTATCCTTCATTCTAATTAAGGTCACTTATAACATTTCATTTATTGTTGGATACACCCATGTGTCATATGGTTTATGTCTGTTGTCTATTTTAGTTTGACAATGTCAGCACATTTCTTACTTGGTACATCAGATGCAGGCGCCTAGCTTTTCAGAAAGAATCCATTCGGCATTCTTATGGTAAGTTTACAACTAACACATTACATTCAATGTGCTGTGTAAATGAAAACGAGAAATTACTGTATTTAACAAATAATTAAAATAACATGAAAATGGAATAGAATTTAGAAAGTTGGTGTCATATTTTAGACTTTATTAGTAACATTTTGCTTGCCTTATTAACATCCAGGTTTGACTGGGACATCCAAGGCTCACCAGGGCTGACTTCAAGAGACCTCCTCCTGGTGCCCCCTTCCCATTTGCCCTATATCTTTTACCTCCCATTCTCCTGAACTTTCCTCATGTCATCGGGGGGAGCAGATGTTAAGGTGCTGGAGCAGGCCTGGATCAGCAGGGCCCATGAAGGCCAGACTCATTGGGTTTTTACCCAGTGGCCCAGTCCAACAATGTTAACATGACACCTTTTTTTGAATTACCCTCTAAACTATTTTTTTTATTTAGAAGGCAGAGGGCCAGAATTGCAGCAAGCCCCACATGCATAGGGATACCTATAAATATGACCTGCACAAAGGATGGGAGGCTAAGAATGATGAGCAAGACTGGCCTGTATCACTTCACTGAAAAAATCAATAAACTGCTGAAATGTTTTTAAAAAACACTGAAAAATACCAGTGCAAAACAAAACAAAAAAATCCAATTAAACAAATTGCATGGAGAAATTCTAATAATGATATTGCCAGTTTACTGCATTTTCCTGCATTTTTTTCCACTGCCAAAAAACACATGGCAAAAAAAACTCTACCAGGTTAAAAAGTCTGTTTGTCAGTAGAGACTAGCCTTTCTTGTTAAAGTATTAATTCATAACATGTTATGTATATACCCATCCATGGTACAGTAAATTAAGCAGAATTATCAGTGGGAAAGCTTTGACTAAGTTATGCATTAAAGTTAGAATTACACAGTACAGGTATGGGATCTATTATCTGGAATGATAGGGATTTGGGGATAAGGGATCTTTATGTAATTTCTATCACCATACCTTAATTCTGCTAAAAAAAACTTTTGGCCACCAATATTGATCTGTGCAGGTTAGTTACCATCAAGTAAATGAAAAAGTAATTTTTAAAAATGTTAATTATTTACTTAAAAGGGATCCTATGGGAGATGCACTTTGCGTAATTTGGAGCTCTCTGGTTAATGTGTTTCTGTATAATGGATCCCAACTAGTGGTAAGGTACTGTATTTGCAACTATTTGCAACTGTATTTGCAAGAGTAATCTTGAAATTGCTTCACCACTCAACCAAGCGACTCAGCTACTTGCCATAGACTAAATACTACTAAATACTTTTAATCATGACCTGGATGAACGAAAACCTTGAATCCTTGAATCACAATTCAGAGCAATGAAAACACAATAGTTACAATTATATATAAATATATATAATATATATAAATATATATATAAATATATAAATACTCTTTGTAGTTTTCAATACTGCTCACGACTTATCATCGCCAGCGCTTTTATCCTGACTGTAGAAATGCTGACCCCTGGTGGCCATGTGTCTATGCAACAGCTGGTTGCCAGTACTGAATGGAAAAAAATCTGCTTTTTCATTTAGCTTTTATACAGATTAAAGTTGATTTGTTTTATTTTTGAGTTGATATTGTAGTGTCTCAGTATTTTTATAATATGTTATAAAAATAATATTAGACTATATACACATTACAAATCTCACTCTGTATCATTAATCAGCACCTTACAGACTGAGACATAAAACACTAAATGGGCTACAAAGCACAGAACATGTGGTAGCAGGCAGTGGTTACCAACTGAATTCAGAATCAGTGGTGTAACTACAGAGGAAGCATGTCCCACAGTCACAGGGGGTACTGGACTGTGGGGTCTGCTTCCTCTATTGCTTTGCATAAATACCCAGACAGGGCCAAAATCCCCCCTCCCCGGCTGCACTGATAGAGGCAGGGAGCTGGAGATGCAGTGAGAGAGAAGGCAGTTGAGCGGGCAGCAGTGGGTGCGAGGGTGTGTGGCTGGTAATAGTTGAAGTGTGCGCTAGGCGCCTCTGAAGATTTTTTTGCAGGGGAGCCTGATGCAATCTAGGTACACCAGAATGAGTTCTATGAATATCCTACAAATGAAAGGGTCCAGTATAGCTGTAGTTCCAGGGATGTGGCTATAAGACCTCCAGAGGTTATGACTGCTTATGGGCCCAGGCCCCCATTGCACTAAATTGTTCACCATTAGTGATGGGCGAAATTATTTGGCAGGTGCGAATTTGCAGCGAATTTGCCATTTTTTCCGGCAGTGAATAAATTTGGCACAAAGTTTTTCCGGCACTGGTGATGGTTCTGACGCCAGCGCCCATTTAGACGCGTGTAAAAAGCGACAAATTCACCCATCACTATTCACCATAGGAAAATCTGTACCATGGAGCCATTTTCCAATGCTAAATACAGGGCTGTACAGGGAGGATTGGGGGGTGTGATATAAAAATATGGCATTTAGTTGTGATGCCAGTCTTTGTGTACAGTAAGGAGGCAGTCCTGCACAAAGATCAATGGAAAATGTCACCTGGCAAAGCTGCTGGTGTGGAGATGTGTAGAAAGGGTATTTGGGCAGATAAGAGTCCAAACCTCAGTTCTAATGATAGAATTGTAACGTTGAATTTGCAGAACAAAATCCCATGCTAAGAGATTTAAAAACCAAGTCTCATCTGTTAAGTGGGAATCAGTAAAAGATAGACACGTTTACTGTTGACTGTGATTAGATTTTTCTCTTAAAAACCACCCCAAAAGATATTGGACTTTGTGGTATATCTCTATTTTGTCAATCTCCCTGAACTGCCTCCCGTCTGCCTTCCATATGCTTGAATGAAAAATCGCCTTCCCTAATGCACTCGTGGTGCTTCAATTTCTGAAAGTCGCCCGAAGTTGCTTCACGAGGAAACTTTGGGCGACTTTGGAAATCGAAGCATCGCAAGTGTATTAGCACAGGCCGATTCTTCATTCAAGCATACGGAAGGCAGACGGAAGGCAGTTCGGGGAGATTGTCGCCACGCAAAAGAGGTGACTAAATCTCCCCGAATCTGCTCGTCTGCACCAAACCTAAAGCTACAGCAGCCCCGTTTCCATATCAAAGTCCAAAAAACAATCAAGCAGGCAAGTAGATTGGAAGCTCCAGATGTTGATAAGTATATAAGGCTTCTCTAAAATTGCAATGGCTCATTTATTACAGGGCAGCAACATGGAAAGTTTATGGTTTCTGCCCCAAAATATATATCTAACAGGTATTCGTGTGAGTAATGCCTGATCCTGATTCTGGAAGCACAAAGAGTTGCTTTTGTCTCTGTATTCAGAACTGCTTGAGTCTTGAGTTTCACTGCACCCCACATAAAAAAAATGTTTTCTATTTCTGTCTAATCTGATAACGAACGACTATCTCATATTATCTCTGTATCGGTCCATGTCTAAAAAACTGATTTTATATTGGGAAAAAACGTGACTATTCTATGATCTCATGATCTTTGCTAATAAGATGAAGATATATAAGAGAATAGTAACAAATGTGCTTAGAAGTCAGAGAGAATCATGAAAGGTTTGATACTTTTTCTTGTTTTTGCGGCATCTCTTGCTGCTCCCTCCATTCGTCGTTTTGACAAGTGAGTTCATTTATGATATTGATGTTTAAGGTTGCAAACATATTTTTTTGTCCTAACCAGTAGTGTCAGCTAAACATTCTTGTGTGCAATCCTGTTACTTCTTTATAAATGAATATTTTTTTATTGTTAGTGAAAAGGTATTTCGTGTCTTTCCACAAAATGAAGAGGATGTTCAGTCCATCAAACAATTGGCCAGAGTAATGCAGGTAGGATCCTTTTATTATAATGGAAAATAAATGGAAATTCCATGGATGAAATTAAGAGCTATTGTACCTGCAAGCCTTCCCATACCCAACTAAAATGTCTTTCCTCTTGTTCTGTGTAGCCTTAATGTTTTTGTTGTTGACATGTAGCCTGATGGACCATTGCATTGTCCTAAATAGCTGAGTAACAATTTATTATCATTTTCCCCTCGTCTTTTCCTTCGACTGTGAAAAGAGAGAGTAACTCTCTAGACAAATGGTATTCAAATTGCATTGTATGCTGTAATGCAATTCGTTCTACCACTGCGTGGGAACATAAAGTGGAGATAATAGAAAAATGGAGGTTAATATTAGGTTCATAGATAAACTAGTTTATAATTATGCCAACTATTCATTACTAAAGATGAGTTGGCTCCTTACCCAAGGCTTTATACTACAAAAGGTATTTAAGATAGGTTTTTGCATTTCAAAAGTAAACTGATTTTTAATTATTGCAGTTACAACCATGTGCAGGTCATATAAAAATCATTGTTTAGGTAATGTTTGCACATATGTGTAACCCTAATAGTAGTTTTCGTTGATGATTCAACTAATTAGGCCTTGGAGCCTTTGCTATGTTTCTTTATTTTTAAAATCAGAAAAATTGTTGAAAATCTCCTCTAGCAAATATTGCCACATATTTCTTATCTGAAGTGTTAGCTAGGAGGCGAAGGAGCAATTAACTTTAAAGTCTTTATACAAATACCATAATATAATTACAGAAATAGGATCTGTTATCTGGAAACCCATTATCCAGAAGGCTCTGAATTACGGAAAGGCCGTCTCCCATACACTCCATTTTATCCAAATAATCCACATTTTTAAAAATGATTTCCTTTTTGTCTGTAATAATAAAACAGTACCTTGTACTTGATTCCAACTAAGATATAATTAATCCTTATGGGAAGCAAAACCAGCCTATTGGGTTTATTTAATGTTTACATGATTTTCTAGTAGACTTAAGGTATGAAGATCCAAATTACGGAAAGATACATTATCCAGAAAGCCCCAGGTCCCAAGCATTCTGGATAACATGACCCATATCTGTACCTGTATTACTGTCTTTTTAAAATATTTATGTCACTGGGTTTTTTTTTTTTCAATATAGCTTAATTTCTGGAAACCCCATTCTTCATCCTTTCTGATCCCCAAAGCCTTTGTGGATTTTCATGCAAATGTTGAGGATTCCCAGATTATCACTGGTCTTCTTGATGAGAAAGGAATAAAATACAGGTTGGGATTAGCACAATATGATTATTTGTACACTATTATTATCCTTACAATTAAGCTCTATGTTATTATAAATTAGGGCTAGAATAAAAGTTAGTGTTCAAATACAAATCACTAAAATACTCTGCTGGGTTCAGAATTAAAGCATACAATAGATTCAAGAACAGGTAGACGGCACTTCTGGAAAAGCTTTATTGGGGTTGCTGCTGTGAATCCTAACGCGTTTCGGGAGTAAATCCCTTAGTCATAGGTCATAGGGATTTACTCCCAAAACGCGTTAGGATTCACAGCAGCAACCCCAATAAATCTTTTCCAGAAGTGCCGTCTACCTGTTCTTGAATCTATTGTATGCTTAGCAGTTGGATACTGCTCGACAGAGCACCTGGACAAGTACCTGCGTTGAGCAGTAGCGGTCTTTTACCCTGGTTTCTTATCTTCAGAATTAAAGCAGTTGCTTTAGAGTGTGATGTTTACAAAGGGCGTAATGGCTCAGATCATTTCAGTACACACCCCAGAACTAGTTTAGTAATGTGGCATGATTTGGCCGATGTCTCTTTTGGACAGGGTGGCTCCTACTCTATCCAAGAGTGTTTCTAGAACTATGTAACACAGGAGCGTGTGTTACATAGTTCTAGACCCTGTAGTAGTACATAAAACTATGTGCATCGTAGGTGACCCATGGCATGGAGCTCTTGGGGGCCCATAAAGTTACACAAATGCAAACCTGGAACAGTTATCTATGATATTTTAGTTGAGACCTGCCTTGTTGGATGTTTTTATGCCAAATTCTTCATCTTTATTTATTACTATGTTTTAGTGCTGCATGCCTGATCTCAAAAGGAAAAAAATGGGGAAAAAAAACATATTTGCAATGAAGAATACTTTAAATTTCTGAAACCCTTTTGTTGATTTATTAACATCATAGCTTGGGTTCAGTCAACACAAATACACAAGAGAGAGGTCTCATCTCGCTCATGTTTTCTTGTATCAATTGCGTTCCCATGATCATTTTTTAACCCATTCCAAATCAGATTTATTTTCAACCAATTAAAACTTGGCAGGCTCCAGGTTAAAAGCTTTTAATTAAAAAAACACAGATCATATATTGTGGGGGAAAAAACAATAAATGCAAGAAAACAGAATTAAGATCTCTTGCTTGTTTCCTTACTTTCTATTGCTAATCTGCCCTCTTAGTCTACACATCCAAATTTATTATGTAGACCCCTACTTCTAAATCTGTGAAAAAAACTGATTTCCGTTTTTGAGCCACATTTTTACTTAAAGTGTTGCTGCAGAGTGAAAAGCAATAATATTCCACTAAGGCTTTTTGCAGCACCAGCACTACAATATACTACATGTAGCAAGTAATGTGTGAGTCACTCAAAGCATCTGGTTACTACTCCCCTGTTATAACACCTTCTTATAACATTTTATGCCGAGTAAATAGTTTACATAAAAAAGCATTTTGTGTTTTATAGGCCAGTATATAAATCTGTTTTCCAATTTATCAAAATAGTCAGGATTATTTTTCTCATATTCAGGAAGGTTTATAATTTACTGAGATATTTATTAAAGTCAGGCCATTATAATATGTTTGACTGCTTTTAGCAGTAGAATGCCACGCTGTCCTATGGAATGATAGTGATTATGACTATTCAGCAACAGCACAATCACCATTCCAAATCTGTGCTCCGTGATGCTGAGTGCATAAGGGAAGGAAGGTATTAAGTTCTGGACCCTGTAGTAGTACACAAAACGTTCACAGTAGCTGGGAGTAGAACAAACTTTACTAGGGAGGAAAGCATGGCTGAACTGCCAACAAGTTAGGAGAAAAGAGAGATAGAGAGGCAGATACTTGGGAAACAATAATCAGCAGAGCAGAGTGACACACCTCAGTTTAAGATGTAACTGCGCCATCTACTGGCATTGCATTAACAGTCAATACATAACAAAAGGATACTTTTTTTTGCCCACTGGAAGTAGTAGAGTAGAAAATACATTGTTAAACCCTAAAATGTTAGTAATGTAACATCAAGTGGTAACTATCACTGCTGCTTGATAAAATTAAGGCCAAAATCCTCGCATCTGTCACTGCAGACCACTTCTCTGAACACATACAATTCATTTCAGAGTATATCTTTTCTAGACTGCTACACCATATGGTATCTCTATACAAGATATTGTATATTCTTATAATTACATTTTAATCCAATCTTTGGGACAGATTCACTAACCGGTGAATTTTCCCCTGCGTCCATTTAGCAGCCATCGCAACACTTTGCCAGGCGCAAATGCGCTTAGACTATGCCAATTCAATAATATGCAGAGTTTTTGTCCTGGGCACCAAACGCAGTGCGAGCATTTCAAAGCAAAGATGCTCTAGCATTAATTTTTGCCTAGTGAAAATTCGCTAGTGATCTTGCTCTTAGGTCAATTTGCATAGGGCGGGAAATTTAAAGTTGTATGGACGTCTTTATGTTAAATGTTGGTGCAAATACTTACAAATTCCACCTTTTAAAACACATGTCCAGGGAACCTTAATAAAGACAATAGCGTTATTATAATGCCCTACACATGAGCCCACTGTAAAATGAATGTTCCATTCATATAATTTCCATATGGAAATGTCTGGAAAAAAATGATTCCCCAAAAAAAGTTTGTTAGGACTTTTGCAGACAATCACGCTGAGAAAAGGAAAATACGCCAGCGTTTTTTGAACTTAGAGTCAGGGAAGTATCTTCTCTTGAGCGCTGAGGGTCCTTACTAGGCCAAAAATTAAGGCCAGTATAGTTTGCCAGAAAAAGGTGACAATCTAGAGGGACCCTGGTGACCACCTAAAGTAATTCAGCCATTTATTGATTTATTCATAATATTTTTGGTTGTTTGTCAGATTTGGACAAACAATGTGGTTGGCATTGTGACATCTATTCCCCACTGACATTTGTATGCTTGTGTGTGTTTTATTTTGTGCCTGTGCCGTATTATCATAGTGAGATGAATCGCTACCTGAGTATAACCTCTTTATTTTGGCATTTTACTTTTGCTGAAAATATTTTCTTTGACGTTAATGCATAGCAAGTATTGTTTAAGGCAGAGGTCCCCAACCTTTTTTACCTGTGAGCCACATACTAATGTAAAAAGAGTTGGGGAGCAACACAAGAAGAGAGGTGCCAAATAAGGGCTGTGATTGGCTATTTAGTAGCCCCTGTGTGGACTGGCAGCCTACACGAGGCTCTACTTGGCACTATACTTAGGTTTTTATTCAATTAAAACTTGCTTTCAAGCTTGGAATTCAAAAATAAGCACCTGCTTTGAGGACCCTGAGAGCAACATCCAAGAGGTTGGAGAGCAACATGTTGCTCGCAAGCTACTGGTTGGGGATCACTGGTTTAAGGCATGCCCAATGCATCTGTATTTATTCATTTTCAAAACTTCTTCTTTTGCATTAGAATTCTTTTTCAGAATTTACAAGAATCTATTGAAAACCAGTTTAAAAAAGTTGGTGATCCCAAGGAGAAACGTTTTTCTAGCCTTAAATATCAAACCTGGTTAGAGGTAAGATATGTTCTTATTTTGGGATTTGTAATAAAATTTGATATAACTACATTTCACTGAGGTCAAATAAATGTTTGTTCAGATTGCAACCTGGGCTTATCGTGTTTCTCTTAAGCACCCAAATCTGGTATCTATTGTGCATGCTGGAGACACTTATGAAGGACGGCCTATACTAATCCTCAAGGTACCATATTTCCATTAGGTGCGTAGTAATATATTATAACACGGTCAAAATAAAAGACTTCACACTATTGTTTATTGATCTTTAAAAAGGTTGGAAGCCAAAAGACTAATAAAAATGGCATTGTATTTGAATGTGGTGTCCATGCACGGGAATGGATCTCTCCTGCTTTCTGCCAATGGTTTGTAAATGAGGTACAGTATCACTTTATTTTTATATCCCCAATACATTCCACAGTGTTTTGCAGAGACTATACATTAACTTCTTTTCTAGATGTTTCATGATAAAAACAGGTAAAGACCAGAGACGTGAATAATATATATGGTCCATTTTGCAGTCTTGAAAAGGATGGAGGAGGGTCGGTCAGTAGTGATGGGTGAATTTATTTGGCAGGCATGGATTTGAATCTTTGCAAATTTTTGCGAAGATTGCGGCACAAATTTTTTTGCAAATTTGACGCGACAAAGAAAAATTGTTGCATGCAAAAAAATTGTCGTGCGTCAAAATTATTCAGAAGGCCATTGACTTTAATGCATTTGGACAAAATAGTCGCGCATATAAAGTGATTAGTGATTATGTCATGTGAAAACATGTTTTTTTCAAAACGCATCAGTTAAAAATGCTGCCAGGTCACTAGTTCAACTCCAGACAGAATGTTACAGTAACTTGACATAAATAAGTTTGGAAGTTTTTTCACTGAACAACATGAAGTTGGGTTTTCTCTAGATAGATAGGTATTTGACATCGTGAACTGTGTTGTATTTGTTGTTTACAGGCAATCAGAAGTTATGGAAAAGATAAAACTATGACAAAGCTCTTGGATAGGATGACCTTCCATATTGTTCCTGTACTTAACATTGATGGCTACGTCTGGACTTGGACTCACGTAATCATTTTATTTTGCATTTCGCAGTTTAGGTTATTATAACTGAGTTCTATGTCACATGCTGATCTTTCTGGCTTTGCAGGACACACAGAGAAGATCTTTGTTCATTTGAACACTGGTTCCATGTGCCATAAAAGGAATTTTATGGATAGGATATCACATCTTTTAGGGGTTTAGTGAACAAATAAATGCACAGGTCAACAGGTTTATGCATAACTGAAGGGAAATACAACAAATCCCATTTACACTGACATAATGGCTCAAGTATCATCTACAAAATCCACTTGTGTGTATATTTGCTGGGCAGCCCTGATCTAGCTCTGTTGCCATATTCAGTTATCTCCTCTTTTGTCAAATACAATCTGAAATATTTGAGAACCTTTTGGCACAGAATATTAAGGCCACCATTGTTTAATAAAAAGGAAATGTGTAGTAATGAGCGATTTTTTTTGCCAGCCACGGATTAACTGTGAAATTCTGCATTTATCCATCTGCAAATTTTATTTGCAAAAATTTGGCGTGGACAATTGTGTAAAAAACTCAAATCCCTTGAATTTGTGAGTTTACAAGCTCAAAAAACCTTGAAAAAATCAAAATCTTGAATTAAAAAAACTTATTTGTGTGAAATATTTACAGGATCGTATGTGGAGGAAGAACCGTTACCCAGATCCTAAAACGAACTGTGTCGGAACTGATGTCAATAGGAACTTCAATGTTTCCTGGGGCAGTAAGTAAATGCAAGGAAATTCCATGTGTGAAAGGACTTCCTGTGACAGTAGTGGATCACTGGCTCACTTTTATCTTTTTCAACCCCTTTAAGTAAAGAACTTATTTCTTCTCTTACAGTATGTATTTGAAAAAAATAAAAACACTAAAGCCCTGATGTCTGTTTCACAGTTGGATTCCACAATGATGAGCCATGTTCAGAAATCTATGGAGGGTCTGGCCCAGAGTCTGAAAAGGAAACTAAAGCTTTGGCTTCCTACATCCGCGATAACATCTCATCTCTTAAAGCATATATTAGTTTCCACGCATATGGGCAGCTGCTAATGTATCCTTATGGGTATAAATCTAAAATGGCACCCAATCATGAAAAATTGGTAAGTGGGAAAGCATTATTTTTATGGGGTATTAGGTTTCCCCTTTCTTTACAGTCAAGTAGTTACCTTTATAAGGTGATATTTTTCTGTCCAGTTTGAACAGATTACTGAAGTAAATAAAATGAATAATGTTGTTCTGCACAATCTATGTAATAAATACATTTGCAGAATGTTAGGAAAATGTAAGGAAACAAACAACTTTATAGCACAAGAGTTTTCATAAACGTTCTAACTCATAGGCGATTGATTAAAACTGCTGATTGCTGATTAAAAACTGCTGGTTTAGCCCCTATAAGCAAATAAGCCTTAGAATATTCCTTTTGCAGATAGTACTGGGCTGGCTGGTTCAGTTAGATATGATACAACGCATGTAGTAATGAGCTCTTGTGTGAATCAGACTCATGTGAATCAGATTCATCAGACTAATGTGAACCAGAACAGGCAGCAGGCATATGCTACTACTTAGAATGTGCCTGTCCCACTTTGTGCCACCATTGTATCTATATTTTGTCTGTCCATCACCACTGCGC
Organism: Xenopus petersii; assembly: GCA_038501925.1. NCBI lineage: Eukaryota > Metazoa > Chordata > Amphibia > Anura > Pipidae > Xenopus > Xenopus petersii. Next base: position 40,861,966 of record CM076680.1, on the reverse strand, counting down.
ATGCAATGGCAGCATAATTCACCACTAATTATTACATAATATCCACCTAATACCTACTTCACAGGACAGATATTGCATGAAATAGCTTTATTACAAAGCTTGGACTAACAATGCCCTACTTGCATACATTTCAAAGTTCTCACTACAAGGGAGTAGTGAATTAAAAATAATTTTCTCATTTGTGTCTCCCCTTCTCAGGACGAGATTGCAGTTTCCGCAGTGCAAGCTTTATCTACATTATATGGCACCAACTACACACATGGACCCATCGCTACTACAATTTGTAAGCTTACATTAATATAAAACATATTATAACAAACAACACATCACTGTCAGAATTCCAACATCTGTGCGTGATTCTTTATGCTATTGATACAGGTAACTGTGGAGCAACGGCAAAACGTTTGCTCCAGGGTTCTCAAGCATCAATAAAGGTAGTTGCTCCACAATTCACAATAGAAGGCTGGGCAGACTCAACTGACATTTAACAAGGGGCATTTGAGGAAAGTTATAATACTGAATCACAGCTGCCGCCATCTATGTGAGATCTGTGGTTGCACTTCTTAAATGAGTCCTATGTTCAACAAAGTAAATGTGCCAAATTATTTAAACTGGGGTCAAATTTACTAAAGGGTGAAGTGGCTAGCACTAGCAAAAATTCACCAATGTGAATTCATTTTGCCTACTCTAGCCCTACTTCGCAATCTTACACCAGGCAAAGTTGCGCTATGGCGAAGGGATGTAACTACGCTAATTCACTAACTTGCGGATTTTACTGAACATTACCTCTTGCGCCAGACTTGACTTCACCACCTCGGACCAGGGGAAGTACAATAGAGTAGATAGGACTTGCTTCAAAAAAAGTTGAAAATGTTTCTAAGTCCCAAAAAACGCTGGCGTGTTTTACTTTTTTAAGGGTGATAGGCTGAAAAAGATCGTAAAATTTTTTTGGGGGTTTCCTAACATATGGCACCTAAATTATATACTGGGCACATGTATAGGGCAAAATAATTAGAAAGGATTCCCAGGCTTGTGTGGTGTAATGTACTTTTTGCAGCATATACGTCCATTGTATTTGAACTTGGCGCCGCATTCAAATTAGGCATCACTAGCGTAACTTCGTTTTTCTTGACACGCTACCTTTCGCTACCTTTTGCTACCCCGAGCGCAACTTCGGATTTTAGTGAATTAGCGGTGCCCTGGCGAAACTTCGCTTTGCGAAGAGCGGCGAAGGCGTCGCTAGCACATTTTCATCGCTTAGTGAATTTGCCCCCTGGACTCTTGCACTTCCCATGCACTTAAGCAGGAGAAATGCTGACTATGGCAGACAGTAGTTCCAGTAGAATGACATCCCTCAGGAACAATTACCTGTACTGCCAGAAGTGTCTGTCCTAGATACTGTGTTTCCTAGTTATTTTCACTTTTTTGTACTGGCCCTTCAACTTCAAGTGATAATGCTATTTTTCAAATACATTAACTATGCTCATTGTGTTTTCCAGAAGCCATGCTCCTGAGTTGAGGGGGGGGCATCTTCCAGGGATAACTATATGCTATTATAAAAAATACCATGGAAAATGTCTTTATTTATTTTGGAATGAAATGTGCCATATTACCCCAATAAATTATATTGGCAAATCTTTATTAATACACGATAGACCTAAAAGTTTTGGTAAATTCACATTGTCTGTGATAGTCATTATTTAATAGCTATAGGGATAAAGAGTAATTTAAAACTGCAAGCACAGTTGCACTTGGCCTAGTCAGTTGAGTAAAAAACAAGTCATAGGTACATGTGCCAACATCCGATTTGGCTTGGGTCCTTCCTATTCTTGCTAATGTTTTGCTAATGTGCCAGTATCTGCTCCTTGCACTTCCTTATAGTTTCACTCAGTGCTGCCGCTTCTTTCCTGCCTCCCATTCTGAAGTTTGCTCAGTTGCGTCTGAAAATACCTTCAACTATGAACCAAAGAGTAGCTGCAGGATTGTCAAATCTACCTGTATTAATCGCTGTAGCATTGTTGCATTCCAAATGGTGGCACCGACCAGACATAGAACATTTTCAATGCAATTGTGTCCAGTTTATAATAAAGTGCAAGTGTGACTACGAAACTGAAATTGCTGGCATTGTGGGGGAAAATGCTGCATTTTGGATGAAAAAAATGGCAGTTGCATTTGAAATTGCACTTAGACCACTTCAAATGCAGTTGTAAATTACCCCTATAGTGTTTAGAGATCAGAGTTATTGTTGGTCAATGAGTCTATTATTTTTCTTTACAGATCCAGTTTCTGGTTCTTCCATCGACTGGACATATGATGAAGGAATAAAATACTCATTTGTTTTTGAGCTACGGGATGAAGGTGATTTTGGCTTTCTGCTCCCTGAATGCCAAATAAAACAAACCTGCATGGAGACCATGTTGGCCGTAAAAGCAATTGCCAATTCTGTTGTCACCCAGGAAAATTAGACTATTTCTTCTTATCACATCTCTATCTCATTTCTTATCTTGACTATTCAAAAAAAATATTAAAGTTGTGCATTCGATATTCTGCTATTTTCAGATTACATTTGCTTGTAGCATTAATTGTCCCCCTTCATTTGTGTGTTTTTTAGAATTATTAAACATCTTGATTTGCCACTACCAATTTTTGCATTTCCATATAACAAGAATTAGCATTTGCCTTAAAGAAATAAGGGAAGCACTAAACAGTGAGACCTAAATGAGTGACTTTATGAGATATGAGGGCTCATTTTAGTGTAATTTCAAGCACATTATTTACTTACTCCAGAAGTGCAAGAGTGTTTCCCTTAAGCTGGCCATAGACGTAACAATTCGATCATACGAATCGTGGATTTGTACGATTTTCGGGCCGTGTGTGGAGAGTCCCGACATTTTTCGTCTGGCGGAGAGCGGTCGTTTGGTCTATCGGACAGGTTAGAACATTTCTGTCGTCTGCCGATAATATCTCTGCGTGTATTGCCGATTTTCAGTGGGAGACTGTCACTAGCTTTGTCAGACATAACTATCGTACGATTGCTGTCAGAGGTAGAACGTTGGCTGATCTGTTCTTTTACTACTTTATTTGATTGGAATGGTAAGACTTTGATCTGAATGGTTAGTGGTGGGTCGGGAGATGGGAAAGTCCAATCGTACGTTGATTCGTACAATCGGATCTTTGCATCTATGGCCAGCTTTAGTTCTCACCAAACAGAACACGTGAGTCCCAAGAGTTGTTAGTCTTTAGTCTTTGCACTGAGCTAAATGACTCCTTATGTGGTTTACCTTCAATGTAGGATTTCCCCCATAAATCCAGTGTTGTTGCAGTCCACAGGTGGCAATCTGTCTGATAACATTGTTGCCGATGTATTATAATACACACACCTGTACAAGCACTTGGGCTTAATAGAAACGTCGAGCACTACTGCAGTCTTTGCAGCACATGATTCAGGTTGATATTGGATTAATTTCAACGGTAAGCAATATTGCAATACCAGCAGTTGCCTTCCTAGTTGTCTCTGTTGTGCAAGTTGCAGATGAAATATTTAGATTGGGGAGCAACTTCATATAATAATGCTGATGGGGAATCCCCACTTATATGACAGTTTCTTAAAGGAAAAACAAACACTTTTGGAGCAATTTTTTGTTCCTCAACAACTGCGCATCACGAGAAGTGCCGAAGCGCCGGTCTCATTCTGAAGATTACTGAAGCGGCTGAAGATGGTGCCTGATGGTGCACACAAAAATCCAAAATAAAGGTCACTGCCTGGGTGCCAAAAAAAATTATATTTTATTTCAACGTTTCGGCTAACAACTTAAGCCGTCCTGAAGACAGCTTAAGTTGTTAGCCGAAACGTTGAAATGAAATATTAATTTGTTCGGCACTTTAAATAGTCCTGTGAGTGCGGTCCTTTTGATGCGCTTATTACTTGCATGACATTTATCCATCAGGAGGTACAAACCATATCCGGGGGCCTGCCCTTACCACCTGCCCTAAGGCCTGAGCCTCCTTATGTTGCTCATTCTTGTACCCCTTAGTTCACTTACGCCCCTATCAATGTCCTTAATGATCTTAATAATAATTGTAACAACCTCTTTTGGACTGAGGCTATAAGGTGCCCGTACACAATTTTACTTGAATCAGAAGCCCCTTAGATGGTAAACAGGCAAAATGATGGCCTGAACAATCACATTATAATTGAATCAAAGTGCATGGATGAGATCCTTAGCCATTGGACCTGCATGGGCCCCCTAAGTAATCTGGCCTAGAGACCAGAATTAGTCTTCATTGAACTACTGAAAGGAAATACTGTATACCTTCAAATCCAATATGCTGAATGGAAATACTTCACACTATAACATAACATATAGGATTTATTTTTTATTACAAATCAGTTTTTTACAAATATGTTTACTTTATGTACTTACTGGTCTCTAATTGTGGTTATGAAACAAATTCATTTGAAAGTTTATTGTCATGCTATTACAATGTGTGTTGGAGAATTTTACATGTTTCAGCTCCTCTTAACATAATCACAAACCTTTGTTATTAAGAATGGAACAGAGATAATATTCGCATTCTAATGTATTTTATTGAGAAGCAAGTAGAGACACATTTGTACTTCATGCTCTTTGCAGATGACAGTTTAAAGTGTTCAGTTTGAGATAAAAATGATATCTAAACAGAACGCTCAAACAGTTAGAGATATGGTAACAAGATTTATAAGTTGGCCACAATGACTCTGCTGTTCATCACTTGGATATTATGATTCATTTTAGATATGATGAATGATATACCATCTACCAGACTTGCACAAAGATCTAAAGGCAGTTACAGAAAGCACAAGCAAAATGTACAAGTAGAAATGTTATCATACGAAATGAAGCAATCTCATTAACTGACACTTTACCACAGTAAAAGATAACATATTCTGCATGTGGCCACAGATAAAACACATACAATTATGTTGTATATTTATTGGAAAAAATCATATCAATCATATCATATATCTAGAATATATATCTAGATAACCAATAACTGTTTGGCAAACCCTAACTGGCCCACCATGGGAGAACTAACTTCATAACACCCTTGGTTTGGGTAAGAGAATTTGGATAGGCAGGTGACTGATACTTTTGGACATATTAAGACTCATTTATGACCACAACCACAGTTGCAAGTTGAAATGATGCAATTCATTTATGCAAATAATTACGGCCAATATATGTTAAACTACAACTGCGAGCATTTGACACATCAGATGCAATTGCACCTAGAAGAGCTCCCTTTCATGGCTAGAATTGTGGGGGAAAATGCTGCATGCTAGGAAAACATATATGGTAATTTACATCAGCAATTGCACTTGCACGCTGCACTTGCAGTCATATATCACCGCTATAGTGTATCTAATAGGGGTGATTTATCTATTTCAAGAGACACAGCCAAATGATGCCTACGTGGCTCCCTGACATCCCCCCCGCCCACCAATACAGTCATAACTAATGCAGTCTGCGCTATATTCATCAGGAAAGCCACAGGTGCAAGGGTAATATGTAAAAGAGTAAGAGAAGAACGAGTTCAAATTATTGAAAGAGCTTTTTCAAGTCTGTACAGAAAGACAGGATAAAACTATACCAAAAGTATGTCCCTGTTGGGCAATGGTAGCAACACAAATAGTAGTTAGAACACCCAAAGCAGTGCCCTAAAGCTGTCCATATCCATAGAGTTCAACTACCAAATCATCATTGTTGTTATTACAGCACCATGAAAAATGTAATTTCATTAAATCACACCTAGGAACACATTGATCAAAGGTCGAAGTGAAAATTTGAATTAAAAAAAATTGAATTTTGAGTTCCCTTAAACTAGGGAATAGTCCAAATTCGATTCAAATTTGAAAAAAATGTATTCATGTACTGTCTCTTTAAAAATTCAACTTCGACCATTCGTCATCTAAAACACCTGGCGAATTGCTGTTTTAGCTTATGGAGGATCTCCTAGAACCTATTTGGAGTCAATTGGTGGACTTTGAAAAAATCTAAGGGTTTTTTGGGGAAAAACTTCAAATCGTATGATTCGAATGTGCTATTACTTTGATTCATACGATTCAAAATTTATCAAAAATGGACCTAATCAATCGAAAACTGACCTATTCGGCTCAAAAAAAAACTTTGATTCAATTTCGGTTGGTCTTTTTGAATTTCAACGTTTTTCAAATTCAAATTCAACCCTTGATAAATCTGCCCCTTAGAGTATATAGGGCTTGTTGACAGACAGTGGGCAACTGGCACTTTAATAATATTATTCAGTGATATACATACAGGTAAATTATTTAAATATATCATGCTGCAAAGGTATACAGAAAGAATCTTTGAGTAAAAAATAGTATACAGATTTGGGACCTGTTATCCAGAATACTTGGGACCTGTGGTTTTCCACATAAGGGGCTTTTCTGAAATTTGGATCTCCATCCATTGTCTAGTTATTAATTTAATGATTAAATAAACCCAAAATAATTGTTTATGTCCAACAAGGATTAAAAATATGAATTATTTGTTTAGAATGGAGTCCATGGCTTCCTGTAATTTGGAGCTTTCTGAATACAAGTTTCCGGATAACAGGTCTGATACCTGTATTTTAAGGTCTGCTTCTTTTTAGGCCTGTTAATACTTCTCACCCTAGTACATACAGTTCCATAAATACACTGAGGGAGGGGAAAGCAAAATCATCTGATAACACTGCATACAAAACTGCTCCAGAACCAACACACACTAGATCACTCCCATAACAGGTTCAAAGCAATGTACAAAGCCATGAATGTCTTTTTGATCTGGGTTTGTGGTTTGGCTACTTCTGCAGTGCTGGCAAAGCAAACTTTTCACGGGTAAGATATCTGCATTTTCCTATAACGTATAATGTAGATTTTTAAAAAAAATATTTGCCCATCAGTAACAATGGAAAGTTAACCATGTTCAACCAACTATCACATACATTCGAGTATTGCTCATTTTCTTTTATGTATCCCTAAATGTGATAAATGCCAGTGACAAGGTGTTCCGTGTCAAACTTCAGACAGAAGAACATGTAGCACTCATTCACAAAATTAAGGAAACAATCAAGGTAAGTCCTATTGTCACATAGACGATTTATATATACTGTAGCCTTCTTTGTTTTACAGATTGTAAAAATTAATTTTTAAATTTACAGGGAATATGACATTGCCTTATTTGTGCTGGAATATGGTGCATTGCTTATCTAGAATGGAATGTTGCAGGCAATACATTACCAGACCATTATCTCTGCAAACTATTCAGTTGGCTTTATTTCTGGAATCATATTTAACATATATTTTGTATATAAGTCAGGGACAACATACTGTTGAATTCTAAAATTCTTATATTTGGCAATTTCTGTGCTATTCCCCATTTTGGGACACAAGTATTTAAGGAATCGTTCATTTCACTACAGCTGGCAGAATAATGTAGGAAGAAACTTTTTATAAAATAAAACTGATAAATGTTTCTGAATTCCAGCTGGACTTCTGGCACCCAGACACAGCAGACCGAATGGTCCCACACATGGATGCTGACTTTCGTGTTAACAGTGATCAGGCACATTCTGTCAGCATTCTTCTGGAGCAGTTCTCAGTACCATATGAGTAAGATTTTATGCAATATTCTGTTTGTTTATTTTTAATTTTTTCTTTTTTGTTGCTTCGTTTGGAAGAGTGGGGTTTATACATCCTCATTTTGTAGTGTCTTTATTCTAGTTATTGGAATAAATTAGGTTACATACAGGCATGTCTATATGGTGGGGAAATGCAGTATATACAGTAGGCCAGGAAAGAAAATCTTTTTAGTTTTAGTTTAATGCCTGTGTAAAGTAACGAGAACCTGGGTGTTTCATTGCTCTTGCAAATTAAAATTGTCCCATTTCTTCTGTATTGTTTTTTTCTGCTAGAGTTTTGTTCCACGATCTTCAGGAAGCTATTGATGCACAACAACTGGACAACAAGAACATTCAGAAGTCAAAAGGACACAGCTATACAAAGTACAATACATGGGAAAAGGTAGAAGAAAATATTTAAAAGTAAATGTTAAACCACTAGGGGGATCCAATAAGCAATTTGTTGTGTCACCTTTAGATGCAACAGCAATTTATCACTTTCTGTAGCTGCTGACCAAAGACTCAAATTAATCGGCTCCTTCAAGCAGAACTCTTAACAATGCAACATTGTCAGGTTTAGGAATGTACATAGTTGTTTTCAGGGTCTCACCCTAACATTTCAGTCTAATTAAGACCAATCCATCATTCCAATCAGAAAGATTTCAGTAGAGAAAACTGAAATGGGGCAGATTTACTGTAAAAGTGCTTTACTTATTTTACCTGCCATAGAACTGTATCTCTCTAGCATTAAATCATTCCTGCACCTGCATGTGGTTGCATTTTACTGCTATGTTTTGTGATATTTGCTGTTTTCAGATTGTTGAATGGACAAGGAACCTTGCCAAGAAATATCCTAACCTTGTCAAAAAAGTTGACATTGGAAAAACGGTAGAGGGCCGTCCCATGTATGTTCTGCAGGTGAGATATGACAGAAAACAGATATTTTCCTTTATTATTCTACTGCATATAAAACAGAACAAGTGAATAAAAGAATGGTGTGCATTTGCTTGAGTACAGTCAGTGGCTATTTTCTGCTTTACATAGGACCACTTAATTGATTGGTATTCAGAAGATGCCCAGGTTTCCATATCTGCAAAATAGCATTTTGATTTGATTTATATCATAAGCGAATGTTATTTCCATTGCAAGTACCATATCCAGAAGCATCCAGGTGATGATAACATAATGAATACAGTGTGAACAATTTCTAAAGTATTATAATATAATTTGATCAAGCAGAGATAGTATATAATTTAAAAAGATAACAACCTCCCTAGCTGCTCTGTTACCTGCAATGCTAGTTATGCCACTGCCCGGACTAGATTTTGCCAAATACCAGATGGGCTGTTTAAGATGTCATAGACCTGGAGTGCCTATACTTTACTAATGTGAGCTCTACTTTTAGTGATGTTGTCCCATTATGATCTACATCCATAAAAGCATTGTTAGCATTCTGTTCCATGGGAAATATTACTTAAATATTGATCTATGAGAAAATGTATATTACTATATTAAACAAACAACTATTTCTTATGTAACCTTAATGTAATAAATATCTGAATGAAAAGAATGAAATAGACAAGCTGTTTGTTGACAGTGTCTTGAGATCTACCGATTAGCAGCTAAAGGTCTACTGGTAGATCCTGATCTACATTTTGGACACCCCTGTCATAGACAATCAAACTTTATTGTAGTGGCTTGTTTCTTCCCCTGTGTACTTGAAATTCCAGGGCCTACTTTGAATCCCCATCCGGGCTATGAATCCACACCATGCTATGGTGCTTTATAGAATTTTTTGTTTTTATTGTGCAATCACAGTTTATTTGTAATTTGTAGGTGGGAAATGCAAACGCTGCAACAAAAGCAATCTTCATGGACTGCGGAATACATGCACGGGAATGGATCTCACCAGCATTCTGTCAGTGGTTTGTTAAAGAGGTGATGATAACATATGCATTATGCCTTTTATATCAGACTGGTAAACGTTCACACACACATATATATTTTATATAGTATATTGAAATGCCTCTCACAAAATGCTCTATGAGACAGAACAGATGTGGAGAACAGCAGGGGCTGTGTTCACTTAGACTGAAAAGTCAGTTTCGGTGCTGAAATTAATGAGCTTTCACTTGTGAGTAAGGGTTTGTGGCCAGGAGGGAACTCTCTAAACAGAAAGGGAGTGTAAGGAATCCTTACTCTGGTGGTCTAGTGGTAGTGCGGTGGGGACGCCCGCCGCGCCATCGGCGGGGACGCCCGCCACACCGTCCTCCTTCACTGCCAGCTTCCTAATGGGCGCCCCGCGCGTACTTCCGGTTTATATAGGTGCATGCGCGCTGGAGTGATGACGTTAGCGCGCAATGGCGCGAAATTCAAATGGATTTAAAGGACAAGGAAAGGCAAAACAATAAAATCCCAATTTTACTTTCTTTAATGAAAAAGAAACCCATCTCCAATATACTTTAATTAAAAAATGTGTACCATTTTTATAAGAAACCTGACTGTATGCAGTGAAATGATCCCTTCATTTACTACTGTGGATAGGAATTGTCAGATGGTCCCTAACTGCTGAGCAGGCAAACTCCTTACTTATGAACAGCAGGGGGAGCCCCCGCCTTACTTACCAGCCATGCAGAATTCAAGCAGCTTTGTTTATGATGATCCCTAAGCAGACCAGACCACACTGAGCATGTGCAAGGCCAGGGTCAGGCAAAGATGTTTAACAAAGTTACAAGACAACAGCCCCCTGTGGCCAACTTTGAAAGCATAAATCATTTGTTTGATTAGGCTTTGTGGTGCAGTAAGTTCATGCTTATGTTTAGTATACAAAATACAGCATTTCTAGCCTTTTTCTATTTTAGACTTTCCTTGTCCTTTATAGAGACATTTTCTTTTATGTCATTGCCCGTGATAGGATTTGTTCCTGGTGCTATTAGCTGTTGCTATTCTGTTTGAATCTGATCCTGATTATCTGTTTTGACCCTTGCCTGCCTGTTTGATTACTCTGATCTCTGGAACCTGACCCTTGCCTGAAACCGACCTTGACTCTGCTTAACCCTCCTGTTTGACGTTCTGGTTTGACCTCTGCCTGTTATTTGACTTCGATTCTGCCTCAGCCCCTCTGATTGATTACCCAGTTTGACCCTTGCCTGCCTGACCACTCTAGCTATCTGCCTGCCTCGACCCGGCATGTCTGACCACGAATCTGTCTTACGTTATTGTACCACGACCTTCGGCCTTACTGACTTTAACAACAGTCGTGCCCCTTTGCTTGCCAGAACTCCTTTCCTTGCTCCTCTCGAAAAGTGGTGGCATCTGAGTACTCTGAGGGCTCCTCCCGAAGCCAAAGGCGGTCACACTACTGGTGAAGCCGAGCCGAGACCAGGGAGCTTGGCATTAGTTCTGGTTTAGGGTGCTGACCGTGACAGGGAGGCAAGCTGGCACAGCTGGGAGAGCTGAGGAGAAAAAGTAAAAAGGCTGAGTGAAATTTTTGAATTTACCAAACTGAGTTGCCTTAATTGTGGCTGACTGCCAGTGGATAAGTGTGTTCTGGTTTCAGAAGAATAGACATTCATTGGTTTGCTTGAAATTGAACAATGCACTTCTTGTGGAAAACATTGCTGTGAATAACACAGGTACAGACCTGCTTGGAGTAACACTGCTCACTGTCACTTCCTTTAAAAAAGGTATTGCCACTTCCATCTTCAGGTATCTCAGTATTATGAAACAATAGAAGATTAGCCTTGTCCATACCCTAAAATACTGTCTGTGACCTGGAATCATCCTTTAACCTAATTGATACATTTCTGGTTGTAAGGGTTGTAAGGAAGTGTATTTTCTTTCTCTCTCTGTATAGCTAATGTAAGAATTGACTAAATATAATTTTATGACCCTACAATTAATCATAAATCTTTCAGATTCTAACAATATTTTGCTTTGTTTCTTCAGCTTATTAAAGGTAAAAACAACATAAGAGAACTAGTGAAGAGCCTTACCTTCTATATTCTACCTGTATTTAACATTGATGGCTATGTTTGGACATGGACAGAGGTATTTCAAATATTGCCATTCCACTTTTCTTAAAGCTATTCATTTTTGTCTACATTTATATCCCGTGTGATTAAAAATAACTTCACTGACTGTAAAGTTATCGGTTGTAAAAAGCAATATAAAAAATGATTGTCCAATACTGTTGGTTTTGGCACCCTATAGAATATAGATGATGTTATCTTGTTTCTTAGGAGTTGGTTCTTGGCTTCAGTCGCTTGTTGTGATTCTGTATTGAGATAAATAACTTACCATGTGGCATACTTATCAATAAAATAATAATAAAAAGATGGAAAGTTCAGGGTCCCCTTGCTGTGAATGCACTTAATGCCTCAGTGCCAGTAAAAAGTGCAACACTAATGTTAAAATAATAATTAAACATATGCACAAGTGGTTTATGCATAGTATTTTTGTGTTTTTGTGCCTATTGCTAAGCCTACTACTTGTATGTATGTATTTTCTTATTTGTAAAGTGCTCATTGAGGGCAAAGCACTGTACAACAAAACAATAAATTAGTAGTAACAAACAAGGGGTCATTGGAATAAAAAGTAACAATAAGTGCATTATTAGAAATACAATTCACATAAATATAAAATATAATTACAATGCAGATTAAGTGCTCAGTGTCAAGGAAACAGTCTAAATGGGAGGGTAACATACAGACACAATTCAGAGGGGTATTAAGGTGCTGTGGGTTACAGTTTGTTACACTGTATTTGTTACTACTTGTTGATGAGGTCAAATATCTATATGTTTCTAGTGCAACATTGAAGCTAGAAGGAAGCCTGTTCCTTAGATTCTCATCTGTTAACTTATCCTGGCTACTAGTGAACCCAAAACAGTTTGTCATTTTTTACAGTAGAAAAGTAGTAGTCCAATTAAGTAGAACAGCTTTAAAAGAGTGTACAGGTATGGACTCTGTTATGCGAAAACTCGTTATCCAGAAAGCTTTGAATTTCAGAAAGGCCTTCTCCCATAGGGGCAGATTTACTAAGGAGCGAAGTGGTTGACGCTAGCAACAATTTGCTAGTGTGATCACCCGCAGGGACATCGTCAATTTACAGGCACAGGCGCTAATTTGCTAGTGAAACAGACCGTCGCTATCGGTCATTCGCACTCTGTCACCAGGCAACTTTTCGCTCTATCGAATGGACTTTTACGTTACCTCTTTCGCCAGCGTTGCCTTCACCACCTCTGTCACATACATCATATCCTGTGAGCCATAAATGCATTAAAGTTCAAAAAACGCTGGCGACTTTTCCTTTTTTTTAAGCGGGATTGGCTGCAAAAGTCCTAACTTACTTTTTTGGGTAAGCGGTTTTCTCAACACATTTTATAACATATGGAACATTATGGGGCTGATTCACGAATTTCGGGTGAAGGATTCGAATAAAAAAAAAATCGAATTTCGAAGTATTTTTTGGGTACTTCGACCATCGAATTGGTTATATTCGATCGAATTCGATCGAATTCGAACGATTCGAACGATTAGAAGTAAAAATCGTTCGACTATTCGACCATTCGATAGTCGAAGTACTGTCCCTTTAAAAAAAACTTCGACCCCCTACTTCGGCAGCTAAAAGCTACCGAAGTCAATGTTAGCCTATGGGGAAGGTCCCCATAGGCTTACCTGTGATTTTTTGATCGAAGGATTTTCGTTCGATCGTTGGATTAAAATCCTTCGAATCGTTTGATTCGAAGGATTTAATCGTTCGATCGAACGAAAAATCCTTCGATCGATCGATCGCAGGATTTGCGCAAAATCGTTCGACTTTGATATTCGAAGTCGTATGATTTTAATTCCCAGTCGAATATCAAGGGTTAATTAACCCTCGATATTCAACCCTTCGTGAATCGGCCCCTAATTTTACAGTAGGGCATTATATTAACTCTCTTGTCTTTATTAAGGTTGCCTGGACAATTTTCCGCCCTATGCAAATAGACCTAAGCACAAGATCACGAGCGAAGTTTTGCTAGGCACAAATGAATGTTAGCGCATCTTCGATATGAAATGCTCACACAGCCAAAGTAACGCTAGTGAAAAGACACCACGAAACCACATTTAAGTGAATTAGCATATACATCGCATATTTGCAGCTGGTGAAGTGGTGCGATGGGTGCGAAGCTTATGCTGCCAAAATTTTGCCGTTAGTGAATCTGCCCCAGTGACTCCGTTTTATCCAAAAATTCGAAATTTTTGAAAATGATTTCCTTTTTCTCTGTAATAATAAAAAGTACCTTGTACTTGATCCAAACTAAGATATGATAATCCTTATTAGAGGTAAAAGCAGCCTATTTGGTTCATTTAATGTTTACATGATTTTTAAGGTATGAAGATCCAAATTATGGAAAGATCCATTATCCATAAAACTCCAGGTCCTGAGCATTCTGAATAACAGGTTCCATACCTGTATACATTAAAAGGCCAAAACACCAAGCAGCTTTATCAGATTTAGAACTTTAAACCAGAATGAAATGGATACAGAATCATCATACTGATATGCCTTTAAGAAAGACACCCTAAAATAAGGATAATATAACAGACTAGCATGCTTCATACTTTTTTTTATTAGGTTCTCCATTTTCATGAACAACAGTCAACATGGCAAAAATAAAACCTGGTCATCTTTTTAAAAGTATTACATTGCAAGGTTAATCCAATAGAAGGTTATATCATGTTTCATGTACTGATGCATTGCAGAGCTTGTTTGTGCAGCCTCTGCACATTGCACACATTCAGCAACCTATAGGATACAACAGGCATAGCAAAGACTTTTAAATCATTTATTCAATGCATTAGCAAAAATATTTACCTCCAATTTGCTTTACAAATTCTGATGACTTTTTCTTATGTGGTCGGTGCAATTGAGAATAAAACTTTAATGAAATGAATGCTACATACAGTATATAACATATGGGCTTATTTATCAAAAATCGAGTTTGTGAGGTTTTTTCTACTTCAAATAAACTTTATAAATTTATAGCATTGTTAAAAACTTGACTGTTTGCTTATTTATAAGAAAAATAAAAAATAAAAACTCAATTGAATACAATAGAGGGCAAAACTCAAATACCTCGAATTTTTGAGTTTATAAGCTCAAAAAAACTTGAAAAACAAGAAAATCTCGAATTAAAGAAACGGCTTGCGATTTGCCTAGGAAAACTCTCATTGATGAACTCACAAGCTTTTAGATGCTGACATTTTGCTTAAAGGGATACTGTCATGGAAAAAAAAATTTTTCAAAATGAATCAGTTAATAGTGCTCCTCCAGCAGAATTCTGCACTGAAATCCATTTCTCAAAAGAGCAAACAGATTTTTTTATATTCAATTTTGAAATCTGACATGGGGCTAGACATTTTGTCAATTTCCCAGCTGCCCCAAGTCATGTGACTTGTGCTCTGATAAACTTCAATCACTCTTTACTGTTGTACTGCAAGTTGGAGTGATATCACCCACTCCCCCCCCCCAGCAGCCAAACAAAAGAACAATGGGAAGGTAACCAGATAGCAGCTCCCTAACACAAGATAACAGCTGCCTGGTAGATCTAAGAACAACACTCAATAGTAAAAACCCATGTCTCACTGAGACACATTCAGTTACATTGAGAAGGAAAAACAGCAGCCTCCCAGAAAGCATTTCTCTCCTAAAGTGCAGGCACAAGTCACATGACCAGGGGCAGCTGGGAAAATGAAAAAATGTCTAGCCCTATGTCAAATTTCAAAATTGAATATAAAAAAATCTGTTTGCTCTTTTGAGAAATGGATTTCAGTGCAGAATTCTGCTGGAGTAGCACATTTTGAAAAAAAACATGTTTTCCGATGACAGGATCCCTTTAATAAATACCAAACATTCAAGTTTTTGAAAATATCATTCTAATTTGAGAGTTTGTGTGCAAAAAAATGGCAAAGATGTTTTTGAACGTTTAAAAATCACCCCCATACTGTTATTTCACCTAAATAAAAAGTCTCAACACTCTTCAATCACAGCGAACACAAGGCACAGCAAGGGCATCCAACATTATCTCCAGTAAACGCCAGTAAACGCCCCCATTATTAACCATGCCTTAGTGGTTGCTTAGAAAACATTAGCAAACATTTGAGTTTTAAAGGAGAAGGAAAGCTCCAAGACAGTTTGTTGTCAACAGTTTAGCCAAAATAGTGCAAGCTAGAACACTATATTTATTCTGCAGAATGCTTTAACATAACTGAGTAAACAGCTCTAGACACTGTCTCTGTTTGTTTAGGATAGAAGCTGCCATATAAGCTTGGTGTGACATCACTTCCTACCTGAGTCTCTCCCTGCTCACTTACAGCTCTCAGCTCAGATTACAGCAGGGATGGGAGGAGGGAGGGGGAGAGGAGCAAACTGAGCATGCTCAAGCCCTGCCCTGGAGGTTTATGCTGAAAACAGGAAGTCTGATACAGAAGCCCATGTGTACAGAATAAAATGAAAGAAATGCTGTGTTTCTTTTGACAGAGGACTCAGGGCAGCATTACTTTGAGGGTTTACTGGTGTATTTATATAGACCTTTCTGATAAAACTAACTTAATTTTAGCCTTTCCTTCTCCTTTAAGCACAGAAACAAATGAGATCAAAGGTGTTTAAAACACAGAACTACGGAAAATAGACCATTCAGAAAGTGTTTAGTAATTCATTATATCAGTTATTTCCCTATTGGTGCCTATTTACCGATCATAGAAATGCACACCCAATACAAAGGTAAACTTCAAGAGATGGTTAGTAGTTTGCCATCAGTGGTTTGGAAAGAAAAGTTGCAGGCAGGGAACAACAGGTCTATTAACAGAACTATGTTTCTATGTGGTAGGATCGCATGTGGAGAAAGAATCGATCCCCTTCAGATGATGGTAACTGTGTGGGTACAGATCTCAACAGGAACTTCAACATTTCATGGTGTGGTAAGAACGATTATATTAAACTTCTACCAAAAACCAGGCAATTGTTGTATTTTATACTCCTGGACTGGGAAACTTAACTCGGGACGTTAACATGACTGAATTCACTGCCATGGAATACTTGAACGGGTATGGGACATGTTATCTAGAATGCCCAGGACATGGGGTTTTCCAGATAACAGTTCCTTCTGTAAGTTGGAGCTCCGTACCGTAAGTGGGTTATTTATTAGGGTTGAAGTTGTATTTTCTATGAAAATTCGCGTTTTAGAGTTGATTTTTTGGTCAAAACTCAAATTTGCAATATTTTTTTTGTAAAACCCGTCATGTAGGAGTAAATGGCAGAGGTCCCTTGAACCAACTGAAGATTTTAATAGACTTCATGATGTTTTTCAGAGGGTTTTGCCCAAAAACTCTAACATTTCGAGTGATTCAAGTTTTTCCCACTGAAAACTCGATCAATTCGAACTCGCAGAATCATGTTTTTTCCATTCAAGTTGTGAGTTCATTCGAGCTCATTTGAGGTATAAAAAAACTAACATTCGACCTTTCATAAATAACCCCCTAAGTCTGTTAAAAAAAAATAAACCTTAAAGGGATACGTCATGGTAGAAAACATTTTTTTCAAAATGAATCGGTTAATAGTGCTGCTCCAGCAGAATTCTGTGCTGAAATCCATTTCTCAAAAGAGCAAACAGATTTTTTTTATATTCAATTTTGAAATCTGACATGGGGCTAGACATATTGTCAATTTCCCAGCTGCCCCAAGTCATGTGACTGAAAAAAACATGTTTTCCGGTGACAAGATCCCTTTAAATAACCATAATTTGGCTGATTTTGCCACCGGTAAGGATTAATTGTATTTTAGCTTGCTTCAATTACAAGGTACTGTTTTATTATTACAGAGAAAAAAGGATATTATTTTTAAAAGTTTGTTTTTATTGATTAAAATTGAGTTTATGGTAGATGGACTTCCCATATTTCAGAAATTTCTGTAAACAGTTTTCTGAATAACAGATCCCATACCTGTAATCACATCACTTTACAGTGAATGAAAAGGCTGGAACATATTGATGTGCACTTTCTCCACTGAGTTTTCCCTTAATTCCCATTTATTAATATTGGAGGTGATTTCATGTAATCTTTCATTCTTAATCAACTTTACCCAAGGAAAATGTTGGTCTTCAAAACACCCTTGTGCCATTATATATAAAATAAAAGGATGTATGTTATAGGACACTTGGAGAGACCATTATGTGCAGATAACAGTGCTGCAATCATCAGGTTTCTCTAGTTTTCTGCTAAATATAAAACCATCAATTACAAAGCAAGAAAAGTAATTGCTCTGCAGCTATAAATGAGATAGTGAACATTAAAATCATGTTGGTCAATATAGAATTTCACAACCATGAAACAGTTTTAAAAAACGTCAATTTAAAATGGCAATAAAATCAAAAAAAAGCAGATGCAGCTTTTCCTTGAAACCAGCATTTTTTGTCATTAATCTCACAGTTGGAGGAGTGAGAGCATATTCATTTCACAGTCAGACTAACCATTAAATTGCTTAGCGAATCAAAATCAGAGTGGGCGGTTTTAGAAGTCTTGATCCCAAGCTATTTAAAACGGAATAACAAAGCATAACTATTAGATTTCACAAATGCAGCCTTTACCTTAATAAGTACTACGGTATCATTACCATTAAGCATTGAAGCAGAGTTATTTTTCTGCTCATATGGTATTTTTCCTGCCTAGAATAGAGAATAATGGCTTAATACCCATAAAGCTCTACTAATTCTATTGCTCTCAGTTTTGTACACTATATCAGACTGTTGCAAAACCTTATCGTATACAAAATTAGCCTGTACATAAGGTGTAGTTACTCTTTACATTAAATCAATAAGCACGTGGTGGCTGATATCTATGGCACACTGGGGACAACCATGAGGTGCTTTGGCTGATAATTGTAGCCTAGTGTGGTGTGGTTGTGTGTTGTTTCAGATGGTTTGTGTAGCACGTGCTAGTGTGGCTTATTCAGGCTTATTTCATTGCAGACATTGGCTCTTCGGCTGAACCATGCAGCGAAATCTACTGTGGAGCATCTGCAGAATCTGAGATAGAAGCCAAAAACGTGGCTAATTTTATCCGAAGTCATGTGGATTCCATCAAAGCCTACATCAGTATCCACTCCTATTCGCAGATGTTATTGTACCCTTTCTCCTACACGTACAACCTTGCACCCGATCACAAAGAACTGGCAAGTAGTTTTCCATTAACCTCAGAATATACATAATCTTTCATTTATTTTTCTTTCTTAGGACATTGTCTGACCAAGGGCTACAGGTCACCTTCAAGACTCAGGGCAAAGTGCCTTTTGTTGTTCCCTGAAACCTGATAACAAATTCTGTAATTAAATTAGTCAGGCTTTAGCTTCTACGTTCATAAATAACTGAACTTTTATCATATAGATGTAAAAGGATACATTATCATTTAATAAAAACTGAATTCTGTTGGCATTATTCCAGATCCCTTAAAGGGCATATTTATAGCTTGTGGCCAGAAATGATGGCCTTTTCTTCTGCTGAGGACTCTGGGAGTTGAAGTTTACAGCAGCTGTAGGCCACCAGTTTCGCAATTTAGTAGCAGTGGATGTGGATGTGGATGATGTAAATAGTTGGTGTCTCTAAGAGGAGCAGAGGAAGGCACCCAGGAACATACAATGAGACAAGTACGGAAATACAGTGAGGAGCAAAGGAGTGAAGGACTTTGAATATCAACAGAAGGATTTTGTATCCTTCCCTTTGCTTAACAGGCAGCTATGCTAAAGATTTTACTTTGGGCTCAGCAGGTTCTCTCTTAGATGAGAGCAGAAGGATTTCAGGTTGATTGCAGGGGAGAGAGGTGGGAGGCTGGGAGACTGGTGAGTAGGAGATTGTAGTAGTCTAAAACAGTGAAAGGAGAAGGGCTAGGTTAGGGTGGGAAGACCATGAGCTCAGTTGAGTTAAAAAATCAAAACAAATGCTGGCTCTCGCACACCCAGTGTAGAGATGCGAAGTCTGGTGCTCAGTGGTAGAGGTTCGGCCACCTCACAATAGTATCAATAGAAAAGAAATCCACGGCACACAGGCTGCTGCAAGCAAGGAACCCCTTGCACGTTTAATGCGGAAGTGAGCAACGTTTCGGGGTCACGCTTGACAAAGGGGCGTGACCCCGAAACGTTGCTCACTTCCGCACTAAACGTGCAAGGGGTTCCTTGTTTGCAGCAGCCTGTGTGCCGTGGATTTCTTTTCTATTAAAAAATCAAAAGCCAGACTGCACAGCGACCAGCATTTTATGGGTGCAGAACAATTAGTAATAAAAGAAGAGATGTTCCAGAGGTTTAGACACTAGCTGTGAGTGACAGTTAGATAGATAGCATGGGCCCAATGTAGCCTTTTTAAGAATGGACTTGACACAGTCCTGTTTGAATAAAGTGGGGAAGTACAGTACCAGAAGCTAGAGAGGAATTGGAAATGTGAGTGCTAGTTAAGAAATGGTGAGTGCATAGGATCAAGTCAGCAAGATGTAAGTTGAGATGAATGGAGACACAGAGAAACTTCAGTAACAGCATCAATAGGGAAAGAAGAGATTTAAGAAGGTTGAGATTCTTGTTTGTGGATAGAATCTACTTTGTTTTTAAAGAAGTCAGCAAAGTCCTGCAGGTTAAAATCAGTTGTGAGCGATTTATCTGGTAAAGGGATGAGGGGTGGGTTGAATATTGAAAACAAGGGTCATGGGTTGGATTCATTATTATTTATGTGTACCATACTAATCGTATTGCTTCAAACACACAGGAACACAAAGGGGCATACAGTAGGTGTTGATTGTGGATGACAATTGAGTTATAGGTATTTACAAAAGGAATCACTGAAGGAGGAGAGGCTAGAACCAAGAGGATTCAATATAGTAGTTATAGTAACAGTTAGAGCGTTACGAATCAAGAGTGTTAGCAGAAGGGGGAATGTGTGAGGTCAAAAAAGAGATGATGATGATGATCTAATAAAGGAAAGAATCATTGTTAAATGTGGAAAGGTTTAGGTTTTCGGTAAACACCAGATCTAGGAAGAGGCCCTCCTTATGGTTGACTGTATTCATCCACTGTTGTAGATAATACAAATCGTGGATGGGAAGCAGGTCCCAAGATAAGGCAGCCTATACTTGCATTTTGCAGTAAGGGATAGTTTAATTGTTTTTTTCAGGATGAAATTGCTAAAGGAGCAGTATCTGAACTGAAAGGCCTTTATGGAACATCGTACACATATGGACCTTCTGCTTCCACAATTTGTAAGCATATTCCTCCTTCTTGATAAATAATTGCTGAGTTTATGGTAGCTCAATTCATAGTCACTCTTAGTCATGCTTTTCCCCATGGGATATACAGTATTTAGAAATGCCAACTGCCACTAAATATGGATATACACACACATACACAAAATAAAAATGCCTGTAGTCATCAATTACATTTCTAGGTAAAAGTGGCACTACTACCATATTTTGTTTGTATTTGCATCTACAAACCATATATTTACAAGAGTAGTGTTGAAAAGGGAGATTATATTAAATTATGAAAGATTACCGTCAATTTTGTTCTTGAATGTGGAACAGGGATGGGGTCTGTTCTCTGGAAATTCATTCTCCAGAAAGCCCAAGGATAAGTAATACTTAAAGGAACAGTAACACCAAAACATGAAAGTGTATTAAAGTAATGAAAATATAATGTACTGATTGCGCTGCACTCGTACAACTGGTGTGTTTCCTGTAGAAACTGTACAATTTATAAAAACAAAACTGTTGTGTAGCCATGGGGGGCAGCCATTCAAAGCTGAAAAGGGAGAAAAGGCACAGGATACTCAACAGATAACAGCCTCATAATATACAATGGGATTCTTCAGAACTTATCTGTGATCCATTGTATCCTGTGTTTGACTGGCTGCCCCCATAGCTGCTTGATTATATCAACTATAATAGTTTTTCTGAAGCAAACACACCAGTTTTACCAGAGCAGGGCAACAGTACCTTATATAGTCATTCTTTTAAAACACTTTTGCATTTTTTGGTGTTACTGTTCCTTTAAAATGTTTTTTTTTTTTCAGAGTACCTGTAACTGTACAGTTAGAGGAGCTGAACAGCAGGTGGCACTGTTGTTACTCAAACAGTTAATAAAAACATAAATAGCTCTGGAAATAAATAATTAATGTAAATTGCAAAAGTGCTTAGAAAAGCACACTGAGCAATTCTACATTCCATTTTTTAAGGTTTACTTATCCTATAAGACAATCATTCTAATATTTTAAATTGATTTTCTTTTATTGTTATGATAAAGCAGCACCCTATATTGATGGTAACTAAGCTCCATGAATCCGTATTTTGAAAATAAAAATATAAGTAGAATGAATTACTTGCAATCTAATGTGTAAGATTATGTAAAAGGGACACCATCAGAATCATGACAGTATCCCTTTAAAGGAACAATAACATCAAAAAATGTAAAGTGTTTTAAAGGAATGACAATATAATGTGCCATTGCCCTGCACTGGTAAAACTGGTGTGTTTGGTTCAGACACACAACTTTAGTTTAGATAAACAAGCTTCTGTGTAGTCATGGGTGCAGCCATTCAAAGTTGAAAAAGGAGAAAAAGCACAGGATACACAGCAGATACCAGATAAGCTCTGCAGTATACAATGGGATTCTTCAGAACTTATCGGATATCTGCCGTGTAGCCCCTGCGTGAATGGCTGCCCCCACACAGCAGCTTGTTTAGATAAACTATACAGTATTTGTGTTTCTGAAGCAAACACACCAGTTTTACCAGTGCAGGACAACAGTAAATTATATTGTCATTTCTTTAAAACACTAATCTTTTGATGTTAGTTTTCCTTTAAGTAATGTCATAACAGTGGTTATTTGTTGTATGATTTCTAGATCCTACAGCTGGCTCATCTGATGATTGGGCTTATTCAGTGGGAATTAAGTATTCGTTCACTTTTGAGCTGCGTGACAAAGGCAAGAAAGGCTTTCTCCTCCCGCAATCCCAGATAAAGGCAACCTGTCAAGAAAGTACCCTGGCAGTTGCATATATAGGCAAATATGTTCTTGCTCACTCTTCATAATTCAATATATATAACTAATATATAATGTATGTGTGTATGTATATATATATATATATATACAATTTTTGGTCTTTTTCATTATTATACTAATTTTTAAGTATGTATTACCAACATATTTTTCCTCAAATTAAATATATTTTTTCCCCTGCACATAATTTGCCAGTCAACTTTTGTAACAGTGTAATATTCCTAGCTATTTAAAGTACACTTGCTTGCTCCTGTTCAGTATCTACAAGGTGTTGCATTATGCTGCCATTATGGTCTCTGTACCATGAGAAGCAGAACCATGATTTATAGGCAATTGGTTTGCTAGACCCTAATAAATAGCTTTTAGACAATGCAACCAAATGTAGTGATGGGCGAACTTGGGGCATTTCGCTGAAAAATTAGCGAAATTTGCAAAATGGCGAAAAATTTGTGAAACCGCGCTGGCGTCTTGTTTTTGACCCGGCATTTGTTTTTGGCGAAATTGCATCGGCGTCCATTTTTTTTCTGACACCGGCGAATTTTCGTGGTGGTTTCACAAATTTATTCACCGGCGGCGAATCGCAGAAATTTCTGCCGAAGAAATATGCCCATCACTAACCATATGTTCTTCTCTAGACTCTACGGGGCCGATTCACTAAGGGTCGAATATCGAGTTTAATTAACCCTCGATATTCGACTAGGAATTAAAATCCTTTGACTTCGAATATCGAAGTCGAAGGATTTAGCGCAGACAGTTCGATTGAATGATCGAAGGATAATTACTTCGATCGAATGATTCGAAGGATTTAAATCCAACGAACAAAAAAAGTTAGCCAAGCCTATGGGGACCTTCCCCATAGGCTAACATTGACTTTGGTAACTTTTAGATGGCGGACTAGGGGGTCGAAGTTTTTTTTTAAGAAACAGTACTTCGAATATCGAATGGTCGAATAGTCGAACGATTTTTAGTTCGAATCCTTCAATTCGAAGTCGTAGTCGAAGGTCGTAGTAGCCCATTCGATGGTCGACGTAGCCCAAAAAAAACTTCGAAATTTGAAGTTTTTTAACTTCGAATCCTTCACTCGTAGTTAGTGAATCGGCCCCTAGATCTTTGCCTCTCTCAACATGAATAAAAAGCAGCATGAAGGAAGGGCTTCCATTCCAATTCTGTGGCAGTGCAATATTTAAATTGCACAGTAGATGGCAATGTTTGCACAAGTTTCCATCAATGTAATAAGCATGTGAAAACTTGCTTTGTACCCCAAACCTTTACAACACACATCACAGTAAAAGCATAGTGTTTATTAAACACACTAAATGCCAAAATCAATTATACCATATCATTGTATATATACAGGAAGACATTTTTTGTCTCCCTGTTCTTCTTTAGTTTTACTTTCATCTATGTTCCGCTCTTTCATTTTCTTTTCACTTTGTTCCCTTTCACTATTTTACATACACAACTAAAGAAAAACTAATGTTTTAGTTCACAACTATATTGCCTTCACCTGAATGTTGTGAAATGTAGGATTTTACTGTTGCATGGGATCCAAAAAGCTCAGAATTATGGGAAGGCCATCTGTCATTTTAATAAAATCACTGAAAATGTAAAATACATTTCCCCTTTCCTCTGTAATAATAGAATACAGGTATGGGACCTGTTATCCAGAACGCTTGGGACCTGAGCTTTTCAGTCTTTTTTTTTTAAGTCTACTAGAAAATAATGTAAACATTAAATAAACCCAATAGGAATGTTTCCCTGTAATAAGGATTAATTATATCTTAATTTGGCTCAAGTACAAGGTATTGTTTTATTATGACAGAGAAAAAGGAAATCATTTCTTAAAATGTGGCTTATTTGGATAAAACGGAGTCTATGGGAGATGGCCTTCATGTAATTGAGCTTTTTGCATAGGGTTTCCAGATAACAGATCCCATACCTGTGTACCTTGTACTTGATCCCAACTAATATAATGAATGCTTAGTAAAGCAAAATCATTTTGTGGGTTTACTTAGTGTTTAAATTATTTTTAGAAGCTTTAAGGTATGGTGATCAAAATTACTGAAAACCTGAAAAACCCCAGGTCCTGATCGTTCTGGATAACAGGTCTCATAGGAGGTGTATTGGGACAGTTGTTATACTACTAGCACTTGGCAACCCAACTCACCAACACTGCATCTGTGGATAAATTCCAACATATGGTACAACATTTTCGCTCCTCGGGGCCATTTGGTATTGCTCCAGAAAAAACTATTAAGCACCTAGGTGATCTAGTGTTGAATTCATGATTTATGAATAAAACAGTGCTCAGGGACAACATAAATACACCAACCATTCCAGTATACAGATTTGTACAGTTCCCACTACTGACACATGTGGAAGGAGGACATTTCCAAAATGATCTCTACTTATTGTCCACTACTCCAGCCCCCTTTCCAACAACTTACAATAGGCGGCACAATGACATCCCAGGGTGAGGGCAGCCCAGTGGGAGGAAGTCACCGCCAATCTCTACCAGTTTCTAATAAGTTCAAGGGACCATCTGATTCAGCAAGTTTCTCTTGAGAACAGATTATATCGAATGGGACAAACCCCCTCCGCAACATGCAAAAGATGCCAAGAAAGGGACGGGTCCTACTGGCATATGGTATGGACATGCCCCATTATTTATAGATACTGGTCAAAGGTGACAAAATATATGGTGGACACACCAGTACATCCTCCTATCCACTTCCCAGAAGTGTGCCTTATGGGACTGGTAGATCTCTTTTCTGCGAACCATGAAAGGATATTAATACAATCCCTTCTCTTCTATGCCAAAAAACAGATAATGAGATGGATTGCTCTTATTCCTTCTATGGGGCAAATTTACTTACCTCCGAAATTGTGCCAGCGACGGCTTCACTGACATAGGAACACTTCGCCAGTCGTAGATTTGCCAGGACATCGATAATTCACGAAAATCCAAAGTTGCGTCCAGGGTTGCGCTAGCGATAATAAGAGAAGCAGTTCGAAGTTACACTATTGATGCCTAATTAGCATACGGCGTGAAGTTAAAGTACAATGGACGTATATGTTGCAGTAACTACATTACACTACACAAGGCCAGGGAACCTTAATAAAATAAAATAGAGTTATTATATTGTCCTACACATGTGCCCACTGTATAGTTTATGTGCCATATATTAGGAAATGTAGGGTGGAAGGAGGGAATCCAAAAAAAAACTTTTTCAGCCTATCACCCTGTAAAAAGTAAAAGACGCCAGCATTTTTTGGGACTTAGAAAAATTTTCAATTTTTTTTTGAGGAACTCTTATCTACTCTATTGCACTTCGCCTGGTCTGAGGTGGAGAAGGCAAGTCTGGCACAAGAGGTAACATTCAGTAAAATCTGCATCTTAGTGAATTTGCGTAGTTACGTCCATTCGCCAGATCGAAAATTCGCCTGGCGTTAGAGTGTGAAGTAACTCTAGAGTCTTTCTCCTTTGCTAGTGAATTTACGCGAGCGCCCGCTAGTAAATTGGCGAAGTTCCGTAATGACGTCACGCTGGTGGATTTTCACCAGTGTTAGTCACTTCGCCGTTTAGTAAAGTTGCCCACTGTTTAGCTATGCTATAGTAAATTTGACAAAGTTGTGTCTGAATGAGTGGACTCTGTTTTGGCGGTATCCTCACTCCCCCTTCCTTTCCTTCTGTGTCCCTTCCCTGTTATACTTCATAAAAACAACACCTTATAAAAAAAACGCACTAATACTGGACTGCAACCATAGAAACGGGTATTTGCCCCAGCATTTGAGCTACAACAATAGTAGGGCTGACTGAACCAGCAAAACCACCCTGACTGACTGATATCAGTTATAGTAAAATATTTTATCTCAGATGCGATTGTTACGTTCTGTCACAGAGGACAGGTAGAAAGAAGGAAGCCTGTATACTGGATAACTCGGTGTATAGCTTTAAATAGGAGAATGGAGTCCGAAACCCATGAAAAGGTGAAGGTTTAATGAAAAAAGGTGCAAAACAATAACCAATGAATAAACAGAATAACTATGGTACCGGTAGGCAATGCAAAGTCCAATCAACAGTTCAAATGTCAGGACAGGCAGTCAGCGAAGATACTATAAACAAGCCCAGGTCGGGACAGGTATAAGTCCAGAGAGAATGTCCAGAGTGGTGGGCGAGGTCAGTACCAGGAGATCACACAAAGTAGGCAGGGAGTCAGTGGGAATCTCCAGAGAGCAGGCCGAGGTCAATACTGGGAGATCCACATGATGCAGGCAGGGAACCAGGACAAGGGTACAGGAGCAGGGAGAGGGCTCAAAGACTGGAACTTGGAACAATGGAGTCACACGATAGATCTGGCTAGGGAACTCAATGTTCAGGCTTATAAAGGGGCTAGATTGCTAATTAACAACAGTTGAAGTTAACTACGAAAAAGAACTGGTCATAACTCACTTAAGCCAATAGAGGGTGCTTCCCTTCCAAAGATATATATATATATAGGAATATATATAGGAAAACCTGAATTTCTAATGACATTTAGGGGGTTATTTATTAAATTTACTAAAATCTGAATTAATCTCATAATATTAATAAAAAAAAAGTTTGACAAAACTCCCATGCCTGATTTTAGCTTATTTATTTAAAAAAAAAAACTAGATTTCATCAGATCGTGAAAAAATCAAGCAAAAACAAGGGTTAAACCCAGCGCAGACCACGATGATTTCAAATTGGGACAGGTGCCTCTCCTATTGGCTTATGCATGACCTTGACAGGTCTGACATGGCGGATTTTCATATTTGGGCTTTTTGCAGCATCAGGGGTATAATAAATAACGAAAAACTTTTTTTCCTCTAAATATTTAGAGTTTTCCAGTGAGATTTCACAACTCGACCTTTAATAACAGGTAAAGGCTGTGTGAAAAGTGGGCTACACTGTTAATCATTCTATTAGGTCATAATTATCATTTTTAGACGACGGAGAAACACATATTAGCCTGCTATGAGCATAACCCCGTGATGTGCCAGTTCATTGGCACCCAATAAGAAAAGATTACTGGACAGCTTGTTTGTTTACTGGAAGTAGAGAGTACTGGCAGGGAAAGCCACTAATACGACAGCGTGCTAACTTGTATGATTCAAAACCCTTTATGTATTTGCAGCTGTTATGTTATATGAAACCCTCATCCCAGTTATCCGAGGATTAATGTTACTACTTGATTAATGGTGTGTGATTCTTGCCACTTACTGAGCTGTGGCACAGAATCTAAACATAAGTGCAGTGCGAATGTTTCCTGGGGGATAATACATTTGCAACTTGGATCTAAAAATTTAAGCTAAAGAAACTACAATTATATAGGGAGTATTGTAGCTCCTAATGTAAAACATAAGGATGTTAGAAGGTCCCAAGGAGTTCCATTTGTGGGGGCTGGCGGAGGTGGGTTGCACCTGGGGCTGGGGGCCAGGGGGGTGTGGGGCCCCTGACACGGTAACCGGAAGGCCCCGAACCACCAGTCCGATGCTGCGTGTATCTGTTTAACAAAGGAAGACTCATGACATTGCATTCATTTCAATGTATCAACTGCAGTGACCTAAATGCTGTTCTTGCCCGTAATGGGACTGTGGGAAATAAGTGCATTGTGAATCTAAACCATGCACTAAACCATGCACTTAGCAGTTACATATCAGTTATTTTAGAGTGCAAACTGCAAAGTATCACTACATTGTGAGATTTACTCCTTGCACTTGCACTACATTAAATTAAACTCATATTTTATGCACCAAATCCAGGATTCAGTTTGAAACATAAATCCCAGAACTTAGTATTTAACAAAACCAAATCAGAACCCTTATTGTACAGTAATTTTGTTTAGCACTGGACAACTGAAAGTTATATGTGCTCAAAGATCATACAGCTTTATAGAGTTATTGATTTTGCTCCTCTTTTAATGACTGAATAAGTGTTTGGGTTTAGTTCACTATTCTGCCAAATATATAGTGTGAGATAAATTTTCTGAATCCAAAATGTATGCAAAGTCATCAGGTAATGTTTGCATAATAAATCTTACCAGGTAGCACTTACAAACCCAGAGTAATTTACTTATCTTTCCAATTCTAACTTTAGACTGTTCAAAGCTATGATGCAGAATTTCTCAGTGTTTGAAAATGAGCTCCACAGACTGTAAATGCCTTCACTTTATTCATACAAGATAATGCTTTTTAGCCTCATACAGTTACTCCGGCCCATGGCAAACAGAGATACGGCCAGAACGGAATTAAGGCAGGCTCCTAAAATCATATTTGCCATAAAGTTCCATTTTATTCATTCAACCGCACAGCAATGCAAATGCTAACTGATTTAAGTCTACACTTGGTAAGTCTTCCTACATACACTGTTAATAACAGCTCTCCTGGGTGCAAAACTGCCAACCTCACTAATGGCAATTAACAGTTGCATTATGGAATGCATAAAACATAATTGCACTGCAAAAGCTCCTATTAGCATGTACCATCTACTTCTTTAGTGTGGACGCAAAATAAAAATGCAACTACAGTTATTCTGCTTTGGTCTGTGACTCCCACACTTTACTTTGTATATAGCTATAGACTATTGGATGTCAGCGAAGGAGCATTACTGGTTACTCTCGTATAAGCATTAGCCAGTGTGTGCTGGTTCTATGTTTCAACCTGTATAGCCCAATTCATTGGCAACATTTTGTCAAAATTATATGTTGTGTGTATTTTTTAGTGGTACTAAACATTGAACAATTGCAAATAAGGCTCTTTTTTATAATCCCTGGGTATTGTATAACTTTATACCTCTTCTTTAAAGGGATCCTGTCATCAGAAAACATGTTTTTTTCAAAACAAATCAGTTAATAGTGCTACTCCAGCAGAATTCTGCACTGAAATCCATTTCTCAAAAGAGCAAACAGATTTTTTATATTCAATTTTGAAATCTGACATGGAGCTAGACATTTTGTCAATTCCCCAGCTGCCCCTGGTCATGTTACTTGTGCCTGCACTTTAGGAGAGAAATGCTTTCTGGCAGGCTGCTGTTTTTCCTTCTCAATGTAACTGAATGTGTCTCAGTGAGACATGGGTTTTTACTATTGCGTGTTGTTCTTAGATCTACCAGGCAGCTGTTATCTTGTGTTAGGGAGCTGTTATCTGGTTACCTTCCCATTGTTCTTTTGTTTGGCTGCTGGGGGGGGTGGGGGTGATATCACTCCAACTTGCAGTACAGCAGTAAAGAGTGATTGAAGTTTATCAGAGCACAAGTCACATGACTTGGGGCAGCTAGGAAATTAACAATATGTCTAGCCCCATGTCAGATTTCAAAATTGAATATAAAAAAATCTGTTTGCTCTTTTGAGAAATGGATTTCAGTGCCGAATTCTGCTGGAGCAGCACTATTAACTGATTCATTTTGAAAATATTTTTTTTCCCATGACAGTATCCCTTTAAGCATTGAAAGCATGGTTAGTAAGATGAAGCAATCTTATAAATACTAAGTCTTTTGTCTCTTTTTCGATATACTGTATACTTGAATGCTATGTAGCTTGGCATCCAAGGATTTCTGAAGATAAAAGCAGCTGTGTTTAGCTCTAGAAGCTGTCTTTTACCAGTGCTTGAGACACAGCTTTCATATAAAATGAGTAGCAGGGAATTGCATGCACTTCCACTAACCCACAATTCCCAACAGACAAGGCCATTGAATAAGACTTTAATATTCAAAAGGGTTCATACAGTTTGACTCTTTAGAGTGGACACATTTAGCATTGCAAGGTTCCAAGTACTTTGGACAGAAAGTTTCAGTTTCTTAAGCATCTGTATTTTTGATTTCTTTTCCAGGATGGAATACTTTGTTTCAGTGTGTAAAAATGCTCATACATTATTTCACAGCTAGATCTAGGATCAAGGCCCCCATCAGTGTGGCACAGGGGGGACAACTGTACTGTGCCTGGTGGTTTTTAAAGGAGAACTAAACCCTTTATATTAAAATCTCCTACCCCGCTACCCTACATATACCCCCTCCCTGCTCCCTCCGCCAGCCTAGGTGTTGCCCCTAACTCTTTACTTACCCCTCGGTGCACATTCAGCGCATCGGAGTTCACGGGCGCCATCTTCTTCTCTTCGGTAATCTTCGAGTCTTCTTCTGGTGCTTTGGTAATTTCCGTGACTTTCCGGCTGCTCCAACTGCACATGCGCCAATACAGTGCTTACGTTACGAAGATTACCGATGAGAAGAAGATGGTGCCCGTGAACTCCGATGCACTGAATCTGCAACGGGGGGTAACAAAAGAGTTAAGGGCATCTACTGAGGGTAACACCTAGGCTGGGGGGGAGCAGGGTCTATGTAGAGTAGGGGGTAGAGGTTTTTAATATAAAGGGTTTGGTTCTCCTTTAAGCTTTAAGAGGTCCTGGCCATGCTGCACTACGTGGACTAGCTGGGCCCCCCTTGAGTTGTCGAAGCAGTGCTAAAAGGGGCCGATAGCTGCTACAAGGGGCCAAACAGAGTCAAAGCTGCCGAAAAAAAAAAATTTTACTTATGGTGGGACCTGGCCTCCAATGTTTTTTTTAACTTGAAGAGGGACCCTGACCACCAATGGCTTTTTATAGCTTGAGGGGAGGCCTAGCCAATAATGTTTTTTTTAACTTGTGGGGGGGCCTAGGCCAACAATATTTGTTGAAACGTGCAAGGGAGCCCTGAACCCCAATAGCTTTTTATAACTTGGGGGGTGTTACCATTTTAGAGCTGATGTCTGTGTGGCCTTTTAACTGTGGTGTGGGGTAGATGGGATCTGGGATGGGGCTAGGTGGTTACCAGGGGCCCAAAAAATGTTGTTGTACAGGGCCCCATAATTTCTGATTGCAGCCCAGTCTGGGATTAATGGTTTGAAGGACTGTTAACGCTCAGTACTTCTGCTGAACTCTAACTTCCCATTCAGCAGAAAGATGATGAATAACTGACACATCTACTTTGATCAAAGTGTCAATTTGTTAGACACTTTTCTTATTATAGCTTTTCAATGAACAGTTTTATCAATGGGTGGGGTGAGGGGTACAGAAGTTAAACACTTGTCAACTGTTTCAGCACAGTTTTTAGAATTTTAGAAAAACTGCCCCATAGCTTCAGAGGTGAATGTGCTATTGTGCTGACTTGGATACTGTAGAACAGAGACAGTTATATTCTTATTTTTATCTATATTTTCTTATATTCTTATTTTATCATGACTACAAAATGGGTCTTGAACAGAAAACCCCTGTTCAGCATCAGCAAAGAATGCAGTTACAAGTGCATTTCCAATGCTGAACCAACCATCGGCTGCACAAACAAGACTACTAAAACACTAAACTAGACTCTCTAAAACACTTCTACACAATAGCCTGACAAGCAAGTGCACCTGTGTCTGCAGTTATACAAGTGAATGAAGCAAGATTTTAACATTTTGCCCTTAACCCACAGATCTACTATTCGGTGGGGGAAAATGTTACCATGTCCTTGACCTAAGGAGGTTAACTCACATTCACTTGAAGGTGCTAATGTGTTAGGTGAATATAAACTCTCAGTTTAGACTCCGGGCTGGTGTTAGGGTTGCCACCTTTTATGGAAAAAAATACCGGCCTTCTTATAAATTTATCTTAATAACATTGGGAACAACCATCATTTTTACCTGCCAGGCTGGTAAAATACTGGCCAGGTGGCAACCATAGCTGGTGTTCCTAGTGCATCTCAGTGTGACTTAGGGGCTGATTTATTATTTTTTTAAATTAAAAAAACACATGATCGCTGAAAAATCCCAGTTGAGAATAAAAATCACATTTGCAGAGGGTTTTTTTGCCTTCAATCACAGCAAGACTCTAGACATTTAACTCAAAAGCTTCTTTGATCAATAGCATATTTGCAAAAAACACAGAGAAAAACTCTATTGTATTAAGTTGCTGTTAAAAAAACTCTTAAGAAAATGTAATTACTCCGTGACCTAAAATGCTAAAATGCACTTGCTGAATGCAGTTGATTAATTAATTGGAATTTTCAAGATTATTTTTTAGATAAATCTGGAAAATTCAAGATTGAAAACCTTGAATTTGAAAAAAATATTTGCAATTTGCTGCATTTCTCTTGAATTGTAGAATAACGTACTGTCGAATTTTAATACATTTGCCCCCAAGTGTCGAAGCCAATATGAACTATAAGCATTCTACCATATCCTGTAAAGGGTAAGGGGATTTGTCCAATCCCCAAATGTGTCTGGTGCATTCTTGGTAATTGTTGATAGTTTTTAGTTATTAGCTTTGCAAAGCCTCACATGACTGATTAGCTTCTGTGGCGTACTGCACAAGACAAAGTTGCAATAACTACAAGCTGGGACACTGCTGAAATTGTATTTCCCCTATAAACCATGAAGCATCTAACAGCTGAACAGAAAGAAGACGTAACAGGGGACACTGTTAAGATAGCCTAAATACTTCTTAGTGTTGTAGCTGCTTGGGAATGTGCATTGGTATGCTTTTATCTCTTAGTACTGCATTCTAGATGCAATGGCATTGGCAGTTGCACAGATAGCACAGATAGCAAATACTTCATATTCCACAGCGAACATATCGGTTAAATAAATTATGTAATTCTTGTACTGTGTGAGTCTGGGTCACTCACTCATGGGATGGAAGCAATACAGGCTGGGCATGCCATCAGTGCATACATTTTCTCATTTTGTCACAATATTAAAAAAGTAGGCTTCCATCTGGATAAAAGCATACATACACCCTACTCATCACAATATATTTATATTTAGGAGTGCTTTCCATTTACTGTATGTTCATATGACTGTACTATTCAATCCTGTAGAAATACATTTTTATGTGTCGTCACTAAAGAAACGAGCAATCAATTGCAGATGGAGCTTTAATATTGTAGCATGCAGTGCACATTTGAATACATTGTCCTTCAAAGAAATCGCATTTATAGCAGTTGGGCGCATTTATCAGGGCATGAAAGGAGAATTGTGCAGATTTCTTAGAGGATTTAAAACCATTTGCCATTTGCCAGATCAAATTATTGTATTTGGTAATCAAGATCGATTGGATAATTCAATCAGTTTGATCAAAATGTATTGTTACACATAGCTTTTCAGGGATTTGATATCTCAGACCCTGAAAAGAACATCCAGTAGATGGTTGGAATAAGTCATGATGGGGCAAATTCACTAACCTCCGGAAATTCACCAGCAACGGCTTCGCTCACATCGCCACACTTTCACAAAAATGCGAAGTTTCACTAGCGTTAATTCGGCAAGCAAATTGAAGTTGCTCTAGCGTTGGCTAATTTGAATATGGCGTGAAGTTAAATTTCGATGGACGTATATGTTGCAGCAAATACATTACACTACACAAGCCCAGGGAACCTTAATAAAAGAAAATAGAGTTCTTATAATACCCTACACATGTGCCCAGTGTGTAGTTTACGTGCCATATGTAAGGAAATGTAGGGGGGAAGCCGGGTACCCTAAAAAAAATTTATGATCTTTTGCAGCCTATCACCCTGAAAAATTGAAAAGTCGCCAGCGTTTTTTGGGACTTAGAAAAAATTGTAATTATTTTTTGAGGAACTCCTATCTACTCTATTGCACTTCTTCTGGTCTGAGGTGGCGAAGGCAAGTCTGGCGCAAGAGGTAAAGTTCATTAAAATCGGCATCTTAGTGAATTTGCATAGTTACATCCATTCGCCAGAGCGAAAATTCACTTGCCATTAGAGTGCGAAGTAACGCTAGAGTATGTATCTCCTTCACTAGCGAATTTACGCCAGCACCTGTTAGCAAATCGGCGAAGTCCCGAAATGATGTCACGCTGGCAAATTTTCATCAGCGTTAGTCACTACGCCCTTTAGTAAATTTCCCCAAGGAGTCTTGGGATGATGATAGCCTCTTTTGCACCTCATATCATAAGACAGCACCTGTGGATTATAACTAAGCCAGTAGGAGTGGCAAAGTGCTCCTAATCAGGCACCTAAAGAAACAACAAAAGTCAAAACAGGAGACAAACATGCATCAGAAAAGGTTGAATTAAAGGAACAGGCACTAAATAGAAACTAGAATCAGACAGCTAAGTGAGGCCAAAGTCAGTAAAAGAAGATACAGATAACAGAAAATACGGTAGAATAGTGTCCCAGTCGCAGGAAGACTAACAATCACCTTGCAGTGGTGCACCGTTTTCAGAGACCTTTTAAATTGCATGCACGTACTACGTTATGCACATCAAATCAGATGTGAGTCAGTATGTGCCAGAAACAATATGTGAGTCAGGAGTATGTGCTAGGCAATGGGTAGGTCTACAGGAACATTTCTGATATGTAAGCTATTAAAAGCTATAGTAGTATATGGCCAATGCTTACACTTATTTTCATGTTCACTTGATCAATATAAGTATTGATATGTACTTTATTAGCTGTATCAGACAGTAACTAAAGCTACCTTGAGTTGCAGAGTTGTTATCCACAATAACACCCAAATTATCTTTAAAAAGAAGATTCCCAGCATAACTTCCCTTTAGTTTATAACTAGCACTTGTATTGTTTTTGGCAAATGACCTTGCATTTATAAACTTTGAATTTGCCCAATGTGCAGCCCACTTCCCTGAAGTTATCCAAATCATTCTGTAAAGTGGAAACATTCTCACAGCACTTACAATGCCAACCTCAAGGCTATTTATGAATAAGCTAAAAAAAAGTTGCAGTTTGTTTATATGAACTGCAAACCTTAAAAACCATTTAGTAACTCTACCTTTGAATATGCCGATCAGTTGGCACCAATTTATCAGAGAGAGATTCAGAGTTTACAACTGCTCCAGGGCCCCTGGATCTAAGGGGGTCCTATGGGAACCAAAAATAGCCTTTTTTGTACAAAAGAAATATAGACTTGTATTGTAAACTTGCAAGAGCACATGCTTACTTGCAGAGGTTCAGGAAAATGAGTTGATTCAGGGAAGGAGTATAACAGATATTACAGTTATATCAGTGATATCACTAAACTGTACCAGAATGCTTATATTATGAAGAAATACTCCGAAATTTGATCTTTCTGGGTATCTGTTATATTGTTCCCACTATGCAATTATTTTGTAGAAATCAATAGGTGTCATTTAATGTGCAGGTATTCTGAACAACAGGATACCCCAAAATTTTAAAAGGATGCTGTCATGGAAAAAAATATATTTTTAAAACGCATCAGTTAATAGTGCTGCTCCAGCAGAATTCTGCACTGAAATCAATTTCGCGAAAAAGCTGATTTTTTCATACTGAATTTTGTATTCTGACATGGGACTAGACATGTTGTCAGTTTCCCAGCTGCCACAATCATGTGACTTGTGCTCAGATAAACTTCAGTTTACTTCTTTACTGTTGCACTGCAAGTTGGAATAATAATACCCTCCCCCCCCAAGCAGCCAAACCACAGAACAATGAGAAGGTAACTAGATAACAGCTCCTTAACACAAGATAACAGCTGCCTGGTAGATCTAAGAACAGTACTCCAGGTCCCACTGCTACACATTCAGTTACATTAAGTAGGTGAAACAAAAGCCTGCCAGAAAGCAGTTCCTGTCAGGGAGCCGGGAGCTCCCTCCAGGGAGGTTGTCAGGATCAAGGAGGAAGCCCTCTTGAGGGTACAAGGTCGCGGTGTCCAAAGGGTTAAACGAAGAAGAGTCAGGATCAGGCAAGAGTTCACAGGCAGGCAGAATACACACAAGGTCCAAAGTCCAGGCAAAGGGTCAGGATACAAGGCAGGAACAAGATTAGGCAATAAGGCACACAGGGAACCCAGGATATGCTTCAGGAAAGTAATCCTATTCTTGGGCTCCATTCTGGTGTCTAGCTGGAGTTTTTATATTCAAATTTGGCGCCATTCTGAAGTCATCGCCGACGTCGGCGCGCTGACGTCATCGCCCGGCGCCGCTACCCACGTGGCGGCCATGGGCGCCGCCATTTTGGGAGCGACGCCGGCAAGGAAAGACGCGCCGCCCGGAGCTCCTGGGCCTGCTCCGGGCGGCGATCGTTACAGTACCCCCCCCCTCACGGGGGGCCTCCGGACCACCAGGACTTGGCTTCTGGGGAAACTTGGAATGGAACTCCCTCACCAGACGAGGAGCGTGAACATCACGGTGTCCTTCCCAGGAGCATTCTTCAGGGCCAAAGCCCTTCCACTGAATGAGGTACTGAAGGGACCCTTTGGAGACTCTGGAGTCTAGGATTTTCTCCACCTCGTACTCGAGTTGACCCTCCACAGAGATGGCAGGAGGAGGAGACTGACCGCCAGAGAACCGGTTGGTGATGGCAGGTTTCACCAGAGACACATGGAACACGTTGGGGATTCTCATCTCTGGTGGAAGCTGGAGTCTGACAGCCACAGGGTTGATTATCTCCAAGATGGGAAATGGTCCCACGAATTTTGGACCCAACTTGGGAGATGGGATCTTCAACCGGATATTCCTGGAAGAGAGCCAGACATTATCACCCACCTTGTAGAGAGGAGAGGATCTTCGACGACGATCCGCGAAAGTCTTATGAACAAGAGCGCTCTTCTCTAGGTTCAACTTGGTAGCAGCCCAAATAGCAGACATATGGGCTGCGGAATCGTCAGCAGCCGGGACGTCAGATAGCACAAAGTCTTGGGGAAAAGCTTGAGGATGCTGACCATATACCGACATGAACGGAGACCT
Organism: Xenopus petersii; assembly: GCA_038501925.1. Lineage (NCBI taxonomy): Eukaryota > Metazoa > Chordata > Amphibia > Anura > Pipidae > Xenopus > Xenopus petersii. The sequence continues at coordinate 40,824,517 of CM076680.1, read as the reverse complement.
TCCTGTAGAGGAATGACAAGCATTATTATGAGCGAATTCCGCCCATGGGAGGAGATCAGACCAGTCATCCTGGCAGAGGGATACGTGGTTCCTCAGGAACTGTTCCAGGGCTTGGTTGACACGTTCAGCTGCCCCATTCATCTGCGGGTGGTATGCAGATGAAAACTGAAGAACAATTCCCAGGTCTTTGCATAAGGAACGCCAGAACTTGGCAGTAAACTGGGTGCCTCTATCGGAGACGATCTCCACCGGGAAACCATGCAGGCGGAAGATGTACTGGATAAATAGCTGGGACAACTCCACCGCAGAGGGCAACTTCTTCAGAGGGATGAAATGGGCCATTTTGGAGAAGCGATCAATGACAACCCAGATCACAGTGTTCCCACAGGAGGGAGGAAGTTCGACAATGAAATCCATGGACAGGTGGGTCCAAGGACGGGAAGGAACCGGCAAAGGCTGTAGTAACCCACTGGGGCGGGAGTGACTTGACTTGGATGTGGCACAAACATTACAAGCAGCAACAAAGTCCTTCACATCCTTGCGGATATCAGGCCACCAGACCAGGCGTCGTAAGAGTTCAAGAGTCTTAGCTGGGCCAGGGTGTCCGGCCTGCCTGGAGCAATGGGTCTGTTGCAGGATAGGCAGACGCAGCTCAGGAGGAACAAATGCCATCCCAATGGGAGTATCTGAAGGAGCAGAAGACTGACCAGCCAGGATTTGGTCGGCAAACTGTGGATACAGGGAGGCAATAATCTTGACTGGAGGGATGATTGGCTCTTGTCTTTCAGGAGAGCGGTCCACCGGAGTGAAGCTACGAGACAAGGCATCGGCCTTCCGATTCTTGGAGCCTGGGCGATAAGTCAAGATAAAATTAAATCGAGAGAAGAAGAGAGCCCACCTTGCCTGTCTGGGGTTTAGCCTCTTGAGGGACTGGATGAACTCGAGATTCTTATGGTCGGTGTAAATCTGAACAGGAATCAGAGAACCCTCCAAGAGGTGACGCCACTCTTCAAGGGCAAGTTTAACAGCCAAGAGTTCTCGGTTCCCGACATCGTAGTTCTGTTCTGCGGACGAGAACTTCTTGGAGAAATAAGCACAGGGGTGCAACTTCCCATCAGCGGGATGTCTCTGAGACAAGATGGCTCCGGCTCCGACTTCAGAAGCATCAACTTCGATGCAGAAGGGTAGTTCAGGATTGGGGTGTCGGAGGACAGAAGCGGAAGTGAAGGCCTCTTTCAAGGACTGAAAAGCTTCAATGGCAGATGGGGGCCACAAGCTGGGTTTACCCCCTTTCCGGATGAGGGCCAGGATAGGTGCAATGCGGGAAGAGAACCCCCGGATAAACTGTCGATAATAATTAGCAAATCCGATGAATCTCTGGATTGCCTTGGTACTCAGTGGGAGAGGCCACTCCTGGATGGCTGACACTTTCACGGGGTCCATCTCAAATCCCTCTGGAGAGATAATGTACCCTAGGAAGGGGATCTTGGATACCTCGAAGACACACTTCTCCAACTTGGCGAAGAGAGAGTTCTTCCTCAGACGAGAGAGTACCTCCTTCACCTGGGAGCGATGACTTTCAAGGTCCTTGGAGAAGATCAGGATGTCGTCCAAATATACGACTACGAACCTTCCTAGGAGATCTCGGAACACATCATTAACAAACTCCTGGAAGACGGCAGGGGCATTGCATAGGCCGAAGGGCATAACGAGATATTCATAGTGCCCGTCACGAGTGTTGAAAGCCGTCTTCCATTCGTCACCCTCACGGATGCGAATGAGGTTGTACGCCCCCCGGAGATCCAACTTAGAGAATATCTTCGCCCCCTTCAGCTGGTCGAAGAGCTCTGCAATCAAGGGCAATGGGTACCTGTTTTTTACAGTGATTTTATTCAGGCCCCGGTAGTCTATACATGGCCGAAGGCCTCCGTCCTTCTTCTCCACGAAGAAGAACCCAGCCCCTGCAGGAGAGGTAGAAGGGCGGATAAACCCCCGCTGGAGATTTTCTTGGATGTATTCCTTCATTGCGGTAGTCTCTGCAGGAGAGAGAGGGTAAGTGCGACCTCTAGGGGGCATGGCTCCTGGCAGGAGTTCGACAGGACAGTCGTAGGAGCGATGTGGAGGAAGGAATTCCGCAGACTTTTTACAGAACACATCGGAGAATTCCTTATAACAGGAGGGAAGAGATTTTAACTCGGTTGAGGAGATAGTTACCTTCTTGAGGGGTTTTGCAGGAAGGCAATGCTGTTGGCAGAATGGGCTCCAACGAGAAACCTGCCCTGTGGACCAGTCTATGGTGGGATTGTGCAGGCGCAGCCAGGGGAGACCCAAAACAACTGGAACAGCGGGACAAGAGATAATAAGAAACGAAAGTCTCTCTCTATGCAGGGTCCCAACCTGCACGGGTAGTTCGTCAGTGGTCATCGTGAGTACAGACTCCAGGGGTTTATCATCTATGGCGACGATCCGCATGGGAGAAGGCAAAGGAAATAAGGGAATTCCCATGTGCTTAGCAAAGAGAGCGTCTATGAAGTTACCCCCAGCACCGGAATCAATGAAAGCATTCCCGAAGATGGTCTTATCAGTCAGACGAATCTGGAAGGGAAGGAGAAACCTGTGTGAGTTTTCTAGGGTCTTCTCCTGAGACTTATCACGAGACTTTTGAGTAGTGCCCCCTACATGAGTTACCATAGACATACCTCGGGGTACAAAACTCTTAGCCTTTGCAGGACAGGCATTGGCGAAGTGGGAATGTCCGCCACAATACAGACACAGGCCTGACATCCGTCTACGGAGTCTCTCTTGTTCAGTGAGGCGAGTTCTTCCCACTTGCATGGGTTCCTCCTGGAGAGAAATGGATGCTCGGTCAGGCGGGGTGACGGGAGCCTGCAGGAGAGGCCTCTGGAAGCGGGGTGCCAATATGGGTTGAAACCTCCTGACACGATCTCTCAGGCTTTGATGCTCTCTCAGAAGAGTGTCCACCTTGACTGCTAAGGCGATGAGGTCCTCAAGTTGCGTGGGTAATTCACGGGAGACCAGGTCATCTTTGATGCGGAGGGAGAGACCATTATAAAATGCAGTATGGTATGCGTCGTTGTTCCAACGAGTCTCAGCAGCAAGTGTACGAAATTCGATAGCATACTCTGCTACACTGCGACTCCCTTGGCGGATTTGGAACAGACGGGAAGCAGCGGATGTCACCCGGCCGGGAGCATCAAAGACGATCCGGAATTCTTTGAGAAATGCTTCTGCGTCATCCATCAGTGGGGACTGCTTCTCCCAGTGTGGAGATGCCCACTCGAGAGCTTTCCCTGCCAGACGAGTAATCACGAACCCCACCTTGGCACGTTCAGAGTCAAATTCAGTGGGGTGCAGGGCAAAGCGAATCTGGCACTGATTCACGAATCCTCGACAGGCTTGAGGATCGCCATCGTAGAGAGGCGGAGCAGGAATATGTGGACCAGAAGTGGAGGGGTGGGTAGCCATGGCAGCAGCCGCTTGCGGAGGAGGTGCCGGCAGGAGGGGCGCTGGTGTCAACAAGGAGAGCTTTTCCAGGATCGCCTCCAGCGTGTGTCCCACGTAATTCTGCCGGGCTTCATATGCCTCCATGCGGGAATGCAGGCCCCGAAAGGCCCTGCCGAAATCTGGCTGAGCTTCCTCAGTGGGATCCATGGCCCAAGAATAATGTCAGGGAGCCGGGAGCTCCCTCCAGGGAGGTTGTCAGGATCAAGGAGGAAGCCCTCTTGAGGGTACAAGGTCGCGGTGTCCAAAGGGTTAAACGAAGAAGAGTCAGGATCAGGCAAGAGTTCACAGGCAGGCAGAATACACACAAGGTCCAAAGTCCAGGCAAAGGGTCAGGATACAAGGCAGGAACAAGATTAGGCAATAAGGCACACAGGGAACCCAGGATATGCTTCAGGAAAGTAATCCTATTCTTGGGCGCCATTCTGGTGTCTAGCTGGAGTTTTTATATTCAAATTTGGCGCCATTCTGACGTCATCGACGCTCCTGCGCCGACGTCGGCGCGCTGACATCATCGCCCGGCGCCGCTACCCACGTGGCGGCCATGGGCGCCGCCATTTTGGGAGCGACGCCGGCAAGGAAGGACGCGCCGCCCGGAGCTCCTGGGCCTGCTCCGGGCGGCGATCGTTACAGTTCCATACTAAAGTGTTGGCTCTTTCTGAAAGCACATGACCAGGCAAAATGACCTGAGATTACTTCCTACACACCAATATTACAACTAAAAAAATATACCTGCTGGTTCAGGAATTACATTTTATATTGTAGAGTGAATTATTTGCAGTGTAATTTAGAAATAAAAACTACATCATAAAAATCATGGCAGACTCTCTTTAATGTAAAATCCTTTTTGCCATCACTAATTTTTATATGGTCACATTATAAGACCAGTAAATGGTGATTTTGCTGCCACAAATTGAAAAATTTAAACATTAAGCTTGTTTTACAAAAGGAAATGTATATAGCAGCAGAGAGCTATGCATTGCTTACAAGGCAAAAACACTGATATGAGTATATGGGTATTATATAAAAAGCTGTATAAAAAAAGTCCTTTTCAAATTAAGCATGAAATCCAAATTCTTTTTTTTTATTAAAGCATCCATAGCTAAACGCATTTAAAAATCTCAGCTGTCAATCAAATATTGCCTGCCCCTCCTCTATGCCTTAAGCTGGCCATAGACGCAACGATCCGATTGTACGAATCGTGTATTCGTACAATTTTCGGACCATGTTTCGTCCGGTGGAGATCGGTCGTTTGGTCAATCGGACAGCCTGAAAAATTTCTGTCGGCTGCCGATAATATCTCTGTGTGTATTGCCGATTGTACCATTTTCAGAGGGCGTCTGTCACTAGCTTTGTCAGACCTAACTACCGTATGTTTGCTGAGGGGCAGAACATTGGCTGATCTGTTGTTTTACTACTTTATTTGGTCGGAATGGTTAGTGGAGGGTCGGGAGATGGGAAAGTCCGGTCGTATGTTAATTTGTACGATCGAATCTTTGCGTCTATGGCCAGCTTTAGGCATAGAGGCGGGGCAAGCAATTGCTTTCACTTTTCATTCAGCACTTCCTAGATGTCAATGCTCTCCCCTCATTCCCCCAGTTCTCTTAACCATTAAATTGTGTAACCAGTGCATGGGGATGGACATCAGGTCCCCCATTCTGGTGCACAAACAAGGTTCTGAGATGATGCAAGGCTTGTTTTAATCACAGTGTCCACAAAAAGGCTCCTGCCTGCTTGCTATAATTATGAATTCCCAGACTAAGGGAAACAAGATTCAAATAATTTATACTGTGTAATTAAAGTTCATTTTGCTTGGCTAATGTGATAAAATAGGATTTGGAATATTTTTTTTTTGGGTGACAGGTCCCCTTTAAGTTGGGATAAAGTCCTTGTGTAAGGGATTGTATGGAGGATGAATCCTTCAGGCAAGGACTAGAATTGTGCACACAGGAGATGAAGGAAAAGGATTAGGGAGACAAGGGCATAGCATCAGGATCTGGTAGAATAGGGACAAAGTGGGCAATGAGAATATGACTGGAACAGAGCAGGTGGAGAACTGGTGACAGGACAGAGCAGACAACAGGCTTGGAACTTGGACTGAAACTAATGATGCTGGCTAAGAATTGCGGACTGGAACAGGACTGAGCAGGACCAGAGTAGGCACTAGAAGTGAGACAGTATCAATAACTATAAATTTGAATGTTGAAAAAGAAGTAGAAGGCAAATAATTCAAAAAGAAAAAATGAAGGCCAATTGAAAAGTTGCCTGGAAGTAATTCTATAACATACTAAAAGTTATCCAAATTAAAGATAAACCAACCCTTTAATTAACTTCTTATCTGCATCTTTGTCCAGATAACCCACCCGCACTAAATGCTGTCAAGCCACATCTTTTATGTACTAGGCAGCTGTTGGTTTTTTGTATAGGTAATATCAAATTCTATGCTAGGTGATACCTACCACAGAATTCATACAAACGGTATGTGCCTAGATTTTGCTGCCAGCTTCATCTAGTACTGCAATGTCTCGCCACATGATCTAATGTGGTTCTATTACCTTTTGTCTTGCTGAGTGAATAGACCAAGAGAGAAGACCAATCTAAAGATTTGGAGATGGTATACAAAGCACACGATTGTTAATATGAACTTGCAAATTGTATTTTTAATGCTTCTTGTAACTACTTACTGATCCAAAGCAGAAACAGAAGCCTATTCCGGTGCTCCTAAAGGGGCCATAGGCTGCATTCTTGATGCAACAGCTCCTGGAATCCTGTATGTCAACAACCAGTGTCCACTGCTGAAGGTCAAGCACTTCAGCCATATGTTGTACTTTATGTCAACAACCAATGTCCACTGCTGAAGGTCAAGCACTTCAGCCATATGTTGCACCCATATCTTTGTTCCAACATGAAAATGTATTTTGATTGCCTAAGCAGAGAAATCTCTTTGAAATTGCAAATGCAATTTTATTATTTTTCATCTTAAAGACATATCCTCATATAATTTCCTATTTTTGTATAATCCACTTCTATCCCAGCAGTATTTTGATAAAGGGTGAGACTAGCCTTTTAGGAAAACTTAAACCGTATGTAGAAGTTTATTACTTTTGCATTTTTCTTTAAATAACTAGTAGAGCTCAAGGGCATTCCTTCTTTGCACGCAGGATTGGCATTTATAGTGTACATATGCATGAGAGCTAAGTTACTTTTCTTATTACTAGTTAAAGGAACAGTATAATCTGATTTTGAGATGTTGCTGTGCTATAGATGTTTATGGAAAAAAACTCAACTTCCCCTTACACTTGTATGTCAAGTGTCAAATGTGACTCTGTCGAAGGTCACAGTGCAGAATGGCAGTCATCATTTTAGGCTACTCTGACCCATACATGCAGAAAAGCCAGAATGTTGCAGAAGTAACTGCTAATAAGGGCATGGGATCTATAATCCAGAATGCTTGGGACCTGAAGTTTTACAGATAATTCGGATTACAAATCTTTGGTCGAAAAGATTTAAATATTGAATAAACTTGTGTAAGATTGTTGTGTTACCAATATGATTTCATGCTTAGTTACCACACTGCAGTTGAACATGGTCATAGCAATCTGCATAAAAAATCCCATTAACTAAAGGTTATTGTGTTATTGCACCCCTTGCACTTCCATATAGTTGCATTCTGCACCACAGTCTCCATCCTGCCTAGTGTTCTGAATTGAGTTCTTTTAAAAAAGGCTGCTGTGCGACCTTGTAGTTACAATCAACACTTAACTCAACAGTAGATCCAGGGTCTACAGAGTGGCCTGAGCCAATTGCCAGTGGCGTCACTACCTGGACGACTGCCCCCAGACACATCCCCCAATAGGGCCCGCCAGAGTTGCTGCAGGCGTCTAGGTGGGGGCAGACAGGGGATGGGTTTAGGGGTGCAGTTTTTGCACACAGGCTTAGTTACACCACTGCCAATTGCCACAGCATAGTTGCGCCACATCATTTCATGCCAAATAGCAAAAATGGTGCAAACTGGACTGAACGTTTTTTAGCATTGGGTCCAATTTGAATCAAAGTGCGAGCTCAACTGTATCAACTTTGACTTATAAGCCACAAATCCATCTGTGGACCACAATGACAGTGGCTCCCTAGTCATGGGACCTCAGTACCACCACTCAACCTGCAATGGGCATATGCACAAATGGCCAGCCATTCTGCGCATGCGCTGAATTAGTAGGATTGCGAAATCCCACCCCTCAGCTCCCCCACTGGGTTTTGGCACAAATCTTATTTACCATATAAACACCAGAGTGCTCCAACTAAAGCTGCCACAGGTCATCAGGTGCCTACATAGTAAATACAGCCCTGGTTGTGTTCGAAGTTGCACTTTGCACACTGCAGTGTGGTAAGTAAATGTAAATAAACCCTTTATGGGACATGGCCTTCCATTAATTTGTAGATTACTTTGTATTGGGTTTCCGAATAAGAGATCCCAAACCACACACCTATTAGTGGCATTAAAATGGTATGACAAGAATAGGTGAACCTCAGTATAGGTAATAGGTTTAACATAATAATTTGTTGCCTGAGCACAGCATAAAGTATACCTCTGTTTGACCTAAATGGGTGGAAATATGTTTTGCATTAAATAAATGGAAAAAAAATTGCTGTTTTTTAATGAAAAGTATAAGCAGAAGTAATTTCCAGTATATAGACTGTATTTATTCAGCTCATGTTGTACTTAGGTGTTTAATGTTACATAAAATGGAAAATGTATCAAAGATAAACCCTGCTGATAAACTGAAATTATCTTTCCATTAATTTTTTATCTGTATATTTATTCTTACCTAAAGATGAAGGGCCTTATTTGAAAAGGGGTTCACACAGCTGTACCCCATTCACATTTTCTGGGCCGCTTCCTTATTTACTTCCTATATATATCTAGCACTAGCTACAGGCCAGCAAAGGGCTATGTAAATTATAAAAGTTATCCTGGGCTTTAGTTTTCCTTTAAATTCATCAGAAATCCATTAGGTTTTATATAATCGGTATGTTTTTAACTTGTGCATCTTGACACATATGAGACTTCGGTGTAATACAGCAGCATCTTATTATAAGTTAAGTTTCTATGGAATTGATTGTACACTGCTTTACTAGCCCTTTCTTGGATTAAAATCACAGTGGTTTAATTAGGTGTCACGCAAAAGGTTCTTTTTCATTATTTTAATTCTGACACACATTCTACTTGCTGACTGAAACAAATGAAAGTGCAATCTGTTGGACAGCAATCTCCTCCAGCAGGGACAGTCTTAACATTAGTATTAGATTAAATGGATTTATTCACTGAACTGTGTCACTGGCCCAATTGTCTTTTAATCACTGTGTTCCGCTTTTCTTATATTTCACCTTGACATGAAAAACACGTTTGTGATGTTGTAAGAAATGCTTACTTTGTTTGAAATTAGATTTTTATCTTGTCTTTAGATTGTCAGGGGGTTTAGGGGTGGGGGAAATTCTGGGTGTGATGTCCCCTGCCCGCCAAGCTTGAAATCTCTTGCAAGAAAACCTGCTCGGAATTTTCCAATATGTTATTGTTTTTATTTCTTGTACAGCTGATCAGTATTGTAACAATATGGGGTGCAGACATAGCAATTGTGGGAGACTTCTGGGATCAGTGGCACTTTTAATCTCTCATTGTAAATACCTCTGGAATATGGCGATGCTACATAAATAAAGAATTGAGAGGAAATAAGCTAAATAGAATAAAATTAGGTGGTGCTCCAGTAACCATATTAGGAAGAATACTAAAGGTATGGGATCTGTTATCCAGAATGCTTGGGGCCTGGGGTTTTCTCAATAAGGGCTCTTTCCATAATTTGAATCTTCATACCTTAGGTCTACAAGAAAAACATGTAAATATTAAATAAACCCAATAGGCTGGCTTTGTTCCCAATAAGGATCAATTATATCTTAATTTGGATCAGGTAGAAGGTACTATACCTGTACTGTCATTTTTATACTGCAGTGATCAAGGGTTTTAGCTCTGGACCCAACAAAAGACATAAAACATTTACTAACCAAATAGTCACAAACATGAGGTGTGCATCTCCAGGTAGGTACAGATTCATCAAAATTCAGTTATTCTCTAGAGAAGGGGTCACTCAACTGCCAGGCTGCGGCCCAGAACTGGGCTGAGGACAGTCTTGAACTGGGCCGCCAAGCCTAGCGACCAATTGACGTGCCACGCCAAATTGGACGCTGGTGTGCCACATTGGACGTCGGTGCGCCACAATTAGACACCGACCCCTCCCCCCCCAATTCCTTGCAAAAAAATGTGGCTCTACACTGGCCAAAAAAGGTTGGGGGCTGCTGCTCTACAGAAACATAAACAGAATTTAGTTTGCTACACAGTCACAGAGGGCAATGAAATGTGGCATCTGTATAATCCAGGAGGCACTCCAGGATACATAGAAAAGCAAGCAGGAGGAGCAGCAATATCAATAATGTTAAAGGGTATCATCTTTTTTACACTTACAGTTATAAACAAGGTTTATAAGAGAAGTATAAGCTTCTAGTTATCATAGGGGCAAACATATACAAGGAGATTTTAGGCATTATTTTTTTTATTGCCCTTCACTGGCCCCTATCAGAATGACTGACAAGTGCAGGCAGGTGCTTATGCTTTTAGCCAAGTCTCATAGGGGCCAATGGAGTTGTATTTCAAGGAGGTTGTGTGTGTGTTGCCAATGTAGTTTCCTTGAATACCTGGCAAAAGGCTTCTTGAAGATGTCTACTAAGATGCTGTCTGAGATGTGGATTACTGCCCTACCCTAAATACAAAGGCTTTGTATCAGTGTGTCAGTGATTCAGAGAGACTGGTGGATTTAAGAGGGCAGTCAGATTACAGTAGAAAGCTAAACGTGCCCAGTTGGTAAACAGAGACTTAAGATGTGTAACTCAGGTTTTTATTCATGGATTTTAAAGCATGGTATGACCTTTACTGTTTAGGACACAGTGCTGCACTTTCTGTAAATAATGCCTATTAAATAGTACATATAGAGTAATGAGGAAAGGTTTGTCACTGTACTTTTATACTTATCCCCTGCCTAACTGATCAATGTATAATATATTAATCTAAAATGCCTTATAAAGAGATTTGTACCATGGGAAGACAGGATGACTACAATGACCCACTGCATTATTTTGTGGCCAGTTGTTAAGATCTATTGCCAATAGTTTTCTAGGATACAGATACATAACTATTGTCTTGGAATCCCTGCATGCATCCCCCAGCTTTAGCTGAACCTCGACCGGCTATGGCTGAAACATACAGTAACTCAGGGATCACTGATAGTAAGACTCATGGTGCATCATACCATTGGGTATTGTCTTTTTGTGAGATCTGACTGGTGACAGACATTCTATTTATGGGCCTTAGTGGCCGTTGTGCAATTTTCCAGTCTTTTGTGCAAAAATTGCAGAAAGTATTTTAAATGCTGGTGCTGTGTTTTGTTCATCTTTTTTTTTTGGGATAGCACATTAGCTGCACAGAGTTCTGAATAGCAACACTGCCATCATGAAACAGATATGCCCGCTTGCAAAAAGCCAACGCATTAAAAATTGAGAACCGTCATTAGGCAAGAGTGATTCTTCTTGTTTGGCAGTTAGGAAATATACACAACTATGCAATTTCAGTCCTTGGGTTAGGGAACTTTCAGAAATATTTTCTGTCATGAAATATATTTTTTGCCAGGCACCCAAGGCTGTATTTATATAGTTTAGTAAGTGTTGACATTTGAATTGTGTACAACTGATGTATTATAGTGTGAATTACAGTGAGGGTTTGAGTCTGATTCAAACTTGGGCACTATCTTGTACGCTGTGCTTCCTCTGGATACTCTGGATTCTTCCTACATGCCAAAAATGTATAGAGGGTTAATGGTCATTTCTACCATTATAGACATGTAATACCTGATTATGCTAAGGTCATTAGATACAGTATACCGTTACTGCAATATTTTAAGATAGTCCCTTAAAAAAACAGATATTAAAAAGGGGGTTCACCTTTAGGTTAACATGTAGCTTGTTATAGAATGACCAATACTAAGCAACTTTTCATTTGGTCTTCATTATTTATTTATTTTTAGAGTTTTTGAAATATTTACCTTTTTTTCTGACTCTTTACAGCTTTCTAATTGGGGTCACAGATCCCATCTAAAAAACAAATGTTCTGTAAAGCTACACATGTATTGTTATTGCTCCTTTTTATTACTCATCTTTCTATACAGACCCTCCCCTATTCATATTTCAGTCTCTTATTCAAATCAATGCAGGGTTGCTAGGGTAATTAGGACCCTCACAACCAGATTGCTGAAATTGCAGACTGGAAAGCTGCTGAATAAAATGCTAAACAACACAAAAACCACAAATATGAAATCCAATCGCAAATTGTCTCCGAATATCCCTCTCTACATCATAATAAAAGATAACTCAAAGTTAAATCAGCCCTTTAAACCTTTTTTCCACATCTATCATAAAATTGTCTTTTCATGCTATTTTTATTTTAGATATTATTTAAAGGAGAATTAAACCACATTGCTAATACCGAAGCACCGGAAAATGGGACTCGTGAGCTCATCTTCGAAGTCGCCCGAAGTTGCCTCACAAGAAAACCTCAGGCGACTTCGGGAAAACGAAACGCTCCAAGTGCCATCCTGCCGGCGATTTACATTCTAGCCAGCGGTAAGGCAGGGGAAGGCAGTTTGGGGAGATTAGTCCTCCCGAAGAAGAGGGGATTTATCGCAAGGCAACTAATCTCCCTGAATCTGACCATGTGTCTCTGCCCTTAAGCATTTATCCGATGCATTTACATATCTGATCCCCTATGTTTATTTCTAAAGCTGGCCATAGATGTTGAGATTTTGAAGAGATCAGATCCTCTTAGTGAGACCACGATTTTCTCGGAACGATCATACGATCGTACGAATTGACCATCAACTAAAAATACCAATTTGCCAGGAAAACAAAGAGTAGCTGCCTGCTTGGCCCTACAAACATAGATAGATTGCACTGGGACCAACAAAGATTTTTTGACCTGGCCGATCAATTTCCTCACAGATGTTGGCCGAAAAATTGTAAGATGTACGATCGTTCGAATCCCAAGGATTGGTCGGACTTCCCTAATATCGGTCGTTCGGCAAGAAGAAACGTTGCGTCTTTGGGGAGCTTAAGAAGGCTGCCATATTTGCTCAGCAATAGTCCATTAGCTTTAGCTTTAGATGATCTTTTTAGTGTCAGTATTACTTTAATGAAACTGGTTGAACTATGTAAATACTTCCTGTCAGTACATCGTCTTGACAACTGCTGTTATCTTATAAAGTTAGACTTTCTACTCCTCTGCAACTCCCTGTATTGCTGAATGGCATTGAGAGACGATCTGTTTTATAACAGACAGCTAATGATTTCCCAAGGTCTACTGGTAAAAGTCCATAAACAATGGCTATCTGTCTCCTACTGATTTGCTCTACCAGGGCTCAGGCCCAACTACATTTAACACTTAGAAATCATAATTAGAAGAGGCTAAGGTTTAAGGGTAAGGGCACACCTGGCGATTCGGGTAGATTTAGTCACCTGGCGACTAATCGCCTCTTCTTTGGGGCGACTAATCTCCCCGAACACTTCCCCCTGTCTTCCGCAGGCTATAATGAGAAATCTGTGTTTGAAGAGAAAAATCTATGGCGGAGCTCTCCCCACTCCTTCCTCTCACCCTCGTCTGCCGCAGCTATCGCGGGATCTCGGTAACTTACAGCTCAGTACTTGGATTCATGTAGCAGCGCATGTGGACATATCCACGGGACGCGGTAGGATTAATATCAATATGCAGCTTTATTTGAACATACACAGTGGTAGACAAAGAGTGGGTCTTTGTCTACCACTGTGTATGTTCAAATAAAGCCGCATATTGATATTAATCCTACCGCGTCCCATGGATATGTCTGCCTGCTCTGCCAGCGGGTATTTCTTCTACATGAATATAATGAGAAATCCCATGCGGCATGGCACGCGCGGCACTTCATATACCGAAGTTACCCGAAGTTTCCTTGTGAGGCGACTAAATCTACCTGAATCGCCAGGTGTGCCCTTACCCTAATAGTTAGAACCCAAAACTAAGCCCACTGGCTTTAAGTAGGTTCAGGAAAAGTAGTACACAAACACATTAAATGAACATGACTTAATTTTATAATGACAATTATTTGCTCTAGGTTGTTATTATTATTATTTAGTTTAAATATTTTCTGGCACCTGCTTGATTATTCACACAGTCCAGCATGAAATGTATCCATCTGTCAATATCCAGTAAGGTAACTCCATTGCCCTCTCTTTCTCATTCTGAAATCTGTAGCAAGGGTATAAGAGGGGTACAGTAACATATAATGACTCAGTTTCTTGCCTATTATTATGGTAATTGTGAATTATGGTAATTGTGAATCAATTGAATTTAGGGCTGGTTATAAATTAAAAAGGGGTTCACCTTTAAGTTAACATTTGGTTTGTTATAAAATGACCAATTCTAAGCAACTTTTCATTTGGTCTTCATTATTTATTTATTTTTAGAGTTTTTTAAATAATGGAAAGACATTTGGAAAGAGTAATTATATTAGATGGCACTTGCCTTCATCAAAATTCATTTAAATACAGTAGAAGCCTTTAGGCTCACAGATTTGTTGCAACAAGTTCAGTATAATGAGCCTTGGCACTCTACTATCCAAAATAATCCTCATCAACGCTGTCACTGACTGGATGTGGGTATATTAATCCCATGCCAGTCAAAAATTTAAATGTACAATGTCATTCATATTAGCTCATCCAGTAAGTTAAGCGGTTCAGGTATCAGACCAAGTGCTCTGATCAGAACTCATGTGGCTAACAATCTAGTGTTCTAAGTAAAATTTTGGTATATTACAGAATGGCTATTTCTAAGCATCTTTTCAATTGGTCTTCATTACTTTGTTTTTTTTTTGTTTTTTTTTTTTAGAGTTTTTGAATTATTTGCCTTTTCTTCTCTTTCTCTCTCCAGCTTTCAAATGGGGGTCACCGACTCCATCTAAAAATCAAATGCTTTGTATGGCTACAAATGTATTGTTATTGCTACTTTTTATTACTCATCTATCTTTTTAGGCCCTCTCCTACTCATATTCCATTCTCTTATTCAAATCTGTACATTGTTCTTAGGGTAATTTGGACCCTACCAACCAGACTGCAAACTGGAGACGTGCTGTATAAAAAGCTAAATAACTAAAAGAAAAATGAAAACCAAACACAAATTCTCTCAGAATATCACACTCATGCTAAAAGTTTATTTAAAGGTGAACAACCCATTTAAGATCACAATATAATCAAGACTATTTCAGGTCCATTGGTTATTTTTGGTTAGTAGGGAAATAGGGTACAGACCTGTTAATGTTCACTGTACCTAGTGTCCTCAAAAACAAATTTCAACTACCTTGTACATGATATGATGTCACTAACATTCACTGGTGGTCTTTTCCTATAAACTATGCATAGATTGTGTTTTGCAAACCATTTCTGAATAGTTTCTAATACTTGTGTCTTCCGAAACAAGATCTTCAGTCTCCAATACCACCATTGGTTTCTCTGTGTTACAGCTCAAATGCTACAAGTGCACCAGAGCATTAAATATGTATCTATAGTATAAATGTATTAACAAAGCCCTACAAGGATACACGGCCCTGTACAATCTTACGGTGTACAAGATACACACAGGAAGGACAAGTATTACAATAAATAAGCCTATATACACAGAGATTGTGCCATGTGGAATGAGAGATGAGACACCAAAGGAAGGTGGCCCCTGTCCCGCAGAGCTTACAATCTAAGGGGTATATTTATCAAAAAGTGAAGTTACCACAGTCCTCTAGGGGCAGATTAACTAAAAGGCGAATTGTCGCCAGCATCCGCTTTACACACACCGCACCACTTTTCAAGGCGCAAACGCAATATGACGACACCAATCAGTCTCAGACTGGCCCACATGGATACCAGGAAAACTCCCGGTGGGCCCAGGTGTAAGTGGGCCCTCCTGCTTCAAAACATTTGGCATATTTCATGGCCATTACCTATTTCTATGAGAACAAAGAGACCAAATAGATTGAATTATAGATTATAGCATGTAAAGAAAAGAGACTAGCAGAATAGAGGTTGCGTGAGGAGAGGAATTATAATATTACTGAGAGTGGGCCCTGATCTAAGATTTTCAAGTGGGCTCCTCGAATTGGCTTCCCCAATTCACTAAAATGCGAAGTTGCGCCTGGTTGTCAAACGCTGGCAACTTTTCGCTAGCTTTACTTCGGCAGTGCGAGCATTTCATAGCAAAGATGCACTAACATTCATTTGTGCCTAGCGAAAATTCGTTAGTGATCTTGTGCTTAGGTCAATTTGCATACGGTGGGTAATTTAAAGTTGTATGGAGGTCTTTATTATAAATGTTGAGTTTATAACTGATGACATCAGAACTCACCGCTTATAAGGCTATAATTTACAAGATATTCATGGCTTTTGTGTATTATGATATGTGTATTATGATATAATATAATGCCCTACACGAGCCCACTGTAAAATGTATGTTCCATATGTTATGAAATGTCTGAAGAAAACCGGTTACCCAAACTTTTGCAGGAAGTTCCGCTTCAAAAAAGGAAAAGTTGCCAGCGTTTTTGGAACTTCAATGAATTTCCGCACACAGGATATGATGTAAGTGACAGAAGATTGAGGAAGATCTACCTTCTTTTTAGCACTTCGTCTGGTCTAAAGGTGGTGAAGTCAACTTTAGTAGCGACCTTTCAACAGAGTGAAAAGTTGCCTGGCGATAGAGTGCGAACGAACGCTAGTGACAGTGTCTTTCAGTGAATTTGTGCCTGTTAGTGAATTGATGATGTTGCTGCGGATGGTAACGCTGGAGAAAAGTCGCTATCGTTGGCTATTTCGCCCTTTAGTGAATCTGCCCATAGGGTGAAATTCCGCCACTCTCCATTCATTTCTATGGGATTTTTAAAAGAATATTTATCAATGGGTGAAAGTGAAAGTTCATCCTTTGATAAATACGCCTTTCAAAATCCCATAGAAATGAATGGAGAGTGGCAGCATTTCACACTAGCAGACTGTGCCGATCTTTAACTTGACTCTTTGATAAATATACCCCTTAGGGCACGACTAGATGATGCGCTTTGACCCAACACGTTGCAATGCGACTAAACGCATGCGACGTTTAGTGAAAACTGAAGAGAAGGAGAATCGCACGTAAACAATTACATTGATCCGGATGAACGGAACACTGTGTTTTCATCCGACAGTCGGATCAATGTAGTCGCATGTGTTTAGTCGCATTGCGACGTGTCGGGGCAAAACGCATCATCTAGTCCTGCGGCTCCTGCCCTAAGTGATATCACTTTTTACTAGTGTTACCTAAACAGTTAAAGTCAGTGTTCAGGACCCTAAATACAGTTCTGATCTGATAATTGCTTACCACTGAGGTAAAGTATTGCAGACCTTCACTCTGGTTTGAGAACTAACGCATTTTCCATGTGCATTTCAGCCCCCCAGCATTAAAGTACAGATGAAAGGGGAAGTTCACCTCAAACTATAGATAAACCTATTATGAGCAGTATGATTAGGAACATTTTCATTTCTACTTATAGTAGATATTATGAGCAATATTTCAAATGGATGGGGGTGTTAACATATTTCAGGCATTGTCCAACCTGAAACCCTGAATTGTTACTAAAGTTGCAGAAGCTCACATGTATATAATAAATCTAATTTCACATCTTCCACAGTATCACACGGCGTTTTAAAGTGTATTAGGAACCAGGAAGCCCAGGGCATCCTACCCGGCCCTGAAACAAATAAGCAGTTTGAGACGAGCGAGCTGAGCCTTTATTATGGTTTATGCAGAATACTAGACATTCAGGGCACACAGAAACCCGTTCGTGCAACGCTCAATCCTGTCACAAACTCCTCATTGATGTAGAATGACTGCGTTGGTCTATGTTGAGGCGACTGAAGGCGGGGCCTGGTCACGTGTCTGTCGCGTATAAAGAGGCAGGTCCTTGTGCGTTTCATGAGCGGCAGCATCTGCACAGCTGGGTCAGGGGAGGAAGTGAGAACCAATCCGGAACAGCACTCTTCATCGCTGCAGTGAAGCACACAGCAGCAGCTCCGATATGGCAGCAGGTAAGGAGCTTTTTCAGTAGTGGGTCGCTTGCGTAAGGGCCAAAGCGATAACACTGCAGCGTGACCATGTTGGGTTGCTTTGCTTCCTGCGTTGGGGAGCTCAGTGTAAAGGATACAGTACTTAGTGGGACGGCTGGGTCTGACAGCAAGCTGTAAGGAACATGTACTCGCCGGCTGCTTGGCTGAAAGTGCTAAGAGCTTGGGTAACATCTCTGTTTGCGAAGGGGAGCAGGGAGTATAACTACAACTCCCAGCACTCCCCGCCACCTGACGTTATATATCTTGGACGCTTTTAGCTCCATAGAAGTAGAGCACCGCGCAGTGATCCTGTCGGTTCAACCCGGACCTTTCATTCATATCACTTAACCTCGTGCAGCCGGAGTCTCATTACAACTTTCACCGCTGCAAGGGGTCGAACGGGATCCGTTATTCAGTCGAAGCCTTCCGCTTCCCTTTAATGAGGTGACGTTTGTGATGCTGTACCCCCCTCTTTGTCCAGGAGAAAATGATTCGGTCCGGGTCACATGTAGCGACTGCGCGCTCTACTCACCTATAGTCTTCTACTTCCCCAGCTCTGAGCTGCTGAGTGAGTGCGGGCCAGTTAGAGGTCAGCTACATGGGGCTCCATTACTCCCTAATTACCCTGCCGCCTAGCACAATCATATTACGCACTGGCCTCACCTGCTTTCAATAAGATGCCTTTCAGTTTCTTTTATAAATGCTTCTATGAGAAAGCCAAGTAAAGCCCTGTATAAACTATTTTATATTACACCTATTTTAACGTATAAATCCTCACGGCAGACTCTTGATTTAGCACTTTCTACCTGCCTTGTATTTAGTAGTTAAACTGGAGAGCATGGGCTCTGTATAAACAACCCCCTCCCTTCAGTCACTTGTTTTTTAAATCACAAATATTAAAGGAGACATGTTTTTAAAATAAATGAATAAAATAACCTTGTGCTTAAAAAAAAAAAGTAGTGTTTTAGGCTGATTTATTGAATATCTCTGCAAAAACCCTAATCCCTTCTGCTTCCTGAATTCCCAGGCTGTGCAAGGGAGCCGGTGCCACTCTGCTTTCTGCACTGTAGGACAGGAACCAATCGGCAGCTAGCAGGACTTGATAGGGAACTGAAGCCTGTCTGTACTTGTGTGACTGCAGGGCTGTGATTGGCTGTCCCTCTCCTACTGTGCTTTTGGTAGGGACCATTAGGATATGTCCACCCTTCATTTGAAACACAGACAGAGATCGTCTAAAGGGGCTGTTTTTAAAGATAATATAAATTTTTAGGGATGCACCAAATCCAGGATTCGGTTTGGGATTCTGCCTTTTTCAGCAGGATTCGGCCGAATCCTTCTACCCGGCCGAACCGAATCCGAATTTGCAATTGCGTAACTTTTTGTCAGAGAACAAGGAAGTAAAAATTCCCACCCCTAATTTGCATATGCAAATTAGGGTTCGGTATTCGGCCGACTCTTTCACGAAGGATTCGGGGGTTTGGCCAAATCCAAAAAAGTGGATTCGGTGCATCCCTATAAATTTTTAGCACCATGTAAAAGCAAAACCAAAACACAAGGTTTTTTGTTTTTTTTTTTTTTTTTTCATTTATCCTATATCTCCTTTAAAAGTCCAAGTTACAGGGTAATAGCATAGTTTCAATTTGTTGCCCAAGGGTAGTTTAAAAAAAAAAAAAAAAAAAAAAAAAAAAAATGTTCAGCAGAAATGGAATAAAGGCCTGCTATTTCTGCATGTTTCTTCAGTCTAGTTCAAGCAGGTGAAAGGTGGTATGGGTGACTAAGGGATTGCATAAAGGTTTTTGGAAGAAAAGTCGTCTTTAAAAAAAAAAAAAACTTTGCAGAACAACTTGCATTGCATTTGGCTGTTTAATATTCAGTTATTGTATTTTTAAAGGGGAAGGAAACCTAGTTGGCTCAAACCCCCGGCCTACCCGTCCCGCTGGGCAAATGCCCCTAACTTGTTACCCTTCTGCTCAGGTCCAGGGAGTTTACCGACGACATCTTGATTCACGCGATCTTCTTCCTGCTTTGACCGGCGCATTCGCAGTAGGAGCATTTCGCCGGTACGCTCTACTGCGCATGCGTCAAAAGTACTTTGTGACTTTTGGCGCATGCGCAGTAGATGAAGATCGCGTGGAAGATGTCATCTGTGAACTCCCTGGACTGGACCTACGCAGAAGGGTAGGTAAGTAACAAGTTAGGGGATTTGCCCAGCGGGACGGGTAGGCCAGGGGGGAGGAGGGAGGGTCGGCAACACACGGGAGGGTTTTTGCGCCAGCTAGGTTTCCTTCCCCTTTAATAGTGAGGTCCAAGTGTGACTGCCTTGCAGAGTGCAGCCAGTACTTAGTACTTTGTACAGCAGAAACTACATGTTAAAGTGTTGTAAGGGCAATGGCACTTATATGGGTATATTTCTGTTCATTTTGTAGCTTGGGGAGGCATGTCAAAATCAGCCCTTCAGTTTGAATGGAACTTGCCTAATGCAGATGAGTTGATTTAAAAACAAAAAGTGCCAACAGTCTTTCAGAACAAGTTGTGTGATGCAAGTCTCCCCAGCTTTTAAAGGACCAGTAACACTGATTTGTTTTTTTTAGTTAAATTTTCTACTTAACAGGAAAAAAAACAAGATGCTTAACTTTAAATTTGCAGTCTTCATTGAAAAATTACTTACCGATTCTCTGCTTGCGCAAGCAGAGAGTTGGTAGGTAATTTATAATGTTGTATCAATTTTTTTTTTTTTTACTGGTCTTTGAAGATATAAAATATATACAGTGAATGTATAGAAAATGTTTTTTGGCAAGAACACCAGAAAAACATTCCCCACATGGTAGCACAATTTGTCCTTTATCACTTTGAGAACAAACTCTAAATTATGAATGTGAATTGAATTTTCATTTAACAAAACCATGCTTTTCCTAACCATAATGAGGATGGCTGTTAAGCCCAGAGCACTGTTAATGGAACTCCTGCAGTAATGGGCCTGTTAATTTGCATAATACTGTTGTCAGTAGTTTCCTCTAATGCTGCCAGGTTACTTAAAGGGGCGCTATTGTGAAAATAAGTCATAATACTGCATTAACAAACGGTTCTAAATACAAATATATAAATTCTGTACAGTTTCTGAAATCAAAGTTTATATTCACACCATTACAGGGATGTGTGGGTCAAGTCACCTGCCTGCACCCAACATGACCCACTGAGCCATTGCTACTTGTACCTGATCCACCCGTTTGTGACCGCACTGAAGGTGGCAGGGCAGTGGAAGTGTATAAAAAGTGACAGCCAGAGGTGAAGGCAATGCATAATGATGTTGCAGGCAACAGGTCTAAAGCTGGCCACAGACGCAAAGATCCGATCGGACTCTCCCATCTTCCGACCTGCCACTAACCATTTAACTTAAAGTCTTACCATTCCGACCAAATAAAGTAGTTAAAGAACAGATCAGCCAATGTTCAGCCCCTGACGGCAATCGAACGATAGGCAAAGCTAGTGACGGTCTCCCACTGAAAAATCATACGATCGGCAATACACGCAGAGATATCGGCAGCCGACAGAAATTTTTCGCCCAAACGACCAATCTCTGCAGGACGAAAAATGTCTGGACTCTCCACACATTCCGAAAATCCATGATTCGTATGATGAGATCTTTGAGTCTATGGCCAGCTTAAGGGTATAATGTTACCGGCAGGGTTGGGCTAACGGTATTATGATGTTGGAGGCACCAATATAGGCCTAACTCAGTTATTTCTACCACTTTTGAGGCAGTCCTTCCCTCCCAAAAATTGCATATAGGTTATTTTATTACTCTAAATGACCTGGCTGATATTCTGCAGCTCTATAGAACTATTTTCTACTTCCCTGGGTATCTAAACCACCCTACGTTTACAATGTAAGCATCTGGATGGGCCTTAAATGAGTCTACCTACTTAATTATTTTTAGTTAGAAGGGCTTAAACCTAATGTATGAAAGTGGTAAGGTGTAAAGCTACATATTCTTTCCAGGCTTTTAACTTCTGCTGGGAATATGCTGTACCACAGCCTGGTAGCTCAGTAAGTTAAATGAATATTCTAGGCTGCCGTCTTAGAAGGTTAGCAGTGTATTTAAAACTTGCTTGTAGCACTAGCAAACATTCTACAGATATACAGTGTCTTAAATTTCATGTCAAGTGCAGATCTAGTTTTGCTCTTTGGAAAACAAGCCGGGCATTAGTGTGACGTACATGTTGTACATACTGCACGGTTTGTCTGTTCCCTAAAGTTTTTCAAAATGAATCAGCCCAACAGGTTTTGAACTAAGGACACTAGGATACCGTAGGATGGTCACAAGGAAAAGCTGCTTCCGATATCTTGGTATTCAGTTTCTTGGCAGGTTTTCCTCTAATGATATTGACGTTGCTGCCATGATCTAATTTTATATTATTGAATCTAGAATGTTGTCTTGTGCCAGTTTGTGTGGTAGCCTTGGCGAGGCTTCCAATCTTGTCATTGCTGTTCTTTTCAAAGACTCGAGACCCAAATGATCACACACAGGAGGAGAAAATGCTTCTCTTGATGAATAAATTGGCACCAGTTTTTTTTTTTTTTTTTTTTTTTCTATTTTCTATTTGTTTGTAACCATATTCTGCCTGCATTACTGTACATCATGTGGTAGCCTGCCTAAAAACCTGTCTCGCTACTCTTGCTTAATGGTAAATTGTTATAAAATATGTATTCATCATGTACTGATGGCTATAAACTATAATCACTGCAATTCCGATGGGGGATTTTTATTCCTTTTTTTTTTTTTTTTTAAACTTCTTTTCTATTCAGGTCCTCTCCTATTCATATGTCTCTGAAAATAAATGCATGGTTGCTAGGGTAATTTGGACCCTAGCAACTGAATTGCTGAAATTGCAAACTGGAAAGCTGCTGAATAAAAAGCTAAAACTCAATCTGCAAATGAAAACCAATTGCAGATTGTCTCAGAATATCACAATTGGCATCATACTAAAAGTTAATACAAAGATGAACAGCCCTTTTAACATTGAAATGGAGCGGCTTTCCAATGCTTAAAAGTATAGCAAAACAATTTTTTTTTTTTTTTTTTTTTTTTTTTTTCTAGAACTAAAACCCTTCTAAATTTTTAGAAGTTGGTAATCGCTTGTGAAATATGCCAGTTGGACTTTTTGCCCTGAGTAACTGTATACAGCATGAGACTTCATTGGGTCTGGGCAAAAGATTAAATTCTCCAGGCTGTAATGCCATCCTTTTTTTATGATGTGACTTACGCAGGTTAGCAGCTACAGCTGTCTTTATAAGCTTTCCTGTGCTTAACTTCTAAACCTCTGTAGCTTTTGTCTCTCAGACTTGTGGGAAGTATTGTGAACCATGCTGATGGCTCCTACTTTGTCATGAGTATAGGGGCGCAAAATAATGTACAAATAAGAACAAATTTGACTGTTAATGTTGTGCATTTCAGCAGTATGAAGCACGTTATGACCCAGTTAAAGGTGGCAGAAATATGGTGGGTTTAGAATGCTCTAAAATCTGTTCAAAAGATCCTAGCAATATTTAGAATTTTCTCTAAGTACATGTGATTTCAATTTTTACGGAGTATCAGCAGCTTGTGTGGTGGGGTGTTTTTTTTTTTTTTTTTTTTTTTTTTTTTTTTTTTTTTTAAAACTGTAGAACATGGAATCCCAGTGTAAACTGAACAGGACTCTACACCTTGTATACAACCGAAATGTAATTTAAAATAACTTTAGGGGGTCAATATTAAAAGGCTGTACGCTTAGTGGCCAAAGTTCTATAACTGGCTAAAAGTAGCCCACTGCATGTAGTAAACGGGTTCTAGTGATTGCATAGTAAATGTTTAGCTGGAAGGTCCAACTTCTGGTGAATCTGTTATGGCATCCTGCAGGAAAACCTGATTTGGGCATAAAGCCAAAAGTACCCAAGTATGATCTAGGGTTCTTATCACGTGTTTGCTCAAGTGTCCCCCCCCCCCCCCCCCCCCTCCTGTAATGAGCTTTTCCCCACTGCAAGGAATCATACATTGGAGGCTGCACTGACATGGCCACTCTGAACTGCCACTTCTGGCTGTAGACCAAAAGTCAATAAAATACTGACTTGTTTTCATTTGCAGCTTGGTAGTTATGGATAGGACTTAACAAATATCCCTTTATAAATTCTGTAGCTCTGGCTTATAAAGACTCCAATGACTTTCTTTCAAATGTGCATTAAACTTGCCATGTGGCGGTCACGGGGCAAAGTGCTGCTATCAAGAGTAGCTGCCAGGGATTGTGAGTACACAAGTCTTCAGAATATACATATAAAGACCCATTCGTCTTTGGCAAACGGATCTGCAGGGCGTGTATGGGTAATGTCTGACTCAGAGCAGGGTTCTAAATAGCAACACATTCTTGCCTGTTTTCTTGTATGGCAATACAGACATTATTTCATGGCTGCCCCTCGCTTTTCAAAAACCTCTAGTCAGAAAGCAATTGGTTAAATCACATCTTGCCAATTTGACCACAAAGCCACTTCACATATCCCCTCTGGCTGTATATTTTGATGCTGCCTACCAGTTGCCCCTTACTCTAATGCTAATTATGCCATGCTCCGCTTAATGTGTAGTAGGTATGCCTGCAACAAGGGAGAACAGTGGCTTCATTCTGTACATCAACACTTGCCTCATCACTCATTCTGTCTCTTGATGATGGCCTTGTTGGTAACCTGAGCTGGTTAAAGGTTTTTAATGGATAAGTAATGTATCTCTGGAGTTACTGTGAAATGGCTGCACTAGTGTGTCTAAATCTGTAGTTGTGCCTTCTTCATTCTTCTGTAATGGTGTTTGGGGATTGATGTTTCAGGGGAAATCTCTTCTAGTGGATCTTCACTGAAGACTCTTATAAAATTTAATTCTAAGCCACTTAAACTTCCAGTGGTCTTAAAGCTTATTTGTAAATACTTTCTATAGAAAAGCCATCTTTTGTGTCGGTTTCTACCCTTGTTCTGACTCCTGAACATTATAGTAGAAGGCAAGGGGTTGTTCACATTTTAGTATGAGGTAGTGATTTTCTGGGACAGTTTGCAATTGGGTTTGATTTTTTTTTTTTTTTTTTTTTTTTTTTTTTTTTACATTTATTTAGCATTTTATTAAATGGCTCTCCAGTTTACAGTTTCAGAAATCTGGTTGCTAAGGTCCATATTACCCCAGCAATCATGCATTGATTTGAATAAGTGACTGGAATATGACTTGGAGAGAACTAAATAAAAACATGTGTAGCCTTACAGAGCTTTCTCTTTTTAGAGACACCCCCCCCCCATTTGAAAACTGGAAAGTCGGAATAATAAGGCCCATAATTTATATAGATAGAAACCAATTGAAAAGTTTTTCTATAACATACTAAAAGTTTAAACTTAAAAGTGAAGCACCCCTTTAATTCACAAACCAGGTTTAGAACAGACTCCTACTGCATTTTAAAGCATCAGAACCAAATGGGGGAATAATTCAATGTTCATGTAGTGCTTTTCCATTGTAATAAAGTGTGCAGAACTAGTTGTAGATATACATATTGGGCCTGCCAGTTCCAAACTTTCACAACATTCACAAAACAGTTGTTTGCAATGCATGCAGAACTGGCACTGCGACTAGGGTTTTGGAAAGCCAGTGAGAACTATTTACTATCCTGTACTGCTGAAAGGAATTCTCACATTTTGCTTGTTACCTTATGTTCATTCATTTGTGCTCTATTCTGCGTGTATTAAGTGTCCATATAGGAGTCTCTGGGTGTACAAGCTGTGACTTGAGTTGCCTCCAGCAAATGGCCTAAATCAACAACTCTAGTGATGAAGAGCAAGATTGTAGCTGGTACAAATCCTAGTATTCTATGTAATTGTGTTCTGAGCACTGGATGTACTTGGGACATGACTGGTTATTTGAGGATTTTGATCTTTCCTAAACAGATTATGAAATCTGTCTGGGTGTTTTCGCATCTTTCCTGACCATATACAGTCAAAGCTGGCCAGCAGGTGGCACGGTTCATATAAAGGTGTGGGACCTGTTATCCAGAATGCTCAGAACATAATATTTTCCAGTTAGGATTTTTCTGTAATCTGGATCACCATAATCCTACTAAATCACTTAATATTAAATAAATCAAGTCATATTTTGTCTCTAGTAAGAATTCTTAGTTGGGGTAACGCACAAGTTTCTGTTTTATTATAATTTCCATATACTGTAATGGAATGTAAACTGCAAAATTACTTGGGAGGAACACTCTCTGAGCAACTTTAAAATTAGCTTTTTAAGGTTTACTTTTTCTTTAAATACACTGGAGTGAAAGTTGACGGCAATCCAAAACACAAACTTTGGATTGGGCAAGAGATGCTGTGTCAAGACCTGAAACTGCCTCTTGTTGCATAACATTGTACATGAATGAGTGAGCTGACATTTTTTAGTTGTATTTGTACTAAGATCAACAGCTATTCAGCATGAGGATCTCTGTACCTGTTCACGAATAAATAGGACTTTTGTGCAGTTAACGCCTGTTCTAAGCAAGTGCAAGTATACACTATAGGTAAATGCTTCTGATCACCTTTAATTCTGACTATTTCTAAACCTTTAAACTTTAAAGCAATTGTTCAGTATAAAAACTGGGTAAATAGGCTGTGCAAAATAAAAGTTTCGAATATAGTTGGCCAAACATGTAATGTATAAAGGCTGGAGTGACTGGATGTCTAACATAACAAAGACATTACTTCCTGCTTTGCAGATCTCTTGCTTTCCTGCCTGGTAACCAATCAGTGACTTGAGGGGGGGGGGGTGACATGGGTCATAACTGTTACTTTTAAATCTGAGCTAAATGAGGATCAATTGGGACATAACTGTTCAGTGAGTTTGCATGTGGCCCCCATTAGTCAGTGACTTGTAGTGTTCTGGCCATTATGTTAGACATCCAGTCACTCCAGCCTTTATACATTACATTTTTGCCTAACTATATTAGAAATCATTTTTCATTTTGCACATACTATCTATTAACCCAGTTTTTTTATTGTTATACTGAACTGTTTAATACATTGTGTGTATGCATGCTTTGAGTCTTTTGTTTGGTCCACAGGTACAGTTGGTAGGTCACAGGGTTTTCTTCAAGTTCCCCTTGCAACCAGGCCGTAATTAGAGGTGCTACATTTTATAGGACTGGCTCATCCTAGGGGCAATTTGTCCCCCCCCTTTATCTGGCAGGAAAAAAAATAAGGGGGTTGAGGGTTCTTTATGTGACTGAATTGCCAAAAGGTGATCATGCATTTAAAGTAGTTTGCTTCCTTGTAAGGACAGTCATCTCAGGGTGTGTAGGTGTACCTGTCAGCTGCAATGCATCTCATCATAATCCTGTGCAGGCTCCGTGATAAACAGGTCTGAGCTACTGGCAAAAAATGTTTAGAAAGCTCTGAAATTTACCCTGGAACCAATTTACACCCTCACACGGAAAAAACATGACTAAATACCAGATGTCTTCTGAAGCGTTTGACACTTGATATGAATGGAATGATGAACACATACTGATTAAAGGAAAACTATACCCCCAAACAATGTAGGTCTATATTAAAAGATACTGAGTAAAATGGCTCATGTGTAAAAACCCTGCTTCATGTAAATGAACCATTATTATAATAATATACTTTTTTAGTAGTATGTGCCATTGGGTAATCATAAATAGAAAATTACCATTTTAAGCAATAAGAGCCGCCCCCTGAGATCGTAAGATTCACTGTACACATACAAACCACATGTAAGGTCACATGAGCCAATTAACAGTTCTGCCTTTTACTTCCTGTTACAGTTAGTGTTGTAGTACTTCTGGTCAGGTGATCTCTGAGGCAGCACAGATGGGGGGGGGGGGGGGGGGGGGGGGAATTCACAAAAGTGTCGGTAAAAAAAGTGACCCAGAAGTGGCGGTCGACAAATTTGTAAAATGTCGTATGAACGGCAAATTCACAAAGGCAGATGTTACCATCTCTGAATGTCTCGTAAGACAATTTTCTGAAATGTATATCTTTTCATCGTACAAACGACATTTACCAAGACTTTTTAAACGACAATTTGTCTGACATTTTCACTTTGGAGAGCCTAAAGTGTCTGAAAAATTGTCGGTAAAAAAAATGAGTTTACGAGTAATTCATAAAAATGTCGGGAAAAGTGGTGCCGAAAAAAACCACGCCCACTTGTAACGACACTAATTCAAAAGTGTTGCATATGTCTGAAAATTGGCGGAGAAATGCTCTGAATTTGTCGGCTGTTGCTACGACATTTTAAAGACATTTTTTCGTTCCCGACACTTTTGTGAATTCCCCCCCATAGAGTCACAAAATGGTGGTTCAAGGCAAGAGATGTAAAAGGGCAATATTTATGTAAATATATATTCCAGTTTGGTAAGATTCTTTAATATGTCATTCAATTGATATAAACTATCTGTTGCTTAAGTATTCATTTTGGGGGTATAGTTTTCCTTTAAGTTTTATGGTAGAATGCAGCAAAACTGCAAGATCCAGTCAAAGCATTAAAAGCACAATACTTAAATTCCAAAAGGTTGGGCAGTGAACAATCTATGGGCATTAAATAGACAAACCTGTAATCATTAATACTTAAACAATAATTCATGCAGCTTTTGTAAACCAACCCCCCCCCCCCCTCTATTAATGGCCTTTGGCTCAAGGATCTGGAGCAGCAAATCTTTGTATGCAGTGTACTGCTATATATAGGTACCCTGGGACCCTAACTGGAGTCGGTATTTTCACTTATGAGTTATTTTTAATCTCTCCCAATTCCTCCCTCCCACTAATCTCCATTGATAAAACAGATTACAGGCAACCTTGCTCAAACTGTCTTTCTGCCAAAGTTTATATGTATCTTGTGTCAATCACTATCCCTCCCCCCCCCCCCCAACTTTCAAAGCTATAGAAAGCATCCAGTCTCTTATCTGAGAGGAAGGTCCCCTCAGTATGACCTCTAAAGCCCTGGTCACAGGAGGCCTAGGGTATACTTGGATTTTGTAGCTAGTCCTACTCCACTGTAGCAAGTGTCTCAACCTGACCCTAATAACTCTTTGATACAGGCCACCCTAGCTGGATCAATGGAAACTCTAAAAAATGTCTACCAGACAGTTATCATACCTTCTAAAGCCTGGACGAGTGCTGCAACTATATTAAATCCCCTCTTGTATAGGGAAGATGTCCGCAGGTCATCCTCTGTGGGTCAATTCATAAGACATTCCTGTGTAGATATTAAAATCCTGACATGCCGCCTCCAAGTTATCAGAGAACTAGTGGAAGGCAACCAAGGTCGGTTAAATAAGGGCCATTGCTAGCACCCAGGTTTCATGATGTATGGTTAAAACTTTTAGGCTGGTCTCTTCGCTTGTTGGGGAAGAGCAGATATAAACTTAAAGGTAAGGTTCACATTTTAATGTAACTTTTAGTAGGTTATAAAATGGTGAATTCTAAGCAACTTTTCAACTGACATTCTTCTTTTTTTTTTTTTTTTTTTTTTTTTTTTTTTTTTTTAATACATACTTATTTGCCTATATCTTCTGATTCTTTGCAGCTTTCAAATGGGAGTAGCTGATCCCTTCTGAAAAGCAAATGCTCTGTAAGGCTATAAATGTATTATTGCTATTTTTTATTCAGGCCCACTCTTTATATTCCAATCTTTTTCAAATCAATGTATGGCTGCTAGTAATTTGGACTCTTTATTACTAGTCCTTCTATTCAGGCCTCTCCAGTTCATATTCCAGTCTGTTATTCAAATCTATGCAGGGTTGCTAGGGTAAATGGGACCCTAGTAACCAGACTGCTGAAATTACAAACTGGAGAGTTGCTGAATAAAAAGTGAAAACCAACTGCAAATTGTATCCGAATATCGCTCAATCATACTAAAAGTTGATTCAAAGGAACAACCTCTTTAAAGGGATAATGTCATGGGACTTTTTTTTTTTTCAAAACGCATCAGTTAATAGTGCTGCTCCAGCAGCATTCTGCACTGAAATCAATTTTTCAATAGAGCAAACAGATTTTTTATATTCAAATTTGAAATCCGACATGGGGCTAGACATATTGTCAATTTCCCAGCTGCCTCCAGTCATGTGACTTGTGCTCTGATAAACTTTGATCGCTTTACTGCTGTACTGCAAGTTGGAGTGATATCACCCCCCCCCCCCCAGCAGCCTAACAATGGGAAGGTAACAAGATAGCAGCTCCCTAACAAGATAACCGCTCCCTGCAAGGTCTAAGCACATCATTCAATAGTAAAAGCCAAGTCCCACTGAGACAGCCTGTCAGAAAGTAATGCCATCCTAAAGGGCAGGCACAAACTGGGGCAGCTGGGAAATTGACAGTATGTCTAGCCTCATGTCAGATTTCAAAATTGAATATTAAAAAAATCGGTTTGCTCTTTTGAGAAATGGATTTCAGTGCAGAATTCTGCTGGAGCAGCACTATTAACTGATGCTTTTTGAAAAAAACATTTTCCCATGACAGTATCCCTTTTAATGCTGCATTTGAGACATTTAAAGGAACAGTCCAGGTCTTGCTGCAGCTGTAATACTGAGTCAGTTTGGTGTAATAACCAACAGTAGCTAATGCACACTTATCTGTTTTACTATTGTCAAGACGGCCAACAATATCTTGACCTAGAATACTGCTGCCACGTCAGGTAGTTTTTCCCTAACGGAACAAACGTCATCTCCTTTATTGTGACTGGCATACTGACTTTCCATTCAATTGTTGCTTCAGTCACACAGCTACTTTTGCTGTATCTAACTGAAGTTTAAGGGATACTGTAATGGGGTTTTTTCCCCAAAATGAATCAGTTAATAGTGCTGCTCCAACAGAATTCTGCACTGAAATCCACTTCTCAAAAGAGCAAACAGATTTTTTTGTTTTTTTTTTGTTTTTTTTTATATTCAATTTTGAAATCTGACATGGGGCTAGACATTTTGTCAATTTCCCAGCTGCCCCAAGTCAAAATTCTTTGTGCAATTCTAGAAGTCTGCTATGCCAATGGCCTGAATGGTGCTCTTGTTGAAAGGAAACTGGTACAGTTGTGGGCTTTCATCTGTGGAAACCAGATATCCCAAAAGCTCTGTACTGGTGACGAACAATCCTGCTTGGTTAATGTAAAACATGTTGGGTTTTTTTTTTCTTCCATCCAACATACACTCCTTTTACTAAAACTGTCTAGTTTTTAAGGTGCCCAGTGTTTGGGAACTGCTGCTTGACTATTGAAAATGTAATTGACTTTTCTTTCCACAAGATCAAGCGTTTGTGACCCTGGCTACAAATGACACCTATGTGAAAGGAGCGCTGGTGTTGGGGTCGTCTCTACGACAGCACAACACTGCAAATAAGCTGGCTGTGCTTATAACTCCTCAGGTCTCAGACTCCATGAGGTAAGGTATCAGTTCACGTACAGAAGGAATACAGGATATGCAGAGTTCATGTACATGATTCTTTCACCAGTGTAGAGCTTTCCCAATTGGTTCCAGTCAAATGTCAGATTCCTGTTCCCTGGCAATGGAACTTCTTCACAACATCATAAGTACGAATTTCTTGGACACATTGTATTTGGATGAGGAAAAACTTCTTTCTTTATTAAATTTGCTTGTCGGCTCCGACTTGGCTCAAATAAATCACTACTACTGACGCGTTTTGTCATGACGCTTCCTCACAGTATGGCCTTGTTTCCACTTCATAATTTCCATGTAGCTGAACTTAAAATAGTTTTCGGGGGACCCTGCTTGCTTCTGTACACGAATTACATCTGAATCTGTCACGTTTGGTTGTGTCCCCAAGCTGTTTAGGTGGTTTCTGTGACATTGATGGGGTTTTATTTCAGCATAGTTACAATTACAACCTCCTGGATGTTCCATAGTATTACTCCATAAATGCCGTGTTCTGAATCTTGCTGCTGGGGACATGATTAGGTACATTATGTAGCTGTAAGCCTGACTTAATTTGCTTAACTTTTTTTGTATTTGTAGAAAAGTACTTGACAAAGTCTATGATGATGTTCGAGTGGTGGACGTCTTGGACAGTGGGGATTCTGCACACCTGGCTTTAATGAAACGACCTGAATTGGGCGTCACACTAACAAAAATACATTGTTGGACACTTACAGAATATTCCAAATGTGTATTCCTGGATGCAGACGCCATGGTAGGACAGAATAAAGATTATTCTTGTTTACTTCTCTAGTGACATTTGACTAAAACTGTGGCCCCCACATAAGTGTGCCTGCTTACCTTGTGTAAACTTTCTATACAGAGATTAACATGGCCCCTGCATTGTTTACACCTCAAATTGTGACACAAATCCTGCATCACTTACATGTGTAACACCTCTGTTGTTCACACCCCTAAAGCCCTATGCTCTTCACCCTCAGAACCAGACACAAAGTAACCACGTTGTTTACACCTAATACAAATGCTGGAGGGACACCAGCAATGTCCCTGTATGTAGCACAGTATGAACTGTTTATCTTGAGTCCTGATTTCTCTGTCCCCTGCTTCAATCTGCCTGCCCTATGCTACCTGTGTGTGGTGAAAACGGGTGGGGGGTTTAGCATTAGGAAACTTGGAGGCCACCAATGTGTTGGTGCTCGGCATTGCTGTGCTATCCACAGAGGAGAATGAGGCATATTGATTTAAATCTGATCTGACAGCTCAGTAATTCAGGTGCAGACTCTAAACTGTTAATTTTGCAACATTCCATTGATACCATTTGTCGGCAGCATCTCTGGAGTATTCGCAACTATTGTATCAATGCTAACAGCTGCCTGTAATTAAACAAGATTCTGCTCAGCAGGGACAAATAAGAAATGTATCCGCTAAATGTATCCATTTAGAACAGTTTACAGGGTCGGTGACCCCCCCCCGACCTGCTTCTGAAGGGGAAAAATGCCACTTTATACTTCAAAATTAGAAAAACTGTCACATATTGAAGATATGGAAAAAAGTTATTTCTGGTGGTCTTTCTGAAACCAACTAGTTTGAAGGTGAACCACCCCTTTAAGGCATGTTTTTATATGACTTTAGATCTGAAGGAGCACCGTGTAATTCAGCCCTGACATGCTGAGAGGAAGCACATGCAACAAGATGGGATGCACAGACTATAATGTCAGTTAGAAATGTCACACCTAAAAATTGCATGCATACAGCACAACTGTCTGATGCGAACACTGCATGTTGCGTCTTCATCAGTCGTGTCAGATGCACGCAGTTTGTAGGTGAGACCTTTATATTGC
This sequence comes from Xenopus petersii, assembly GCA_038501925.1. Lineage (NCBI taxonomy): Eukaryota > Metazoa > Chordata > Amphibia > Anura > Pipidae > Xenopus > Xenopus petersii. Next base: position 40,791,471 of record CM076680.1, on the reverse strand, counting down.
TGGCATTCTACACAGTGCATCAGTCTCGTCGCATACGCTTCCTCTCATCACGTCTGATCTGAAGGCACATAGTGTAGTTCAGCCCTTAATAAACTTGTTTCACACATGGGCTATATCCCTGCATTGAACGCCAACCATTGGGTTTTTGGTCTGTCAACATTAATGTGGAAATGGTCCTAAAAGTTCTTGTGGTAACATGGGTGTGGTTTAAATCGGGGGGGGGGGGGGTCTACACTGGCTTCAATTTGCCATCCACCACACAGAAATTCCAGCCCGTGGTACCACTGAGGCTGGACAGCACTAGACTAAAACAACCATTCATGTCCCTGATAAAGCCTGATGCTATGCAGAAATATAAGTAAGCTAGTCAATAATCCCCCCCCAATCTTCACAATCTATTTGAAGCCAATTGGTGGCTTCCATCCCAATCTGTAAGATGACTGGCTCCTGTATTGCTGCCTAGTCCAAAAGCCTGTTCAAGGTGATAGGCCACACAGACATGTATGACGTTCTGTCAGGTGGAAAACTTGTGTGCCATTGGCCTAATGGTATTATTTCTAGAGGATTTCTTGATGGCCAAGTGATTTAGAATTCTGACTTGTAAATGAAGAGAATTGTGCAGTCTTCTGCAAGGTCCCTCACCATTATTTTCCCAACACCTTATTAAGTATGTCTACTTTGTCTTAACACATTCTACCACACTTTGGCCAATAGCTCTAAAAGGGACTGACTAACTGCGTAGGAGGAGGTGGTGGGGGTGTTTTTTTTTTTTTTTTTTTTTTTTTTTTTTCTTTTTTGTAACTTTGTCTTTTCATTGTAGGTTTTGTGTAATATTGACGAGCTTTTTGAAAGAGAAGAGCTGTCTGCAGCACCGGACCCAGGCTGGCCTGACTGCTTCAACTCGGGAGTGTTTGTTTTTATACCATCTTTTGAAACCTACAACAAACTTATTCAGCTGGCAGCAAAAGAAGGCAGCTTTGATGGTCAGTTTACTTTTACTTTTTACTTCGTAACAGGACAGACCACCAGCCTGCTTGCCTTGAACTACATTAATATAGCTTGTATTAGTAAGATTCCTTGTGATCTATTTACCACGGATGCCTTAAATTAAGTCTTAAAGGAGAAATCACCCCTTAATAAAAAAGACTACCCTACATTTTTTTTTCTATTAAGTGTTTGTTTCTCCTTTAAGTGTTAAAACGACTTAAACATTAAGAGCTGTTGTTTATATTAAAAAGAAATGGGTAAATGTACAGTCTAAATGTTTTATAGTTAAGACAAAAATGTAATGTATAAAGGTTTATCTTATAGAGTGACCAGATGTCTTAACATAATAACCAAAACACTACTTCCTGCTTTGCAGCTCTCTGGTTATTGACTGGTAGGAATTGAGATTTGAGTGTTCTGAGGCTGCTTTATATGGGACAGTGGTTTAGATCCTGGGATCATACCTAAAAATCCCTACTGTATGGCAAAATCTATTTCAGTTCTTTGCCAGACAGAAAATTCCAGATATTTACACCAAACATTTGCTTCCTAAACACTGCCTTTACTCTGTATATTATTATATGCCTTGTAGTGAAACAATTTTAAGGTACATTTCTACTTGATGGCTTGAAACTTCAAGGTAATTTTGACTGTAGGTTGCCTTGGTGTGGTTCAGGTTTTTTTTTTTTTTTTTTTTTTTTTTTGTATGTTTAATTTTTTTAAAATTTGCATGGTTGGGGGGTCACTGACCCATCTAAAACAAATGCTCTTAGGCTACACATTGCTTTATTCTTTCTTTTAAGGCCCTCCTCCTATTCAAATATGTACATGGTTGCTAGGGTAATTTGGACCATAGCAACCAGATTACTGAAGCAGCAAACTGAAAAGCTGCTAAATAACTCAATGGAATCCAATTGCAAATTTGTCTCAGAATATTGCTCTACATCATACTACAAGTTATTTAAAGGGATTATTCACCTTGAAACTAGATGAGTTCTCTAGGAAACAATTTTAAGCTGCCCTCTTTATTATGCAGCACTTGGCAGTGTAATATCTGATTTTTCATTTCTAGGAGGGGACCAGGGATTGCTAAACACCTTTTTTAATACTTGGTCGACAAAAGATATAAACAAGCATCTCCCCTTTGTGTACAACCTGAGCAGCGTTTCCCTGTACTCCTACCTCCCAGCATTCAAAGCGTGAGTCTTTTGTGTCAATGTCGTGTCTGTTGGTGTCTCATTTCTAGGTCAGCTGACAGAAGCTAGTAAATAGATTTGTAGCTGCCATTATAAATGTCTGAATAACTGTCATGGGAATCCTGTCTGGTCTCTGTAACATCAAGTTAAGGTCCCCATAGACTCAAAGATTTCTCTTGCCGAACAATGGATTTTAGCGAAGTTCAACCAATCCTTCCAAATTATCGTTGGATTCAATTGATTAAACATTGTACGATTTTTCAGCCAACATCTGTCAAGAAATCGGCCAGGTTAAAATCGTTATCGGTCCCAGTGAAATCTGTTTGCAGGGCCAAGCAGGCAGCTCTCCTTTGTTTTCCTGGCAAATTGGTCTTTTTAGTTGATGGACAATTCGTACGATCGTTTCGAGATGATCGTGGTCTCACGATGACTATCAGATCTTTTTAAAAATCTCCATCTATGGCCAGCTTTACTCAAGCTTATGCAGTTGCTAACCTAAGCATTGGCTCATGTTCATGGTCCCTTTAGCAGCCCTTCCCATCAAGGTTATAATTGGTTTTGTAAAGGTGACTTCACTGAGTAGTATCTTAATAGTAGAGAGCACTAAATGCTGCTGCTGTTCTGAATCTTGTGTGGACATGCACCCTCTGACTTTCAGGAAATTTAGATAATCTGCATACAACAGACTTCTCATTTTAATTTGTAGATTTGGCGCCAATGCAAAGGTGGTGCATTTTCTGGGCAAAGTCAAGCCGTGGAACTATACATACGACAGTAAAACAAAAAGCGTGCGTAGCGATGTACATGACCAGACACTGGTTCACCCAGAATTCCTGAACCTCTGGTGGGACATCTACACTACTAGGATAGTCTGTCTGCTGACCCAAGAGGGAGTGGTGAAAGAAGAAACAACTGCCCTACAAGTGGTATGTGATATTATCTTGTCTGGCTACATGACATCAGTTGCAGTGGTACAAATATTAATACTTTTACTATACTCACACAGATGCTTAAAGGAAAAACTATACCCCCCCAAACTTAAGCCACAGTTTATATCTTCTTAAGCAGCATATTAAAGAACCTTACCAAACTGGTATATTTAAGTAAATATTGGCCTCTTTCCTTGAGCCACCATTTTGTGATGGTCTGTGTGCTGCCTCAGATCACCTGAACAGAAATACTAACTCTAACAGAAGTGTGGAAGCAAAAGACACTTCTGTTAATTGGCTCATGTGACCTAACAAGTGTGGTCGTTTGTGTGCACTTTGAAATTTTCAATTTATGATTACCCAATGGCACATACTAAAGTCTTATGAAAAGTATATTATGAAATGGTTTATTTACATGAAGCAGGGTTTTACATACGAGCTGTGTTTAAAAATATAATTTTTAGAGACCTACATTGTTCAGGGTATAGTTTTCCTTTAAGTAGTGTTTGGCAATTACCTGCCCCCCAGACTAATGTCATTGCAGGTGATGGTGTTTTGTTACTGCTGCTACATGATGCTGAAATTTGGTGTTCTTCCCCTGACAACTGCAATAGCTGCCAGTATGGCCCTTCTCTCAACATGAAAATGATTATCTTTATGCAGCAGTTGGGTGTCAGATGAATGATTCAATATATCTTATGGGGGGGGGGGCTCCCTTTCCTAGCAGAAGAATTGGAGCTTACTCGAATAACTGGTTTCGGTACAAACAATCTAACAAAATAACTGCCAATCTAACAAAATCCTGCATGTAGAAAGACATGATGATTTTAATAGTGAGCTCTAATACATATTCTAGGAAAGGAAGCAGATGAATGAACATCTGACATCCAACTCCTGCCTGAAGATAGAATGAAGAGAAACAGATGCTGAGAGAGGGATAGTAAAGAAACTTGTATTTCAGAAATGGTACAGAATTAACTATTTAGGATTTTTTTTCCTTTTTTTTTTTTTTTTTTTTTTTTGAGAAATCAACCTGGGGGGGTACCCTACCCCCCCCCAAGGCTAACTAACCCCCCCCCCGGGGGAAATGCTTCAACCTTGCCCCTCTGCGCAGATTCTTCCAGCGAAGTTCCATGCATCCATCTTCTACGTCCTCTGTAAGGTAACAGATCGGTATTTCTGCACATGCGCAGTTTGCCGGTTTGTGCAGCTGCACATGCGTGGAATTACATGGATATTGCTGATCTCCCAGTCCGCTTACAGAGGTCACAGAAGATGGGACGCATGGAACTTCGCTGGAAGAATCTCCGCCGAGTTGTAAGTATGGAGTATAGGGCATTTTCCCAGGGGGGTAATTAACATGGAGGGAGGTCTACCTGGGGTGGGGGTAGGGTTCCCCCCCCACAGGTTGATTTCTCGTTCTCTTTGGTTCAACTGGCAACATACCAGCATTCTCGTGGAGAGCATGTGGTTTCTCAGGAACTCTTGGATCCATTCATAATTTATGGCATGAGGCTCATTTTACACCTCTGAAGCCCAGATGCAGCACTGACACTGTATGATTTTGCTTGAAAAAAGCCTTACAAATGCAAGAGCAATGTAGAACTGAGAACAGAGACTGGCTTTATCTGTTGGCTGGCAAAATACTGACTTCTGACCATTCAGGAAGTGTGAAGATTCACTTGTAGTCTTCTCCCACATTCAGCGGTGCAGGGCAGTGCTAAGGATCTCAAGTAGGTGAAGGTGCAGGTTACTGTACCCTCTCAGTAATTTGTAACCAATACTTAAAGGACCAGTAACACTTCTCACCCCAGTTCGAAATCCACTCTACCCTTTCCACCTGCAGATCCATCTCTCCGAAATGGTACTATGATTAATAAAATATACCATTATAAAACACAGCTTCTGGATGTTCTCTTTCCCAAAAGTGAAAAGGTCCGATGTATGGTGTTCGACATCTCCTTTCCAGCATTCTAAACCAGAAGTTCGTTCTGGCTGCTGGCAGTGTAACTGGCATCACTTATTTCTGTAAGAGCAGGTGAGTGACTGCAGCAGCACACTAACTAAGACCCCTCCTAAATCCCTGCATGCATTCTTTCACCTCTCCCCTGCCTTTACAGAAATTATGCCAAAGAAGTTACACTGCCTGCCGCCAAAACCAACTTTCGGTTTAGAAGGTTACATAGTTACATAGTTAAATTGGGTTGAAAAAAAGACAGTCCCAAGTTCAACCCCTCCAAATGAAAACCCAGCATCCATACACACACCCCTCCATACCTTCATATAAATTCTATATACCCATATCTATACTAACTATAGAGCTTAGTATCACAATAGCCTTTGATATTATGTCTTACCAATTACTAGGTTGGTAAGCAGGAGATGTTGCGCAACGCGCATTGGATCTTGCAGTCGCCATTTGTCAAAGACAGAGTACATCTGGAAGCTGTGTTTGATTAATGCTTAAAAAAAAAAACAAAAAAAAAAAACATAATTGTACCATTTCTGAGATGGATCAGCAGGTGGGAAAAGGGTAGTGGATTTTGAACTTCAAAAAATTGTTACTGGTCCTTTAATATCCGCTGTTACCGAATAGACTATCGGTGAATGCTACTGGTTGCAATTAGTTTCTAGACTTGTTGAGAAAATTAAGGGGCAGATTTATCAAGGGTTGAATTGAAAATTTACATTTTCAATTTTTTTTTTTTATTAGAATTTGATTTTCCAGATTTCATACCAGACGCTTTAAAGGAATAGTTCAGTGTGAAAATAAAAACTGGGTAAATAGATAGGCTGTGCATAATAAAAAATGTTTCTAATATAGTTAGTTAGCCAAAAATGTAATATATAAAGGCTGGAGTGACTGGATGTCTAAACAGCCAGAATCCAACTTCCTGCTTTTCAGCTCTATAACTCTGAGTTAGTCAGCGACTTGAAGGGGGGCCACATGGCACATTTCTGTTCAGTGAGTTTGTAATTGATTCTTAGCATTCAGCTCAGATTCAAAAGCAACAGAAATGACCCATGTGGCCCCCCCCTCAAGTCTCTGGTTACTGCCTGGTAGCCAGGGTAACCAGTCAGTGTAAACCAAGAGAGCTGAAAAGCAGGAGGTAGTGTCCTGACTGACTTGTTATACATCAAATCACTCCAGCCTTTATACTTTGCATTTTTGGTTAACTAACTATATTAGAAACATTTTTTATTTTGCACAGCCTATCTTTTTACCCAGTTTTTTTTATTTTTACACTGAACAATTCCTTTAAGAACTCTTCACTATTCCGCCATCTAAAACCTGCTGAACTGCTGTTTTAGTCAAAGGGAGACGTCCTGGAATCTGGAGTTGCCTTCCTTACAAAATATCCCCCCCCCCCCCCCCGCACAAAACTCTAATTGATTAAAGTTTTTGGGTCGACGCTATTCACCAGAGTTCAGCGAATCCCCCCCCCCCAACTGTTTGAATTTAGAGTTAAAAAAAAAAAAACACACAAATTTGATCTGCCCCTCCGCTTTACTGCCTAGAGGGAAGTACAAATCTGGGTTTTAAAAGGATAGGAGGGCAGAGTTGCTTGGGGTAACACACAAAGCCTAGCCAGGAGTATGGGAATGTAAGGATCTCCTGTTACTAAATAAAACTTATTTAATGAACAGCAATATTGGGGCTGGTGGTATCGGGCCAGTTCATTGCAGGCCTAAGGGTGGCATTTTAGAAACCAAGGAATATGTTCAGACCAGATTGTGAATAAATGTTGGCAAAATGAAACCTTTTAGCATAGCCAGCTTAACTTTCACACAGGTAAAACTTTCTCAGTCTGTGCTCTTAGGCATAATGTCCAAATACAGATGGAATGCATTAATGCTTCATTAACCTTGCATATGTATTTAGATTGTGTCTGCAACTTTTTAAACCTCTTCGTTGGATAAGTAATCCAAGCCTTGCACATTATCAACTGGATGTGTCTTTAGTGAGATTCCCTCTATTGCTTTGTCTTTTAATTTGGAGATGTAAAAGTTCTCTACCAGATTAATGGCAACTTCATGTAGCTGCTTGTATGGAACATATCTAGGAAATCTGAATATAAGCTTCTGCTGGAGAGCTACTACCAATGGGCCACAACTAGGGACTTAACTCCTCTTGCCCAGAGTCACTGTGACTAAAGGACTAAAAACAAAAAATAAATAAATCATTGACACTATATTGTTACCCAACATGCTTTTTCCCAGTAGTTCTTGCAGGTTCTACATGACTTGACTGTAGAGTAGTTTTCTTTATTCTCCTGATCTTGTTGTAAAAGTGACTTGTGCATGAGCTGTAACTTTCTTGCACGGCAGTTCTCCTGATATATGCTTCTAGATTTCCACACTTTTAACTGTCTTAAAACTGTCCACAGCTATCGGGCTTGGTCTATTCACTGGCTTTCTCTTGTCGCTTCTGTAGAGAGGTATGAAGAACTTAATCCTTCCCTAATTGCTAAACATCTTTCGTTGCAGTTCTCATCTTTATTGTTTAGGGGGTTTCTGGCCTTGTGATTGTCTTCTGTACTGCTTTGCATGCACCTTCGCATGGGAGCTTTCATTGGTTTCCTCATCTTCCTCAGGCGTTATCCTTCCTAGTCTTATTGGGCACCAGCACATTTTGTTTTTTTTTTTCCCCTCTTTAGGAGGAGGTAAAAGAAGCAGTTGTACAGATGTCCATTTCACACTCCCACTCGCCACCATCTGTATCTTCAGAGGAACGCAGGGAAAGATGGGAGCAGGGCCAGGTTGACTACATGGGAGAGGACTCGTATGACAACATCAAAAAGAAGCTTGACTCCTATCTCCAATAGAACTTCTTCTTCTCTTGCATAAAGAATGTGTTCAAGAGCTATTCATTGTCTAGGACGGCGTTCTATCTACTGTTTACTTAAATGCTAGGAGCTTTACGAAGACCCATTATTTTTTTTTTTTTTCTCCGTCTTTGGGGAGGTTATAAAATGGGTAAACTGTTACAAACCCAGTTAAATGTGCCATTTCCCCTTTTAGCTGTAGCTAGAGGGTAGATGTGGCTCTAGATCAGATGTGATTAGTGTTGGATCTGGTTTAAAACTTGAATAGCCCCTAAGTGCTAATTTTTTAACCTCAGCGTACATTTGGAATTGTCCACCTGTTTAAGCAATAGCTAATTCTCCTTCGCTGTTCCATGTGATCCATCTTGGATTGTACAGGTTGTGTAAGCAATGCCAGTTTGCTTCTCCAGGGTACTCCGAAGTTGTCGTTTGTCACATCTGCAAACTGTTTTTAGCATGAATAAGCTATTTCTGCTCCTAAACTCAAAAGACTCTGGGAGCTGCACCAAGTGCACTGCCGACACACCTTGGAATGCTTCTTGTTCAGTTCTGTAGCCACAAAGGCTAGTGTAATGTATTAACATGGCACTTCAGAAATAAACTGATCCTGATTCAGTATCTGCTGCTTGAATTTTTTTTTAATCTCTAATCTTTACAGCAGAGCTAAAGGTTGTGTCCTGAGGTCTGGCATGGCCATGACTAAGTGGCCATACACTTTAACATAGGGGGAACCTCACCAATGACTGCCTGTAGCAATCTATCCAGTTTTGTTTTCTTGTAGGCAACTTGTTAATCTGGTTGCCGTGAGCAACATCACTGGTGATTGTATCTAACGTTACATTATTAAAGGTGGCTATACACAGATCTGCTCATTTGGTGATCTCTCCCTGATATGCCCACTGAAGTGGGTGATATCGAGCCGGTTGTGGGTCCTCAACGAAAAGATGCAGTCCGCGATCAGACTCTATTTTTAGCCCTGCTCTTCAGCATCTGGCAAACTCGGCCAGATATCGATCGGGGAAGCAAGTCTGAGGGCCCCACACATGGGTCAATAAGCTGCTGACTGCATCTTTTAGCAGCCCGTGTCTGGCCATCTTGTTACTAGCCAATTGTACATATACAGTATGCAAACACAGTTCCTTGATCAGGCAGCTTTGAAAGTAATCTGCCAGTGATTTATTACAAACCAGAGGTCTTTAGAGGGAAACCCAAGACCTTTAGGCTTATGGTCTATGGCAGTGATCCCCCAACCAGTAGCTCGTGAGTAACATGTTGCTCTCCAACCCATTGGATGTTGCTCCCAGTGGCCTCAAAGCAGGTGCTTATTTTTGTATTCCAGGCTTGGAGTCAAGTGTTGGTTGCATAAAAACCAGATGTACTGCCAAACAGAGCCTCGATTGTATGTTGACAATCCACATAGGGACTACTAAATGGCCAATCACAGCACTTATTTGGCACCCCAGGAACATTTGTCATGTTTGTGTTGCTCCCCAACTGCTTCTGAATGTTGCTCACAGGTACAAAAGGTTGGGGATCCCTGGTCTATGGGGTGTCTTCTCTGCTGGTGGAACTCACCCAGGGTTAAGGAGGCCATACACAGAGATCCACTCGTCTGGTGATTTGAAAGTTGTCACTTATGTGTAAGATACAGTATGTTGAGTCTCTTCCAGATGAACACAAAGTCTTAAGTGCAGAGTCTGTCCTGCTCCTCCACTTGTGATCCCTCCAAAACAAAATCACCTTGAGGTGGGTGATATCTGGCTGATCAATCGTGGGCCCTAGAGCCCAACGATCGGATCATAATGCAGGAGAATGGGTGTTTGGATCGCAGGACTGTAATCATGAACTGATGCGGTCTGCATCCAACAGGATTTTTAGCCCTGCCCGATCAACATCTGGCCTACTTTCACTCATATCTATTCTGGAAGCCTGTCTGAGGGCCCAACATACAGGTCAATAATCTGCCGGATCTTTGTCTGCAGCTTTATCAGTCCATGTATAGCCAGCCTTAGGCTTGTCCTGTATGTAGGTGTACATCTAAAAGTGAATATACAACTACGTTATAGATCAGTTTAAAAACTGTTTAAAAACTAGACATTTGTAGTCCCATAACATTTCCCTATACTGATATGGGACCCGTTACCCAGAATGCTTGGGACCTGGGGTATCTCTGTAATTTGTATCTTCCTAACTGGTCTACTAGAAAATCATGTAAACCTTAAATAAACAGACTGGTTCTGCTTCAAATAAGGAATTTTTTCCCCTCTTCTGTAGGTTTTTGCCTACTTACTAAGCATTCAATCTTCATAGGACTGGGTCCTTAGATTTTTTTTTTTTTATAAATAATCTGATCAGGACTGGGCTAATTACTTAGTCACTTCTGTTACAGGTATGGGACCTGTTATTCAGAAAGCTCCAAATTCAAGGCGGTTTCCTCCCATTTTATACAAATAATCCAAATTTTTAAATTATTTTTCTTTAATACTACAGGCATGGGACCTGATATCCTGAATGTTCAGGACCTGGGGTTTTCTGGATAATGGATCTTTCCACACTTTGGATCTTCATACCTTAAATTTACTAAAAAATCATTTAAACATGAAAACCCCAATAGGTTGTTTTTGCTTCAATTATGGATTCATTCTATCTTGGTTTGGATAAAGTACAAGGTACTGTTTTATTAGAATCATTTTTTAAAAAAATTGGCTAAAATGGAGTCTCTGGATGACTGCCTTTATGTAATTTATAGCTTTCTGGCTAATGGATGCCACACCTATAGCTTTTACTTGATCCCAACTAAGCTATAATGCTTTATTACTGGAAACTAAACCAGCCTATTGGGTTATGTTTACATAATTTTCTAGTAGACCAGGTATGAAGATCCAAATTAAAGAAAACTCCAGGTTCCAAGCATTCTGGATAACCGAACCTGTACCATGAACCTGCCCAGCATATTGGCGGCCAGTTAGTGATTAAACTAGTCTTTAGGACCCTATAGTCCCATACCACTGAGGATAAGCTGCACATACCAATCACAAAGTCTTATTTTGGACCATAAACTGCACAGTGCCTTGGCAGATAGTAATAATATTTAAGAGGAATCAAAACTCAATGACTAACCTTCTAAAGTCGGAGGCAGCAAACTTAAAGGCAAACTATACCTCCAGAATGTGTAACCACTAGACTTGTATAATGAATAAATACCCCCTATTGTAATAAGTATGTTCAAAGTTCCATGGCCATATAAAGGCTGGATACAGTTCCTGTATACAGGGCATGGATCTCTGAAGGGACTTCTAATACTTTACAACAGGTGGTACTTTATTATACATTTCAGTGAGATACGGGACATCATTTAGAAGGCTACAAGTTACAGGACATCCCTGGCTCTCAAAAATGGCAACTTTCTCTTTAGGATTATCCAGTAGCACATACTACTAGAAAAGGGTTGCCTATGATAGTGTTTTATATATGGGTTGTGTTATGTGATATATTTTTAGAGAACAGCAATGTGCAGTTGTATTTTCCCTTCAATAGAGTATGGCTATAATAGTTAAAAACAAACAAACAAAAAATGTTCCTGGTGGAGGAAAAGAAGGAATGAAAATATATTTCAATATATTGTTATATAAAACATAGCCTTTGTTTAAGTAGTAAATGTATAGAATACTTTTTTTAGGGGGGAAAAAGTACTTCTTTTCAGTGTCATATGTCTAAGGGTGTGGATTCTGTTTGTCTGAACCATAACCTGGAATTTAGTGCTTTTCTACAACTTTCTTTTTGTGGCATGTTCTATTTGGCACAGTTGTAAGCACCTGGCACTTCCCCCACTGCCTGGCTCCCCTGTGTATCCCATTGCACACGCTCTAGGACTGTGTGTTTTATTCACAGATGTGCTCAGTCCTATTGGCTTCACCAGAAAACTTCTAATAAGGTGGGGAGGCAACATAATTTCCCACCCACCAGTGTGTAGGCTAACATTTTAAGCTACATAATCGACCAATCCGTATACAATGCTGTCACTAAATAATGTATAGAAAATTAAGATTCAATTTGACTTTAGGAAAAAAAAGTAACACATGAGCTCTTGCAAGTGTTGCTGAAGTTTTGCTTTTGCTAAAATTTGGGAGTCCTGGGATGGAATGCCAGTTAAAATACAGACATCTGGCTATAAGATGCTTCTGGGAGTTGAGTCTGCCTCACGAGGAAAATTAAGCAATCAAAGTGTCATCCCGCTGGCAACTTAGATTCTAGCCGCCAGTAAGGCTTTTTATGGGAGATTAAGTCGTCCAAAGAAGAGGCGATTTGTCGTCGGGCGACTAAATCTCCTTTAATCTTAATCATGTGCCTTTAACATAAAGGAACAGTAACACCAAAAAATGAGTATTAAAGTAATGAAGATATCATGTAGTGTAGCCCTGCACTGGTAAAAGTGATCTGTTTGCTTCAGAAACACTACATAGTTCATATAAATAAGCTGCTGTGTAGCAATGGCAGAAATAGGAAAAAAGTCTATATGGCACAGGTTAAATAATGGATAACAGATAACACCATTATGTTCTACAGAGCTTATCTGCTGTGTAACCTGAGCCTTTTCTCATTTGAATGGCTGCCCCCATTGCTACGCAGCAGCTTATTTATATAAACTATAGTAGTGTTTCTGAAGCAAACACAGCAGTTTTACCACTGCAGGGCAACACTATTATATTTGTATTACTTTAAAAGAATTTCATTTTGTGATGTCACTGGTCCTCCATACACGGGCAGATATTTAAGTCGCCAACTTATTGCCCAGTGTATGGGGCCCTCTGCCGGGCTTCCTCAATCAATATCGGCTGGACTTTGAATCGAGGACCGTGACCTTGCCAAAAGAGCGGATGTCCATATGTATAGCCAGCTTTAGGGCCACATCCTTCTACTCCAGGATACGTTTGTTGATTCACAGTGTCAGCCATTGCATGGGTTGAGGAAATGAGGAGGAGGAGTCATTCCACTTTATTAGTGGGTTTAATGTTGAAGGTTCCAAAACAGTTTAACATAAAGCCATTTATTTTTTGGTACAAATTAAAATTTCTACTAAAATAACACTGTTCTTTGTAACAAGACCTTCACAAATCAACCATGGTCCTTATGTCTTCAATTCTCGCTTGTTTTATCTGGCTGGCACTGGATTTCTTTGCCCCAAAAGCACCCGCAGCGAGTTGCCTCTTTTTGCTTTGAATCTTTAGCATGTTTTCTTCCACCGAATCCCGTACCACAAACTGGGGATAGAGAGATCGATTAGCAAGGAGAAATCGTTATTGCAAATGATGCTTTCTGCAAAGTCACGTACCTTGGTAATGATCACCTCCTTGGTCTGGCCCAGCCTGTGGCACCGATCGAAACACTGCTCTTCAGCAGCAGGATTCCATGCCTACGATTATATAACAAATCTTATACTATTAGCACGATTAGGGCAGTTGTGTGACTGTAACCGAAAATGAGGGAATATTTATTTGTAAATGTTCTACAAGTGATGCATCTGTTATCCAGAAACTCCATTTATTGTGTCCATGCTCCTGGCAATACATTATTGCTAGCCTTGAGATTTTGACTGTCTTAATATAAACATTTATGACATAATATTAGATCTCCAAAAGTTTTTGTTTACTTACAGGATCTATTAAATTACTTGTGAAGCTGCGGTCAAGTTTTTGTTTACTTACAGGATCCATTAAAAATACTCTTGAAGCTGCGGTCAAGTTTAAGCCGACCCCTCCGGCCTTCAGTGACAAGAGCATAATGGTTGGTGACTGTGCGTCTGGCCTCTGGAAGCTCTGAATTGCTTCGGTTCGTTTTTTCTGTGTCATCGAGCCGTCCAAGCGTGTAAACATGAAGCCAGACTCTCTACACACCAAATGAGGCCAGTGTAAGGTTTCTATGACAACAGTCAGTGCAGAGAAGAAAAATTCTGACCTAGCATCAATCCACTAACAGCAGCAGCCACATTACATAACGGCTAGCGGAGATTCCAACTTTACAGCAAATTACGTGGTATTATTTACATGAACTGTTTTGCCCCCTTATCTGCTGCTTGCGTTTAACATATCGCATCTGCTGAAAACCCAGGGCTGTGCAAACAGAATGTACGTGCCAATGTCTTAGCAGCTGGTGAAATATGGAACACGTACTCAATGTGCTATGGCGGGATCTACCTAGCAGCATGCCAACATTTGTGTCTCAATGTCAATGGGCCCTTTTGTAACATTTTGTTTCCTACACTGGAGTGAAGTGCTACACGAGCCGCAATCAGATGGGGAAACAATAGTATTTTGTGTAAGAAAAGGCCCCAAGTGCTGTACACTCTGCTCCATGAGCCCACTCCCAGCCATGATGAAGCCCAGCAATGTGTATATTGAGACCGTGTCCAAGCTCACTTAAAGGAGAACTAAAGCTTAACTAAAGTAGCTAGAAATGTTGTACCATTTTGTTTTGGGCTTCTGTACCAGCCCAAGGCAACCACAGCCATTTAGCAGGAAAGATCTGTGTCTCCAAAGATGCCCCAGTAGCTCCCCATCTTCTTTTCTGCTGATTCATTGCACATGCTCCATGCTGCTGTCACTTACTGAGCTTAGGGATGGACTCAAAGTATACAGTACACATAGAATAGAAATATCACAATATAAGGCTGATTAGTAATTAATACAGATAATTACTACATGGCAGCACAGAAATCAGTGAAATTAGCATCAGAATTTAATAATCAGTCCTGTAGCATCAGCTTATATTACAGACAAACCTCATTTTCTGCTGGATAATTAGTGACAACCCCTAAGCTTAGCGTCTTCACAGCTGCTCAGAGCCCACTGAGCATGTGAGTGTCGCAGACACTTTCCAAGATGGTGACCCCCTGTGACAAGTTTGAAGTCCTGGATCATTGCTGCTATTGACAAGCTGAAACTTTAGGCTGGTGCAATAAGTTCATGGTGTTTTTAGCCATATTATTCTCCTTTAATATGTGCGTCATCTGATCCCAGTAGTGATGTGCAGGTTGATAAACAGTCAACCCACTCCCGACAATAACCCTCTGCGCAAAACCCGCACCCAACCTGTGGGTCCTTGTCTTTCTATACCCACGCCTAATCCACTCCATCTCGGATGTTACAGAGGGGGAGGGTGGGGCCAGGCACAGTTAGGTAAGGGCAGCAGGAGGAGGAAGTTGACCCAAACCCACCGCGTCCTGAATATTTTGTGAGTTTCAGCCCAAATCAGGTCCTGCAGGTTTTGGCCCGACCTGCACATCACTAGATCATACACGTGTATAGCCACATTTTTATTGTTTTGGTTATTGGGGCTGACCACCTGAATGATCAAAACACGTTCGAGAACTGAAGCTGTGGCTCTGTGTCATTTTGGCAGACCAATGGAAATTTTCCACCAGTCAGACTTGGCATACATGCCTATATCTAATGGCTGAAGAGTTCAATGGCCACAGGAGAATTCATTGTACACTGTATATGACGTTAGTGTTAAATGGAGATTCCTACTTTAACCAACAAAAGTCATTCTGATTTACTATATAAACATAATGGTATGATTAGTACTTTGTAGCGAGGATAAAGGACTAAGAATACTCTTACCGAAGAGCTACTTCAATCAAAGACAAGAATGAGGTGAACTGAGACACGACGATACTTTTAATGGTAGCATCCTTCCTTCTCTGCTCCACCAACGAGTGCATTAGGGCACTTATCTTAAAAAAAGAAAAAAAGATTTAGAAACATTTACAAGCAGAAAGAGGAATGGTGCCATTTCTGTCCGTGCTTACTTTAGTACTGGACATCCACTTCTGATCTGGCTTCTTATTTATGCTGCCGTCCAAGTCTTCCTGGGGACACTCCACCAACTGATCCAGTCGTAACAAACCCCTGCACAGGGGGCATTTGGCTTCTTGCTGAACACATCAGACAAACATAGGATTTCTCATCTCATGAGTAAAACACAGAAAGGCAGCAAAGAAATTTTAAAGAGGAAATAAACATGGACGAAACAATCAACTTTTCTACAAAGGGAGAATACATTTGGGGTTTAAGTTCTTCTTGTACAAATGTTTAGTGTTAAAGAGATACCGACATACCATTGACTTTGAATGCTATTTATAATGTTGCCAGAAAAGTATTTGCCTGATGCTTTTACATTACCTTTTTATTACCCTGTTCCTCTATGAGGGGGCTGCCATATTTGTGCAGCAGGACTCTGTTAGCATTAGAAATTCTAACCGACAGGCTGAGATGTGACAGTCAGGTTAGCAAAACAGTCAGGTTTAGGAATCTCAAGTGACAATTACTTACAAAAGCAGAACTAGCAGCGAAAAACGATCAACATGACCTATAGTGAACTTTTAATGTAGATTAATATTTCAAAAGAAAATTTTTAGTGTCAGAATCACTTTAAGATGATGGTTTATTTTTGTCCTGACACTGCTGTGGCTAGTTGAGGTGCAGGAACAAGAGAGTAGAAGCTGGCCACAGACATACAGATAAGTAATGTGCGGGTTTGGTGAAACCCACTCAACTTCCTGCTTCAATTTTAAGGCCTGCCCGGCCGATGACGTCACAAAAGGGGCAGGCAGGAGACGTGTGTCTTTAAAAAATCAAGCAGGAAGTCGGAAACTGGCAGTTTACGGGTGGGGGCGAGGAGAGCAGGAAGAAGAGCTCAACCTGGCCCTGCCTGCCACCCGCAAATGGAGGTGCGGGGTCAGTCTGATCCCGACCGCACTGCGGGTATTGGGCCTACCCGCACGTCACTAATACAGATTATAGCCTATGTCGGATGAACCTGTGCCAATCTTCCGACCTGCAACTAACCATTCAGATTAATATAAAGTAGTAAAGAGAACAAATCACACGATGCTCAAGCCATTAATGGACAGGCAGCAATCGTACAAAAGTTATGTCTGACAAATAGTAGTGACAGTTTCCCATTGATATCGTCAGATAGGCGTTACATGCAGAGATCTTATTGGTAGCCAATATAAAACATTTTATATGATGGCATCTTTGCGTCTATGGCCAGTGATTTTTATGTTTTATTTCTAAATGACACTGTTTACATTGCAAACAATTCACTCTACCATTTAAAATTGCATTCTAGAACCACACCAATATTTTTTTAGCTGTAATATTGGTGTTGGAGGCAGCCACCCCAGTGCATTGTGTCTGATTCTAAGCTTTGTGAAGAAGCCAACACTACAGGATGGAACTCCTTTCCCATTCCTTTCCCATTGAAAGCAGGAGAAGAGCTCAACACCCACCTGTGTCAAGAAGATTTTGTGCAGGAGCTGGCCAGAACCCCCCCCCCCCGAACCTGCGGGTTTTGGCTGGCCCGCACATTACTATAGCACAACCATAGGTCGTGCATTGCTAGCCCCACCTAGTTCTGGACATGAGAATAGTATCCAAGAAGGGTTTGTCACTTTTAGCAATGCAAACAAATCCTTCAGCAGAGATGTCAGGTATCTGCTGTTTTTTTTTTTTTAGAACATTTGTTTTTTAGATGGAGTCAGCGACCCTCATTTGAAAGCTGAAAAGAGTCAGAAAGCAAATAATTCAAAAACTATAAACAATGAAATAATGAAGGCCAAATGAAAAGTTGCTTAGAATTGGCCAACACAGTAAACGTTAACTTAAAGGTGAACCGCCCTTTTAACTGCTTACTCCACAGATCTTTAATATTAAATCCCATAAAGGATTGTGTGAGATACTGGCCAGCTGATGGCATCCACTTGTATCAAAAGAGGTCATCAACCAACAGAATAGTCAGACCTGCTGTATCATATTGGTAGCAAATGGGCGTATTTAACCATAAATATTACAATGGTCTGACAAATTAAAATATTGCTGTAGAAGGAGGTTTTGCTGCAATAAAATGCAAGAAAGTGGCCCATAATTGGATGCCAACGCTTGTGGTCAAATGCATATCACTTACCTTTTTAAGCTGGATAACCTGACAAATACAAGGTTTACAAAATACGTGAGCACAGTAAGTAATAACTGGCATGTTCAGAGAATCCAAACATATGGCACATTCCTCATCTGATCCGGAGCTCAAAACCAGCTTTATCTTCTGCACGAGTTTCTCACGCACATCTCCTGGAGTGGAGTCAGCTGGGGATTTGCAAGGAAAAACATGTCAATGTGATGCCCTGTTTACCAAACGCAATGCAGTAAAGAATAAATATTCAGTAGGAGGAACTCTGTACTGCAAATCTACAATAATGGTTAGAATAATCTAAAACCCATATATAAAGAATATATTATATACTATATGTTTACAGCCATACAGTTCTCATAAGAATCCGCTGTAACCGTACACTACAATATTATTGGAGGCTGCTACAAGGTGCCAGTGTACTTTAGCTAGGGGCACGCAGACAAGAGTAGAACTATTAGCAGCACAACACCAACACTAAGGGGCACATACCTTGTCATAAGAGTAGGCTGAATACGGAGTTATTTGTATATTTACATTATGGGTTCAGATTTCGTTCAGCTGAGTACTAAGGATTAGATCGAATTCAAATCTGAAGTGCCGAGATTCAGGCAAATTCAGCACATCTTCCCATGGCCTGACCAATGTCGTCAAGACTTCATCCAGCTACATTTATAGGATATTCTAAGTCCATTTGGCTTTATTTGTTGCAGAAAAGAGGTCAGACTATCTATATAAACTGATTTATACTTCTGCGGGGATCATGTTCTGTTAACTGTATTTCACGTATTTTGCCTGGTACTGTTTTCAAAGGAACAGTTCAGTGTACAAATAAAAACTGGGTAAATAGGTAGGCTGTGCAAAATAAAAAATGTTTCTAATATAGTTAGTTAGCCAAAAATGTAATGTATAAAGGCTGGAGTGACTGGATGTCAGAACACAGTCAGAACACTACTTTGCAACTCTCTAACTCTGAGTTAGTCACCGACTATAAAGGGGGCCACACAGGACATAATTGTTCAGCGAGTTTGCAATTGATCCTCAGCATGCAGCTCAGATTCAGAAGCAACAGTTATGACCCTTGTGCCCCCCCTTAAGTATCTGATTACTGACTGGTAACCAATCAGTGGAAACCAAGAGAGCTGCACATTACATTTTTGCCTAACTATATTAGAAACATTTTTTTATTTTGCACAGCTATCTAATTAACCAGCTTTTATTTTTATACTGAACAATTCCTTTCAAGGAACTCGTTTTTACCCCGTTTTTATTTTCACACTGAACTGTTCCTTTAATATACTCCAATGAAGTAACACACCACACACATTTGGTACACCTGTGCTAATTTGTGTTGTTACACACTGTACTTACTCAGCATTTTTAATCCTTATGGGCATTTAATAAACACACTTTTCTTTTTAATGATGGTTTCAACTGGATTACTATCTATTTGGGTTAATTCAACTGGGGATTAAGTTTTATTTTTGTTTTGTTGGATTTGGCTACGTACTTAGTTGAAGATACCCACCTGGTTCACATATTATATTATGATTAAAGGGGACCAGTCACCCAAAAAAATTATTTCAAATCCTATTTTATCACATTAGTCAAGCAAAATGAACTTTAATTACACTGTATAAATTATTTGAATCTTGTTTCCATCAGTCTGGGAACTCATAATTATAGCAAGCAGGCAGG
Source organism: Xenopus petersii (assembly GCA_038501925.1). Lineage (NCBI taxonomy): Eukaryota > Metazoa > Chordata > Amphibia > Anura > Pipidae > Xenopus > Xenopus petersii. The sequence goes on along the minus strand of CM076680.1, from coordinate 40,771,866 downwards.
AGCCATTTTGTGGACACTGTTATTAAGACAAGCCTTGCATCATGTCAGAATCTTGTTTGTGCACCAGAATGGGGGACCTGATGTCCATCCCCATGCCCTGGCTACACAATTAAATGGTTAAGAGAACTGGGGGAATGTAGGGAGAGCAGTGACATCTAGGAAGTGCCTAATGGAAAGTGAAAGTAATTGCTTGCCCCGCCTCTATGCCTAGGCAGAGAGGAGGGGCAGGCAATATTTGATTGACAGCTGATATTTTTAAATGAGTTTACAACAGCTATGAATGCTTTAATAAAAAAAAAAAAAAAGAAATTGGATTTCATATTTAATTTGAAAAAGGGACTTTTATTATACAGATTTTTATGTCTGGGTGACGGGTCCACTTTAACTATACAGTAGAACCGCCATCTTTTGTTTTTCAGGGGACCAGAAAACAGGGTGTAAAATCCAGGACAATGTAAAATCAGGGCAATGTATTAAGGTGGGACCCATAAACAACAATGTTAAAGGAGGGGAAATTTAAAGTCAGGGGATGTAAAATGTAGGTTCTACTGTATTACCGGTGCTTCTTTTTTGGTAAGTTGGGATGTATTTAGGGTATGCATTCTAGCATCCAAAACTATTTGCTTACCTGTAGAAGCCATAGTAGATAAAGTGCTTGACACAAGATGGGGGTGGCAGCAAAGCTGTCTGAGTCTAAGTAGCACGGCTAAAACATCTGCATAATGTGAGAGTACGGTTCCTTCGTCGACATACCTTAAAATTTAAAAACATGTACAGCAAACAGTAACCAGTTTTTTTGCTAATGTTCAAGGACTATTTCTGTTATGTTTTGTGTAGCTGAGGATGAGGAGAGTATAGCTCATGCAGCCATTACACAATAAGCTTAAACTCTTAACACTCTCAAGCTGTACAGAAAGTCCTGTGTATAAACACCACAATTTCCTTTGCTTCCATTAAGACACGTGTCTTGCTACAAAGTCCGCTTTATATGTGTGAAACTGTACACACTTACAATTCTAATTTTGCTGGTTTCCCTCTAAATAGAAATTGCATCATATCCCTTACCATCTTTACAGTACGAATATAATGCTTGGCTCTGGAGCTACACTCCAGTCACATTCAGCTCTCTTGTAATTTCTACTTTTTTTTTTTTTACACAAAAGTTTTATAGATATTAGAAAAGTTAGATTAAGTTACAAAAAGGTACTTAAAGGAGTGGTTCACCTTTAAGTTAACTTTTAGTATGTTATAGAATGGCCAATTCTGAGCAACTTTTAAATTGGTCTTGCTTTATTTTTTAGAGTTTTTTTTAATTATTTGCCTTTTTCTTAGGTCTCCTTTCAGCTTTCAAATGGGGGTCACTGACCCCCTTGTAAAAAAATAAAAGCTCCGTAAGGCTACATATGTAGTTAGATTTTATTACTCATCTTTCTATTCAGACCCTCTCCTATTCATATTCCAGTCTCTTATTTAAATCAATGCATGGTCTCTAGGGTAATTTGGACCCTAGCAACCACATTGCTGAAATTACAAACTGGAGAGCTGCTGAATAAAAAGCTACAGAAAAAACACAAATAATAAAAAATGAAAACCAATTGCAAATTGTCTCAGAATATCTCTACAGCATACTAAAAGTTAATTTAAAGGCGAACAACCCTTTTAACTATAAGAGACACCTATTCTTACCTGCTGATAACAGCCTTGCCTTCATTCTTCATAGACTCATAGATTTCTCTTTCTTCCTCTGAAAGCTCCACATGCTGGATGAACACTTTACGCTCTGGTAGATCCAGGACAGGCCTTCCTCTGATTTTACTGGTTTTAGTTCTCCTCAGAGTAATATTTTTAATTAAAGCTTGCAATCGCCTAAAATGAATGAACTGTGGTTAGAGTTTTGGGTCATATAAAATCATACAGATAGAGAAATGCAACTGTCAGGCCCATCTCTCTTAGAATGGGTAGTTGTGCCATGTAACATAGGTTCTAGGTGAAAGGTGTTCAGTGTTATATTGCTTCCCATCTCCTCATATGAGTCAGCAATCAAGAAGAAGGGAACTTTAATTCTGCACAGGTCTAATGCCATTCTAATACATTCAGAGTCTGCACAGAATCATGGAATGTCAAGATCCTTTTTTACTATCCAATCACTAAGAGGCACATTTATCAAGGGGCAAATTTCGAATTCATATGAGGTTTTTTAAAACTTTCCTATACTACCATAACGTCGACTAATCAAATTGTATTAATAAAATAACATTTTTCCAACTCGGACGAATTTAAACGGCACGAAAATTCGAAATGAATTTGATCAAACTTTTTCTCTGAAAATAACTCGAATGTCAGGAAGGCTGCAAACATCTCCAAATTGATCCCTGGACCCCTCCCATTGACTTAAACAGCAATTTAGCAGATTTTAGGTGGTGAATAGTCAAATTTGAATTCTTAAAGGGTCAGAGTATGAGAAATCTTGAAAATTTGAATCTTTAAAAAAAAAAAAAAAATACCTTGAATCGAGTTTGGATAACTCCCTAGTCGAATTTGACAATTCCGAACATAAAAAAATGTGACCCTTAATAAATCTGCCCCAAGTCATGAGAAGTAATGGGAGAAATAATGGCCTGGAACAAACACTCTGCATAAAACATTTAATCAACCAAGTAAAATTAGTCCATAAAAATGATATTGCAAATAAAGTGTGGAGGCAATCTCCTCAATAACACCATCATTTTGCCTTTGTTATCCTACCAAAGTCCCCCTTCTTCTCCAGTGGTGACAGGTCGCTGGATTGTTCGGTGCCACCACTCTCTATCGGTGAAGGGTTTTAGTTTTAAGAAACATATTAGAGACCACAAGTCCTTCAGCGAGTTCTGAATAGGAGTACCTGTTTATTAAAAAAAGTGCATTTTGGCTATTAGCAATGGTACTAATACAGCAACCCAAACAGGTCAACTCAAAGAAGTGCAAAATGACAATATGCAAATCTTTCTTTAAAGGGGAACTATCGCAAAAATTTAGAATAAGCATCATACTGAAAAAAGAAATGTTTGTAAATATAATCAAATAAATATTCTGCATTGTTTCTGAAATAATCAAGTTTATTTTCAATATCCCTCTCTCAGCATCTGTTTCTCTTCATTCTGTCTTCTTGCAGCAGTTGGGTGTCAGATAATCATCCACAGTTACATCCTTATATCTTATGGGGGGGGGGGTCCTTTCCTAGCAGATGAATTAGAGCTCACTCAAATAACCGATTTCAGAACAAACAAAAGAACTGCCTTTTGCAAAAATCCTGCATGTAGAGAGACATGATGTCTGGGGATTTTAATAGAGTGATCTCTTATATAATATTTATATGGATTGCATTTAGAAAGTTTCTTATTTCAGTATGCTGAAGCTTATATCAAAATGTTTCCCTTTAATGATAAGCACTTCCAGAAAACATATCTGTGACAAAAATATCCATACATTCAGAATGATGATAACGCATTGTAAGCTAGCTTAGTCTGGCTCTAAAGTACAACTGTCAAAATTTCCCAGAAATGTTTATACTGGAACAGGGGAAGACAGGTTCTGCAAAAAAGACAGAGGAAAAACACTGAAGTAGGGGCCCAGAGTGAATCTAGCATGGAGGTTGGTTGTATTTGACTGACTGCACAGACTAGGGGGCAAAATCTATTGTAATGCCTCACTGTGCAGCCAGTTAGCCCCCTCTTGCTATGCTCTTGTTTGTCAATTTGAAAATTGAATTTTGGCCCAATATTAGTCCCCCGGTGCTCTGCAGCTTCTTAATGGCACTGATCATGTCATGGAACAGGTTCCAGAAGCACAAAACTGATAATCTTATGTAAAACAAAAGTTTTGCACTCGGAAAATCATTTGCCAGCTGTCAGTTAGGGATTAAACATACATAGCATGTACAAATGCACAATCACTCACTAAAATAGTGTTAAAGGGGCTGTTCTCCTTTCATATAATATAGTATGGTGTAGAGCAGGGGTCCCCAACATTTTTCACCTGTGAGCAACATTCAGATGTAAAAAGAGTTGGGGAGCAACACAAGCATGTAACAAGTTCCTGGGGTGCCAAATGAGGGTTGTGATTGGCTATTTGATAGCCCCTATGTGATAGACTGACAGCCTACAGGAGACTCTGTTTGGCAGCACAACTGGTTTTTATGCAACCAAAACTTGCCTCAAGCCTGGAATTCAAAAATAAGCCCCTGCTTTGAGGCCATGAGCTACTGGTTGGGGATCACTGGTGTAGAGAATTACATTCTGAGACAATTTGCAATTGGTTTTCATTTTTTTTATCATTAGTGGTTTTTGAAATATTTAGCTTTTTATTCAGCAGCAATCCAGTTTGCAATTTTAGCAAACCAGTTGCTAGGGTCTAAATTACCCTAGCAATCATGCACTGAATTGCGTAAGAAACTGGAATATAAATAGGAGAGGCCTGAATAGAAAGATAAGTAATAAAAAAGTAGTGATAACAATACATTTGTAGCCTTACAGAGCATTAGGTGGGGTCAGAACATGTTAAGTGAATAAAAAAAAAACTATATAAAATAAATATCAATTGAAAAGTTGCTTGGAACTGGCTAAAACATACTAAAAGTTCATTTAAAGGTGAACCACCACTTTAAGGAACAAAACTGCCTATTTAACGTGTTTACAGCCCTCAGATGCTCGAGCAGGTCTTCACAGAGGGCTGTGATATTACTGCAAGGCTATCTACAAGGCATTTTTGACAAACATCTTTTCTATTACATCCCTATTTTTAATACAATTTGGTCCTTAAAATGATAGTTCATCAGTTATGTGTTGGTTTGACAACTGTGCATTACTGTATATAGCAATGTTATGCTTACAACACATAGAGTGATCATTGCTACTTGCAGCTGGTTAGCAGTATTTATTACTGCCTATTACAGGACAAGATGGACTACTTCCACACAAAAAAAGAAAAACGTTTTTTAGCCGTTTTAAAGCCACTAGTCTGACGTTAGGCTGACATTTAACAAAGGTTTTAAAAGTATTAGGTCTGAAAAGAAAACTCTTCTAACTGCGGAGTATTGTGTTTATGTTACCAGTTAATATCCATCTTCTCTGAGCCTCCAGGCTGAGTACCGCTTGTGTTTGCTGTGCATTTGGATTTCGTATAGTATGCCCTTCATCCAACACCACTCGCAGCCATTTCACTTTGTGCAGAGGGCTCTCACTTCTGCTCTGAAAGAAGAAAAAGTTTGCTTTGAAAATCTCAGTTTAATAAATTTTAACTCCAGGTTGTAACTTAACAAAATGCAATAAGAAGGGGTTTAAGGCAGGATGAGCCAATAAATAAAAGGTAAATGGAACAGTAATTTTAGGAAGGAGGTGCGTAATAAAGAGTGGGTATTTGGGGAATTTTCTACCAGTGGTCTCTGTGCTGCCTCAGAGATCACCTCACCAGAAATACTACAACTCTAACAGGAAGAGGTGTTGAAGCAAAAGAACTCTGTCTGTTAATTGGCTCATGTGACCTAACAAGTATGGTTTATAAGTGTGCACAGTGAATCGTACGATTCCAGGGGGCGGCCCTTATTTTTTAAAACGGCAATTTTCTATTTAGGATTACCCAATGGCACATATTACTACAAAAGTACATTATTATGAAAATGGTTTATTCACATGAAGTAGGGTTTTACACATGAGCTGTTTTATGCAATATCTTTTTATACAGACCTACATTGTTTGGGGGGTTTAGATTTCCTTTAAATTCTGGTGGGATTGAAGCAGCTGAAACCAGCAATTAATGGAGGGCACTCCCTTTATACAAATTTAGCAAAGGGTGCAAGAGTCAAGGCTCTTATCCAAATAGAGCCATTCAATACTCCAAGCCACAAAAGTTACTCTGCACACCACATCATTACTACAGACACTTTAAGGGATTCTGTCATGACTTTTATGGTGTAGTTTTTATTTCTAAATGACACAGTTTACAAATAATTCACTCTACACTAAAACATTTCATCTGACGCTGCTACTCTCAATTACAGCTCATGGCATTTTGTCTGCCCAGACTATATAAACAAACCCAGGGAAAGTGCCAATATACTTACTCCATAATCAGAACTGAGGACACTGTAGGTTGTTACTACAACATCTTGTTCTGACAGGACTTTTGGGTCTTTGGTACGTTCGGGACCATAATAAATATATATATTCAAATGCACCTCTGGCTTTATATGCTGTTCAAACTGATCCTAGGATGAAAAGAAGAGTTAATGAATATTAATGACACAAATACTGTGAGCTATAAGTGGTTCGGAGATTTATCAGTGGGATACAAACACCAGCTCAAAAGATAAAGATACATACACTGTATATGTATATTATATATATATATATAAATGTATATATTATATATATATATATATAAATGTATATTATATATACCCCACAAAGAAAGAGAAGTCAGTGCTTCTGGAACTGTTTCTTCTCTTTCTTTGTGGGGTCCCGCAGTTAGTAAAACAATCAGCTAGAAAATACGGGACTTCTCCACACATCTACATATTTCCTTTTCCTACCTTTTCTTGGAATCAGAGATATTAACAATTGCACTTTGATTCATGAGTGAATTGATCACAATCTGGTGGCACTTTATCACCCTTATTGGTGTTTTAGTTGATTTTTAGTAAATCAACAATCAATTAATGTTAAATGAATTGTTCATGAGTTAGAAATTACAAAGCATACACAATATTTAACAGAAAAATCAATTGTGTCCTAGTTTTACTCTATTTAATGCTATTTAATTAAGGTTAAGCACTAGCACTTTGTGGGACGAATTATTAAGGGGGGAACCAATATATACAGAATCACGAGAATAAATGGTTTAACTGAAATCAAATTATATAGTGATAACATATAACTTTTTGTGTGTTTTTTCTGATCAAAAAGACAGGGATACTTTCTTTCTTTTCTTCTATATAAAAATTTAAATACATACATATATATATATATATATATATATATATATATATATATATTGCAGTAAATGCATTTAGTTATATGAACTTCAGCCCAAGCACAATCTAAAGACACAGAAAAAACAGGCTGTCTGAATAGCCAGATGAAATTCTCCAATAGATCGTTAAGATGCTACGCTTCAACAGAACATCATACATTTTGTCATGAAATCATTTTATCAACAGGATCTAGACATTTGGAGATGTAAGTTTTAAATGACTGGTCTAACAAATTTAACAGCAGATTCTTCAGAGAAGAATAGAAACCTTTCTTTTGGTGTGTATATATATATAGCCATAAACTATAGGAAATACATACAATCCAGTTACTCAGCACAGATAATGGGCATATTATAAGCGTTGTTCTTCGACGCTCTTCTGGTCCAGCCTTTGAAATGGACTGTGAAACTGTGACCCCTGAGAAAGGGAAAATGTACAGTATAATATGTAAATGGGAGTGCAAGTATTAGCACTGCTCATAAGGCACACACATTACATTAATACGTATTACACTGAGGACACATACAGTATTGTAGAAACATGGCTTCCTTTACTGGTACAGCCATCTCATACTATATTTCCTCATAATTTTTTGGAAAGATGAAAAAAGCAGTACCTTTTTTGAGTTTCTGTTTCCTCACTGTAGTTGGGAAGCCAGAAAGAGCATTAGCAAATGCATCATCATCATCATCATGGAGAGTGCATTGGGCTGCAGCTGGATCACAACAAAATGTCATATATTCAATATAAAAGAGATCAAATGGATTTGCTCACTACTAAAACTGCTGTCAGGTGAAAAAATCACTGATGATTTTCACATTTGTGATTTGGGATCCATTATCCAGAAACCTCCGAATTATGGAAAGGCCATCTTCCATAAACTCCATTTTATCCAAATAATCCAAATTTTTAAAAAAGATTTCCTTTTTCTCTGTAATAAAACAATACCTTGTGCTTGATCCCAACTAAGATATAATTTATCCTTATTGGAGGCAAAACCAGCCTATTGGGTTTATTTAATGTTTAAAGGATTTTCTAGTAGACTTAGGGCAGTGACACACCAGGAGATTAATCTCTACCGATAAATTGCTGCTTCTCTGGGCAACTAATCTCCTGCACTCTCCAGTAAAAAGCTTTCCCATAGGCAATAATGTGAATCGCTGGTAGTAAAACCCATGTGTCGCTCCAGTCTCCCAAAATCACTTGAAGTCTCCTCTTGTAGCGATTTTGGGAGACTGGAGCAACACATGGGTTTTACCACCAGCGATTTACATTATTGCCTATGGGAAAGCTACTGGAAAGTGCAGGAGATCAGTTGCCCAGAGAAGCAGCGATTTATCGCTAGTGATTAATCTCCTGGTGTGTCACTGCCCTTAAGGTATGAAGATCCAAATTACGGAAAGATCTGTTATCTGGAAAACCCCAAGTATTCTGGATAACAGGTCCCACACCTGTACTTAGAAAATCTCTCTCATATACCGGTATATGATACATTATCTGGAAACCTGTTATCCAGAAAGCTTTGAATTACAGGAAGGTCTTCTCCCATAGTAGGGATGCACTGAATCCATTATTTGGGATTCGGCCGAATCCGCGAATCCTTGGTAAAAGATATGCAAATTAGGCGCAGGAACGGAAAAAGTGGAAACAATTCTTAAAGGGATACTGTCATGGGAAATTTTTTTTTTTTAAACGAATCAGTTAATAGTGCTGCTCCAGCAGAATTCTGCACTGAAATCCATTTCTCAAAAGAGCAAACAGATTTTTTTATATTCAGTTTTGAAATCTGACATGGGGCTAGACATATTGGTAATTTCCCAGCTGCCCCAAGTCATGTGACTTGTGCTCTGATAAACTTCAATCACTCTTTACTGCTGTACTACAAGTTGGAGTGATATCACCCCCTCCCTTTTCCCCCCCAGCAGCCAAACAAAAGAACAATGGGAAGGTAACCAGATAGCAGCTCCCTAACACAAGATAACAGCTGCCTGGTAGATCTAAGAACAACACTCAATAGTAAAAACCCATATCCCACTGAGACATATTCAGTTACATTGAGAAGGAAAAACAGCAGCCTGCCAGAAAGCATTTCTCTCCTAAAGTGCAGGCACAAGTCACATGACCAGGGGCAGCTGGGAAATTGACAAAATATCTAGCCCCATGTTAGATTTCAAAATTGAATATAAAAAAATCTGTTTGCTCTTTTGAGAAATGGATTTCAGTGCAGAATTCTGCTGGAGTAGCACTATTAACAGATGCGTTTTGAGAAAAACATGTTTTCCGATGACAGGATCCCTTTAATTTGTGATGAAAATTCACGTGATTTCCCTACCTGCCCCTAATTTACATATGCAAATTAGGATTCAGATTCGATTTCGCCAGGCACAAGGATTCGGCCGAATCTGAATCCTGCTGAAAAAGGCCGAATTCGAACCGAATCCTGAATTCGGTGCATCCCTATCCAATACTCTATTTTTACCAAATAATCAAAATTAAAAAACAATTTCCTTTTCCTCTGTAATAATAAAATAGTAGCTTGTGTTTGATCCCAACTAAGATATAATTAATTAGGAATGCACCAAATACACTATTTTGGATTCGGGCCCAGGCAGAAGGAATAGGCTGAATCCGAATCCTGCTTAAAAAGACCGAATCCTGGATTCGGTGCATCCCTATAATTAATCCTTATTGGAGGCAAAACAATCCAAATGGGTTTATTTAATGTTTAAATGATTTTCTACACAGGTCCCAAGCATTCTGGCTAACAGGTATCATACCTGTAATATAAAAGTATTTACTATACAGTATGTACAAAATGTTAAGCAAGTTTAACTTTTAACGGTTTGTTCAAGAACAAACATCAATAAGATAGAAAACTTTCCTCATCTGTAGATGCAGATTTTATTACAGTTTATCCGATCCGCCGTGTAATAAAGGGGGGATTTATCGGAGGCTAAACTCTTTATAAATGAACTCTAAAATGACTGGAAGGCATGTATTGGTTTAATGATCTCAACTGTGTGAGTCTGAGCCAAGGAATGAAAAGCAGTCCTATTTGGATGCAGCATTTGTTAAAGAGTGTGGCATGAGCCCAAATGTGAACTGCAGCCAGTACTGTACGAATAGAAGTATAAACATGTTTAACAGTGTAAGCTTTGAGTAGAGTCACAAAGAGCTCAGTGAACATCAAGTGCTGACAGGAGATGGAGAAAAAGCCTCATCGCTAGAAAGTAGTTAAACAAGGAACATTTGAGAATCCATTTGACAGCCAATGAAAACACAGAACACGGAGAACTCCCAATAGAACTGCTGTTAAATGAGGTATATAGGTATGGGACCTGTTATCCAGAATGCTTGGGACCTGGGGCTTGCCGGATAACAGATCTTTCTGTAATTTGGATTTAAGACTACTAAAAAATAAATAAAAACCAATAGGCAGGTTTTGCTTCCAATAAGGATTAATTATATCTTAGTTTGGATCAAATACAAGCTACTGTTTTATTATCACAGAGAAAAATAAATCATTTTTAAAAACATGTAATATTTAGATAAAATGGAGTCTATAGGAGACGGCCTTTCCTTAATTCAAAACTTTCTGTACAATGGGTTTCCGGATACGGAAATCCCATACCTGTATTATGTGGTCTGCATACTTAGGAGTGACTACTACATATACAAGTATGGGACCTGTTATCCAGAATGCTCCGAACAACAGATCTTTCCGTTAATTTGGATCTCCATACATTAAGGGGCATATTTACTTTGAATTCAAAAAGACCAACCGAATAGAGGTTGAAGTGGTCAGTATTCGAATCGTACGATCGAAAGAACAGCGCCTTCGATCTACTGCGATTCAAAGTTTTCCCTCTCTCAAACTCCACCAATTGCCTCCATATAGGTTCTAGGAGGTCCCCCGTAGGCTAAAACAACACTTCGGCAGCTTTTAGCTGGCGAATGGTCGAACTCAAAGTTTTAAAGAGACAGTACATGATAAATTTCGATATTCGAATTTCAAAGTTTTTTTTCAACTTCGAATCAAAGTTGGACTATTCCCTAGTCGAAGTACACAAAAAATAGCTCGAAATTCGAAGTTTTTTACTTCACAAATTCCCTTCGACCTTTGATAAATCTGCCTCTAAGGCTACTAGAAAATCATGTAAAAATTAAATAAACCCAATAGACTGGTTTGCCTCCAATAAGGATTCATTATTTCTTAGTTTGGATCAAGTACAAGCTACTGTTATATTATTACAGAGAAAAAAGAATTTTTAGAAATTTGGATTATTGGGATAAAAGAATGTCTATGGGGACAACCTTGCCGTAAGTTGAAGCTTTCTGGATAACAGGTTTCCAGGTAATGGATCCCATACCTGTACATGTGAAAGCAATGACAGACTTCAGCTGCTTTCGCTCCTTATTTTTTTAGAAGAATGAAAATGTGTTGCCAAAGTGCCAAAAGCAGACAATAATAGACTAGACAAGCGCTGACACAATCAAACAGCATAAATGACATTGAAGCAAAACATCGGGTGTTTTGGGTGAATTGGAGCTGCAACTGAAGTAGCACCATCTGCCATTGCCCTAAGGGGCCATTATAAACTGACTTTTTTTTCTGTAGAATTGTGGTTGATATAGGAGAACTCCAATTCTGACATACTTTCATTGTAACTTACTGTACAATCAGTGATACTTACTGAGTTGGTCCTGGAAATTACAAACCTTCGTATCCGACTGCACCTTCAGTGACAAATGCCATCAATTAATGGCAAGGGCCAGTGCTGGCTTCTTAATATATACTGAATTTTATAGGGGCTCATTTATCAACACTGGGCAAATTTGCCCATGGGCAGTTACCCATAGCAACCAATCAGTGATTAGTTTTTTAAAGCCAACTGCAAGTGGAACAATGAATGCAACAATCTGATCTGATGGGTCAATGCCCATGGGCAAATTTGCCGGGTGTTGATAAATGACCCCACTGTTTCCTTTCTGTTCCTTGACCGTCAACGTAGATTTCAAAAAGGTTCACCAGCAGTTAAAATTTTCCTTTGGAACATACTGACTGCAGTCTGATTGTGGATGGTCTGTAGAAACTGCCCTAATGAGTGTCATCCACAGACGTTCACCAGAGAACCCTGCAGAGAGTGGTTCCTAAATATACACTCGGGAAACATTGATATTCTGCATTTGTTTTATTTTTCAAAGCATCCATTATGATTTCAGGGTTAAAATAAAATTTTGCATTTGAATCAGTGCCCTTTAAACTCTGGGGCAGCTATCTAGAGAACGGACTACCTTCTCCAGCTTCCCACCAATCCTTCAGAAAAAAAGCAAGATCTAACATAAAGCCTGTGGTTTTTCTGTATAGTTTACCATTAAAGGTTATGTAACTAGCTTTATTATTTTTAATTTACCTTTCACTTTTCTTGGAAGCCACCCTTCATCCTCTTCAGAACCACTACTGTAAGTGTATTTAGCTTTGCTGGCTTTCTGCCTAAGAAAACAAATGTCAAAAAAAGAAGGTTACACTCTACGGCATTTTTTCCACTTTCTGTTCCAGGGAAAAGTTTCAGTATGTGTGTGCGCATACAAGAATGTGTGATAAACCCCTTGTTCTTAATGTGTTCAACGACTATATGGGACAAGAAAACTGGATATAATTATGCACAAAGAATATAACATTTAACAGCATATCTTGCTCTATGAATTACCTTTTAGGCCGACTGCTTGATGCTTTTTGGGACAGAGTTTCACTTTCCTCTTTGCTGTTTGTAGAACGTTCATTTTTCTTGGCTGCTTTAGAGAGAAATAATATGCAGAGTGATGATAAAAACAATATTTTCTATTAGTCCACTATTATCCATTATCCAAAAAGCTCCAAAATATGGCAATGTCCTACCTGAACAAACGATTCACATTTTTTACAGGTTTGCTTTTTTCTTAGCAAGAAGACAGTACCTTATATTTGATGTTGAAAAATCTAGACTATAAATATGTGTATGGCAAAACAATCCTCATGTTTAAATGTCTGTTAGTAGCTTTGATGCTGGTGTACTTATTGCTGCCACTTATTTGGAAAACCTGGAGTAGCAGCCTACTGCCAATGTATATTAGGCAGGACAATTATACAACCTTGCTTGAAACTCCAGTTAAGAAGGCACACATTTAGGAAACCAATGCAATAAGTATAAGGTTATGTCAAAAAGTGCTATATCTGTTACTGAACTGCAAAAGATGGCAGATGCGCTCTGAATGTATGCGGCCACAATGTAGGAGTAGTACTTATCTGGCACCTTCATCTGATGCACACATCAAGGTCAAAGCACATCAGATACATTCTGGCCACTGAAAATTGTGCATAGGACCTGTAGTCAATGCAGATCACTTTAAATGCACAGAAGCTCAGAAGCCATGAGTTTAGGGGCCTATTTATCATGCTGTGTTAAAAAAAGCAACCAAATACACAACACATGACCAGGCATCATAGTGTAAAAAACAGTGTACTTTTCAAGCTATGCATTGACTTTCAGAAGTTGTGTACCACTCAGTAAAACCCCAGTTCAAACAGAAGCAGCTACTTGAAAATGCTGTGAAAATATGAAGTTCAACCATTGAAGGTTATTTTTCAACACAAAAACTCATTTGCGGCTTGATTTATTCCCATTGCCTTTACGCTAAGGCAAATCCAGTAATCAGGCAGTGTAATACACACCTTGATAAATTTGGCATTTCTGTGTTAATCATTTTATACAGTATGTTGTATTGTAAATGGTTAAATCCAGCGATCCCATAACCCCCTGGCAAACTCCTCAAGACCTTACCTTTAAACTGTTTTTGTGACAGATTAGGCTTTGATAAATCACTTTCCACTGACATTTGCTGTTCCTGAACATCAAAAGAAACGTGCACAGTTCTTAGTACAAAACATTCTGAATTTGTGAACATAAATGATGATGTATAATGTAAATGAATATTCTTATTATGAACTGCTGACAATAGAGGTTAAGAGGAAAGAACAAATAATAAAATAGGTGGCTGTATACATACAGTTTGTATAATAAAGTAAATAAGGTGTCACTGGCTTAAAGCAAATTGTCTGTTTTTGCATAGAGCACATATTACTAGATAAGCATTAAGATTAGCAGGAAGCATTAACATTCATTTTAGGCTCTTAGTTGTTGAGCTCTTATTTACATGAAGAAGTGGTGATGATTAAGTAAGGCTGTGTTTCAACAAGCGCATTGTACTTGCATTTACTACAATGCAATGGACCCTAGGACTTAGGGCAAAATGCGACGGTATAAGTTTGGGATGTAGATACAAAAAACAATATTGCAGGTTTGGATCTTCATACCTTAAGGGGGTTATTTATCAAAGGCCGAATTTATCTCAATATTTTCTGCTACAAACTCCGATCAAATCCGCTCGGGTTTTTCTACGCTTATTTGTTATTAAATTTTCCTGAAAATTTGCTTTGCAGGTAAAAATCTGATTGTCACAATTTTTCCGGATTTTTTCATCCGATTTCACGATTTATTTTTAATTTTCACCTGAAAATTCTGAAAACTTCAAGGTATTGCATGAAACCCAACGCACCAAAAAATCATTGGGACTTCTCCCATTGACTTATAGCGACCTTCACAGGTCTGAGATGCCGGATTTTCAGATACTGACTTTTCCATCCTCAGGGTTTAATAAATCCCGAAAAATTTGTGCTTTTTTAAAAGTCTGAATTTATAACAAAACAAAACAAAAAATCACAAATTTTTGTGATTTTTGTATTCAGAGTTTAGTAAATAACCCCCAAGTCTACCTCTTTAATATTAAACTTCCATTACATAAAATACTCACTTGCTTCCTTTTTTCAGTTGGCAATGGACGACCATCATAAAAGTTGGTAAGGATAAGTGCTATGACTGACAGAGTTTTACCCTACAATGACAGATACATAAATAGATCTATGAGTCAAATCCACTTCCGAAAGGGTCAAATGTAGACAGTCTTGCTTCATCATAAAGAAGGCAAGTTTCTTAGCATTAACTACCTCTGCAATATCAAATGCAAATATACAAAAAGCACCTGATAAAGATGCCTTTATTGCAACATAGTGAGCACTTTGAAAAAGTCTGTTAAGACACCAGAAACTTGCATTTTTACCCTGCTATATAGTGGCATGACTTTATAATAAAGACATTTTTATGAACTGCTTCTCTAACTGCTTGTTCCACTCAGTTACATCCTGGCACTGTCTAGGACAGAGTAATATTTGAAACCCTGAATGTATATATACTGGTTCTAGCTAAAGCAAACTTGTGCAATGTTATCTGATATGAAATGGACTAGTACACTTATTAAAATGGAAAGGGAAGATCATAATATGCAAAGTGAAAAAAATTCCGTACAAATTGTTAAACTTCTGGAACTCTACTGTTATTTAGTTTCAGCTTGGAATAGGATCAAGTGGGATCTGTCTGTGATAGAAATACATACCAGGCCCATGTCATCTGCCAAAATCCCTCCTCTCACATTCTCTGGCTTTTGTTTTTCTGCAAAATTGGTCAGAGTATTGTAATACAGATGATTTCTCTCTTCCCAGAAAGGAGGCAATTCTTTAGTGTTCTCGCGTGAAACCATCCAAGACAACGCTTGCTTTTGGTGAGAAAGCAATTTTGTTCCTACCACCTGCCAGAAAATAATAACAAAAGAAACAAAGTTAAACTTTTTTAGCTTGAATCGAGTTTTTCTAATTTGAATCTAATTCAATTAGTTTTCAGGTCGATTCAATTAGCCCAACCAGACAATCGGGAAGCACTAATAAACAGCGTTGTCCAATTTGATACCATGTGGAATACATAAAAGGGCGTGCCAGGTAATGTGACACAGCAAGAAAGATGAAACCTTAAAAGGGTTGTTTCACCTTTAAGTTAACTTTAGTTATGATATAGACAGTGATAGTCTGAGACAATTTGCAATTGGTTTTCATTTTTATTATTAGTGGGTTTTTTTTTTTATATTTAGCTTTTTACTCAGCAGCTATCTTTCTAGGGTCCAAATTAACTTAGCAAACATGCATTGATTTGAATATTTGAATAAGAGAGACTGGAATATGAATAGAAGTGGGCCTGGATAGAAAGATAAGCAATCAAAAGAAGCAACAATAAATTGCTTGCTTTACAGAGCATTTGTTTTTAGATGGGGCCCCCATTTGAAAGTTGGAAAGAGTCAGAAGAAAAAGGCAAATCATGAAAAATATAAAAACAATAAAAGTTAATGTTAAGGTGAACTTCCCCTTTAAACTAATTGCCTCTTCAGACTAGAAGAAAAGAACTTTCATTTGAAGCAACGTAGGGGGTTCTTCACAGTCAGGACAGTGAGGTTGTGGAATGCACTGCCGGGTGATGTTGTGATGCTGATTCAGTTAATGCCTTTAAGAATGGCTTGGATGATTTATTGGACAGACATAATATCAAAGGCTATTGTGATACTAAGCTCTATAGTTAGTATAGATATGGGTATATATAATTTATGTGAAAGTAGGGAGGGGTGTGTGTATGGATGCTGGGTTTTCATTTGGAGGGGTTGTCTTGTCTATGTAACTGTAGGCATTCTGTATATATGTATACTTCATGTATGAATAGTATGACTACTGTATGTATGTATGTATAAATGGTCTATGGAGGAACAAAAGAGAACCATAACATGACCTATGATTTTTGTGGGGGGGCTCGGGACATTTCTAACAAATAAAGAATAAAAATAATCAACTTCTCTACCACCATTCAGTAATTTATTATAATTAAAAACAAGATGAAGTTTACCTCTGCAGGTTCTAGCTCTTGTGTTTTGTCATCTTCTTTTAGATCTTCAAACAATTTGTCAAATTCAGTTTTTAGCTAGGACAAAATAGTGATAATGAATACAGTTGGCCGGAAACATTTTCAATCCAATCAGCCACACATATGCACCTATTTTCTTGAGCCAGGAAATTAGTATACAGATACTGGAAAACCCCTCAAAGTAAACTGCTTTCACGGTCACAGACATCTAAATATCATTCTTTATAAGATACAATCTAATCACAGATTGGTTTCTATAGGTTAATATCCAAGTGTAAACTTGCAAAGCTTTGGTAAAAAAAAGTCCAACTATCCCCTTACTTACCAGCAATGTAGAAACAATGTCACCAACACCAAAGTTATAGAATGTCAATAAAAAATAAAAATTGCATGTGCCAGCCATATCTCCATTATTTCTATTTATACAACCAGGACACTTGTTTAGCTCAACTAAGTTGGAATACTAACTTGTTCAGTAGTCATTTGCATAGCTGGAAGAGTCGGAGCCCTAAAGCTAGGGCCAGCTCTCTCTGACTTAGATTTTGATGATCCATAACCAAGCTGTGAGCCTTGAAATAAATTAAAAAAAAAAATAAAGAAAAATTAATCCTACATTTGGAACACTTTCACGGTCTTCAAACTTATGACACACACTATAGTGAGTAATTCTTGATTATAGTGATAAAAGCATTGGTTTGTGTGCCTATTTATTTGCACTGTGGCAACAATGACAGTTTGAAAACTGCCCCCTACTCCAGTTGGCAGGTTGTCCAAATGAAGTAGCCAGATCCAGGGGAGGGAATGTCAAATGCTTGTTGATCCTGTTTCTGCCTTTTGCTCCAGGCAACAGAAGTGAAGGCACATTTGAGGTTTGTGAGCAGATAAAGTGGAGGAAGGGGCAAGTATAGAGTTTCAACCACTTTTTGTTCATACCGACAATAACGTTAGTGATGCAAGATTCTATAAATCTTCATCGGGCAGAACTGTTTTAAGTGGGGTTTTGCCAAATGAGCATGGGTGTGTGGGTATAATACAGGTATGGGATCTGTTATCTGGAAACCAGTTATCCAGAAAGCTCTGAAATACTTAGACTCCATTTTATCAAAAAAATCCAAATTTTTAAAAATGATTTCCTTTTTCTTTGTCATAATAAAACAGTTGCTTGTACTTGATCCAAACTAATATATATATATATATATATATATATATACACACACACACACACACACACACACACACACACACACACACACACACACACACACACACACACACACAAGACGGGGGAATTGTGGAGGAAAAGTGGAGGAAAAGTTGTGCAGGCCACACTTTATCCACAGATTCCTGCCCCCCTTAGTGGAGTGAACAGTTTCTAAGTGCCCATGAGGCCCTTCTAGAAACTGTTTCAAGGTTATGTGTAACATCTGCCGAGTAGGTTCTTATCAGTGTACTGTATTGTTTTTGTATTCTTGTGCCTAGGAGAATAGTCCCTGAGCTAATCTACAGCTATAATCCCCATATGATTTAACTGGACACTGAAACATTCTGCTCATCACTACCTTGTACTCCCTATCACCTCCCTTCCCATGATCAGAGGGTATATAATGTCTAGTCAATCACCTCGGAGTTCCATTTAGGGATGCACCGAATCCACTATTTTGGAATTGGCTTTGTGTTTTTATATGGAACTCCTCGGTAATTTAAAACCTCCTTATATTTTACAATTGGGGGTACTTTATATCAAAAGGTATCAAAAGCATATGGTGTTTTTGGACATTGTTGCATGCTGAATTTTTTAAGTAAAGTACCAAAGCACCCTTGTCACTCCCATACAATTAAATACAAAAATCCCAGAAAGCTTTTGTTGCCTCTTACTAATGTATGCTATTTACAAGTTGTTTAGAAGTCTCTCGCTCCCATTGCTGCCTCTGGTGTTTGTCTTATGTCATAATGTATTTGCTGTTGGAAAAAATATCTAATCTGCCCAGTATTGCCCTTTTTGTCTAAGCAGCATCCAACTTTCAACATGTGTGTAGTGAGCATGTGTATTGCTATTCATTGTGTGCATTCATTTTGTAGATGTTATTACTTATGGGTGCCTCCATTATAGCTATTTTTGAATATGGATATTGTGGGTAGGCAAGAAAATTATCTTTGCAGTCCCAGAAAGCCTGCAAAGATAATTGGATTACTGCAAGCACTCAGAATTTACAGGGTTAATCAACTGTTCTGCTGACAGTAAGCTGCTTTCAGTAAGAGCCTGGTGGATTTGGGAGTGTTAAAGTACCTCCAGGTGTCACTTAGTCATTGATATGTAATAAACATGAACACAATCAACACATATAAATATGTTTGAGGTTATTATCATAATTATTAACACATTTGTTTAATAACATACACAACCAAACTATTGCTCACGCAATAATATGGATTCTCAAATTTTGAGAAAAACTTGCAGAATCAACTCCAAACAGCCTGCAGGCGTTTTTTTTAACAAATAGTGGATATGCCAAATACTAAGACACTCTATTTGTAAATACTAACAATTTTTTAATTAATATTAGTCAGTATGCAAACTGGTATATATTTACAGTTTTTTTAATATAGTGCTGTTATGTAGTCTGCACTGCACTTTGAAACAATACAATAATAGAACAGACAGGTATCAATGCAATAACAGAATATAAGTACAAAAATACAATTATATTCCATATTAAATTCTAAGAGCCAGTTTGAAATTGATGTGAAAAGCTCCTAATTTAATCCCAGATTTTTCCATGGAGTCAGAAGCAATTAAATGAAAAAAACTTATATTGCCGTTTATATAAAACGGCTATGGGGAAACAACAGATTGTAAGCTGTATGGGGCTTACAGTGATCAAGAGTTTGTCTTTAAGTTTAGCTCTGAAGATGAAAAAAATACACGTTTTGCAGTATTGCATTGTGAAATTGAGGGATTACTTTTGTCAATATTAGAAGAAAGTCAACAGGTCATGACTGTTATGTTAATATAAATCGGAAAACAACATGGAAGAGTTAAAGATAACCCCATGATAAGTCTGAGTAAAAATTAGTATTCGTTTTGATAACTGATGAAATAAAAAGTACTTTATGGTGGACTTTTGCCCCCTAGAATGAATACCATGTAGAAGAGCAGTAATGTAGTCTTTTATTATTCCTGTATTTACAGTCAGAAATGTGAAATGGGGGCATCGGTTGATTTAACATACCAATAAAAATCTTGACCAGTTACTTCCTCAGCATTTACCAATACTCACTGTTTGGAATGGGGCCCAGTCTGAAGCCATGTTTCATCAGGTGATCTAAAACAGCCTGTTTATTTTCTGCTCTTCCCCAAAAGCTCAAATTTACCGGCATGGTAAAGACATTTTGAGCACCGTACGGTACCACCCTAAAACAACCAAGGAAAAAAAATTAAACATTCTATTGAATACTGTTTTAAGCCCATGGCACATATCCAGCATACTGTATGTTTTCAGTACATTGCCGAAGCACCTGACTATCCCTGATGCTTTTCAGGTGCCTTAAGCCCAATATAAACAGAAAGCTGTACATTCATTTTACCAAGACGTAAGAGTGTTTAATATTGCAGACTTTACAAAATTCTGAAAAAACTCTAAAAACAATATGATAATGGAAAATAGGATTGAACTGAATTCAGAATTTAATTTGGATTTCCGAGTTTTCCAGAGATTCTTCAGTCTGAAATTTCAGCAGCTATCTAGTTGGTAGGGTCAAGTTTACTTTAGCAACCGGGCAGTGACTTGAATGACAAACTGGAATATAAATCATGGGTGGCCTGAATAGAAAGATTAGTATTAAAAATTAGCAATAACAACAGTTCTTTGGTTGCCAGGGTCTGTGACCCCTATTTGAGCTCTGGAAAGAGGCAGAAGAGGAAGGAAGATAATTCAGATACTATAAAAAATGAAAGCCAATTGAAAAGTTGCTAAGAATAGACCATGATATAACAGTTAAGCCCTTTAAAGGGTAACTTTAAATGTCACTAAACTCTGGATTGTTTTCAAATTTCAATATACAAATTAAGGTTCGGATTCAATTCACAAATTCAATAGGTTCCATAGCATTTTGTCACTTTTCTGATTTAGACACTTACCCTTCAATTTTTGCCATTTTCTGGTCCATAATATGAGCCAAAGCCGCAGCCAGTTCTTTCTTGATGTGGCCAACTTGCTCTCCATTTACATTATTAATTTTAACTGCATTTCTGTCGTATTGATTGTTGGGCTCCCTTTGAAGAGCAACCATTTCATTATTATTAACCTAAAATGATAAAGTGTTATTATAACCAATGGGGGGGGGGGGTGCAGTCAAAAATGCAAATCAGTATTATGCCCTAAGACATTGTTTTCCAACTTTTGGGTGTAAGAAGTGCCTGAAACCATGTCTACCACCTCACTGACTTCATGGGAACAGCCTGACTTAGCTAGTACAAGCCTAGAAATACTCTAATGCACATTGTTAGCAGATGAACCAGCTGTACATTTGGAGGGGTAGGGGAATACAGATGTACTATTATTCATAACTTAGGTTCAATTTCAATCAATTTCTTGATTTACAATCAGGGTTTACAACTATCTGCCGACCCAAAATTCTTCCCCATAGTCAGCTGTCAAAGGAGGATTCAGAAGCTAAAAAACACAACAGCAGCAGCAAAAAAATATATATAATTATAATCAGTTATGTATCTCTGAGGATGGGGAAAACATGGGCCTACACAAAAGATGTACTGCATCCACATATTTATTTATGGTAGTTTAGATACTGTTTTCTACATAAGCCAAAATCAATGAAAACAATTATTTTTCACAGTTTATTAAGTCCCTGGTTGGACTAATGCACTTGCACTTTAAGTATTTTAATTAATTTATTATTTTTTAACACCTATGCACTTTAAGTAGTGGATTAATTGTAAAGGAATGAAATAATGGCAGAAATGTTTTGATTTAGTCTGTCCTTCATAACACGTTAATGAATTAGCACGGAAGTAGTGCCTTAACTTAACAATTATAATCTGGTAACTCATTACTTTTAATTAATTGAGCTATTCACTATTTATATTTTTAAAGAGCACGTATCATCAATTAATTAAAAGTATCTAGCAAGTGGATGAATTTTGAATTTGATTTTTAGAAGTGAACCATCGAATTATTAGTCAGAAGAGGGTTTTTTTCTTTTCTTTTTTCTTTATTTATAAATTGTACTGATTGAATTAGACCTCTCTATCGACTGAAGCGATAAATTGGTATTAAGAGTATCTTTTCTTTCGTCCAAAATGAATTACATCATGTCAAAAAGGGCAGTATATTTTGCTTTAATACATTTAAAGACACTGTCATCAGTGATAAATTGTGCTCCCCCACAATAAAAGTGCCTGAAAATTACTCTTTATTATGGCAAATGGGAATTGCAGTGGATAAAACTTTCCAATTCCACATGCCTTTGTAAATTTTCATGCAATTCAAATGTTTTACCCAGAAAAATCCCAGCTTTCTGTAATTAATAGGTACTGTATATGGGCCCTTTGTAGTCGATGATTGCCATTGCAACACAGAGCACCATGTGTCATCAACAACATATATATATATATATATATATATATATATATATATATATCTATATCTATATCTATATCTATATACACACTTTTACATAAATGACATAATAGCACACTTACTACTCCACTGTAATAGCGCAAGCCAACCACATTTCCCCTCAGCATTCCAAACAAGACTGCAGAATCGAAATCGTCCTCTGCTGATGAAGAGGTATCGTCAGCTGATATGTCATCTTGCTCCAGATGGAAAAAAACATTAGGAGAAGAAAACTGCGAGTGGTTTGTTGTTCTTCCATACTGTGCCAACTGCAAAAAATGCCAGCTAGAGCTTCTGTAGGAAAAATTAATTGCTATATGAAAAGTAATAATATACAATGTAACAAACTAACGATTAATTTACCTAATACCGGTATGCAGGAACAAAAAAGCATATATGATATATTTTTTGTAAGAGTTTATTTTTCTTTATTTAAGGCAAAGATACACTAGGCAATTAATCGTCCACATTAAATCCTTGCTATGGCAGTAGAATAATCTCTTGCAAATGCTTTCCCACCATGGAAAATGTGAATTGCTGCTGGGAAAACATATGCAGTGCTCTGTTTTTCTGAAGTTGCCCAAAATATCCATTACAAATAGGGTTGCCACCTGGCTGGTATTTTACGGACCTGGTTGGTAAAAATTATGGTTGATCCCAATGTCATAATAGGGAAAAAATATAAATATATAAAGGAAAGCCAGTATTTTTTTCCAGAAAAGGTGGCAATCCTAATTACAAATCAGCACTGCTAGAGGAAGTACACTGAAGGACAAAAAGCTAGTGTGCTCTAAACTGCCTCGTGTCTGAAAGTAAAAATATTAATGACTTCTGCCTGTCATGTAGCCCTATAAGTTTAATAGCACTTGCACTATTTCCTGAACAGACAAGCAAGCAAGATGTTTTAATCAGTAGTGCCAGGCAGCCACACCAAAGCTTTGCTTACTAGATAGCGCCGTTTATACCAGCTGAGCATATATTGAACTCTAAACTATTGCTGGATCAGGGGAAACCATGGAAAAGACCAGAAATAAAACAAAATTGGTATTTTTTTTTTTTATACATTTATAGTATGTATCCTTTTATCCAACCCATACAAATAATTTACTGGCAACAAACATTGTTTTATATGCTGAAAGTTGTATTCTATGGTTCTGGATTTGACCAATGTTCTGTTATCTACTATGTAAATATTTCATCCTATAGCACAATTGCAGCTGTCCCATGACGTCACAGCTGCTTCTGAAGACTGTATTAGTAAAGTTATTTTGTTTTCTGGGTTTTAAAAGCAGAGGCAAATCAAATTACTAGTCCACTGAGAAGCCTTTGTATAGGGAGCCTTAGCTCAGAGCATGACAACGTCTCCAGCAGGGGATACGGCAGTAGTTGTTTACACAGAGGCTTTTCAGGGGGCTGACAATTTGTTTTGACACTGCTCTTAAGGGCAGAGACACATGCTCAGATTCGGGTAGATTAGTTGCCCGGCGACAACTCTCTTCTTCAGGGCAACTAATCTCCCCGAACTGACTTCCCGCAGGCTAGAATGTATATCGCCGACGGGATGGCACTTGAACCGCTTGAAGTTGCCTGACATTTCCTCATGAGGCAACTTCGGAAAACGAAGCACTCGGAGTGCCATCCCGCCGGTGATTTACATTCTAGCCGGCGGGAAGTCAGTTCCGGGAGATTAGTCACCCCAAGAAGAGCAGATTTGTCGCCGGGTGACTAATCTCCCTGAATCTGAGTGTGTCTCTACCCAGAAAGAAGAATGCAACTTTACTTTAACTTTTGGGATTTGTCCTGTTACGACCTTGTTATGTCTGTGAAGAATTGTTATTTTGAAACCCCTCCAGCAATCGCTGCTACAGGCTTCAATGTAATAAAGACAGTGAGAATCATTTATAAAAACTGGGCAAATTTGCACCTGGGCAGTAACCCATAGCAACCAATCAGTGATGAGTTTTTTTTTAAGCCAGCTGCACATTAATCAGTGAAAGCAAACATCTGGTTGGTTGCTATGTGTTATTATCTAGGTGCACATTTGCCCAGTGACTCATA
This sequence comes from Xenopus petersii, assembly GCA_038501925.1. Taxonomy (NCBI): domain Eukaryota; kingdom Metazoa; phylum Chordata; class Amphibia; order Anura; family Pipidae; genus Xenopus; species Xenopus petersii. The sequence continues at coordinate 40,747,330 of CM076680.1, read as the reverse complement.
CCTCCTAAGTGTCCAGCATTAGGCGGGACAGTCCCGATTTTACCTGCCTGTCCCGCTGTTCCAGAAAGCAGGTGAAAATTTCCCGCTGTTCGGATCGTCCATGCTTCTTCCGGGTTTTCTCGGAAGTTTCCGGAGCGGAGGAGGAGGGAGCAGTCGTCTCCTTCGGCTCTTTCCGGCTTGCTTGCTTGCTTCTTCCGCTCACGCTGTAGATTGATTCTCTCCTTCCGGTGGGTGGTGCTTAACCAGTGACGTCAGTCTTCTCTCTGCACCAGGACTTCACGCTAGCAGCCGATCGGATCGGCTTTCTGGAGGATGTGTCAGCAGCTTGACAGATGATCACTACGGAACGCATTTTAGGACATGCTGAAGGAGACAACTGTTCCCTCCTCCGCTGCTCCGGAAACTTCCGAGAAAACCCGGAAGAAGCAAGGAAGTTCCGAACAGCGGGACATGTTCGTCTGCTATCTGGGACGGCGGGACAAACAGGTAAAATCAGGACACTTGGCAGGTATTAGTCACTGTAGTTGTGCCAATGTAAGTATAGCTGCACATGTACACATTGATTTACCCACGCACAGACGAGGGTCGAGTTCATTTAACAAACTAACAGTTCTTATAACTAATGTAATATATACCCTATATATGTAGATATATCTATATACTGGACCGAAAAGCTACATAACATATAAAGTGAAAAAGTGGTAATTTATGATGTTTCAATCTTCAGAAAGGTCTCTGCTGACACCGAAACACCATTTTAGTAAATTGCCACTATTTCACTTTGCCACTAGTTAAAGGAAAACTATACTCCCCAAATGAATACAGTTTATATCAAATTAAGCGGCATATTGAATCTTATCAAACTGGAATATATATTTAAGTAAGTCTTGCCCTTTTACTTCTCTTGCCTTGAACCACCATTTCGTGATGGTCTGTGTGCTGCCTTAGAGATCAGCTGACCAGAAATACTACAACAAAGGAAGAAGTGAAAAGACAGAACTCTGTCTGTTGACACATGTAATCTAACATGTATGGTTTGTTTGTGTGCACCGATCCCAAGGGGTGGCCCCTTTTTTTTTTTTTTTTTTTTACTTATGAGCTGTTTTAGTCAATATGTTTTTTACAGAGACCTACATTGTTTGGAGGGGTATAGTTTTCCTTTAACTAGTGGGAATTGTCTCGGTTGGCAAATAACTGTAGCACTAATCTCTGCTTTGTATTATTCTAGATACCAAGTACCGCTTCATGGTCAGTCTGAAAGCTCACTGTCAGTAGACATACGGATGTCCATTTGAGGATTCAGCAAACTGGGACTCACAATTTACCAACTTGTGTTTAAAGAAGCAAAACAGGAATAGAAGATGGTGCGGCTGTACAACTGCCACCCGTTCGGTTCCCAGCGAATTGTGCCTACTAAGCAGGCTCCAGATTTGTTCTGCTGTGGCCGGGATAGTGTATTTGTGATTAGTGCTGGAGGGTGTAAAGTGGAGGTATTTACAGTGTGCCAAAACCTGTGCCAACCTTTGTGCAGCTTTAGCACCCTAGGGAAAGTTCTACATATGGCCTACAATGATGTTGGTAAGTGATATATGTTTTTAAATTCTGGGAAATTCTGCAGCAAATCAATTGGTCCTTACAGATATTAGGGCAAATAGCCCACCAGAGTCATGGTCCTAGGTGTAACATTCAATATGCACACCAGTTCCTCATGTGACCTTGCACTTTACCCTGTGATCCGATTTGAATGAATTGTTGCTGTACCTCTACCTCAATATAGTTGTTGTGCTACACAGATATGCCCTGACATGTTTTCCATAGCAGGGTGGTAAAAGCCCCAGAATATTGCACAAAAGGGGATTTATACACACACTCAAGGGATTCAATTGCTTAACCGTACATTACAATGGTTGCGCCACGTCATATATATTCTTTCCTTCTGTTGCAGTTTTACACCCTGCTTTGCAGTGATATGGAGTTATATTGGTTTTGCTACATGCTTTCAGGTCACCTCTACACAAAAGGAATAGTATGGGCAATGGCATGCATGACTGTTATGTGTACCTAATAGGGATGCACCGAATCCACTATTTTGGATTCGGCCGAACCCCGATTTTTTTTTTTTTTTTTTGCAAAAAATTTGGCCGAATACCAAACCGAATCGGAATCCTAATTTGCATATGGCAATTAGGGATGGGAAGCAGAAATCATTTTTTACTTCCTTGTTTTGTGACAAAAAGTCACGTGACTTCCCTCTTCGTCCCTAATTTGCATATGCAAATAAGGACTCGGATTTGATTCGGCTTTGCAGAAGGATTCGGCTGAATCCTTCTGAAAAAGGCAGATTCCTGGCCGAATCCCAAACCGAATCCTGGATTCGGTGCATCCCTATTACCTAATTACATAAAACAGCCATGATGTCAAAGTGTGTTTTATATATATATATATATATATATATATATATATATATATAGAGGTTGGAAGGATCAGCACACTCCATTTTGCGATGAAAAAAGTGTTTTTTTATTTAAACACACATAACTCCTATATATATATATATATATATATATATATATATATATACAGCTTTTTTGACAACACAACCCATATATATTTCAGGGAGTCAAGCATGAGATACAAGTCGACACAACAATAACCTTTTTTAATGTAAATCATCTCAGCCTTAAGTGTTTTTTGCTTTACCTAGCACTTATTCATAGATGAAAAGCACTCAAAACTTGACTTAAAAGGTAGGACAGGCTATAAAAGTACTGAAGCAATGAGCTGATATGGAACACAGATAGCGGGGGGAAAAGTCATTAATGTTGTTAAGGATTGTTTGATATTTCAAATATCACAATTATGGCAATATCATAATAATAAGGCAGTTTCCCAGTTATGATTAAGCTGGGAGCATAATTAGTGTAATTAGTACAGGTTAGCTGCTTTTGTGTATGGAAGCAGGTATCTGAGTTTGGGTAAGCGTCTCTTAATGAAACACTCCAGGAGTACATGGCTATGGTTTGAAATGCAATTCTTTATGAAAGGTTAGCCTTTAGATCACATTCAAATATTTTTAATTATTGACTTGTAATATTACAGTTCTTCTCTGTATAAATGCATTACATTTGTTTACCTTAGGTGATTATTTGGTCACTATTGAAGAAAAAAATAACGTTTCATCCCTCCGGGCTTATGTCAATTGGAGATGTTCTTCCAGCGAAAATCCCCGTGTGAGCGTGCGAATGGTTGGATTGAAACTGAAATCTCCGCATATAGGTGCCTCAAAGGATCAGATGGAAATTATTGAAATGCCTCTTTCTGAGCCTCCGCTCTGCATTTCCTGCTGCCCTGTACAAGGAGACCTTCTTGTGGGATGCAAGAGCAAATTAATCATCTTTCATTTAAAGAACATTTTCATCCAGGACTCCTTAGTTCTTGATTTTGATGGTGATCTTATACTGCATGTGACTGGGATTGTCCCAGTTCAGGCTTCATTTTGTGCTGGATATATTGGCATTATGAATGACCTAGAAGTCTTAGTAATGAAGCTTGTATCCACATCATCAGAAACCCCGTTAACTACACATCAGGATATGAGTGAATTGGAAACCTTTCAGGAGAAAGGTAAAGAGGCTGCTGCTGTAGGCCATGTAGTAAATTCTAATATCATAACAAAGGGCTGATAGATTAAAAACATTTACTGACTTTTGTTCAGTGATTTAATCAGTGTGAAATACTGAATCAGACTTTTCAATCCAGTTAATTGTTGCCCCTCCCCCCTGCAGTATATACAGTTGCACTGAGGGTGATCTATTCACCCATGGCAATTGATAGCACAGGCCATAGTGCCAAAATATATAAAGGAATAGTTCAGTGTAAAAATAAAAACTGGATAAATAGATTAGTTAGCCAAAATGTAATGTATAAAGGCTGGAGGGACTGGATGTCTAACATAACAGAATGTAACACAACTTCCTGCTTTTCAGCTCTTTAACTCTGATTTAGTCACTTTAAGGGGGGCCACATGGGACATAACTTTTCAGTGAGTTTGTCATTGATCATTAGCACGCAGCTCAGATATAAGAGCAAACAGTTATGACCCATATGGCTCCCGCTCAAGTCACTGATTGGTTACTGCCTGGTAACCAATCAGTGTAAACCAAGAGAGCTGCAAAGCAGGAAGTAGTGTTCTGGCTATTATGTTAGACATCCAGTCACTCCAGCCTTTATACATTACATTTTTGGCTAACTTAACTATATTAGAAATATTTTTTAAACTGAACAATTTCTTTAAACTCACACCAGCGAGCTCGGATCAATTTTTAAAAGTAGCAGTAACAAATACACCCACACTTGCAGGCAATTGCTATAGAATTCAAGGGAGCTGTGCTGGTAACAAAATGTGTCATTTCATATATACTATGATATAAATGTTTATGCACTGGGTGAAGTAGAAAGATGCAAACTGTATCAGTGAGGAGCAGCCTCTGGTAATCCATAGTATTTTCCATGGTATTTTCAGTGCCTGTATTGGTAACTGTGAACAAATGTCTGATATACCACATTACTAAGCCACAGTATATTGTACTAGTATATGCCATAGTCCTGTGTTTGTATCAATAGATGTTATTATGTAGGAATTTATTGACAATTATTGTCGTCTTCACAGTTACTCTCTCCACTTCAGCATCTCAACTTCCGGAGTCTAGTGACTTTGTCATTTGCCAGAGACCCATGGAACTAATAGGTGAGGAGTGTAAAATGTGTGGCATAGGGATAAGCCCAGAATCAACAGGTCTATCATCGGATTTCCAAAATTGTACTCGAGTATGCCACTTGCTCTACAGGTAATGGATGAATAACTGTTATAAATGCAATATCCTGTTACCCTTTGTGTGTTTTATAGGGCTCTGGGAAGGAAAGGGGGGATCGCCGACCCTGCAACTGTTCTAAATTGATACATTTAGTTGATCCATTTCTTATCTTTGTCCCTGCTGAGCAGGGGGTGGTTAAAGGGGTGGTTCACCTTCAAGTTACCTGTTAGTATGTTAAAGAGTGGCTTATTGTAAGCCACTTTTCAATTGGTCTTCATTATTTATTTGTGATAGTTTTTTTTATTATTTGCTTTATTTTTCTGATGCTTTCATCTAAAACAAATGTTATGTCAGGCTACAGATGTATTGTTATTGCTTCTTTTTTGTTACTCATCTTTCTATTCAGGCCCTTCCTATTCATATTCCAGGCTCTTTTTAAAATCAGGGTTGCTAGGGTAATTTGGACACTAGCAACCATATTGCTAAATTGCAAATTGTAGAGCTACTGAACAAAAAGCTAAATAAGTCAAAAACCACAAATAATAAAAAACGAAAACCAATTGCAAATTGTATGAAAATGTCATGCTGTACATCATACTAAAAGTTAACGCAAAGGTTGGACAACCCCACATACAATAGTTGCTAATACTCCAGAGATGCTGCTGAGAAATGTATCAACTAAATGGTAAACAAAATTGCAAAATCGTAACAGTTTAGAGCAGGGATCCCCAACTTTGTGAACCCAGTGAGCAACATTCAGAAGTAAAAGGAGTTGGGGAGCAACACAAGCATGAAAATGTTCTTGGGGTGCCAAATAAGTGCTGTGATTGGCCATTTTTAGCCCCTATGTCGATTGTCAACCTACATTGAGGCTCTGTTTGGCAGTACACCTGTTTTTTATACAACCAAAACTTGCCTCCAATCCTGGAATTCATAAGTAAGCACCTGCTTTGAGGCCACTGGAAGCAACATCCAAGCGGTTGGAGAGCAACATGTTGCTCACGAGCTACTGGTTGGGGATCACTGGTTTAGAGTGTGCCTGAATAACTGAGCTGACAGACTCAAACACCAGAGACAGGGACATTTAACTTTAAACTTAGATTTTGCAAAAATTGTAAAATAAAAAATGGAAAGTAATTGAAAAAAAGTTTTTATCTCTGGTGAACAATCTGAAAACAATTGAACTTAAAGGAATTGTTCAGTATAAAAAAAAAACTGGGTAAATGGATAGGCAAAATAAATGTTTCTGATATAGTTAGCCAAAAATGTAATCTATAAAGGCTGGAGTGACTGGATGTCTCACAGAACAGAATCCTACTTCCTGCTTTTTATCAGTGACTTGGGGGGGGGGGGCATGGGTCATAATTGTTGCTTTTGAATCTGAGCTGCATGCTGAGGATCAATTGCAAACTCACTGAACAGTTATGTCCCATGTGCCCCCCTTCAAATCGCTGACTAACTCAGAGTTAAAGAGCTCAAAATCAGGAAGTAGTGTTCTGGCTATTATATTATACATCCAATCACTCCAACCTTTATACATTACATTTTTGCCTAACTAACTATATTAGAAACATATATATCTTTTTTTTTTTTTGCACAGCCTATTTATTTATCCAGTTTTTATTCTTTACACTTAATTGTTCCTTTTAAAAAGTGTTTGAAAGGTGAACAACCCATTTAATGTAGTTGAAGTGCTTGTAATGCCGTAAGGTGTAGTAGCTCTCAGCATATCGGAAGTATGGAGAGTATAAGAAGCAAAGAGAAAAATCATGCTTGTTAATGATAACTGGTAATCCAAATGGATTTGCAAACATACCATAGATCTAATCTGTTTCTGTGTGCTGTCCTACTTTAGGAGATTTGCCCCTGACTTTACTGAAGGCATCCATGTGGAAAACACAAGACTACATTCACTGCAACTAATGCCAATGTATAAAACAGGTAATATTCTTAATCCTCTCTAAAAGGACATGTCAACCCACAAAAAAACACAATTATAAGCAATTTTCCAATATTAATTTATTAAAAATTGTTGGTGCTTTAAGTTATTTGTAATTGCTGTTGAAAGCAGCATTTACTTAATTCCTGGTTGTTACATTTTAAACAATGTTGCAAAAGCCAGTCACCTCCAGCAAGACAGGTCTGTTAATTTGTTGGTTTATGTTACATTACATTACATTTGTTACATTGTTTCAAAAGCCAGAGCCACCAGGGCAAAGAATAGAAAGGGACAAACAGACACTGCTTTCAATAGCAATACATGTACAAATAACGTAAAAACCATAGACAATTTGTAATTAATGTATAGTGCAAAGTTGCTTAGAATTATGTTTTCTTTTATAATGACATGTTTTTACATATGTGCAGTCTTGTGTGTATAACAGCACTGCAGAAAAATACCACTTTGCCTTGCTATCAAGTTACCCTCTATCGTTTTTCCCTCACATCCCAGGCCTATTCTCATGTCTATTATATAGCCTCCTAAATACAGTGGAACTTGACCCATTTTATTGGGAGATTGTCCAGTGCATCTCAATGTACCTATAAACAGTATGTCTTAGCACAGCATGATCCTGATCTGCTGTGTTATTTGCTTGCACTTTCTGTTGGACCTGAACCAGGTCTGGACTGCGAGTCAAAATAGGCCCTGCCAAGTACACAGAGGCCCTACCAGCCCACCAACAGCCAATTCCACAGTGACTGTCTATGGCATCTTACAGCAGCCCCTCTGGCATTTGCCAGAACTCGCAGATTGCCAGACTGGGCCTGATCTGAACCAAGCAGCAGCAACTAGCTGAAAACAATATTTGTGCAGAAGTTTGGCAATTTTTTATATAGTTTGTTTCAGTGTGTGAAATGAACATTGCTGCAGAAACCAAAGACTCTTATTTCATTGTAACTTCCCTTTGAAGTGACTTCTTTAAAATCATGTTTATAGAGTTAGTAGCAAAACCTGTGACGGCAGAGCTAGATCAACAGGACCCTCTTGTCTGCTCAGTTTCTAAATGGACATGGCACATAGATTGTTCTTCTGATTGGTTTCTTTTGTATTGAAACAGGAAGTGGTATTGCGTCAGATCCCGAAAGTGCAACGCCTCAAAAAGAGCTTCTGTCCATGTTTTGCTTCTTCTCGATGCCCAATACTGGCTTTCTGTACAGCATTGGAAGCACTGTTGTACGAATTTCTTTGTATCAGTATCCAGAGATGTCCCAGCAGGCAGTTCTAACACCACAGTTCCTACATGTTATTACAAGGTTGGTAACTCACCACCCCATCAGTTGTGGATTATTTCTAAGGATTCTGTGAGATGTTGTTTTCATCTTTCTTTTTACATTTGCATGATCTAGTTGGAATAAGTGTCAGTAAGCAAAAATTGTGTTATATTCACTATGGCATGCTCACATAAATTGAGACGTTACCACTTAAGCTGAAGCCCAGTTCTATCTTTACATATGTACAAATACAAAATCTACAAGAAAAGTGTATTTTTGCAGTAAGACAACATTTCATTCCCAACTGTGATTTATGTCACAGTTGGGAATGATATATGTGTATTAAACCCCACAACCTGGCATCAACTGACATCAAGCTTGGAAGCCTATTTATTTGAGTACAGCGTATTTAATACATAGGGCCAGCAGGTGTCAGCGTACACTGGTTTAAATAGATTTTTTTCATAAATGTTCTAATAACCCTCACAAATGTGTTATTTATCTCTTTCTAATACACTTTTGCTAAATATGTATTGTATGGCAAGCTGCACACCAACATCATACATACTTATGTATGCAAACATAAGCTTCACAAGGGAAGATTAATATCCTAGAAAGGCCCTGTACAGAAGGTCATTGCACCACATGCACAGAATGCCTATTTGCTCTCCTAGTTAGTCCTGGAGGCCCAATCTGAAAATCTGAGTGAGATTCTAGTGTAAACACATTTGCCTTTCTAGATATTCTTGGGGGTATATTTATCAAAGAGTGAAGTTAGAGATCGGCACAGTCCACTGGAGTGAAATACCGCCTCTCTCCATTCATTTCTATAGGATTTTTAAAGGCGTATTTATCAAATGGTGAAAGTGACTGTTCACCATTTGATAAATACTCCTTTAACTCCCATAGATGAATGGAGACAGGCGGTATTTCACTCTAGTGGACTGTGGGGATCTCTAACTTCACTCTTTAATCAATATACCCCTTGGACTTGTGGCTAATACAATTCAAATTGAATAAGTCAGTGGGGAATGTGGACAAATATTAGATCTCTGGAAAAAGAGAGAAAAAACAAAAAACTGCAAAATACATATACTGAAGTGAGGAGGCATTTTTCGCATTGGCACTTAAAGGAAACCTGTCATGATTGAGTTAACACTAGGAAGGCAATAGAACTGTTAAAACAAACCACATACCTCAATTTATTCAACTCAAATCTCACTAAATCTCAATTTATAACTACTTTTGAAAATGTCCACGAGATACTGACTGAAGCCCCGACTTTCCTGAAAGTCAGGAGAGCAAGGCATCATGGGTAGAATCAGCCCTGCACACCCCTCTCGCGATATCTCCAGTTTCTGCAGTTGTCAGGGGCTGGAGGACTACAGCGCGTGAATTTGTATAGGAGTTCAAAAGCACACAGAATGGGGAAGCACATCGGTAAAGTTTATCAGCACGGAGGAGGGAGAAGGGAGGGGGTATAAGATAAGGAGCTCAGTTTGCTGCCATTACAGAGCAGAAGTAGCAGCTAAAGTTTAACTATAGTCCTGCTGCTTTCTGCTCTAAGCACAGATAGTACTGGGAAGCACAACATCGGTAAGGTTTATCAGCACGGAGGAGGAGGAAGAAGGGAGGGGGTGTCATATGTCAGATAAGGAGCTCTGTTTGCCGGTATTAGCAGAAGTGTTTAACCATAATGCTGCTGCTTTCTGCTCTTCATGTAAAAAATTAGTCTACTCTTGACCAGCAAAAGTATTGAGTTACTTTACCCTTCACACACACTTTCCTGATTTTTATATTTAACCCTAAATCCCAGCAGTGTCTTTATTTATTTATTATTTATTTATTTTATTATTTATTTATTTTATTAGGCACATTTTTATTTTTGGGTTGACTTTAAGCTAAAGGGGACTCATTTATAAACACTGGGCAAATGTGCACCTGGGCAGTAGGCCATAGCAACCAATCGGTGACTGGCTTTTTACAGGCAGCTGCAGGTTGAACTTTGAAAGCAAACATTTAATTGGTTATTGTCCAGGTGCAGATTTGCCCAGTGTTTATGAATGAGCCCCTAAAACTGCACAGTTTTAGCAGGTTTTAGCGTTTCGGTAATTTCATAGTTCATGAGATTTTTTAGTAAAAGCCCAATCTGAATAGAACAATGTGTTTCAAACAATCCTAATAGAATATCAAGTGCTGGTGTGACATGAGTGGTACAGAGCCAGTCTATCACAGAGTATACTCTATCACAAAGCATCCATGAGATTTGGCAGTTTGGCACAATCCACAAGGGGTCCTGTTTCAACATGGCAGCGCCTATGAAGCACTTTTTACATGTAGGAGATTTTCTAATCCGTTTCAGATATAGACAAAAACAGCTGACTAAAGGGTTAAACTAAGGAGGGAAAAGATATATATTACGTATGTCTCAAGGTGACAGGTCCTCTTTAATGGCGAGTATGGTCCATTACAATGCTTTGCTGAGAGGCCCCTCTATATACAAGCTTTGTCATTTACAATATGTGGTAGTAGGATTCAATTCTGTCCTCCTTACATTGACCTGTGGTAGAATAAGCATTAGTTATAAAGATTAGGTAAGGGTCCACATAGTGAATGTGTTTTTTTTTTTTTTCTCTTCAACAGAAACAATCTGCAGTGTTTCACAGTAAGATGCAGTGCAGCAGCAGCAAGGGAGGAAGACCCCTACATAGATACAACTATGAAGGTATGTACTTATTTGATTTGTTTAAGGACAACAATGTAATATAATAACTAAAATAGATTAACTGCAACTGGTCAGTGTTAATGCAAAGATCACTTTCTAGTTATAGGGGTGCAGAATATATTACCATTTTAAAGGACCAGTCATAAAAATATATTTTAAAAATTTGTTTCTTTGTAACGAAAAAAAAACCCAATACAGTTTTAACTTTAAAATCACAAAGCTTTTAGTAAGAAATTACTTACCGATTCTCTGCATGGCTCCACTTCAGAATCCATCATGCGGCACTCTATTTCTCCTCCCTGGCTATCTCCTATAGAAGGCAGGGAGGAGAAATCGAGCGCCGCATAATGGATCATCGCCCTGTCACAGTTTCTGAAGAGCGCATGCAGAGAATCGGCAAGTAATTTCTTAATAAAAGCTTTGCGATTTAAAACTATCTTGGTGGGTTTTTTTTTTTGTTGCAAAGAAACAATTTTTTTTTAAAAAAAAATTGTTACTGGTCCTTTAAGCTTAGGACCTAATCTTTATTTGGATAAAGGCTTTCTATAATTTGGGACATTGTGCCTGAAATCTACTGGAGCATTTAAACATAGAAAAATGTTCTGAAATTCACTTGCATTTATGCTGGGCTAGCTACACGGTGGGAATTTATATTACTGTTTTTGGATAACCGGTTTTAACGTGATTGATCTCAGACTGTAATGTTGGGATCTCTATATTGAATCTCTATATTCAATGCATTCTGTTTTTTTCCTCAGTCTTGCCCACCAGTGTCAATGGATGTTTGCACTTTAAGGATGCAGCTTTTTATAGGACTCAAAGCTATAGCACACTTTAAAAAATATTTAATCATCCTGACAAAAACAAATATCGAAGACACAGAGGAAAAAGGGAGATCTACTCCCCAAAGGCAAAGGTAAGTTGGTGGGTTTATTAGGTTTATTTCATGTTTAAATGTTGTTTTAGTATTGAAATCCAAATAATGGGGGGAAAAAAAACATTATCTGGAAAACTCCTGGTCCAAATTATTATGGATAATATATCACATACCGGTACCCATATTTCCTTAATGCAGCCTTTCTTAAAGGACATGTAAACCCCCTCCACAAAAACTTAATCAGTGAACAGCCTCTTTGAAATCTTTTGACAACTGCCACTCTGGTTGTTAAAAAGTTAACAGTAAGGCTGCAGCATCTCCTTAATCATTTCTACTCCTCTAACCCCTCAGCCCCCTCCCTCAGGAATTTGCTTTGGTTGTTGACTTATGAGAATGCTCAGTTCGTCTCGCTCAGATTACTAAACACACCCTCCAGTCTTACAACCAATCAGAGATAGCATTGCTGTTTCCCATAGGAACTCTTAGGGCTGGGACACACTGGGCGATTTGTGGAGATTTAGTCGCCTGGCGACTAATCGCCGCGACTTTCCACGACCAATCTTCCCCGAATGCCTCCCCTCGCTCTGCGCCTGGCTAAAATGAACTTCACTTCGGGCAACTTCGGAAAACGAATCGCTGCGTGTGATTAGCGCAGGCGATTTTTCATTTTAGCCAGGCGCAGAGCGAGGGGAGGCATTCGGGGAAGATTGGTTGTGGAAAGTCGCGGCGATTAGTCGCCAGGCGACTAAATCTCCACAAATCGCCCAGTGTGTCCCAGCCCTTAACTGTCTGATCCAATTTTTTACTCCTAACACCTCTTAAAGGAAAACTATACCCCCAAAATGAACACTTAAGCAACAGATAGTTCATATCATATTAAGTGGCATATTAAAGAATCTTACCAAACTGGAATATATATTTAAGTAAATCTTGCCCTTTTACATCTCTTGCCTTGAGCCACCATTTTGTGATGGTCTGTGTGCTGCCTCAGAGATCACCTGACCAGAAATACTTCAACTCTAACTGTAACAGGAAGAAGTATGGAAGCAAAAGACACAACTCTGTCTGTTAATTGGCTCATGTGACCTAACATGTATGGTTTGTTGGTATGTTTGTGAGTACAGTGAATCCTACGATCCCAGGAGGAGGCCCTTATTTTTTAAAATGGCAATTTTCTATTTATGATTACCCAATGACACATACTACTAGAAAAGTATATTATTTTGAAAATGGTTTATTTACATGAAGCTGGGTTTTACATATGAGCTGTTTTATGCAATATCTTTTTATAGAGACCTACATTGTTTGGGGGTTTAGTTTTCCTTTAACAGCTTAACCATTACAGTGCTCAACCCCAGCAGAACTTATTATCAAAGTATTGCATGTGCTTTACAGCATACATGTCCTGTTTGCAGATGTCAGAGGGAAAATGGCTGCCTGGTTAAAGCTATTTGTTTTAGGAAAATGTGATGGTGCTGGCAAATGGAGGGGCTATATGCAGTACAAATGATGCGGATTGGGAAGATCTGCCCAACTTATATACATGGTAGTAAAATGTAGGCTTTACATGTCCTTTAAAAGCATTTTTCACGATATGCAGAAACCACATTTTTTTGCTGTAAACTTGCAGCAGGGCATAGAGTAGCTATATTACTTCTCATTTTAGAGTGCAGGTAAGTGCATGGAGAAGAAAGTAGGAATCGCCATAACTTAAATCACTTAGGGCTGCTGTACATGGGAAGCCATACGCTACTCCTATGCATTGCTTTAATGAAACTTAATTAATCTTAAGAGATACAATAACATATGCAATTATTCAGACCCTGTTCAGTCTGCAATAGCTTAATTTTTATTAGGTACTATAGGATTCTGAATTTTTGGCAGCACTGACCCTAATAACAAGGCACAGTTGATTATAATGTAAACTCAATCACTGTTAATAACCATCATGATATACACATTCAGATCCATTGAGCAGCTTACACTCACTTGCTCTCTCTCTCACTCAACTGGCAGTTATTTATTGTTCTATATGAGATAACATCCGGAAGGCTGATATAGCCTTGCTAAACTGGCTTCTCACTGGAGCATACTCTTGTATCTGTTTTCTTGGGCCAACTTTTTTGGAGAGATGGGAAATGCAATGGGAAAGTTTTATGAAAGGTATCCTTTACGCTGTCATATACCAACATAGAGATCTGATTTTCTTCTATTCCTTTGGAAAATCTAATTTAATAAATTTGATTTATAATTCTTTCGATTCCTTTCAGATCTAAAAAGCCTGTTAAAAATAAGACAACCGAAGATGCAGAACCTAGCTGGAATTTGTATGTTGTGAGCACCACACCCATTGTTCAACTCTACAAGGAAATGGTATGCATTACCAGAAATGTATCCATTCTATATAAATCTGACAAGCTTTTTAAAAAAGGATGAAAAGGCTAAACACTCTGGGGTACTTGGTCCCACATTGTACTCCTGCACACAATCAATTTTACATGAACAGTATGTCCCCTTCATATGGGCTACCACTTGTAAGCAAGTGAATATTATGATATAATAAAAATTTTGATTTTTAAGACCATAAGGTTGAGAAAATGGTACAAGGGGGTAGAATTCCACCTTTTGGTTAAAGTTAGTTGAGACGTGATCCTCAGCTGAAAGTCTAGGTGATGAAGATGGTTAACGGAAGCTCAACTCCGGACTGCCAGTGATTCAGATGTCCAAGTGTTTGTTTTGATGTTTTGAAGTGGGGACTGAAGGAGGCATGTCACCTAGTTATATTAAATATTTTGATCCCTTCACCAGCCTGTGAGCACAGTGTTGTAAGCTAAAAATGTCTGGTGAGAGTTCTCAATACAGGTATGGGACCTGTTATCCAGAATGCTCTGGACCTGGGATAAGGGATCTTCCTGTAATTTGGATCGCCATGCCTTAAGTCTGCTAAAAAAATAATGCATACATTAAATGAACCCAATAGCATTGTTTGCCTGTAATAAGGCAATACCTTAGTTTGGATTAAGTGCAAGGTACTGTTTTATTACTGCAGTGAGAACGGAAAACATTTTTAAACATTTGATTTTTTTTTTTTTTAAATGGAGTGTATGGGAGATGGCCATTCCGTAATTCAGATCCTTCTGGATAACGGGTTTCCGGATAATGGATCCTATACCTTTATGTCTACAATGTTTCAATTACTTTGTGTGTTGACTATTTGATCACTCCGTGACTAGGTAGAATACAGCAAAAGATACGAGACTGCGAAGACCCAGGGCAGCATTCATCTGCTTAATGAAGCTCATTTACTACTGAGATCAGCTCTAATGGACCCACACCTGGATGAATCAATAGTGAAAAGTGAACTAATAGCAGCATTCAGGGAAAGCTGTGCACACTTAGGTGACTGGTTCAGCAGGTATGCATTCATTATTATAAGATTCTTGGGTTAGGATGTGCTTTATACCAAATACCAGCAGCCATACTTGTCTTTGACCATTGATTCAGTTAAGTAAATAGGTTAAAATTAAATTCTTGTTAAATACAAGGGAAGTAAGGTTTACTCTGAGTGGCACCCCTCAGTGAACCAAGTCCCTTACCTCAGACCCCAATGCTAGTGCTTTCCTTCTCTGAAAAAAAAAAAAGTGCACCGGCCCACGATAGTTTCCATGTCCACATGATGACCCTACCTTTTTATTTTATTTTTTTCCTCTGTGATACCTTACACTGGCTCATGTGCAGTACAGTGTATTGTTATGAACCCAGGCACCAGACCAGTATAGTGAAATTACTGATTTTACAATGGTGCACATGTTCTGCCATAGGACTGTACAAGGAATCTGGAGGTAATAAAGTAAAATTGGAGGTGCAGGGCTCCCAATCATAGTACCTGGCATCCAAGTTTAGTGATGAGATCATTTGGGGATACCTAACAAATTGGCACCTCCATGGGAATTCTTTATTAACACAAAGGCATAATGACAAACTAACTGTTAGCCAGTTCATATCCAGAAACATAAACTTTCCTAATTGAAATATTATGTGCATTCAGTGTGAATGGTGTGTTGTATAATGTGTGTGTTTTGTATATCGTAATAATCATATTTTTTGTTATTGCCATTTTTCTGATGTTAAGGTTGGGCACGAAGCATTCTCACCTTGCTCTTCCATACTACAAGATGTCCTGCTTATCCATATCTGACATCATAAACAGAATTGTAGGCATGGAAATGCCTCGTGGCTATGGCAAAGGATTTCTGTTTTACCTCAAGCATGCTCTATTTGAAGAGCAGGATGAACAGCTGAGTGAGGTATGATTTTCTCTACCATTAAAGCTGCTCTACTAGTCAAAAGTTAATAATGCACTAGGGATGCACCGAATCCACTTTTTTGGATTCGGCCGAACCCCCGAATCCTTCACGAAGGATTCGGCCGAATACCGAACCAAATCCGAACCCTAATTTGCATATGCAAATTAGGGGTGTGAAGGGGAAAACATTTTTTACTTCGTTGTTTTCTGACAAAAAGTCACGCAATTCACTCCCTGCCCCTAATTTGCATATGCAAATTAGGATTCAGATTCGGTTCGGCCGGGCAGAAGGATCCTGGATTCGGTGCATACCTATAATGCACTATGTAATAGCGTGGTGATTCCTGTTTATTTATTTTTTTTTAGTATTCTTTATTTTCAAATTTTAAAACGAGGGAGGATGAGGATACAGAAATAAAAAAAGGGGGGGGAATGGGGAGGGAAAGGGAAGGAAGAAGCATACATATACAGTAAACACGTCCGTGTGAAGTTCTACAAAGTCATGGTATAGGAAGCGGTAAACATTCAGAGATACAGCTAAGAACCTCAAGCACACATGAAAGTACAGTACGTATCAGCAAGTAAACATCTTGCAAAAGAGGGTAGACAGGAATTGCAACAGTGTGAACAGGACCATAATACAACAATCGTTCTAAGAAATAGCAGTACTTATAATGCAAAACGACTCCTCAGCCATTAACAGTGGTAAATTGAATATATTTTAACCAAGGCCTCCAAGTATCCCAATAACGATCACTATCATCCCTAGCGATATATGCTATTTCCTCCAGTTTGCGGGTATCCTCAACTCTTATCAACCAATCCTTGAATGTGGGCGGAACAGGAGATTTCCAATTACATGGGACTAAGGCTTTTGCTGCCTGAATTAAGTGAATAAAAAGTTTATCCTTAATCAACGTCCTAGAATAAGTATCAAAATGAAGCAAAATAGTGAAAGGGTCCAAGTGGCGCATATCGATCTTAGTCAGAGAGCTAATAACTTTGCCAACCCCTTCCCAGTAATCCTTAAGTTTGGAACATTCAAGCCAGATATGTCGATAAGTACCCTTCTCTAAATTGCACCTCCAACATAAATCACTACAATTAGGATACATTTGGTGTAATCGGACAGGTGTATAGTACCACCTTGTGGCCAATTTAAACATGGATTCCCTGGTTCTGGAAGATATAGAACTTTTATGTAATGCTCCAAAGATCTTTTTCCAGTCCCTATCCGCAAGATGCATCCCTGTTTCGTTTTCCCAGGATTTGATACATGAGGCGGGGGGGGGGGTCCTTATCAGAAAGTAGCAGTTTGTATATGGAAGAGAGAGGTTGTGCAAGAGGCTGTTTACCATCCATAATGATTTCCCAGGGAGTGTGGCTTCGCCCCCAATCAGTCTGGGGAATGGATTTGAGATAATGTGAAAGTTGGTTAAAGCACCATAAATCCCTAGGGTGAGGGCCCCATTTCTTTTGTATCTTAGATAAGGAGAGTCTAACTCCTTTCTTAAAGAACTCTTTTAACCTAGTAGGATTATGATTAACCGAACTCCATGGTGCAAAGCAGCCGGAGTCTAAGCTTGGGGGAAAATCGGGGTTCATGTTTAGAGGTTGTAGTATATATGGTTTAGGCGCCAAATTATAATCATCTCTAGCCCTAAACCAAACATCTAGAGTAGGAACAATAGTGGGATGATCTTGAATATATGGCATAGCAGTGTGTCTCTGTACCCATAGAAGGTGTTCCAGAGGGATCTTAACATTAGCCTTTTCAATGAACAGCCAGTCTTTCTCCCCTTTAGGATGGAACCAATTCAGAACTCGCGTCAAGTGAATCGCTTTGTAATATAAAGACGAGTCGGGAATTGCCAGACCTCCGTGGGCTTTCGGACGTATCAAAACACTATACTTAATTCTAGGGGTTTTATCCATCCAAATAAACCGAGAAAACAACGCCTTAACTGATGAGAAAAACGCTTTCGGTATATGGATTGGCAGCACCTGAAGTGGGTAAAGGACTTTGGGCATCAGCATCATTTTTACTGCCTGCATACGGCCAAACCAGGAGAGACCCAGTTTCTTCCAATTCTCTATTTTAAGTTTTAAAGTATCCAGCAACGGAATGAAATTTTCTTGGTAAAGCAATCGGAGATTAGATGGGATTTTAACCCCCAAATACTTAATGGCTGTAGTAGTCCACTTAAAAGGGAAGTTCCCAGCTAACGAAGCTAAGGTATTGACTGGAAGGTTGATATTCATAGCCTCTGATTTACCAAAGTTTATTTTAAAATTGGAAATTTTACCAAACTGTTGAAATAACAACATCACATTAGGCAGTGTAATAATCGGTCGTGTTACAAAAAAAAGGAGGTCATCCGCAAAAGCGGCCACCTTGAACTCCCTCCCTCGAATCAGAAGCCCGGAAATGTTTGCATTATTTCTAATTTGCGAGAGAAGGGTTTCCAACACAAGCACAAAAAGTAGTGGGGAGAGTGGGCAGCCTTGCCTGGTACCATTAGCTATCTCTAATTTAGGGGACAAGATGCCATTCACTCTGATTTTGGCAGTAGGGGATTTATACAATGCTAGTATTCTATTTTTCATGATATCGCCAAATCCAAAGCCTGACAAGGTGGCGTCCAGAAAGGGCCAGGAAATCCTGTCGAACGCCTTCTCGGCGTCCGTTGTAAGGACGAGAGATGGTATGTTCATTCTCTGTGCGTAATGTATCAATGAGAGCACTTTAGCCGTGTTTTCCTTCCCTTCTCTCTTGGGGACAAAGCCAGTTTGGTCAGGGTGAATTAAGTGGGGCAAATAATGTTTTAGTCTTTCAGCTAGCATTTTTGCATATATATTGAGATCAACATTAATCAAGGATATCGGGCGGTAGCTGGCACAATTTTGAGGGTCTTTATCAGGTTTGGGGATGACCGTAATATGGGCTTCAGTGGCTTGGGGGTGGAAACCTTTTGTAGCAGTGATAGAATTAAAATAATCAAGGAGTAGGGGAGCTATGTCCTCTTTATAGGTTTTATAATATTTGGCACCATAACCGTCTGGACCCGGGCTCTTTCCTGTTGGGAGCGAGTCAATAGTCCTATGCAGTTCCTCTAAAGTAAAAGGAGAGTCAAGGGAATCGCGTTGTGCCGGGGATATTTCAGTAAGATTAGCTGCTCGGATAAATGAGGAAATTTCATGAAGCGTCTGGGAACTTGGAGGAGAATCGTGTAATTTGTAGAGAGATTGGTAGTAGTGTTGAAAACAATCTGCAATTTTTTTCGTAGAATGGTGTACATTCTGCTGGGTATCTCTAATAGATATAACGTGTAGTCGGTTGAATAGCTTTCAACAGTCTAGAGAAGTGTTTAGTACACTTGTCACTGTATTCATAGAACTTATGCTTACATTTCAAATACGCCTTATAGGTGTATTGATCTAGCAGAGCTTTCAGCTGGAGACGCTTACTTTCTAAAAGTGTAAGTGTTTGAATCGCTAGCTTCTCCTTATGGGTTTGTTCTAAATTATGTATTTCTGTCAATATAGAATTAACATCTTTTTCCTTTTGCTTCTTAAGTGAACTGCACAACCCTATGATGTTACCCCTTAACACACACTTCAGGGTCTCCCATAACGTGTTAAATGACACATCAGACGAACTATTGTCCAGGATAATTTGGTTAATCCAAACTCGGATTTGGGCCTGCGTCTCCTTCCTATGGGTCAATAAGTCATTAAATCTCCAGTTAAATTCTGATTTAGCGGTATTAGGGATCATGAATAACGCAGTGACGGGAGAGTGGTCTGAAAGAGTCGTATTCCCTATATCCACCCGTGAAAACAAGTGTAACCAATTTTGAGAAATAAGCAGGTAATCGATCCTCGTGTAACTCTGATGGACAGTTGAAAAGTATGTGAAGTCTCGAGTTGTGGGGTGAAGGCTTCTCCATATGTCTACTAAGCCTAGAGATGTGAGGGCATGTTTTATGCCCTTCAGACCCTTATATGATACACTGGTTTTCGATTTTGACGAATCAATCAATGGGTTCAAGGTCACATTCAGATCCCCCCCCACGATCAACAGACCCTCAGCAAATGTCGCAATAGACTTTATTGCTTTTTGTATAAAGGTGAATTGACCGTGATTGGGGGCATACAAAGTGACCAGGGTAACTTTTAAATCAGCGATAACACCTTTAACACAGAGTAACCTGCCTTCAGAATCCGCTAATCTATCTTTAAACAGGAAAGGAACATCTTTATGTAGCATAATCATTACCCCCAAACTTTTCTTACAGGGATTGTTATTTGTGTAGACATTAGGGTAGTGTTTAACAAGTAATCGAGGAGTTTTCCCTTCCTGAAAATGGGTTTCCTGCATAAAGACAATCTGGGCCTTGTCCCTCCTGCATTCCGTAAATATTTGGGCTCTCTTCCTCGGTTCATTTAACCCGTTCACATTGTAACACATCACTTTACACTGTAGCCTAGCCATTATCCACAGGGGCAAAATTCAGCAACCAGCTGAAAAACATACCTTCCAATACAGTAATTATGCATGCTTCCGTACCATGAGAAGGGTGGGGAGAGTAGACAAGAAAATTAGGCATCAAAGAAAATAAAAAAAAAAAAGAAAATAAGAAAAGGAAGATATAGGAAGGGGGGGGGGGAGAAGTAGAATTTGCCGCTACAGACTGAGAGGCCTATGGGCCGTAACACTGTATACTGGGGTGCGACAGAAAAGTGGGGGGGTGAGTGGTTGTCTTGCTGATAACAGAGGAGAGCAACACTATAAACTCCGATGATATCCCAGGCCAATATCAAACTAAAGAGGGGGGGAAAACATACATGTCAGGGACCTTATCCCGAGGCTACAAACCATCATTATAGAACATGTGAAAACGAAAATAAAACCTTAATCAAAAGTCCGTAGTACAGACTCCAACTGGTGTCGTAAACTTTACAGGGCAATCAGATCCCCGAGACACTGGTAACAGTCACAATAGCAAGCTTACGTGTCCCCGGTCATTTAAGAGGAGTGCGGCCCGCATTCCTCTGAGGTGAAATGAAGATTTCCCTGGAATTCCTTCTCATCGGGGTACGCGGAGTACGTTTCGGAGTTGTAACTTTAGACCAGTCGCCTTGTAGAACAAAATCCAACTGTGTCGAAGCATGAAGATCTGGCAGCCATCCTGGAAGTGGAATCTGTGGCAAATGCAGCCTTTGAAAGAAAACCTCAGTATCCCGCGGATTGCGTAGAGTTGCCTGGGTGCCATCTTGTGACGCAGTGATGGAAAAAGGGAATCCCCATCTGTAAGGGATATTGCTCGCTCTTAAGTGATCCGTTAGAGGCTTGAGTAGTTTCCTCTTAAGCAGAGTAGTGCGTGCCACATCCTGGAACAACTTGACAGAGTTATCCTCAAATGAGATAGTGTCCATCTCCTTAGCTTTATTGAGGATTTCCTCCTTCAGTGAAAAGCTATGCAAGCAACATAAAATGTCACGGGGTGCGTTGAGAGGGGCAGCTTTGGGTTTGGTCACTCTGTGTGCACGGTCAATTTCTATCTCCAATGTTAGCTCCCTGTTCAAGATTTTGTTAAAAATATGTAAGAGCGTCACATGGATATCCTCCGCTTGAACACTTTCAGGGACCCCTCTAACCCTAATATTGCTGCGTCGCCCCCTGTTCTCTTGGTCTTCCAGTTGGCGCTCCAAATCCACAATTTTGTGGGATTGCGCTTGCACAGTGGAATATAAAAGTTTTTGGTTAGCAGAAATCTTACTTTGGTTTGATTCCGCATCGTCGATCCGCGTAGCCAGGCAGGACATGTCTCTCTTAATATCTCGTAATTCGTCCTGTAGCGTCTGCGTCACCTCCTGTAGCATGCCTTTAATATCCGCCTTGGTCGGAAGAGAAGCCAAATAGCGTGGCGAGATGGCCTCCCCACCATCGCTTTCTTGGTCGGAGGAGTCTCGCTGCTGATCTGTGTCGTCTCTTTCCACCACAGCAGGCGCCATCTTGGATGCGTGACGATCCGCATTTCTCTTGAAAAATAAAGGAGTAAGTTCCGACTGTGAAAGTGTATGTTTCTTCTGGGAAACCTTCTCCTTATCCTGCTTCGATTTCTGAGTTTTCCCCATAGTTATATAGCAAAATAAGTGAAAAAGCCTGGAAATCAGCACGGAGCAGTTCTAGTGTGCGTCCATCCACAGCAGCAGGCAAGCCACGCCCCCCGATTCCTGTTTATATTAAGGTATATTCTGACAATTTCCACACAAATACGAAATTATATATAAAAAAAAAAACAGGCCCATCTGATACTAAATTAGGAATAGCTTCATTCATTACCCTAAAACGTTCTTCCCAGTTAAGATCTTATACTTTAAATGCCCTAAATTCTTCTGAGAAGTGTCAGAATATGATGAACCCAGCCCTGTCACCATATTAGATATTTAAATTTTTATTTTCTTACCTGATCTAATTGGCTAAATCATGCCAGCCAACCTTATCAAAATACGCAAGTGAAGAAAAATGGAAGAGGAGTAGGTAATGTAGCATTTCATGCTTGAACTTCCATCTTTATGTCACATTGACAGGCTCAGGTGAGGTGTAAGTAAACGTTTTCTGATCAGTGGGTTGCTGCTTTAGTGGTATTTATCTTGGCAGATTGTATTTTTAAAAAACATTAAGATCAATTGGAAAGCATCCCTTTTAAGTTGTGAGCTATTTGTGATCATTTTTTGCTGTTCCATGTTTATTTCACTGGTGACACACTTAGGGGGTTATTTATTAATGCTCAAGTTGTTTTCCATGAAAATTCGAGTTTTCAAGTAAATTTTTTTTAGTCAAAGTTCACATTTTCAGGTTAATAAAACAAAAACTAGAATTTTTTGAGATTTATTATACCCTGACCATGGAAATGGCTTGAACCCGAAAATACACCATCTAAAATATGTCGGTCATGTAGGAGTCCATGGCAGAGGTCCCTTGAACCATTTGAAGATGTTAATAGCCTCCATGATGTTTGATGTTTTTTTTGCAGGGTTTTGCCCAAAAACTCAAATAATTTGAGAGATTCTATTTTTTTCCCACAGAAAACTCGATTAATTTGTGTTTTCTGATTTCGCAACTCAAACTCACAGAAACAAGTTTTTTTTTAAGTTTTAAATAAGATACTATTTGAGTTCATTCGAGGTATAAAAAACCGCTAACATTCGACCTTTGATAAATAACCCCCTTATTGGGGCAGTGTACACTCATGATCAACAGGAGCCATTATGGCTTATACTGAATATTTTTTCTAATTTTTGCTGTAAAGTAGTGTATCTTGAGTTGCGGGTTAAAAAAATTAAAACAGCTTAATTTCCAATTGACTTTTATCTGTATCGCTGTTTAACTTTAGCATGCCTAAGAATGGTGGAATAATGCCTTCCTAATTTTAAAAGGGCAGTAAAAGGGCAAGCAAAGCAGTTCCCAGACAAGTACGAAGAGTATTCATATCCATAGCCTTGTATGTTTTTGCTATGCATAAATGGTATCTAACCCTGTCTGGCAACTATGTACTTATTCTGCTGGTATAAGCACTTCAGGGAATAAAATCCTCCACTACTCATCTCTCACTTTAAAAAAAAAAAAAAAGAGTTTATTGTATGATCCTCATATACTATTTATACACTGTGACCATATACCTCCACCCAAAAACTTTTTTTTGCATAATAAAAATGTTATTCCGAGCACCTTTCCCGAATACTTACATTACAACAATTTTCAATGATTTTTGTAATTGGGATTGAAAGCAGTATCTGTCTGGCTGTTTACATTTTCACCCTTCCTGGGTATGACTTCTAAAACTATGTAACAAGCCAGCTGATTAATAGACCAGGAGGAGACCTGACTTCTGGTGCATTGTTTCAAGGGTCAGACCCAGAGAACACAAAAGGAATGAACAAAAACGGCTTTGAATGCTATTCAGTTCTGCTTGCAAGTTGTATTGTTTTTAACTGTTATGTTATTTTTTTAGGCAATGGCTTTAAAAGTAATTGAAATATTTGATGCCATGGAGAAAACCCAACTGCCTCATGTTTTGTGTAGTCCCTGCCTTGCACATGTGTCTCCCAGAAAGGCAATGGGCTACTTGCAGAACTTGCAACCTTCAGCCTTAGTGTCACTTATAAAGGCAAACATGGCACGGAGAATGAATGACCTGGACACATGCAAAAATGAAATCCAGCATCATTCGGAGGTAAGGCACCTAAACAATACATTACAACACAATGGAGTAATCACACAATGTCCGACATTACTCGGTATTCCAGTTTGTGGTAATTTTAACAGCTAGTGGGGAATGTCTGCATCTGTATTAATAATCCAACTCTGTATACTTATCTTGCCTGTTACATTCCCTAATTTATATGCCTTATTCGGACAAGTAAAAAAGGGGAAGTTAATTAAAGCAATGTCTGCAGTTTTCATCTATTTACAGTGGTTGAAGTGAGTTAAAAAGGTGAAGGTGTGGTTTTTGCTATCAAATATAAGCTCTATCCACTGAGACATCCACCCACTCCCCATATCACAACAATTTAAAGGAAAACTATACCCCCGAACAATGTAGATCTCTCTAAAAATACATTGCATAAAACAACTCATGTGTAAAAACCTGATTCATGTAAATAAACCATGTTCATAATAATAAACTTTTTTAGTAGTATGTGTCATTGAGTAATCGTAAATAAAAAATTGCCATTTAAAAAAAAAAAAAAAGGGACATCCCTTGTGATCCCAGGATTCATGGTGCACACAAACAAACCATACATGTTAGGTCACATGAGCCAATTAAAAGACATAGTTCTGTCTTTTGCTTCCCACACTTCTTCCTGTTACAGTTAGAGCTGAAGTATTTCTGGTCAGGTGATCTCCGAGGCAGCACAGAGACCATCACGAGATGGTGATTCAAGGCAAGAGATCTAAAAGGACAGTATTTACTTAAATATATATTCCAGTTTGGTAAGATTCTTTAATATGCCATTGATATAAACTACCTGTTGCTTAAATATTCATTTTGGGGTATAGTTTTCCTTTATACTAAAGCTTAAACTAAAGAAGTAGCTAGAAATGTTCTGCATTATGTTTTGTGCTTCTGTACTAGCCCAAGGCAACCACAGCCCTTTAGCAGGGAAGATCTGTGTCTCTGAATATGCCCCAGTAGCTCCCCATCTTCTTTGCTGCTGATTCACTGCACATGCTCTGTGCTGCTGTTACTTACTGAGCTTAGGGACCCACTCACAATATACAGTACACATAGAATAGAAATGTCACACTATAAGGCTGATTAATAATTAATACAGATAATTACTACATGGCAGCACAGAAACCAGTGCAACTAGCATCAGAATTTAATAATCAGCCCTGTAGCATCATCTTATATTACAGACCAACCTCATTTTCTGCTGGATAATGTGTGACAACCCCTAAGCTTAGCTTCTCAACAGCTGCTCGGAGCCCACTGAGCATGCGAGAGTCACAGACACTTTCCAAGATGGTGACCCCTTGTGACAAGTTTGAAGTCCTGGATCATTGCTGCTATTGACAAGCTTCGACTTTAGGCTGGTGCAATAAGTTCAGTAAATAAAATTTACCATTTTTAGCCATATTCATTTTAGGGTTTAGTTCTCCTTTTAATATGGAGCGTTGGACAGTGTATGGACCCTGCATTTCTTGACATGGGATCCGTTATCCGGATTTATAAACATACCCGTGTTTCTAACACAGGTATGGAATCTATTATCTAAAATAATGGGTTATTTTTCTGGTATTGAAAACTACTGCATCCTGTCTGAGAGAGTTTCATAGGGATAAAGAAGTGGCAGGTTGGCATTCCATACCAGTGCCAGCATTGCCTAATTACCCATAGTTCCCATGAAGATTCTTGTAACAGTAAATTTGATTTAAATGTATTATATTTTATTATAAGTATCAGTGTGTCATATGAATATTCTCTTGGTGCTGATTTTCTTACATGGTTTCCCTGCAGATGATGTTACTTTGTGCCTTTATGGATGAGCCGAGACTGCTGATGAATGAGAGAGGCAAAGATGTCATCCCAACTGCTTTGGCTTTTTACTTTAAAGACGCTGCACCGGGATTACTTGTGGCTTCTTTAGTGGCTTTGCACGAAAACAACAAAATTAACCTAGCAGAGGCAGAGTTATTCTTCAAGGTAATTGTTTTTGTATTTTATTGTTGTACCGCTCATAAATGCTAAATATAATGTGTACATTTCTGCCTGGTCCTCTGTATTGGAAGGTAAGAATTTCTGTGTTGCAAAGCTAACACAAAGCTAACTCCATTTGGCACCCTCATTGGAAGTGAAAGATGGGGTTACCAACAGCCATCTGTAATTGAAATGACTGCAGCTTAGTCAAGGGTTCTCTGAGAAGCCACATCGTTTTATTAAAAATGACCAGTAACTCCAAAACATGTTAACATTTAATTCCCCCCAAAACTGTTATAATAATCGGTAAGGTTTACTCCTTGTTGGGGTAGAATTTTACATACAAAAGGCTTCGTAGGAGAGAAAGGGCGACAGACTGCTTGAATTCCTCTGTGCCCTGAACCAGAACCTTGGACCGAAGGACCTTCAGCACCTAAGCACTTCGTCAGCCTCTGCAATTTAAATTTATGTTTCTCTTCCTCCTATTATAGCCGATTTAGTGAAATTAAATATAAGCATATTTTGGTTTTACTGGTCATTTAAAGGGGTGGTTCGCAATTATGGTTGTTATAGAATGTTCAATTCTCAACAACTTTGCAATTGGTCTTCATTTATATTTTATAGGTTTTGAATTATTTGCCTTTTTCTTCTAACTCTGTCATAGTTTCAGACCCCAACTAAAAAAAGAATGCTCTGTAAGGCTAAAAATTTTGTTTGTACAGGTATGGAAATCCGTTATCCAGAAAGCTCTGGATTATGGTAGGCCATCTCCTATAGAGTCCATTTTATCCAAATAATCCACGTTTTTTGCCTTTCCTTGTCCTTTAAAAATGATTTCCTTTTTCTCTGTAATAATAAAACAGTACCTTGTACTTGATCCAAACTAATTGGAAGCAAAATCTATTGGGTTTATTTAAAAGACAAGGAAAGTCAAAAAAATAAAATCCCATTTTTACTTTCTTTAATGAAAAATAAATCTATCTCCAATATACTTTGATTAAAAAATGTGTACCGTTATTATAAGAAACCTGACTGTATGCAGTGAAATTCTCCCTTAATTTACTGCTGTGGATAGGAATTGTCAGATGGTCCCTAACTGCTGAGCAGGGAAACAATCATACTTATGAACAGCAGGGGAGCCCCACCTTACTTACCAACCATGCAGAATTCAAGCAGCTCTGTTTATGATGATCCCTAAAAAGCCCAGACCTTACTGAGCATGTGCAGGGTCAGGGTCAGGCAAAGCCCCCCTGTGGCCAACTTTGAAAGCATAAATCATTTGTTTGATTAGGCTTTTGGTGCAGTAAGCTCATGATTATGTTTAGTATACGAAACACAGCATTTCTAGCCTTATTCCATTTAAGACTGTCCTTGTCCTTTAATGTTTATATGATTTTCTAGTAGACTTAAGGTATGAAGATCCAAATTATGGAAAGATCCATTATCCAGATAACAGGTTCCATACCCGTACTATTTTTTTATTACTCCTCTTTCTATTCAGGCCCTCTCCTATCCATATCCCAGTCTCTTATTCAAATCAATGCATGGTTGCTAAGGTAATTGGACCCTATCAACCAGATTGCTGAAATAGCAAACTGAAGAGCTGCTGATTAAAAAGCTACATAACTCAAAAACTAAAAAAAGAAAACCAATTGCAAATTGTCTCCGAATATCACTCTCTATGTCATACTAAAAGTAAATTTAAAGGTGAACAGCACATAGCATAGACATTCCCCTGTACTTAAAGTAAAACTATACCACCAAAATGAATACTTAATGAATACTCAACAGTTTACATCATATTAAGTGGCATATTAAAGAATCTTACCAAACTGGAATATATATATTTAAGTAACTATTGCCCTTTTACATCTCTTGCCTTGAACCACCATTTTATGATGGTCTGTGTGCTGCCTCAGAGATCACCTGACCAGAAATACTACAACTCTAGGGGGCCGATTCACGAAATTCGGGTGAAGGGTTCGAATAAAAAAAAATTCGAATTTCGAAGTTTTTTTGGGCTACTTCGACCATCGAATTGGTTAAATTCGATCGAATTCGAACGATTAGAAGTAAAAATCGTTCGACTATTCGACCATTCGATAGTCGAAGTACTGTCCCTTTAAGAAAAACTTCGACCCCCTACTTCGGCAGCTAAAAGCTACCGAAGTCAATGTTAGCCTATGGGGAAGGTCCCCATAGGCTTGCCTGTGATTTTTTTGATCGAAGGATTTTCGTTCGAGAAATCCTTCGATCGATCGATCGCAGGATTTGTGCTAAATCCTTCGAATTCGATATTCGAATTCGAAGGATTTAAGTTCCCAGTCGAATATCGAGGGTTAATTAACCCTCGATATTCAACCCTTCGTGAATCGGCCCCCAACTGTAACAGGAAGAAGTGTTGAAGCAAAAGACTGAACTGTGTCTGATAATTGGCTCATGTGACCTAACAAGTATGGTTTGTTGGTATGTTTGTGAGTACAGTGAATCGTATGATCCCAGGGGTCGGCCCTTATTTTTTAAAATGGCAATTTTCTATTTATGATTACCCAATGGCACATGCTACAGTACTAGAATAGTATATTATTATGAAAATGGTTTATTTACAAATACCTGGGTTTTACATATGAGCCGATTTATGCAATATCTTTTTATAGAGACCTACATTGTTTCGGGGGTATAGTTTTCCTTTAATAAGTGGCAGTGTGATGGTTCTGGCCTTTTTCCCCTCCGATGTAACCACTTTCTTTGTTTTACCTCATTAGGCACTTTGTGAGAAGATGGATGATGAAGACAATGTTCCTCAAATGCTTGTTGATTTTTGGGAAGCTCGTCTTTCCACCTACCCCCCTGAATCCGTATTACAGGATATTCTCTTCAAACTGACATCATATTACGTATGGAGAATCTGCCAGCCCCACCATTTATGTGTCAAGCCACTGAAGAGCCCTGAAGATCTGGTAAAATCTTATGTACAAAGCAAACGTTTGGGAATTAATAACCAAATATTGATATCTATATTATTTTATACATTATTACATTGTATGTAAAGCTCATATAAGTATTGCCGGGTGATCTTACATTATTACTTTATATATCCCAAAACATTTCCTCCTAATTTAACAGCATTTGATCTGTTGATGTGCAGATTTCTTTCGTTTTCGTTATTTGGAAAACTGGTTTACTTCTAATATGCCAACCTCTTGTTTTTAGCGAAATTCCTGTAGTCATTTTGCATTAATAAGCCCTTGGACTTCAAAGATGGTGTCTAAGGAATCTGCACTGTGTTATGACTGTGGAGAATTCTTCAAATTACAGGTGTGTTTCCATTCTCATTAAAAATGTAATTCCCTTTTAATTGCATTTATTGTTTATCTGTACTTTCCTCTGTGAAAGCACTTCTTCCCTGTAGCATGATACGCGATATATCCTAGGAATCCTGAGTTATGACTGTGCATATAATAAGTAGGTGGTTGGTGACAGATAAGAACCATGTGTTCTAGTTTGACAGGCATTCTTAAAGTTGTCTCTTTAAAAAGGATATTTGCAATTCATTCTTACTATGATGTAGACAATGGTAAGAAAATGTAATTTAAAAAAAACATCTGATTGCTAGGATTTAATTACCATAGCAGCCAGACAGCGGTTGAGAAATCAGAATTGAAGGCGCTGAAAATAAATCTAAGCAAAACAAAAACAAGAATAACCATAAACTTAAAGTTTCTGAGTGAGTCTGGTTTTGGTTACTGGGGTCAGTGT
Source organism: Xenopus petersii (assembly GCA_038501925.1). Taxonomy (NCBI): domain Eukaryota; kingdom Metazoa; phylum Chordata; class Amphibia; order Anura; family Pipidae; genus Xenopus; species Xenopus petersii. The sequence goes on along the minus strand of CM076680.1, from coordinate 40,717,425 downwards.
CGATGACAACTGTAATGCCAGGGCCATCTTGCACTGGCATTTTAAAAGTTAATACTTAATTACTCAGTCTCAGGCTCACACAGAGACCCTTTATTGTATATCTCACCAGGGAGCTGGGGAAGGGTGACATCCATATCTGTTATCTGAGACGGTCTGGAGCCACACCATTTGGGCAAGGAAGCTGGGCCAGTCTGTTCTTTGATCGGCTGATCAAAGAACAGAGCTGTGGACCTAGAGCAGCAGGGGGGATAGCTAGTAGAAAATTATGGATTATAGGAAAGTATCCATATCTCCTGTGTCATAGGATTCACAACCTCATAACTTACATATTGGTTATGAGGAGGTCACATGCTTCCTAACAATACCAAACAGGGCTAGACTATACCCACCTGTTAGGAGGGCTGGTTCCTGGGGGACTGGAAAGTGGGAACCTATTAGTGTTTGGTATTGTTCTTCTTGCCCACATATGAAGCGCAGCCTGCCCATGTTTTTATTATAGTATTGGGTACTGGCAAGTACCAATATTATATTAAGGGATATTGGGGAATATTGCCTGAGAGTAGCAAACCCCCTGCAGGGGGTCGTAAACGACATGTTCCTGGGCACTCCTACCTCATGCATAAGGTAATGAGGGGAGTGTCCCAGCAGGAAATAAAAAGGTGACATTCCCAATATCACATTGTCATACAAGGAGGCTCCATTTCTTCAGTGGATTGTATGTCCAGCTTCCAACTCGTGCCTCAGAGGAAATACACTGACTACTTCAAAACTTGGTAAAGTAAGGGTTTTCTTTGTGTTTTTACTCCCTTTTATTTTATTTACTGTATTTGCAACTATATGTCATCTTTGTAATATCATTTATATATATACATATGCACTGTTTCTTTTAAATATTAAATATCATTTAATACGTTAGTCCTTGTGCTCTAAACAAACTCATTGCCCATATGAATGCTTGTGCCTACGTGTGTGAACTCTTCGTATGTGTGGAAAGGGAAAGTTGCCCATTTGTATGTTGGATAACTAGTACGGCTAGCAGGAAAGTGTGTTTGAATGTAGATTAACCCTTTGGCTGCTGGAGTGCTTGTTAGACTAGTAGGATCTTACCCTGAGTAACTACCATCGGAGAGAGTGTTTGATGTATTGTGTAGTGTGAGTTATTACCTGTTATAGAGGGCAGGGGAATAGTCACATTAGGTTTCTATCGCCTGTTAATGATAGATGGTGGCAGCGAATGAACTTTGTGGGTGTTGGTGTGTTTTTAGGGTGTATGATGTTAGTCTAACCTGTGTGTAAGGTGATTGAGAGACTGATTGTAACCCCTCATAGCCAAACCCAAGAGTTAAGTGTGGTTGAGTGAGGCGTTTTTGTGACAATTGGTTGGCAGCGGTGGCATAATTTAATTTTTTATTAGAGCATTAGTGCTTGGATTAAGTGTTTAACCCTTGCACTAAAGGACTGTACATCCTTGCGAGGAATATACAGTCTTCAAGGACAAACGCAGTGCATAGTCTAAAAAAGATATACTTGCAAACAGTAGTGCCCTTCCCTTCTTTTTTCTTTCCTATCTTTTATTTGGCAATTGTCCTCTGAGATGGCATCCTACAAGAGGCAGAGCAAGGAACAGCTGTCCAGACTCTGTGAGGAGAGAGGGATTGCAGTAGCAAATCAGACCAAGGAATGGCTTATTGCATCCCTGGTTGAAAGTGACCAAGAGTCCAGCACTGGGCAAGTGGGCCAAACCATGGACATTGCTATTGGCCAGTACCACTCTGATGAGAGTGGCAGCAACAGTTCGCAGAGTGGTACAGGATCTTCTCTGCAACTGGTTTTGCAGCAGCTGGGCTCATCGGACCCTAACTTACGGCTACAACTTATACTACAATACCAGCAGGCCGAGGCTGCAGCAGCAGAACGCCAGGCCGCAGCAGAGAGGGAGGCAGCTGAGCGCCAAGCCGAGAGGGAAGCAGCAGCAGCAGCAGCAGCAGCAGCAGAGAGGGAGGCAGCTGAGCGCCAAGCCGAGAGGGAAGCAGCAGCAGCAGCAGCAGAGAGGGAGGCTGCTGAGCGCCAAGCAGAACGACAATTCCAGCTGGAGATGGCACGGCTCCAAAAAGGTACTGCCCCACCTCACAGCAGTGACTCCAGGGAGGCCAATGTCTTCAAACCCCGTCTGGAGAATTTTCCCGTGATGGAGAAGGATGGGGATCTGGACACTTTTCTGAGGGGGTTTGAAAAAACCTGCAGGCAATTTCATTTACCCCGTGAGCAGTGGGCAAGTTTCCTGACCCCAGGGCTTAAGGGCAAAGCTCTGGAAGTTTTTGCGGACCTTCCACCAGAATATGATGGGGACTATGATGAAATAAAAAAAACTTTGATTAGGCACTTTAACCTCACCCCAGAGGTGCACCGCAAGAAATTCAGGAGTCTACAGCGTGGGGCCCACGACAGCTACACCGATGTGGTTGGGAGGCTGAGAATCACCTTCCATCAGTGGGTACAGGGTCGCAGTGTCTCAACATTTACAGAATTGGAGGACCTGATGATACTGGACCAGTTCCTGTGTATCTGTCCAGTGGAAGTCCAGCAGTTTGTCCTTGACCGTGAGCCCAAAACTGCCGATCAGGCAGCACAAATTGCAGATGCATATACTGCAAACCGGATGCCAGCAGCCAGGAAGCCTATTCCAAACCCAGGGTCCCATAGCTGGAAAGGAGGAAAGTCAGGAGGAAGCCCCTCCTTCCCTTCTTACAAACCGGGGGGATCTGCAGCTGCTCCTGCAGGAAGCCCAGGGGTAAGGCCGGGGCAAGTGGATGCACGCCGCTGTTTTATATGTAATAAGGTGGGCCACCTTAGTCATGTCTGCCCTGACAAAAGGAAACCTACACCACCTGGAAAACCCCCTGGCCCATCTCCTTCTGTTTTGTTTGTTGCTGGGATGGAGGGGAGCCACAAGGACAATCTGCAGCCGGTTACCGTGGGCACTCAGGTAACTGTGGGACTCAGAGACACAGGAGCAGAGGTGACTTTAGTGCGCCCAGAGCTAGTAAACTGTGAGGATATTATTCCCGGGAAGACTATGGCTGTCACAGGATTTGGGGGAGTCCATCCTTCAGTGCCCATGGCACGGGTTTACCTGGATTGGGGAGCAGGGAGGGGGTTGCGGGAGGTAGGGGTGTCGGATACCATCCCTACTAATGTGTTACTGGGTACTGACTTGGGCAGGTTGGTGTCACAGTATGTGCCCGCAGGGGACCCTCTGGAGCCAGCAGAGCCCTACGTGAATCCTGCTCATCTACAGGTATCTGATAATGATGTTGATTGTGATGGGGGCTGGGAGGGAAATCAGGATGTGGTTGCATGCAATTCTGTATTAGAGCCAGCTGAATCCCCATGCATAGACCTGGGGGGAGGGGAAGTGTATGTCCCATCTCTATCTCGGGGGGAGAACAATTTCGCAGGGAGTGTAGGGGGATTCCCAGTAGCAAGCCACTGTGATGTGGGAGGGGGGAACCTCCCCTGTGTTGCAGCAGTAACCCGGCAGCAGTCTGTAAGGGCAAGCCAGTATCAGACTGGGGGTACAGGGCTGGAGGGTCTGTCACTGAGTGGGGAGGGGGGCCCCTCTGAAGGAAGTCCCCTGCCTGTAGCATTGCTGTGTCCTGACCCAGAGGACAGGGGGGTTCCAGCTTCTGGGGCCCTGCTCACACTCACACCAGATCCCAGGTTTGAGGCAAGCAGTCGGGAATTTGAGGCAGCCCTCCTGACCGATGCCAGCCTCGAAAAGATGAGAGGCCTTGCAGCCCAACCCCCTGCTGAGACTGATAAAGAAAGAATATACTGGCATGAAAATAGGTTGTACAGGGAATCCATGCCTACAACTACCCAAGAGAAGTGGGTAAGTGACCGGCAACTAGTGGTGCCTTTGCAATTTAGGGAACAGCTCCTAAGAATAGCTCATGAAATCCCCTTAGCTGGGCATTTAGGGGTACAGAAAACCAAGGCCCGTTTAGTACATAATTTCTATTGGCCTAACATGGGTACAGACATTGCCAATTACTGTCGTTCGTGCCAGACTTGTCAGCGAGTGGGGAAAAATAGAGATATGGGAAGGGCCCCATTAGTTCCGTTACCAATTATTGATGAACCCTTCCAAAGGGTAGCTGTGGATCTCATAGGGCCCTTAGCTATACCCAGCAGTTCAGGGAAACGGTTTATTCTCACTGTGGTAGACTATGCTACCCGGTACCCAGAAGCAGTAGCCCTATCCTCCATCCGGGCAGACAAGGTTGCTGATGCCCTCTTAAGCATATTTTCAAGAGTGGGGTTTCCCAAAGAAATGCTCACTGATCAGGGGACTCAATTCATGTCTAACCTGATGCAGTGCCTGTGTAAGAAAATACAGGTGAACCACCTAATTGCCAGCCCTTACCACCCCCAGACTAACGGCCTGTGTGAACGTTTTAATGGCACTCTAAAGCATATGCTAAAGACCTTTGTAGAATCCCAAGGGAAGGACTGGGAGCGTTATCTCCCACACCTCTTATTTGCCTACAGAGAGGTACCACAGGCATCCACTGGCTTTTCCCCATTTGAACTGTTATATGGGCGGAGGGTACGTGGCCCCTTAGATCTGGTAAGGGAGGCATGGGAAGGCAAGCTAGATACTCCTGAGGTGTCAGTAGTTGAATATGTAATACGATTCCGGGAAAAGATGGAGGCATTGACGGGATTGGCACATAACAATGTAACCCAGGCACAGGCCTACCAGAAACAATGGTATGATCGCCATGCCAGAGAAAGAGTTTATGAAGTGGGACAGAAGGTGTGGGTCCTGGTGCCAATGCGCCAGAATAAGCTACAGGCTGCCTGGGAAGGCCCATACACTATTCTAGAACGGGCTAATGATGTGAATTATGTAATTGCCCTAGATGAAGATGGGAAAAGAAAAAAGGTCTATCATGTAAACATGATCAAGGCCCATTATGAGCGGGAGGTCTCTGTAATGCCAGTTTGTGGTATGGCTGAGGAATCAGGTTCTGATCCTTTACTAGATTTAGTTGCGATGGCCCAGGGAACAGAGGGCATAGGAGGGTCACAGGTCAGCAGCATGCTCACCGTTGACCAAAGAACTCAGGTGATGGGGTTACTAAATTCTTATGTCAGTACGTTCTCCGGAAAGCCTGGCAGAACCTCACTAGCCATACACCATGTAGACACCGGGGATCATCGCCCTATCAGGCAGATGGCCTACCGGGTATCCCTGGAAGTAAAGGCGAACCTGCAGCGGGAAATAGAGGAGATGATAGGGCTTGGTGTAATTGTGCCATCCCACAGCCCCTGGGCTTCCCCTGTAGTTCTAGTTCCAAAGAAGGATGGTACTACTAGGTTTTGTGTGGACTACAGGAAACTAAATTTAGTCACCACCTTTGACGCGTATCCTATGCCCAGGATAGATGAATTGTTGGATCAGCTGGCTGGCGCCCAATTCATTACAATAATGGACTTAAGTAGGGGATACTGGCAAATCCCAATGTCCCCAGAGGCACAGGAAAGGTCAGCATTTATAACACCTTTTGGGTTATATGAGTTCCAAACAATGCCCTTTGGCATGAAAAACGCCCCCGCCACGTTTCAAAGATTGGTAAATCAACTACTGGGTGGACTAGAAGGCTGTGCGGTAGCATACCTAGATGATATCGCCATCTTTAGCAACTCTTGGGAGGAGCATCTGGGTCACCTGTCTCAAGTGCTTGACAGGATCCAGGGGGCAGGCTTAACTATTAAGCCTGAGAAATGCCAAATAGGGATGACTGAAGTGCAGTATTTGGGACACAGAGTGGGGAGCGGTACACTTCGTCCTGAGCCGGGGAAGGTAGAGGCAATTACCAATTGGCCCACCCCTAAGACAAAGAAGCAAGTAATGTCCTTTCTGGGCACGGCGGGGTACTATAGGAAATTTGTCCCAAATTACAGCGCCTTGGCCAAACCCCTAACAGACCTGACCAAAAAGAAGCTACCCCGTCTAGTGGAATGGACAGCCGATTGTGACCAGGCTTTTAAGACTCTAAAGACTAGCCTGGCCAGTGCCCCTGTTCTACAAGCTCCTGACTTTACCCGCAGATTTGTGGTACAGACTGATGCTTCTAACTATGGCCTGGGAGCTGTCCTAAGCCAGGTTAACAGTAAAGGGGAAGAACATCCTGTTATATACCTGAGCAGGAAACTGTTACCCAGGGAAGTGGCCTATGCCACTGTAGAGAAGGAATGTTTAGCTGTAGTTTGGGCCTTGCAGAAATTACAACCCTATCTCTATGGGCGCAATTTCACGGTTATCACAGACCACAATCCACTAAGCTGGTTAAACAAAGTAGCTGGGGATAATGGGAAACTCCTCAGATGGAGTTTAATCCTTCAGCAATATGACTTCACTATACAGCACAAAAAGGGCAGTGAACATGGGAATGCAGATGGTCTTTCCAGACAAGGAGACTGTGCTGAGCTAGTGGGCACAGGAGAAGGCCGATAGGCCATCCTCTGTACCCATTCCTGAGGGGGGAGGTGTAATGCCAGGGCCATCTTGCACTGGCATTTTAAAAGTTAATACTTAATTACTCAGTCTCAGGCTCACACAGAGACCCTTTATTGTATATCTCACCAGGGAGCTGGGGAAGGGTGACATCCATATCTGTTATCTGAGACGGTCTGGAGCCACACCATTTGGGCAAGGAAGCTGGGCCAGTCTGTTCTTTGATCGGCTGATCAAAGAACAGAGCTGTGGACCTAGAGCAGCAGGGGGGATAGCTAGTAGAAAATTATGGATTATAGGAAAGTATCCATATCTCCTGTGTCATAGGATTCACAACCTCATAACTTACATATTGGTTATGAGGAGGTCACATGCTTCCTAACAATACCAAACAGGGCTAGACTATACCCACCTGTTAGGAGGGCTGGTTCCTGGGGGACTGGAAAGTGGGAACCTATTAGTGTTTGGTATTGTTCTTCTTGCCCACATATGAAGCGCAGCCTGCCCATGTTTTTATTATAGTATTGGGTACTGGCAAGTACCAATATTATATTAAGGGATATTGGGGAATATTGCCTGAGAGTAGCAAACCCCCTGCAGGGGGTCGTAAACGACATGTTCCTGGGCACTCCTACCTCATGCATAAGGTAATGAGGGGAGTGTCCCAGCAGGAAATAAAAAGGTGACATTCCCAATATCACATTGTCATACAAGGAGGCTCCATTTCTTCAGTGGATTGTATGTCCAGCTTCCAACTCGTGCCTCAGAGGAAATACACTGACTACTTCAAAACTTGGTAAAGTAAGGGTTTTCTTTGTGTTTTTACTCCCTTTTATTTTATTTACTGTATTTGCAACTATATGTCATCTTTGTAATATCATTTATATATATACATATGCACTGTTTCTTTTAAATATTAAATATCATTTAATACGTTAGTCCTTGTGCTCTAAACAAACTCATTGCCCATATGAATGCTTGTGCCTACGTGTGTGAACTCTTCGTATGTGTGGAAAGGGAAAGTTGCCCATTTGTATGTTGGATAACTAGTACGGCTAGCAGGAAAGTGTGTTTGAATGTAGATTAACCCTTTGGCTGCTGGAGTGCTTGTTAGACTAGTAGGATCTTACCCTGAGTAACTACCATCGGAGAGAGTGTTTGATGTATTGTGTAGTGTGAGTTATTACCTGTTATAGAGGGCAGGGGAATAGTCACATTAGGTTTCTATCGCCTGTTAATGATAGATGGTGGCAGCGAATGAACTTTGTGGGTGTTGGTGTGTTTTTAGGGTGTATGATGTTAGTCTAACCTGTGTGTAAGGTGATTGAGAGACTGATTGTAACCCCTCATAGCCAAACCCAAGAGTTAAGTGTGGTTGAGTGAGGCGTTTTTGTGACAACAACCGCAAAGCCTTTTCTGTTGTAGACTAAACGATGCACAATAGGAAAGTAATTTGAAAGCTATAAAAAAAAATGAAGACCAATTAATATTTTTCATCGAAAAGGTTCATTGCTAACATGCCAAAACATACCATAACATGAGCATCCCCTTTAATATGGCTTTATAGCTTTAAAGTCATCATTTCAGTCCATGGGGAAGTTTTACTAAAGGGCGAAGTGACTAACGCTGGTGAAGATTCTCCAGTGTTACAGTTTTCAGGGACTCCGACAATTTACTGACAGGGGCAGGCGTTACTTCGCTAGCGAAGGAGATAGACACTAGCGGTGATTCACACGCAAATTTTCACTCTGGCAAATGGACGTTACGCCATAAATTCACCAAGATGCGAATTTTACCGAACGTTACCTCTTTCGCCAGACTTCCCTTCGCCAGCTCAGACCAGGCGAAGTGCACTGGAGAGCATAGATCTTCCTCATTCTTCTGTTACTTACATCATTTTTTTAGTGGAAAAGGTTTCTAAGTCCAAAAAACGTTGGTGTCTTTTCCTTTTTTCAGAGTGATAGCCTGCAAAAGTCCTTACATTTTTTTTCTGGTAACCGAGTTCCCCCCTACATTTTCTAACATATGGAACACAAACTATACACTGGGCTCATGTGTAGGGCAATATAACAACTCTATTTTATTTAAGGTTCCCTGGACTTGTGTAATGTAATGTGTTTGCTGCAACATATACGTCCATTCAACTTTATAATTTCCCGCTATATGCAAATTAGCCTTAGCACAAGACCTCCAACGAAGTTGCGCTAGGCACAAGTGAATGCTAGCGCATCTTTGCTTTGATTTGCTCGCTTTGCCAAAGTAACGCTAGTGAAAATTCACCAACGTTCGGCACCCTGGACACAACTTTGCATTTTAGTAAATTAGCGTAGTCTGAGGAATTTTCTCCGCTTAGTAAATTTACCCCCCATGGTGGGATTATTTAAATTTGGGGAATTACAAAATCAACAAAAATGCATGTTAAATGTGGTCAAATAATACAAGGTCGTTTCTGAAGAACGCAAAAAAGTATAAAAAAATAATATAGTATCTATAGTGCCCCCCCCCCCCGAGTTTTCCTGCTTAATTTGTCCCTCTGTTACAATCAAGTTTGACACACTGGGGCTCATTTATCAACACTGGGCAAATTTGCCCATGGGCAGTTACCTATAGCAACCAATCAGTGCTTAGCTTTTTGAAGCCAGCCAGCAAGTAGAACAATGAATTCAACAATCTGGTTGCCATGGGGTACTGCCCATGGGCAAATTTGCCCCGTGTTGATAAATGACCCCCACTGTGTTTATAGAAATATTCATTTTACTTTATTTTTTTTTTTTAAATTTTTATCCCAGTCTCTTCTCAGTGGTCCATCCATGGATGTCAAGCTGTTTCTACCATTTCTGAAGCTTATACCCGAAGACAACAACTCCTCTTTGAGTATTCACATTCTGTGTGCAACACGCCTGATGCAATATGAGAAGTCAATAGAGAAGCTTCTGGATCGCTGCCCTGAAGCTGTGATCTCATATGCGAAGCATGAAGTAAAAGAAGGAAGTCGGGTACATACTTTGAGGGGGTGATCCTGGTTTAGCAATTTGTATATGAGGGCCTCTTATCTGAGAACATTATAAATAAGGGCCGGAGAATACATATTTGTGATTTTTGGTGGCTGAAAATCACCTAGGTATCAAGTTTGAATATCCCATTAGGGTTGAAACATATAAAGGAGAATTCAACCTGTAATAAAAAAAAAAACCTACCCTGGTTAGAATCCCCTCCCTCCTCTGCCCCAGCCTACCTGTCCCACTGGCCCTAATTTTTTACTCACCCCTCCGTGCAGATTCTGACCTCGGAGTTCACGGCAGCCATCTTCTTCTTCTATGGTAATCTTCATGTCTTGATGGTATTTTTGGGGCATGCGCAGTTGGAGTAAATTTCTGGTCCCGAACCACTGCGCATGTGCCAAAAGAAAATTTTTGGAAGTTTTTGTGACTTTTGGCGCATGCGCAGTGGTTCGGGACCGGAAATATACTCCAACTGCGCATGCTTCGAAAATTGCTGTCAAGACACGAAGATTACCGTAGAAGAAGAACGTGAACTCCGAGGCCAGAATCTGCACAGAGGGGGGTCTACCCAGGGTAGGGTGGAGAGTATATTTAACAGGTTGAATTCTCCTATAAGCACCTCTTTTGACAGATCTCCATAGCCCCATTATGTCCCATGATTATGCTGGTTTTGACCCGCCATGTTTATGGCCACATTGGGTAAAGATCCACTTGTTTTTGGGACCTTGCAAAAGAAGCATATATTACCATCTGTATCCAGCGCAAGGATTTGCGGCAAGGCCGCATAGGCCCGGGCCTAGGGTGGCAAAAAAAATAGGGGCGGCATGCGCCCAGCCACATTATGGGGACGCGTACAGCAGCTGCGCCGGCGTTTTTTCGCCGGCGCGCTGGGAAGGGGAGGTGAGGTGGGCGCTAGGACCGCGCGGCCACCTGGTCGGACCGCGCTGCCTAGGGGCGCCCCTTATTGAAATCCGGCGCTGTCAAGAGTTGTGTTTCAGACAAATGCTGACAATGCTAGAATTCAGACATACCTGATTCAGTGCATACAGTGTAGTAACCTTTGCTTATTCTGTTCAACAAATTCACTGTAGAGCGACCCCCATTTAATAGTGATAGTGGAGATCCAATTGCTACTCGCAAAAATGCTGATACTTTTTTTAAATTTTTTCAATGGGATAGGACATTTGGTGGAATATGCTACTGCCTGAACTGTGCAATCGAATCCGATCCATCCAAAGCAATAATGAAGTGTTCATCTCGTCCTTAAAAGGTCTGCTGTTCTTTTACTTTTCTGATGTTTTCTGATTGTTAGATGTGTGGTGAGAGAGGGAAAATAACTGTAAATACTTAGAGAAGCAATGCCAACATCTTGGGAAACACCCCCTGAATAATGTAGTAATAGACTTTAGCCAGTAAAGGAAAGCAACTTTTGTAACATTGCTTAACCAATAAAAAAGCTTACTGTTGTGACTCACAGGGGAGCAGGCAATTCAATCTACATTCTCTGTTGTTAAAGGTGAACAAAACCCTCACTCCCATCTGAGGTTCCTAACAGCCCCTCTCCCCACTCCACCAGTTAGTCTCAAACTCTTGCTCTATGTGTACCTCCCTTTAAAAATGCAGAATGGGGTTGGCAGATTACATTTAGGGGATCTTCTGTTGGTTTGGAGACACAGAGCAGATCAGCCTGAATGGCACCAGCTCCTAGGGTAATCTTTAACAGAGAGAACTTTAAAGGGATACTGTCATGGGGGAAATTTTTTCAAAATGAATCAGTTAATAGTGCTGCTCCAGCAGATTTCTGCACTGAATCCATTTCTCAAAAGAGCAAACAGATTTTTTTATATTCAATTTTGAAATCTGACATGGGGCTAGACATATTGTCAATTTCCCAGCTGCCCCAAGTCATATATAACCTGTTATATATTTATATATATAAAATATATAACAGGTTATCAACTTTAGGGAGGTTATTTATCAAAGGTCAAATGTTAGAGGTTTTTATACCTCCAATGAACTCACAACTCCAATGGTTTCTTAAGAAAAATCTTTAATGGGGAAAAAACTTGATTCAGCGAGTTTGAGTTGCGAAACGCGAATCGCTCAAATTCATTGAGTTTTCAGCAAAACCCTCCAAAAAAACTCAAACATCATGGAGACTATTAACATCTTCAAATGGTTCAAGGAACCTCTGCCATTGACTCCTACTCGACCTCAACAGGTTTTTTTAGGTGTATTTCAGATTCAAACTATTTCCTGGGTGGGGTATAAAAAATCTTGAAAAATTTGAGGTTTTTTAAAATAAACTTGAAAAGTGTGTGTATTTGTAAACCAAACCAAAACAATCTGCTTTTATAATTCCAAAATCATAAGAGTGAAATGTACTGTCATGTAAGTGAAGAAAATCTTTTATGATCTTGTCTTGACTTTCCAGCATGGCAGCTCCCTGTATCCCTTTCTTGCACAGCAAACAGAATAGATAGTAGTTTGCCATGTTTTAGTGAATCCTCATTATTTCTGTTGTTTCTTTTAGACACTCTGGAGATGATCGCTATGGAACTCGATACTAAAGACTTTCTCAATGCACTTCCCGATGATGGAACAGCAGCGTTTTTCCTGCCTTATCTTCTAAACCAAAGCAAAAAGAAACTGACCGTTTAAATATTTTATTTTATGTTTTGTATTTATTTTAAAAAGTACCAGTTTTATAACCATAATATCTTATTACTATGAATATTATTACTGCAGCCACAATACCATGTGAAGCAAATCAGCTGAGGAGGCAGTGGTATACAGTAAATAATACAACTTCTCTCTATGGCCTTGTGTTTTATTTCAATGGTTCCAGATTGCTGGTGTCTGAAAAGTTGCTAAGAATGGAACATCTTATAACATACTAAATCATAATTTAAAGTGAACCACCCCTTTTACAAGCCCATGCTACTTCCTACAGCCCCTTTCCCTTTGTCAGTAGTTCGTCCCGGGGGGGGGAGGGGGAGTGGTAGATGGCATCTCATGTCACTTCGGGGGATCTTATGTTTAATCGGCAACACAACATGTACGGTTAAAATAATTTCCGGATCAGCTACAGCCACTCAAGCTCATGGGGTGATTTTTAACAGAAGAGAACTTCAAAATGACGCAATAACAATAAAAGTGTAGCTCACAAAGCAATAGTTTTTTGGCTGCTGGGGTCAGCGACCTCCCCCCTTCATTTGAAAGATGGAGACACAGAAGATGGGGGTAAATACTAAAAAAACAAATAGAGAGAGAGAGATATATATATATATATATAGAGAGAGAGAGATATATATATATAGATATATATATATATAGAGATCTAGATATATATATATATATATATATATATATATATATATATATATATATATATATAGATAGATAGATATATAGATATAGATAGATATATAGATATAGATAGATAGATATATATATATATAGATAGATATATATATATATATAGATATATATATATATATATATATATATATATATATATATATATATATAGAGAGAGAGATATAGATAGAGATATAGATAGAGAGAGAGATAGATAGATAGAGAGATAGATAGAGAGATAGATAGAGAGAGAGATAGATAGAGAGAGAGATAGAGAGAGAGAGAGATAGATAGAGAGAGAGAGATAGATAGAGAGAGAGATAGATAGATAGAGAGAGATAGATAGAGAGATAGATAGAGAGAGATATAGATAGAGCTATAGATAGATAGATATAGAGAGAGACAGATAGATAGATAGAGAGAGATAGATAGAGAGAGCGATAGATAGAGATATAGATAGAGAGATAGATAGAGATATAGATAGAGAGATAGATAGAGATATAGATAGAGAGATAGATAGATAGAGAGATAGATAGATATAAAAATGAAGAACAGTTGATAAGCTGCCAAGACAATAGTTAGTTAAATCTAACTTATAGATGAACTACCCGTTTTTTAGGCTCATGATGAAGTTGACTCACGTTTGTGTGTGTTTTGTGAGACCTTTAGTTTGTCAGCTCTACAGGGGGTGTGCCTGATGTTAATAAATAGACGCCGCATAATATATTGGCAGTATATTAAAAAAAAGGATACAGCAAGGGAAGATTCACAAACCTGAAAGGAAACTCAACTTTAATAACATCCAACAAAAGCACTGCACAGAAACATAAAGGGTAAAGTGGAAAACGTTAATCTGCAAAGAGAACTTTACATCCGTGTGCTTCCGTAATTATATGAAGACTTGAAATCGCATAAATGGACCATTCGCAAGAAGAGTTCTCTGTCAGTAGTTACAGATCCTCCATCCATCTTTCTAACAACGAACTCCGGCACCCCAGGTCAATGTTTGATAAACTTTGTAAAAATGGATTGAGATCGTTTTTCTGCACAAGAGAGAGGATTGGTGAAATCAGTACAAGTAGCATTACATTAGCCTTTAGTAAACACAAGGAAGGCAAGGCCTGATGTTATTATATAGCTGCACCAGCTGTGGGACATTGTCAAAACTGCCTCACAATAAAGTAACATTTTAAACTTGTATTCATGCCTTTTGTTCTCCTTTACTGAGTAAACACTATTCCCAAGTTTCTTTGGCAAACCTTACTTTCTAATACAGTGTAGAGCGCCTCCATCCCAGAGTGGATATGGTCCGTCACATGACAGTGCAGTAACCAAGTGCCGGGAATTTTGGCGGTCATTTCAACTGTTTTAAATGTTCCGGGAAACAGGTCAAACACATCTGAATGAAACATCGCTCCTCTCTGAAAAGAAATGATTATACTGGTGAGAACATTCAGTGATTCTTATAGTCCTCCACTCAAGATATTTATATTACCAATATTGGTTATCTGGACCCTGGGGCTTTCTGCATTGGAAATCTTGTAATTTGGAGCAACAAAACCCAAGATAATAGGCCACCGTTGACATACCAGTAATTGTATAAAACTGTTTCATACTACAGGTATGAGAATTGTTATCCAGAATGCTCGGGACCTGGGGGTTTCCGGATAACAGATCTCTCTGTGGATCTTCATACCTTTAGTCTACTAGAAAATCATGTAAACACTAAATAAACCCAATAGGCTGGTTTTGCTTCCAATAAGGATTAAGTATAGTGTAGTCTGGTTCAAGTACAAGTTACTGTTTTATTATTACAGAGAAAAAGGAAACCATTTCATAAAATTTTACATAAAATGGAGTCTATGGGAGATGCCCTTTCCGTAATGATCAAAATGTGAAGTTTAGTCTTGGCAAATGAACGCTGGCCTACTATAATTTCTAAGTGAATTTTCTCTGACCTTATTTTCTTCCTAGTGAAACTTCGTTAAAGGGTTGTTTACTTTTTCCAATGACTTTGTATTTTCTATGTGTGACTGTTTTACAAATATTGAAGTGTAAAGTGTAATTTCTCACCTTCTAAAGCAAGTCTGGGAGGGGGTTCGCCAACCCTGTAAACTGCTCTAAATTGATACATTAGTTGATACATTTCTTATCTTTGTCCCTGCTGAGCAGAATCCTTGGGTTACATTAAAGGCAGCTGTTAGACTTGATACAATAGTCGCTAATACTCCAGAGATACTTGGATCAATGAAATGCGAAATTGTAACAGTTTAGAGTCTGCACCTGAATTACTGAGCTGCCAGACTGAAACGCCAGAGAAAGGGACATTACAATTTAGACTCAGGGTAAGGCCAGACGTGTTGTTTTTGCAGTGTTTTTACGTTGCGTTTTTTTAAAAAAGAACAGCCAGGCATAAATACGCTACTGAAACCACATGCGACCATCAACATGCATTTTTCATGCGTTTTTCAGCACGTCGTAGGATTCTTTTCCCAACACGCACTACTCATTGTTCTCATTGAATTTGGAACGCCATATTTAAAATACACTGCGTATTTACGCAAAGTGTGGTTTCAAACCTGCAGATCCCATAGAGTCTATCGATTTAGTAGTTTCTTGACGTATTGGCATTTCTGCTAAAAAACGCCAGTACTGGCGTCCTGTGGCGGATTTCAGCTTGCAAGCGCCCTGTGTGAATTTCCATATTTTCCATTAGTTTCAGTGGTAGTGCAGTTTATGCATATTTATGCCTGGCTGTTCTTTTTTTAAAAACGCAACGTAAAAACGCTGCAAAAACGCCACGTCTGGCCTTGCCCTTAGATTTTGAAAAAATGGAAAGTAATTGAAAAAGTTTTTAATTCTGGTGAACAATCTAAAAACAACTGAACTAAAAAAAGGTTTAGAAGGTGAACAACCCCTTTAACATACGCTTACATCAATTTAAATATGGCAGTACATACATGTTATATATATATATATATATATATATATATATATATATATATACATACATACATACATAATGGTGTGCGCTCCTTAAGACTGTGTATATATATATATATATGCCTTTTTTAGTGATGTTCGTGAAATTGCTGGAAGTGAACACATTATTAAAAATGTGCAAGGCAAAACCTTCTATTGTCTTAGACATGAGCCCATCCTAAAACAAATGTGCAGGCCCGGATTTGTGGGAAGGCCACCTAGGCCCGGGCCTAGGGCGGCAGGATTTTAGGGGGGCGGCATGCTGCCCAACCACACCCACATTGGTTCCAAAACACTGGGGATGCACAGGAGATCCAATCTCCATGAAAATTTGCACGAATAAAGGGGAGGGGACAGTGGCGACAAATGGCAGTGGGCCTAGGGGCGCCCGCTATGTAAATCCGGCCATGCAAATGTGACATGAGCTTAAAATGGTTATAAAAAAGTGTAAATAACATATTTTGCATTTTGTCTTTTTTTTCTGACTTTTTTGCCGTACAGGATATGATGTCACTGACATAATAATGTTAAGGATGTAGCTTTATCTTATCAATTTGCCAGGTAGAAACTGGTGAAACAGACTCTGCCAAAAAGGGTAACGGATTGGAAAGTTCACATTATGATAAATTTGTGGAGTAAAGATTTTCGCCTGGCGAAATGGTGCGAAACCTCTCTAGCGCTGAGCTTTTCCACTAGCAAATTGTCTGCTTAGGCTTTAAGTAAATTGGCGATGTACCTGCAAATTGTCACTTTATTTTCACTAAAAAAGCTCACTTTGCCCTTTAGTAAATCTGCCCCAATGTGTGTGCTTCTGTGAGAGGTAGTCATAAGTAATGGGCCAATTTGTCCCGCTTCGCCGAAAAATTTGCGAATTTCCCCACTAGTAGTCATTGCTGCTTGGCTTCAGTGGCGTAATAGAATTAAGAATGTAAAAAAAACTCTGCATGATAAATAAGGAAGATTGTTGCTGTCACTTATGTGGTTAAGCCAAATGCTAAATGAAAGCTGGTACCATCAGTTGGTATGGAAGCCCCCATCTCTAATGAACATACAACAATTGAATTCAGATATTGACAATTACTGTTATTAAAATACATTAATTAGATAAATATCTGTGATATAGAAAGACTTTCAGGCACAATCGGCACATGATAGATCCCCTTTTAAATATATATATATATACAGGTGCGGGACCTGTTATCCAGACTGCTCAGGAACTTGGGTTTTCCGGATAAGGAATCTACTAAGTCTTTTAAAAATATGTTAATAAATAAACCCCATAGGATTGTTTTGCCACCAATAAGGATTATTTATATTTTAGTTGGGATCAAGTACAAGGTACTGTTTTATTACAACGGAAATAAAGGTAATCATTTTTAAATATGTGAATTTTTTGATTAAAATGGGACTTGGTCATCCTGTAATTCTGAGCTTTCTGGATAACGGATCCAGTCTCTGTATACTAGCAGTCCAAGTCTGAGCACTGAGTGTATCTGATGTTTATATAGTCTTATAAGAGTTATGTTCTCACTGTATATCAAATGCTTACCACATATTTGAAGCTGTGTGCATGAAAATGTACTGTATGTATGTCAGCTTCATTCCCCAGTCCAATAAGGTGCCAGCTGATTTCATCTCCCACATGCATAGTGAGGCCTTCTAAGTTTGCATACATCTTGCCATTTATGCCTACAATAGAAATAATACATTCTTTTATTAACCTACGTTGAAAGCCTGTTCTTATTAACCTTTCAATTGCCTTTTGTGTTTTATTTTCTGTAGTTTTTCAGTTGTTTTCCTTCGTCATCTGCCTCTTTCCATGTTTTAAATGAGGGTCGCTGACCCTGGCAGCTCCATGAAGCTTCAATGTTGTTACTTTGTTTCGCCCACCACTAACACTTATGCTTACATCAATTTAAATATGACCATAGGCCAGTTATTATTAAAAATGTCCAAGGAAGCAAAATAAAGACAAAACAGATCTATTGTCCTAGTCATGAGCCCTAAAACAAATGTGACATCAGCTTTAAATGTTTAAATAAATAAAGTGTAAATAACATTTATCTAACAGTTACTACTACATGATCTTACATTTAAATTTGAAAAAATGCCAGCGTCTTGTCTTTTTTTATGACTTTTTTTGGCATTCAGGATATGATGTCACTGACATGATAATATTGAGGATGTAGCTTCAGCTGAACTCTACAGGACGATCAGTTGCGATACGTTGCTGAGCGATGAAACGGACAAGTTGGAGGAGCTGAATATATATTGAGAGTGATAGAAACATCACAGGTACAAACTACATACAACATGCGTGTGGCATGTTGTGTGGGATACATGTACTTTGTATCTGCGATGTTTCTAGAACTCTCATAATATCCGGTGCCTCCAACTTTTCGCATCTGTTTCATCGATCGGCGAATCACACACGATCGAGTTCAGACCTTAGTATTGTTAAGGGACATAATCTCATAATCCCAACATAAGTACTAGGTTTTTCTTGCCATTTTTCACCTATAGCTCTGAACTCCCTACTTGTGTAGCTGTGCACAGGCTCCTTCATACTGCAGGTGAAAACTCAAGTTATTTGGGCACATGGGTCTCCATTTGGTCCCAGGATACAGGTCTAGTTCAGATATTGGCAACACCTATAACAACATATAATCCACAAAAACGTGGAGGCAATCTGTTTCATACCCCACAGGGTCCTCTATACTGCTTGACTCCAGTGTATCGATGAAACTAAATTGAATGGGCTCATTTATCAAAATTTGAGTTTGTTTGAGATCAGAGGTTTTCCTTTGCTTTGAATAAGCTTGCTTATTTATTAAAAAATCCAAATCTGGGGGGAAAATTTAAATAGCTTGACTTTTTAATCTATCATTATTAAAATATAGAAAACCTTGCATTTAAAATGCCTTAAAACTGGCATAGGTGGCTCCCATTGACTTCTACACAAACTCGGCAGCCTTTAGATGCTAACGTTTTGCATTTGAGCTTTACAAATTGTTTGCTCTTAATAAATATTGTGCATACAAGTTTTTCAGAGCATAATTTGAATTAATGGTTTTTAGTTAAAAAAAAAACTTTGACTTTGGGCAATGGCAGGTTCTCCTGGTCCATTAGTAATGATTTAAGTGGTTAAGTTAATAACCAGGTCAAACCGTCAATTAGCACTTGATAAGTGACTTGACAGTGTTGATAAATGAGTCATAAAATAAACCATGACTCAGATATAATTGTATTGTTTTTGCCTACTGTTTATGATATAGTTGAAAGGAGGTTCCTACTGTGCATTTTATTGCTTTCAATGAAATCCTCATCTTCTTTTTGCACTTGATCCGGATGCAAGGAGAAGGTTTTGATATTTTCATCCAAATACCACGACTCATTCTCGTCAAAAATCATGAAAAGAAGGGCAAACTTCCTCTTTGGTTTGTCAAACATGTCCAGCGGCAACAATAAGCTTTTGCAGATCACCAGAGGACCAATTAATCCACTGTATGTGTCCTGATAATACAATGAAGGAAACCTCAGATTATACACCCTATTGGTTAATGAGAAATACTGAAAAGTAATGTAGAGGTTTAGCATCTAACACTTTTAATTACAGTGATTCACACAATATAATCAAGGCAAGTAGTGCCATGTTTGTGCTACTATGTGCATATAGGGCTGTCTCTTTTTTCTATTTCTTCCATATTAATAATATTGCCATTGAGAATCATATTTACTGGATGGGCCAGCAAAATATCACCCATTTTGCAACCCTATGTATATGGTGGTGAAGTGGTTAGCATTGCAGCCTTGCAACGTTGGGTTGTAGGTTCTAAATCAGTATTGGCGCTCTCTGCAAGGAGTTTGTATGTTCTTACCATGTCTGTGTGGGTTTACTCTGGATATTCTGAGTTTCCCTATCAATATACAGAACGATTAGGGGGCTCCTGATAAAGCTGACCCACAATTATCTTCATTTGTAAGAACTAAACGCCAAGTTCTCTAACGTCCACTTGAAAGGATGCCCACATAGTTAAACAATGATTATTTATACTGTATTAACTATATTCAAGCCTCTGAACCATTTACAAAGATTATACAAATGATATGAGTATGCCATACATGCAGTCCACAGGTTACGTAAGATATAGGGTATGTAGGTTTGTTCTTAAGTTTAGTCTGTATGTAAGTTGATATACATTTACTTATTAAATGTAACTTAGGCAGATGTCTGTCTTAACATAGTATTTGAACAGAATTTTTTACTGGTCCTTTAAATGGTTCCTTTAGCGTTTGTCCAATGATACATACTCTGTAATATTTTTGTCCATGATTGAACAGTGTAAAACTGTGCCTGCTTTCCTCTAGCTATTGCTACCTGTTAGTGATGAGGGATACTTGGAGATATAAAATAGCAATAACTAAAGAACTGCAAGATGAATATTGCTGGTCTTAGGGTGGTGACACAAGATTCTGGGGAGATTAGTACCCCAGAGATAAATCTCCTCTTCTTCGGGCGACTAATCTCTCGAAAAGCCTTCCTGCCGGCTAGAATGTAAATTGCTGACGGGATGGCACTCGGAGCACTTTGCCTTCCGAAGTCGTCTGAAGTTTCCTCATGAGGGTTAGTCGCCCAAAGAAGAGGAGATTTGTCGATAGGCGACTAGTCTCCTTGGAATCTTCGATGTGTCACCACCCTTAATGTTTCATGCGTTACGGATTAGTCATAGCCATTGTTTGTCTCAAATAATTCATATTTGCCTGTAAAGTATTTATTGATAGACGGTTTAGATTACTAGATTTCAGTGACTTTTAATTTTACCATATTTTCCAGATAAGCATGAGTTTCATGGACAGAATGTCACTCACCACCCTCTCCGATCACTGGTTTATCTGTCTGCACTTGGTTTCAATGAATATTATGCCTGTTATTCTTTTAAGTTTTCCTTGGCACACTAGATTTGAATTTATGAAACTGCTCTACTAATTAACAGCAAAATAGCAGAACCTTAAAAAGCAAGTAACATGTATAGGAGGAGAAATAATGATGGTCTAAAAACTAAGATCTAGTTTACAAGTCAAAAGCTTATGTTCAGTTGTATGTACTTAATATCACTCCAATATCAATGAAAAGTCCACCTATAGAGAAAACCCCAATAAAAAGTTGTCCACGTGTAGCAAACATGTTGCACTAATTTCTCCTTCAAACCATTAGTTATATCCTTTATCTGTTAGCTAGAGCATAGGCCTTAGACACAACAACAGATACTGTTACTAAATAGGGCTCTATTTCCCTCATTCCTCCCCCCTTCCACTGTTAAGGAACCTTGGCATACACCAGCTGAGGTGACTTTTTGGGTTTTGCAGCTGTATAGGAACACAGCCTTCTTGTTCCCAAAGATGGAATTAAGATGATGTAATGGGTGTATGGGTTAGGGGTGCCTCAAGCTTCCATTTTGTTACTGTTTACTTTTTCCAGGACCCTGGCAAGCAACTCCCAGTAGGCCCTCACTTACGGGATGGAGGAAAGGATACCACAGAGCAATCACTCTTTATCAGATAACTTTGGGCACCAGTGTTTCTTTAAACAATTGAACACTTTATTGAACAGTTAGTACACTCTCAAGATGCCAATTACTTCAAATATGCAGGGTGTGTGCTCAGATGATACATTCAATGAACAAGTAGTGTCAGCAGGTCTCACAGATCCTTTCTGATCCTTTCTCACTAGGTTGCATTACCTGCCTGATGGTCACCAACTACCCATCCCTAGGCAAGGCCCGCAGAGGTGAATTACTCCGGGATCTCCCTAATCCTGAGCCTGATCCCTCTGGTCCCTATAATGGCAGCAGAGGTGCCGCAGGGTACTAACCCCTCTCTAAAATTCTGGTTGGAGCCTTAACGGCTCACTAACTTTCCTGATCCTAACTGTCACTCCTAGAGTGACCTATAACAATGTCTGTCCTGACAGTTACTTCTCCTATACTGAGGACCCAGTCTAGCTGGCTAACACATTCCCTGTGGGAACTAAGGGACCTTAACATTAACAAAACCTTTACCCTCCTACATTGATAGCGCTGTTATCCCAAATTTCTGACAGAGAAAAAAAATTATTTTAAGTAAGGTAGTGTTAAAACATTTCGCCAACCACCATTAAATCCCTTTTTATTGGCAGATCTAGTTAGGGCCACATAGTTACATAGTTACATGTTCTCATTTATTATATTCTCTGTCTTTACCTTGTATGCACTGGAAAAAAAACAAGGAAAAGTGTCTGTGTACTCAATAAAATCATATAATAGTATTAATAAGTGATGACAGTGTCCTGTTAACATCATTATAAGCATTCAGTCCCATTAATTCAATAAAATTACCTTAATTGGATCTACTGTTGAATAATAAGCCCAAGTCACACAGTCTGTGTCTTCATGTTTGCCAGGTCCAGACCTTTCTGGAATTTTCCAAATGTATGTTTGTGTTTCCCCTGTTAACATGCAAATTGGATATCTATTTGTTCAAGTATTGTTTAATTATAATTAATATATATATGCTTTGTAATTATATACAGTAAAGTTCCATCTTAAATAATTGGTTTGACTTAGCAAACAATACTAGAGCCCCTATAGTGCCAGAACGCCAGAGAGATATACAGAGAGATATACAGAGAGATATACAAAGAGATATACAGAGAGATATCCCAGAAAAGTGCTCACACATATGATTCCCAATTTCTGCTGCCCAAGTAAATAGGGGCCAAGGTATTTAGCATATACTTTACTGGCAACTGAAATACACTAGACCAGAAGTACCCTCTGTGTTATTAAGCCTTTAATTGAGCCAGAAATTTTTTTGCTGTGTTGGATCAAAACTATTTTAAAAACTGCCATTACCAGGCTTCGTTTGTACAGCTGGACCATCTGTTTTTACTCCATGTGCATAGATTGAATACGGTCTGCTGGCTTTGTTCTTAAACACAATTTTAATTTTTTCACCAACTTTTGCAGTTAAAAGCGGACCTGTGAAAGAAAGAGGCATTAGTGGCCTATTTCCCTAGTGGAGAAGAACTGAAATAACAACATTACATTTAAATAAAAAATAGAGAGAACTTACATACTGAGTGCATGTGCAAAGCAAACCATTGCTTCAATCGAATCACTACTGTTAATATTTACTTTCAAATATACTAATTACTCTTTCCTATCCTTGAGGACTTATTTACTACTGGGGGGCAGGATGTCAATTTTCTTAACACTATTCTGGAGTGCAAAAGCCTTTACCTTTTCATGTGAAAACAGCACTGGCAAAGTTATAGGGATCCCTGTAATTAATATGAACTGAAGGGTGCCATGTACTGTTTCTACCATGTGCAGAATCTGGGTGCTCTCTAAGGCTGCTGCATAAGGTACAAAGTCTACTTACAAGTGTAATTTAAACCAATATATCTGTCTATATCGTGGCAGCCATAGCTGCAGAAAAAACATAAAATCAGTGTAATTTACCTAGAATTGCCAAATGCTTTTCCTCTTCTTTCCTTTCTTTGCGAGTTGTAAAAGTGCTGTCAGTATACTGCCGATAAACTGCTTTTTTATATGTTGAACCAATAAACTTTTCACTTTTGTTTAAAAATGGATCTCCCGGGCTTAACAAGAGGGAAAAATTAAATATATGAATTTTGTTTATAAATAAAAGATGTGCAATACTTATATGCCTAATTAGATGGCCAAATGAGACATACACAGAATTAACTGAGACCTTTGCCTTTATCAGCTTAGACACTCATCTTCTCACTTTTCCTATTAAAATAATAACCTGTTTGAGCACCGAAGACCAAAACTGCCCTATAATCTTTATGAGGCCTTACCAGTGATTAGTTATGCTGAGTAGTTTCTATACCCCTTTTAATACAGAACAATACCTTTCTGGCTCTTCAAGCTGCTACCTGACACTTAGCTAATTGTATTATTCACAAGTCCCATTAGGTCCTTCTCCATCAAGGATTTGCCCAAGTCCTATTAAAGATATAAATGACTTGCATATTGTTAAATCACAAATGTATAACCATACATTTATCAACACCGAATATTAGCCATCCAAATTGCAAGTTGCAAGAATGCACTACTAACTACACCCCCATATACAAACTTTTATAAACCAGTTTTCTATCCACGTACAAATAGTACGACCAAGACCAATCAATTATAGCAAGAAAACATTTTGTGCAGCTCAGTAGATAACCAATAAACTGCTTGTTTATATGTTGAACTAATAAACTCTTCATGTTGTGTTTAAACATATTTTTCCAGGCTTAGATTTTAATTACCATATCCTGTTTCAGCCACTGACAACATGTTTGAACTACAATAGAGTGGGCCCGTAACTATGATATATACTCTATTTCCAGTTGAGCAACCTCTCCAACTAGCATGTTTTTACTATTGGTATATTTAAGAATTTGGGGGTTTAGTCTTTGCAAGTGAAGCAATCAATTACTCATTTTCTTGCCAAGTAGGATTTTCCTTAAAGGGGTGTTTCACCTTTAAGTTAACTTTCAGTATGTTATAGAATGGCCAATTCTAAGCAACTTTTCAATTGGTCTTTATTTTTTGTTTTTTGTCGTTTTTGAATTATTTTGAATTATTCACCCCACCTAAAAAACACATGCTCTGTAAGGCTACAAATGTATTGTTATTGCTACTTTTTAGTATTCATCTTTTTTATTCATACTCTATCCTATCCATATTCCGGTCTCTTATTCAATTTAATGGTAGGGAAATTTGGACCCTAGCAACCTGTGCTGTGTAGAACCAATGCTAGGCTCCCTGGTCTCGGCTCTTACTTCTGCCTTTAACAGCCGCCTTTCACCTTGGGAGGAGCCCTCGGCTAATTGGATGCTGCCAGGTCTTATAAAGAGAGGAGCCAAGCTAAGGGTTCTGGACGAGCAGAGGGGCACGATCGTTAGGAAAGTCTTTTTGGGCAGAAGGTCACAATTCAAGGTGCAGACAGAAAACATAGTCAAACCAGGCCGGGTCGGTGCAGGCAGAATTCAAGCAGAGTCAGACAGGCAAGGGTCAAAACAGGTAGATCAATCAGAGTAGTCAAAACAGGCACTGGTCAGGTAACGGAGTGTATAGTAGTCAAATAACAGTCCATGGTCAGGATCACAGAAGTCAGGAGAAAATCAGGCAGGCAGGGGTCAAAACACAAATCTGAATAAACAAGAATAGCACCCAGGAACTCACAAATGGAACCAAGGAAATGGGCAAGGATAAAGTGTAAAAGGTCCCTTTAAATACATCTGAAAATCGTGCCCTTGCGCGATGACGCAATCACGCCAGTGTGACTGCACAAAGAAAAAACAGACGTGGCCGCAGAGGAACACAAGGCACCAAAGGAGGGTCCCCACTGGAGGCGCAGCGGCGTCCCCACCGGCCCACTGGACCACCAGGGTGAGTACCCCTTACACAACCAGATTGCAGAAAGTGCTGACTGGAGAGGAGCTAGATAACTCAAAACCCACAAATAATAAAAAAAAATGAAAACCAATTGCAAATTGGCTCAAGATATCACTCTCTACATTATACTAAAAGTTAATGTAAAGGTGAACAACCCCTTTAAAGCTTTTAAATGTTAAATAATGTTCCTGGCTTCTGATTACCTTTCACTATGATGAATGTGCCTTTCATGTTCCCAAGTCCGGTTCAGAGAATAGTCCCATTGTACTTCTTCTGCTGCAATGTAATATGTGTTTGTACGGGTTAATAAACTGATAAATTCCTTGGCACAAGATTTGACCCTGTAGTGCTGTCTCATACCAGCGGTGTAATGGTCGGTGGTCATGCATTCAACATTGAAAACCCCTGTTGAAAATAGATATCATTTTTTACATTGTTATTAGTTCCAGCATTACAATAAACACTATCACTTACAATTTACTAGGAGTATTATCATCCCAAAATTTCTATTTTTAAAATATTTCCATTATTTGAATGTCATTTTATGCTGTTTTCAGAAAGCTCATATCTTAAATTTGCAGTGCAATTCACAATTATTATCACAATTATTCTTCTGAGTAATAAGATGGAATGACATTTGAGAGGACTATGGTAATCAAAATGCTCATCTTTGCATTTAGCTGGTTCCTTTTCATTAAAATAGGAATCAATGTTTAAATTCTTGTTTTTATAACAGTATGATAAAAGCTTTTATATATGCTGAATGATATGATATGATGATATATGCTGATGATATGATTTTCTAGTAATTAAATGTTTTTTCTATGTATGGATGAATGTATATTTTTATTTGTATAGCGCTCTTTGAGGGCAAAGCACTGTACAGCAGAACAATAAATTAGAAGAAGAAACAGGGGGTCATTACAATAATAAGTACAAATAAGTACAAAAATGCAATACACAAATATCAAGTATAGTTACAATACATATTAGGGGGCACATTTACTAAGCTCGAGTGAAGGATTAGAAGTAAAAAAACTTCGAATTCCAAAGTAATTTTTTGGGTACTTCGACCATCGGATAGGCTACTACGACCTTTGACTACGACTTCGATTCGAACGATTCGAACTACAAATCGTTCGACTATTCGACCATTCGATAGTCTAAGTACTGTCTCTTTAAAAATCCTTTGATCGATCGATTAAAATCCTTCGAATCGTTCGATCGTAGGATTTGCGGTAAATCCTTTGAATTCGATATTCAAATTCGTAGGATTTAACTTCGAGGGTCAAATTCGAGGGTTTATTAACCCTCAATATTCGACCCTTATTAAATGTGCCCCTAAGTGTTTATTGTTAAGGAGACAAAAGGATGGAGGTCCCTGTCCGTACGGCTTACATTCTAGCTATACTGATTGCTGCCAGTTTACCCCAATAAGTGCAAGTTACACAAGAAACAATTTCATTTGTTTCCCTCTCATTTCAAACCTACATGAGCAAATGTACTGACTGCCATGTCTTTCTCATAAGAATAATGCAACTTACCTTCATTATCTGGGTTCATAATAACACTATATGAGATATGGGGGAAGAGATTTGCTGTATCAGCCCTTGTATAATGATTTACTATAGTGTTGCCAGTAAAATGAATTCCATGCATATCAACCTCATTCCCCATGCCCATCAAATGCCACAGAACCGTGTCTCCTGTACACATATCAAGCCCAGGCTGGTTTCCATACATGTATCCATTAATTGCTGTGTGGAGAAAAAACATTTAAAAACGTTTAGTGGCTTATTTTGAATACACAACTCCAACATAGCTCCATAGCAAAATCTACTTTATTCTTACAATACTTGGGGTGGGGAAAATATTTTTTTCATGTATATATTATTAGCAAACAAGGGAAAGTTGTGCTCACCACTAATTTTTAAAACCATTAGGCGGGGGGATGCAATGAGGCTGTGACCACAAAATACTTATAGACAAATACGAGTCCTCTGCACTCAACAAATTATCAATATATTAAGGACATTGAAACATTTTGTGCCTTAAAGAGATACTGACACCAGCAATTAAACTCTTTTTTACATCTATCATAATATTGTCTTTGAAAGTTATTTATAACTTTGCCATAAAGTATTTGCACAAATCTTTTACATTACCTGTCTGACGCCCCATGTTCCTGTATGAGGGGGCTGCCATATTTGTGCAGAAGGAGTCTGTTAGCATTAGAATTAGGGATGTAGCGAACTGGCGATTTGGTGTTCGCGAACGCCGTTCGCGAACACCGGCAAAAAATGCGAACGTTCGCGGACAGTTTGCGAACTTCGAACACCCGCTAAAATCGTTCGATTCGAACGATCGAAGGATTTTAATCCTTCGATCGAAGGATTTTCAATCGAATCGAACGATCGAACGTTTTAAAATCGTTCAATTGAATGAAAATCATTCGATCGAATGCTTACAATCGTTCGAACGAATGGAAATCGTTCGATTTTTAGCGGTCGAAGGAATTCAAATGCTCGAACGATTTTTATTCGAATCGAACGCAAACTCAAAATGCGAACGTTCCCAAACGTTCGCGAACATTCGGCGGACGCGAACGGTCGAAGTTCACGCGAACTAGTTCGCAGGCGAACAGTTCGCTACATCCCTAATTAGAATCTCTAACTGAGATGGGACAGTCAGGTTGGCAAAACAGTCAGGTTTAGGAACATCAACAATTACTTACAAAAACAAACCTCTCAGCAAAAAACGATCAACATGATCTATAGGTAACTTTTAATGTTCATTAATTTTTTAAAAAGTAGTTTTTTAGTGTCAGTATGCCTTTAAAGGAAAACTATACCCCTCAAACAATGTAGGTCTCTATAAAAAGATATCACATAAAACAGCTCATATATAAAACCCTGCTTCATGTAAATAAACCATTTTCATAATAATATACTTTTCTAGTAGTATGTGTCTTTGGGTAATCCTAAATAGAAAATAGCCACTTCAAAAAATAATGGCTGTCCCCTGGTATCATAGGATTCACGGTGCACACAAACAAACCAAACAAACCATACTTGTTAGGTCACATGAGCCAATTAACAGACAGTTAAGTTATGTAATTTGCTTCCACACTTCTTCCTGTTACAGTTAGAGCTGCAGTATTTCTGGTCAGATGATCTTGGAGGCAGCACAGAGACCATCACAAAATGGTGGCTCAAGGCAAGAGATGTAAAATGGCAATATGTGATGGCACTGGCAAATGGAGGGGATGTATGAAGTAAAAATAATGCAAGTTTGGTGGGGGAGATGTGCCCAACTTATATACATTGTAGGAAAATGTAGGCTTTACATGTCCTTTAAGGCATAGATTTTGTCGAGAGTGATGGTGATTTAGCTATATATATATATATGATATACATGCACAGATATTATTGTACAAAACTAAGTTTAGGTGCGTGTGGCTGGAGACGAGCCAACTGATATTGGCTAAAGACTTGGATATCATTCGGCTCATTGACCAATGGTCGCAGGAAAAATTGTAATTGTTGAAATTTACAAGGAACTAATGTTAATGCGTACAGTGCATCATATTAGACTCTTGGAATTCTGCATCTTCCTTGTTCACTTTGAAAGGGGTGCCTGTAAATTGCTCAATATTTTCATCCAAGTACCAGCTCTCATTTTCATCAAATACTGTTGCCATCAAGTAGTAATTGTGGGCTATTCCTCTCTAGAAAGAAAAAAGTAATCGGTTTCAGAAACCTTTAACTTTGGGATTTCTTTAACAGAAAATGTGACAGTCATCAGTGAGTAACACAAGCTGTAATTCTGAGAGCATTCTCTTGTATAAGGAGCATTTTGTCTTGGTGCAGTCTCTCTCTTTATATAACTGAATTTCTGCCCTAGTACATAGTCACCTGTGTTCCTACAGTAAATTCTGTTATAGGCACTTTGCTCTTTTATATAGTGAATAAAGTACCATATATTGTAAAATATATTGTGAATAAAGTACCCCCTCTTGTAAATTATAAGGATATTATAAGTTTCCAAGGAGTTTCATGACCATATACAAACACGAGGCCGAATATCCTCATATTTTGCAACAGGGGGTACTTTATTTATTATAATACACAAGTTTCAGTGAGTCATGTGACTGAAATGACATCAGAACTCACCGTTTATAACTGATGACATCAGAACTCACTGTTTATAACTGATGACATCAGAACTCACCGTTTATAAGGATATAATTTACAAGATATTCATGGCTTTTGTGTATTATATAGTAAATAAACTATAAGGATAAAAAAAAAAAGTTACGGAGGAGTTCCATGACCATAAAAAAACTCGAGGCCGAAGGAACTCAGAGGTGACTTCTAATATCCTTGTATTTTGCAACAGGAGGTACTTTATTTATAATAATACACAAGTTTCGGTGAGTCATGTGACAGAAATGGCATCACTAAGCTCTGATTATATTGATGACATCACTAAGCACCATTTATAAGGATATAATTTACAGGATATTCATGGTTACACAGCACACTGGAGTTTAGAAAGAATGACAATTGAAACAGTATGTTAGGAGCATTAACAATGTCTAAATATTCACAAACTTCCACAGATTTGTAATATGAAAGGCTAGAAGTAGCAACAATTACTAACTTGATGCTAAACCAAATGCCTTGGCTGGATTATTTGTGCTTTTGGATACGTTAAATGGTAAAGTCAGCCACTCCTCTTTGCATATAATTCAGACCCAGAGAATTTACAGTAAATATATTGTTCTTCACTTTGTATTTAATACACGTAGGAAGCAGCAATGTAGCCAGTCCAACTGTCTCACAGGTGCTCCGTCCACACACCTCAAATCTTGTATATAATCAAAAGTGGAGAACAGAGGGACAAACTTGCAGAGTAACTGCTAAAGTGCAACTTTATTTTAGTCCACACGACATGTTTCGGGCGTCACAGGCCCTTTTTCAAGTGAACTTGAAAAAGGGCCTGTGACGCCCGAAACATGTCGTGTGGACTAAAATAAAGTTGCACTTTAGCAGTTACTCTGCAAGTTTGTCCCTCTGTTCTCCACTTTTGATTAAATATATTGTTCATAGGGATGCACTGAATCCAGGATTCAGTTAGAGATTCAGCCATATCTGAGCTATTTCTATCAAGATTTGGACTCAATCGAATCCAAGATCCTGGCGAACCAATCCAAACTCTATATACAGTAATTGAAAAAAAATTGGCACATGCACCTTATTACTTCCACCTGTGCACTGGCTGTTCCGGCAATGATGAAGGGTTCGAATTTGGTTTGGTATTCCTAAAACTGACGGGCCATTGGCAAAGGCGTGTGGCAGCACAAAACGCACAACTCCTCCATTACTAAATCTCCTTGAAAGCATTTATGGAATGTTGGCAATTTAGGGGGTTTGATATGCACTTGTTTTAAGTATTTAAGGCAGGAAGGAAAGTAAAGTAACATTACATGGGATATAATGCAATTAGTATTTTTTCACCTAATGCAATGGCAGGAAGTTCACTAATTATTAAATAAATATTAATTATTACATAAATATTATTTTATTATACATATCTTAAATTAAAGCCTTTGTTATCTCTTTGGTTGGCTTATATTTTCAAAATGACATTTTTATTGTTAAATAATCCTATTTACCTGTTGGTTGTTTACATCTATGGTTTTGCAGATAAGCAGAGGACCTACAAGACCAGAATTAGTGTCTCTGATAACATCCACAGAAGAGAAGTACAGCCATAGCAAGCAGTTTAGATCAAAAATATTGGAACCCACACTTGATGGCACTTCCCATTCATAGATAAATGTATCCCCAGGAGCCACATGGGAGCCAGGTGAAGGAACATCTAAAATGACAGCAACAATAGTTGTTATAATGGCAGTAGGAATGTAAGAAACTTACCCTGGTGGTCTAGTGGGCAGCAGGGTCCAAGCCGCGTCCTTGGCGTGGACGCCCGCTGCGCCGCTCCTGTCCTGCCCTTGCCAGTGACATCTTTGATTCCTAGGGCGCACGCGGCACGCCTGCGCATCTCTTAAAGGCGCACTGGCGTGATTGCGAAATTGCGCACGTTTTGGCGCCAATTGGATCCCTATTTAAGGCCCATTCAGACCTGTAGCCAGTGCCCATTATAGGATCATATCCTGTGGTTTCCTGAGCTTTTGCTACCTGTTCCTGAATTTGCTATCCTGACTGATTATGCGTGTTTGACCCAGCCTGTTCCTGACTACTCTGCATTCTGTATCCTGACCCTTGCCTGCCTACGACAACTCTTCCTGCTTAACCCCTTGATTGACAACCCGGTTTGACCCTTGCCTGCCTGACGATTCTGATATCCGCCTGCCTGACCACCCTTCTGCCTTATCCAGTCTGTCTGATTATCTGGTTTTGACCCCTTGCCTGCCTGACAATTCTGTTATCTGCCTGTCCTGATCTGGTCTGTTCCGTTTCCACCAGACGCCTTGTCCTTGGTCTTCTGCCCAAAGACTCTTGCTATCCGGTCGTGCCCCTTTGCTAGCCAGAACATCTTGCCTTGTACCCCTTGTTAAGTCCAGGTGGCACCCAATTAAGCTGAGGGCTCCTCCCGAAGCCCAAAGGTGGTCACACTACTGGTGAAGCCGAGCCGAGACCAGGGTCCTTGGCATTTGTTCTGGTATTGGGTGCCGGCCGTGACAAGGAAAAAGTCAAAAACTAAAACTTTATCTGACATTTTGGTTGTAAGCAGTAGGATATTCAACTATTTTTTCAACTTTTTTTTAAAGGAAGTGATTGTAATCAATTTGATAAATAGGATTAAGTGTTCTAATATTCCACAATGCCTTTAGAAACTAAAAAAATTGGAAAGCCATTATTACGAGTCTTGTTTGAATTAGTGATGTGTGGGTCAGGAAAAACTCAAGCTGCACCCGATCCTAACCCACACCGAAACCTAACACACACATTACCCTAACCCGTAAAATTTGCCATTGTAGGACCCGCACCCAACCCATACCCATGTCCTCAATGCTACTTCTGTGTGCAACTGGTTCCAAGACAGGGAATCTTCAAGAACAGTGGAGACGTGTATTTCCCCAGTCTGACCTGTACGCAACCCTAACCCGCAATGGTTGGCCAAATTTCAAACCTGCCTAACTGGTCATCAACCTGCCAGTCACTGCAGGTTTTACTCAATCACTAGTTTGAAGAGCAAAATGTACTCCAACTGTGGAAGCCACTAATATATCATATAATCACAGCAGCTAAAGACAAGTGTGATTGTCCTGGGGCAACAATTTTGGCAGCTTAACTGGGGTGACAATCTCATGGCAAAGTCACCCATAATAAGAACTAACCAACAATTTATATAATGATTAAGGGCAACAAGATATCATCAACTTGATGGGAAATAAATGTGACTTCTATCCTTTTAACATTACACTAAGACTTTCTGAAAATGTCTAACAAAAAGGAGTAAAAGCCCTTTGCTTCTACTCTTAACCACAAAATGTAAAACATTCTTTATTGTCATTAGGGATGTAGCGAACGTCGGAAAAAAAGTTCGCGAACATATTCGCGAACTTGCGCAAAAATGCGAGCGGTTCGCGAACGGTTCGCGAACCCCATAGACTTCAATGGGAAGGCGAACTTTAACATCTAAAAAAGACATTTCTGGCCAGAAAAATTATTTTAAAGTTGTTTAAAGGGTGCAACGACCTGGACAGTGGCATGCCAGAGGGGGATCAAGGGCAAAAATGTATCTGAAAAATCTGCCTGTGTGTGCTTGGAAGAGATAGTGTAGGGGGAGAGCTGTTAGTGATTTCAGGGACAGATGATAGTAAGTTTGCTGGCTAGTAATCTGCTTGATACTGCTCTGTATTGGAGGGACAGAAGTCTGCAGGGATTTGAGGGACATTTTAGCTTAGGTAGCTTTGCTGGCTAGTAATCTACTGTTCTCTTTAAACAACTGCCAAACGTTGACCTTGTAGGCATTGTTTGCCCAGTTTTTTTGGACGCAGCCACTGAAGCACAGTTGCCAGAAAAAATATGCCATATAAATGCTGAAAATAGTAATTTTTCGCCATACGTTGACCTTGTAGACATTGTTTGCCCAGTTTATTTTGGACGCAGCCACTGAAGCACAGTTGCCAGAAAAAATATGCCATATAAATGCTGAAAATAGTAATTTTTCGCCATACGTTGACCTTGTAGACATTGTTTGCCCAGTTTTTTTGGACGCAGCCACTGAAGCACAGTTGCCAGAAAAAATATGCCATATAAATGCTGAAAATAGTCATTTTTTGCCATACGTTGACCTTGTAGGCATTGTTTGCCCAGTTTTTTTGGTCGCAGCCACTGAAGCACAGTTGCCAGAAAAAATATGCCATATAAATGCTGAAAATAGTCATTTTTTGCCATATACGTTGAGTCAACGTATGGCAAAAAATGACTATTTTCAGCATTTATGTGGCATATTTTTTCTGGCCTCTGTGCTTCAGTGGCTGCGGCCAAAAAAACTGGGCAAACAATGCCTACAAGGTCAACGACGTTGACCTTGT
The DNA here is from genome assembly GCA_038501925.1 of Xenopus petersii. Taxonomy (NCBI): domain Eukaryota; kingdom Metazoa; phylum Chordata; class Amphibia; order Anura; family Pipidae; genus Xenopus; species Xenopus petersii. The sequence goes on along the minus strand of CM076680.1, from coordinate 40,683,537 downwards.
AGGCATTGTTTGCCCAGTTTTTTTGGCCGCAGCCACTGAAGCACAGAGGCCAGAAAAAATATGCCATATAAATGCTGAAAATAGTCATTTTTTTGGTCGCAGCCACTGAAGCACAGTTGCCAGAAAAATTATGCCATATAAATGCTGAAAATATAAATTTTTTTGGTTGCAGCCACTGAAGCACAGAGGCCAGAAAAATTATGCCATATAAATGCAGAAAATATGCATTTTTTTGGTCGCAGCCACTGAAGCACAGTTGACAGAAAAATTATGCCATATAAATGCTGAAAATATAAATTTTTTTGGTTGCAGCCACTGAAGCTCAGAGGCCAGAAAAATTATGCCATATAAATGCAGAAAATATGCATTTTTTTGGTCGCAGCCACTGAAGCACAGTTGACAGAAAAATTATGCCATATAAATGCTGAAAATATAAATTTTTTTGGTTGCAGCCACTGAAGCACAGAGGCCAGAAAAATTATGCCATATAAATGCAGAAAATATGCATTTTTTTAGTCGCAGCCACTGAAGCACAGTTGACAGAAAAATTATGCCATATAAATGCTGAAAATATAAATTTTTTTGGTTGCAGCCACTGAAGCACAGAGGCCAGAAAAATTATGCCATATAAATGCAGAAAATATGCATTTTTTTGGTCGCAGCCACTGAAGCACAGTTGCCAGAAAAAATATGCCATATAAATGCTGAAAATAGTCATTTTTCGCCATACGTTGACCTTGTAGACATTGTTTGCCCCGTTTTTTTGGTTGCAGCCACTGAAGCACAGAGGCCAGAAAAAATTAAACCAGTACGGTTTGCACCCTAGTTTGTAACGGTGGCGGAGGGAGGAGGACGCTAAAGGACAGCTGTGTGTGGAGTCATGAGGCTTGAAGAGAAGGACAGCTGCATAGAAGTCAGAACAAGTCTTCCGGCGTGCATTAACCCTCCGAGATCCACCCCTCATTCATTTTAATAAAGGTCAGGTAATCGACACTTTTGTGACCTAGGCGAGTTCTCTTCTCAGTTACAATCCCTCCTGCTGCACTGAAGGTCCTTTCTGAGAGCACACTTGAGGCTGGGCAAGACAAGAGGTTCATGGCAAATTGTGACAGCTCTGGCCACAGATCAAGCCTGCGCACCCAGTAGTCCAGGGGTTCATCGCTCCTCAGAGTGTCGATATCTGCAGTTAATGCCAGGTAGTCCGCTACCTGCCGGTCGAGGCGTTCTTTGAGGGTGGATCCAGAAGGGTTGTGGCGCTGCCTTGGACAGAAAAACATTTGCATGTCTGATGTTACAGACCGGCCAAAGGGCTTTGTCCTTGCAGGTGTGCTCGTGGCAGGATTACTGGCACCTCTGCCCCTGGAATGTTGATGAGTTCCTGAAGTGACATCACCCTTAAAAGCATTGTACAACATGTTTTGCAGGCTGGTTTGTAAATGCCGCATCTTTTTGGACTTGTGGTATGTTGGTAACATTTCTGACACTTTATGCTTGTATCGAGGGTCTAGTAGCGTTGCGACCCAGTACAGGTCCTTCTCCTTAAGCCTCTTGATACGGGGGTCCTTCAACAGGCATGACAGCATGAAAGACCCCATTCTCACAAGGTTGGATGCAGAGCTATCCATCTCCGCTTCCTCATTATCAAGGACTGCATCATCCACGGTCTCCTCCCCCCAGCCACGTACAAGACCAGGGGTCCCCAAAAGGTCACCACTAGCCCCCTGGGAAGCCTGCTCCTGTTGGTCCTCCTCCTCCTCCTCCACAAAGCCACCTTCCTCCTCTGACTCCACTTCTGGCACCTCTCCCTGCGTTGCAGCAGGTGCCTGGGTTCGTTCTGGTGATTCCGACCATAAATCGTGCGCTTCCAGCTCCTCGTCACGCTGGTCTACAGCCTCATCTGTCACTCGTCGCACGGCACGCTCCAGGAAGAAAGCGAAGGGTATTAGGTCGCTGATGGTGCCTTCGGTGCGACTGACCATATTTGTCACCTCTTCAAAAGGTCGCATGAGCCTGCAGGCATCGCGCATAAGCACCCAGTAACGGGGGAAAAAAATCCCCAGCTCTGCAGATCCAGTCCTACCACCCAGTTCAAAAAGGTACTCGTTGACGGCCCTTTGTTGTTGCAGCAGACGTTCCAACATAAGGAGCGTTGAATTCCAGCGAGTCTGGCTGTCAGAAATCAAACGCCTGACTGGCATGTTGTAGCGCTGCTGAATGTCAGCAAGGCGTGCCATGGCTGTGTAGGAACGTCTGAAATGGGCCGACACCTTTCTGGACTGGGTGAGAACGTCCTGGAATCCTGGGTACTTGGAGACAAAACGTTGGACTATTAAATTTAACACATGTGCCATGCAGGGCACATGTGTTAAATTGCCCAGTCTCAACGCTGCCAACAGATTGCTTCCATTGTCACACACCACTTTTCCGATCTGCAGTTGGTGTGGGGTCAGCCATCGATCGGCCTGTGACTGCAGAGATGACAGGAGTACAGATCCGGTATGGTTTTTGCTTTCCAGGCACGTCATCCCCAAGACAGCGTGACAACGGCGTACCTGGCACGTCGAATAGCCTAGGGGGAGCTGGGGGTGCACAGGTGTGGAGGAGGAGAAGGAGGACCCAGCAGCAGAGGAAGAAGAAGAAGAGGAAGAAGACGAGGTAGAGAGCGATGGAGGAGTAGAGGTGGTGGCAGAACCGCGTGCAATCCGTGGCAGTGACACCAACTCCACTGTTGTTGTTGTTGAGCTACCCATTCCCTGCTTCCCAGCCATTACCAAGTTCACCCAGTGGGCAGTGTAGGTGACATACCTGCCCTGACCATGCTTGGAGGACCATGCGTCAGTAGTCATATGGACCTTTGGCCCAACACTAAGTGACAGAGATGCGGTAACTTGGCTCTGCACATGTTGGTACAGGTGTGGTATTCCCTTTTTAGAAAAGAAATTGCGGCTGGGTACCTTCCACTGCGGTGTCCCAATTGCTACAAATTTGCGGAAGGCCTCAGAGTCCACCAGCTGGTATGGTAAAAGCTGGCGGGCTAAGAGTGCAGACAAGCCAGCTGTCAGACGCTGGGCAAAGGGGTGACAGTCAGACATTGGCTTCTTACGCTCAAACATGGCCTTCACAGAAACTTGGCTGGTGGCAGATGACTGGGAATGGGAACAGGTGGTCAAGGTGGAAGGCGGAGTGGAGGGTGGTTCAGACGGGTCAAGGAGAGCAGAGGTAGAGCAGTAAGATGCTGGACCAGAAGGAGTGTGGCTTTTAGTTTGCCTGTTGCCTTTGAGGTGTTGCTCCCAAAGTGCTTTGTGCTTGCCGCTCATGTGCCTTCGCATAGAAGTTGTACCTATGTGGCTGTTGGGCTTACCAAGGCTCAGTTTCTGACTGCACTCATTGCAAATTACAATGCTTTTGTCAGAGGCACACACATTAAAAAAATCCCACACTGCTGACTTTTTGGAAGTGTGCGATCTGGCGGTAACAGTAGAAGTTGGCGGCATTGGCGGCAATGGCGGGTGCGTTGGCCGGCTGAACACAGGTGCTGATACATGTTGTTGCCCTACTGATCCCTGCGGGCTGTCCTCCCTGCTTCTTCTAAGTCTTATTCTCCTACTGCCTCTCTGACTCTCCGTCTCTCCATCTGAACTACCCTCCTCTTGCTCTCTTCTACTAGGCACCCACAAAACATCAATCTCCTCATCATCATTCTCCTCAGATGCATCAATTTCTTCTGACACATCACAGAAGGAAGCAGCAGCGGGGACCTCCTCCTCATCACTCATCATTATGTCCATCTCTGTCGTGTTCTCTGCCAGAATTAAATCTGGTGTAACGTCCTCATCTCCTTCATCTTCTTCTGGCAATAATGGTTGCGCATTACTCAGTTCAAGAAACTCATGGGAAAATAACTCCTCTGACTCCAGTGAAGAAGGGGCACCGGTGGTGGAGGAAGTGTTACGTGGGGTGGCCATAGCAGTGGAGGATGAGGAGGATGTTGTGGTAAAGTTAGAAACGGTAGAGGATGGGGTGTGCTGTGTAAGCCAGTCAACTACCTCTTCAGCATTTTGGGAGTTCAGGGTCATTGGCTTTTTAAAACTGGGCAATTTGCTAGGGCCACAGGATTGCATAGCAGCACGGCCCCTAGCACGGCCTCTGCGTGGCGGCCTGCCTTTGCCTGGCATTATTTTTAAAAAAACAACAACAACAAAAACTCAGTTGGTTTTTCTGGAAACGATAATACACACAGCTAGATGGCGGTTTGAAGAAAACAGTGTGCAAATAATGCCTACAAGGTCAACGTATACACAGCGGTGGATACGGATTACGTAAAATATATGAATGCTGCTTGAAAAAAAATAACTCAAGTGGTTTTTCTAGAGACGATAATATTATCAATATTTAGACAAAATGTGAACAAGCTCACACAGCTAGATGGCGGTTTGAAGAAAACAGTGTGCAAATAATGCCTACAAGGTCAACGTATACACAGCGGTGGATACGGATTACGTAAAATATATGAATGCTGCTTGAAAAAAAGTAACTCAAGTGGTTTTTCTAGAGACGATAATATTATCAATATTTAGACAAAATGTGAACAAGCTCACACAGCTAGATGGCGGTTTGAAGAAAACAGTGTGCAAATAATGCCCACAAGGTCAACGTATACACAGCGGTGGATACGGATTACGTAAAATATATGAATGCTGCTTGAAAAAAAGTAACTCAAGTGGTTTTTCTAGAGACGATAATATTATCAATATTTAGACAAAATGTGAACAAGCTCACACAGCTAGATGGCGGTTTGAAGAAAACACTGTGCAAATACTGCCCACAAGATCAACGTATACACTACTACAGCGGTGGATACGGATCTCGTAAAATTTATTATGGCTGCTTGAAAAAAGTCACTCCGGTGTTTTTTCTGGAGACGGTAATATTATGGATATTTAGACAGAATGTGAACAAGGTCACACAGCTAGATGGCAGTTGGTTGAATAACACACTGGGCAAAAAATGCCTACAGGGCAAATAATGCCTAAAAGGTCAACTTATACACTACTACAGCGATGGATACGGATTACGTAAAATTTATTATGGCTGCTTGAAAAAAGTCACTCCGGTGTTTTTTCTGGAGACGGTAATATTATGGATATGTAGACAGAATGTGAACAAGGTCACACAGCTAGATGGCAGTTGGTTGAATAACACACTGGGCAAAAAATGCCTACAGGGCAAATAATGCCTAAAAGGTCAACTTATACACTACTACAGCGATGGATACGGATTACGTAAAATTTATTATGGCTGCTTGAAAAAAGTCACTCCGGTGTTTTTTCTGGAGACGGTAATATTATGGATATTTAGACAGAATGTGAACAAGGTCACACAGCTAGATGGCAGTTGGTTGAATAACACACTGGGCAAAAAATGCCTACAGGGCAAATAATGCCTAAAAGGTCAACTTATACACTACTACAGCGATGGATACGGATTACGTAAAATTTATTATGGCTGCTTGAAAAAAGTCACTCCGGTGTTTTTTCTGGAGACGGTAATATTATGGATATTTAGACAGAATGTGAACAAGGTCACACAGCTAGATGGCAGTTGGTTGAATAACACACTGGGCAAAAAATGCCTACAGGGCAAATAATGCCTAAAAGGTCAACTTATACACTACTACAGCGATGGATACGGATTACGTAAAATATATTATGGCTGCTTGAAAAAAGTCACTCCGGTGTTTTTTCTGGAGACGTAATATTATGGATATTTAGACAGAATGTGAACAAGGTCACACAGCTAGATGGCAGTTGGTTGAATAACACACTGGGCAAAAAATGCCTACAGGGCAAATAATGCCTAAAAGGTCAACTTATACACTACTACAGCGGTAGTAAAATAAAAAAAAGTAAAATAAAAAAAAAATGAATATTAAAAAAAAAAAAATTAAAGTTGGTGCTGCTGAACTACTAGGAGCAGCAGATTAGCACACCAGTCCCACTCCCCAACACTGCTAGACTAATAGCACTGGGCTCTTATAGTAGTAGTAGTAGTAGTAGTAGTAGTAAAACAACAAAAAAATAAATAAAAGCAGTCCTTACAAGGACTACTGTTATTGCAGCAGTCAGAAGATGAGATCAGAAGCAGGACAGCTGCCCACTGCAGCTACATACAGAGCACTGCAGTAGAAGGTAGATTACTAGCCAGCAAAGCTACCTAAGCTTAAATGTCCCTCAAACCCCTGCAGACTTCTGTCCCTCCAATAACAGAGCAGTATCAAAACGATTACTAGCCAGCAAACTTTCAACTGTCCCTGAAATCACTAACAGGCAGCAGCTCTCTCCCTACACTATCTCTTCAGCACACACAGGCAGAGTGAAAAAACGCTGCAGGGCTTCGGTTTTTATAGGGAAGGGGAGTGGTCCAGGGGAGAGCTTCCTGATTGGCTGCCATGTACCTGCTGGTCTGGGGTGAGAGGGCAAAAAAAAGCACCAACAATGGCGAACCCAAAATGGCGAACGTCGCGCGACGTTCGCGAACTTCCGGCGAGCGCGAACACCCGATGTTCGCGCGAACAAGTTCGCCGGCGAACAGTTCGCGCCATCCCTAATTGTCATTAAAATATGAAATAATTTGTGACTCACATTTCAGAGTCCCTAGGCAGTTATAAAGGATTTGTGTATACGTGGCTTATTTATAAGAGTTCAGGTGCTATCTTGTTGTAAAGATAGCACCTGAAAAAAGCTAAAGGTGATGTTCTGCTATTTTTCAGTTCCACCCGCAATGCTCCTATCATTCTTTTCAAAAGGCAAGTCACCTTTCATTGTTTTTTTATTTTTTATGAAGTAACTTACTGTAAATAATCTTCATTTGGTAATGTTATTTAATGGATGTATATGGTTTAATACCTTCAGTAAGATTTCCAGTTCTGTAAGCCGCACCTTCCATGTTTTTGGTGTAACTCACCCCATGAGCTTGGATGCTGTATGCTCGACTTGCATTGTTCTTAAATGTTACCTTTATAAAATCTCCTACTTGCGCTATCATGACAGGACCTAATGTGGGACACAATAAGATGAACTTTATATTGTAGCATGCAGAGTAGTCAACCATTTATACAGAATTAGATCGTCTCGCTGGTGAGGTGTTGAGAGTATGGCTTCAGGCTTCAGGTTTTGATTCCATTTCAAGTAAAAACGGCTGTTTATTAAATCATTAAAAAAGCCTGGTGGCTGGAGTGTAATGGATGCCTAACACATTTCGGGAACACCACTTAATCATAGGCCTCCATTACACTCCAGCCACCAGCCATGATTTTGGGCACACTGAATCCTTTTTAAGTCCCTCCAAGACAAGCCTGGGTGAGTCTGTGCTCAGTTGTTGTGAACAATTTGATTCCATTTTGCCTCTTTCTGCTTTGCTACCAGTAAAGACATGCTTTTTGGAAGCCTTTTGTTATGCTAGTTACTTGTATTCCACACACCAATGAGAACATCCATAGAAGAGGATGCAAGAATGAATTACCCAGGATTCCAAGGTGTTGTTCCTCTTTGGATCGCTGTTTCCTTGTTGTGAAGGTCGCATCTGTGTATTCCACATAAACAGCTTTTTTATACGAGCCACCAATCCTTACTTCATTTTGTTCAAAAAACACTGCAGATTCACTGTCAAGATATTACAAAACAGAGCTGTATTATCTAGATACCAATAATCACAGCATAATTATATATACTTGGAAACCAATTTAAGTTAGTGGGCTGTGCAAAATACAAACTAAATGCAAGCAGTGCACCGTTTCTAGAATTATCCCTGATTTTTCACATTATTTGAAGATGCTAGCAGAGTGCTGCTATACTAAATGATATGGGCCTTATAAACAATCAATACTGTAGTTATTCCGGTTCTCACTGCTGGAAGTTGCTGAATTTAGCTAAATGAACGGAAGGATTGGTTTCTGAGATCTGAATCTATCTTGTGGAATCATATAGTGACTTGAATGATTTGTGGGTATAGCTGGAGGGATTGTGAATGATGAGAACTCTTGGACCTAAGGGGTCGAGTTGACATAAATAATATCTGTTGCCACAAAAGAACAATAAACTTCAGCAAAGGGGCCAATTCATACTCCCAACTAGTACATGAAGATATATGGATACGAATTCTGCACATCAGGCTTATAGCTACACATGCCCATATCCAGACCACCAGAGCAATATGCAGTTTCACAAAGTTAATAAAAGTGCTACGCACGTATCAGGATGATCTATTTTCTGTCCTGTAAATTGGTTAGTGTCCGTTGGAGCGTAATTCCAGATGACTTCTTCTGCAGCAATATAATAGTGTCTTTCACGTCCTCTCCAACTGTAGCTCTGTTGCTGCTGACTTTCTGCTGGGCAGCTCCTGATTTCATAAATTGCTTGCATGCCACCTATAAGACAGAGTTATACCTAGTTCCTTATGCACCTCTGAAACCATACTTTTGTGTGAAGCAGGTCTGAGCAATACCTCTGTCTATTTTGTAGTCACCATAAAATAAAGTTATGGGGACACTCCTAGAAAGTCCAATATGAGTGCATTTCTTATCAGCAGGGCAGCCATCAGGGGGGGACAGGGGGGAGAGTTGTAGGGGGCCCGAGGGTAAGGGGGGCCCCCGGCCACGCCACACTTACTTGATTAGCCGGGCCCCCCATCTTTCTGAGAGCTGCTGACTTCGGGAAGGTATGGATGTTTAAGGCGCCCTGGCCACCAATTTTCTTATAATGTGGGGGGGGCTGGCCACCAATTTTTTTTTCTCATGTGGGGTCCTAGCCACCAATATTTTTTATGGGGGGCCCTGACCACCAATATCTTTTTATTGTTTATTAACATGTGGGAACCCTAGCCACCAATATTTTTTTTGTTTTTTTTTACTGTGGGGTGGGGAGGGCGGACCTGTAGGTGGGGCTTGCGGTGGGCGCAGCTCAGAGGGCCCAGGAAATGTTATCGTATGGGGCCCTGTGATTTCTGATGGCGGTCCTGCTCATCAGTGCCACTGATTTTTCAAATGATCCAAAAATGATTTGGTGGTACTACCATAAGAAAGACTACTTGCCTAAAAGATGTGTATCTATTTAGGAAACCCTAAAATTAATTATTTCTTTGTATGTCTTTGGTCATGCTATTCAGTATATAGCAATAGTCAGGAATTTAAAAGATAAACAGTATTTTTCCCATGAATCAACAAAAACTGGTTCAAGTTGACCAAGACTTTCTGTTCTGCTATTGATCTTCCCTGTAAAGGGCTGCACTTTAGTGGTCCCGCTCCTTTCATGGAGGTGCTACAGATATTACATGCTTCGGCCAATTATTCCATATCTTCAGGAGTTGCTATGTAATGGATTACAATTAAACCTGTCCCTTGTAGCTGAAAATACAAGAACTAGAATGCTAAATGAAATATACCGAAAAAAGATTCAAAATTGTACCTGCAGTGTATAATTCAAGGGTTCTCTTTGTCAAAAGTGGAAACGTGAAGATCTGGGCTAGCCTGTTCAAGAATTTAAATGAATAGTATAATTTATACCTGCTAAGTGGTCATTGACTTGGCAGGTGAGGAGCCATTTCCCAGGATTCTTTGTAACCATGTGACCCTCGACCATTGTTGCAGGGAAAAGGTTCAAGGTATCAACACGATAAGTTTGGGATGTTAGAACCTGTCCATGGAAGTATGCTGAATGGATATCGACTTCATTCCCCATACCAAAGAGATACCAGTGAATGTGTTTTCCTTCACACATTGAAAGTCCAGGAAGGTTTCCAAACATGTATCCATTAATAGCTGATAAAGGAAAGAACATCTGAATTTAGTAAAAACATTAGTTACCACAATGTAATTCTCTTCTTTTCCCAAATCAGTCAAATGGCTGGTTAACCTTGCTTTGCTTAAAATACTTGCTAAATAGAAATCATTCTCTTTCTAACCAGCTGGGTGCAAGTTCCCTGCATCCTTAGATAAATCAGCATCAGTCCTAAAATACTGTACATTAAATGACTCAGCACTTTCCCCTTGTTCTCTGGAGCTAAAGCTCACTGTGCCATCCAGGGTTAAAGAGTAGCCTCTCACTTAAGGAAGCACACTGTTGCCTTGGGTAGCAGTTAGCCACTGGATCACATAGATATTATTCTATAATGCTGTAAAAGTGACCTTACAGTGCATTTTATTGCTCTCCTGAAAATCCTCATCATTTTTGTCCACCGAGGATGGATCAGTGCAAAACGCATTGATGTTTTCATCCAGATACCAACTCAGATTTTCATCAATCACGGAAAACATCAAGATGAATTCTTCATATTTGTGCTGCTCTGCCGCATTTATACTGCCTAGTGAGAAGAAAAAGGAAGTTCACTGAATGGTTAATACCATGTCCTTTAAATAAATGATTTCTGTATTAACTGAGTTAACAGAAAAGTGGTCTGTATACTAGATGGTATCATGATTATGCTGCGGGTCCTGTTGTATGTGTGCTATCTGTTGCAATGGTGAACACTTTGAGTTAGGCACAGGCTGGCTATTGATGCAGGAGTTCCTACAGCATCTTTCACCTAAAGAATTGGGCATGATTTTGATACTGAGCACCAGAAATTTTCACCAAAACCTTCTTGCACTAATGTGTCTGATTTGTTTCAAAGTGGCCAATTGCAACCCTTATAACACATTGGCCACACATCATCAGATGCTTTGCCACCTATTATGTTAGAATTCTGGGGGAAATGTTGCATTGTGGGTAATAAACATGGTGAATTGCGTCTGCACACTGCACGTGTGCTCATAGAGAAGCCCTACTGTGTTCGAACTATCATGCAGCAGTTCCAAAAGGTCTAATTCTGTATTATTTGCAGTGGGATTTTTCCAGTTTTTCGCCACCCAATAAATATTAGCATAAAGATAGTTAGCAAAATGTTGACCTAACCCTTACGAAAAAAAAAAAATTCATAGTTCATACCATTTAAATTCAATGATGTTCCTCTCATTGTAAAATTGGATGCAGAGTGGCAAGGATTTCCATTGTTCCATCGGGAAATAGTGAAATGGATTACTTACCCTTTTTACAAATGATCAAAGGTCCTACAAGGCCAGAATATACATCCTTCGGGCCATCAACGTGTGAGTGGTAGATCCTTGTTATACAGTCCTCATCTCTAGCAGTTGGACCCTGTTCACTGACCGCTTCCCACCTGTAAGTGTGTGATTGACCCGGCTCTATTGCATCGTCTTGGTGTCCACTGGAAGCTTTATCTGGGTACAGAGCACCTGCAAAATCCAATGACTTACTTAGAGCCTAGTGCCCCTAGTTTAGCCTTAAAGGGGTGGTTCACCTTCATCAGTATGTTATATAATGGCTAATTCTAAGCAACTTTTCCATTGGCCTTCATTATTTATTTGTGATAGTTTTTGTATTATTTGCTTTCTTCTTCTGACTCTTTCCAGCTTTCAAATGAGTGGTCACTGACCCCATCTAAAAACAAATGCTCTGTAAGGCTACTTTTTTATTACTCATCTTTCTATTTAGGCCCTCTCCTATTTATATTCCAGGCTCTTTTTCAAACCAATTATATTATTTGGACACTAGTAACCATAATGCTAAAATTGCAAATTGGAGAGCTACTGAACAAAAAGCTAAATAATTCAAAAACCACAAATAATAGAAAAATCTGTACATCATACTAAAAGTTAACTCAAAGGTGAACAACCCGTTTAAGGGCATGTTTGGCAGATGTCAAGAGCACACTTACAATTTATAGGCATGTTTCCTGCACTATGGATAGAATTGCATGTGTGAAATTAATAATAAAAGAAATGAATGAAATGATGAAAACTAAAAGAAGAAATAAATAAATAAAAGACAAAGAAAAAAGCTACACTTGAATCTTTATCATTTTTACTATTATAAAGAGATTTTTCAAAAACTATGCATTTTTTTAATGCTATTAAAAAAACATTACATTTATCCAATCTCCTCTCTACTTTCCTTCCTTCTTGCTTTCTTTTCTGTGATTTGGAAAATCAATAAAACTTAAAAACTGCATATAACATTTTTTATTGATTTACCTTCATTTTCCTTTGTGTACTGTACTCCATGTGGATGGATACTATATGGTCTGGAGGCAAAGTTTTTCAGATGAACGATAATTATGTCTCCAATCTCAGCTTTTAACATGGGACCCAGAAATCCCAGCCACTCAGGTTTCTTTATTTCTTTACTATAAGAGTCATCAGTGTACTGCAGGTAAATAGCTTTCTTATAGACTCTTCCTATCCTGTTAGGACCACCCACTAGAAAGGTCTGTGCATTTCTGGAAAGAAAACAAATGTCTGGTAGAAAAATTAATTGTTTATTATGGTAAAGAATGAAAGCTTCAGTTTCTATACTCAAAGACTGTGAAGTAACCCTGAAAAATCACAGTCTCCATTCCTACCAATAGAGAGTTTTGCTTTGCTCCATTGATGACCAACATGAGAGTGGTAAGAAATAGGTTCATCATCATTATTAGTATTATTATTATTATTATTAATAATAATAAATGGCTGTGTTTAGAATGCTCCATTATTGTCCCACCTCTGTTCAGAGCTCCTGTTAGCACATAACACAGTTACAGATATAAGAAATTACAGGTATGGGATCCATTATCTGGAAACAAGTTATTCTTTAAACTCCAAATTATGGAAAGGCCGCCGTCTCCCATAGACTCCATTTTACCCAAATGACCTATATTTTAATAATGATTTCCTTTTTTTCTGTAATAATAAAACAGTAACTTATACTTGATCCCAACTAAAATATAACTAATCCTTATTGGAAACAAAGTCAGCCTATAGGGTTGATTTAATATTTACATGATTTTCTAGTAGACTTAAGGTATGAAGATCCAAATTAAAGAAGGGTCTGTAATCCAGAAAACCTCAGGTCCCAAGCATTCTGGATAGCAGGTCCAATACCTGTATTAGTGTATAAGTCACTCAGCCATAGTTTCAAGAATATATCTGAGAGTGAATAAGTTTTTACCCCAAACCTTATTGTCTTTGAATCCAGACTTTCAGATTTCCACAAATCTTACCTTATTTGTCATTCTTAGGCTCAGCCTTCCAGGTCACATCAGAGAGGGCAGCATCACAGTTTGGTAACCACTTATTAAAGCTATACCAGGTTCTGTGTTTTAAGTCTATAATTCCCCATTATTATTTTCCATGAAATACCATCTATAACGCTAGCTGTATCTGCAAAACTTAACTACAGATTTTTTGAACTGGCAACTATACTGGACTTTTTATGGACAGAAGGAAAGTGTTTTTATCAGTAAATTAGCAGTAGGGAGGTTCATGTTTCATGTAGCATACACTTTATCTGGATTGCTTACAGACTTATAGAGCATATAATGAAGGGGTTTGGATTTAGCATGTAACATAAAATTAAATCACTGAGCAAAGAAACTGTAGGATAGTTCTTGACAGAAGCAGAAATTAATTAAAGAGATATTAAGCAACCAAGAGGAAAAAGTTTAAGGCAGGAGATTGCAGCATCCTTGAAAGGGTGTTGTTTTAGGGTGTTATTTACTAAACCTCTAATTTATCTGGTCGGTTTTTTTGGGACAAAACTTGAAATTTTCATGGAAAATAAAACTCAAATTTTTCAAGATTTATTATACCCGGTGCTGAAAAAAGCACAAATCCAAAAATCCACCATCTAAGACCTGTTGAGGTCCTGTATAAGTCAATGGGAGAGGCACCAATCTCAATTTGAAGTTATCGTGGTCTGCACAGTATTTAGCGAAAATTTGGATACTAGTCTCTAAAGGGCCTGTCAAAAAGGGCCCATGGTTTCAGGGATAAAGTCTTCAGTTCAAAAGGGTATATATGTAAAAACCAAAAATGTTATTGCAAAACTCTATATTATATTAAAATATGTCTTTATTCAAAAATCATGTTAAAAAGATAGGCCTACAGACCACATTGTATTCCGCCTTACGCGTTTCATACCCCCTGGTACTTAATCATAGGCATTAATGATACCCAACAGATCATGAAGATTTATACCCAAGATGGCCCCTCCTTTTCGTTTCTAAAATATGTGGCAAAAGAATAAGTTTAAAAAAAGAAGGGGCTTTAGGAACTTGTCTGGGGAAGGGAGGGAATCTGTACACTTGTAAATTGGGAGTCAAGCAGTGTCGGACTGGCCCGGTGGGACACCGGGAAAATACCCGGTGGGCCCTGACCTTCAAGGGGCCTCGCCGGCCCAGACCCCCAATCGTAATAATTTAAAAAAAAACGTAGCCGGCGCGATGCGCTGTCTGCACATTCTCGTCAGCTGGCGCCGCAGCAAGGGGAGGCGGGGGCCGGGGGGGCCCTGGACAGCAGTCCCGGTGGGCCCCAGGCCCCCCCCAGTCTGACCCTGGAATCAAGTGTATAGAAAAGTATGGGGAGCTTAAGATTTGCTAGATTTATGGACAGGGACAACATTTTTGAACACATGTGGATCAAATCTGTAAGGAGGAATAAGAAACAATTGTAGAGGACAGAATAGCATAACAGGAACCGAATGACCGTTCTGTATATCATGAGAGAGAAGGAAAGAAGTAGGAAGAAATTTAAGGTTTGATACGAGAAAGGACATATGAACAAAAGGACATACAAATTCTTTGGAAATAAGACAATAGTAAGATTTCAAAGAAAGTGTTTTCATGTATACAAAGTGAGTAGTTAGGAGTAGTGATAAAGAGTGGAGATTTGAATGCACATATTGTAACAGGACAAACATATAATGATTTGTTTCCAATAAAAATTACTTACTCATCTTCTTCTACGGACTTTCCAGACATAACATTCATGCCACTGGGGGCATAATCCCAATGAGTTTCTCTAATTGCAATATAATATACTCTGTCTTCAGCTGCAGCATAGCCAAGATGTAGAAGACACAGCAGGCACAGAGCAGAGATCTTCATTTTCAGACAAAAACCCTGGTGGATTTACCCAAAAATGTAATTTCTGTCCCCTTAAATAGATGTTCCTCACTACTGCCCTGGCTTTATAATCAGTATATTCCAGCTGGAGTTTCATAACAGACTCCTGCCCACTGCCTTATGTCAACAAGAATTCCAGTAAAACCCACAGACAAAAATCACATTATTTTGCAATGTATAATCATGATGAAAGGACTGTGGACCAGGGACATAAAACAAAATCAAGAAAAATTTAGCTTGGCTCTCAAAAGTTTTTTTGTATCAAGATTTTATTACTGACACTGTATTAAAAAAAATGTATCTGGCCAGCCTGCCAATTAAATTAAAAATCCTAAAACAAAAATGTTTAGCCCCTTTTTACCATCTTATGTGTAAATGAACTGTGGTATTGTCTAATGAACTATTTGTGATATGAACTGAGTGATTAATGAGTCAAATCAGTATGGCGTATGCATGTTACATAATTTTTTTATTGGTGCATGGTGTACACAAATAACCTTTTGATACACGCTGGATGGCGTCTGCTGTGAGTCCTCTGCACTCAACCCATTATCAATATATTTAAGACAGACATTTTGTGCATACTGCTACTGAAAAATGCCTTACCCTTTAAACAACACAGGGATTGTTTGTCCATATATTGCAATATATTTAAGCTGGCCAACTGGTCTGCTGTGAGTGCTATCGTGGACTGTAATAATTATTGATTGGTTAGCACCCAGCAATTGATCATATGAATGGTGAGTGCCGATTACTTCTATATATATATATATATATATATATAATACACAAAATAATATCTTGTAAATTATTGAATTTACAAGATATTCTTGTAAATTATATATCTTGTAAATTATATAATAATATCCTTATAAATGGTGACTAGTGATGTCATCACTTATAAACGGAGCTTAGTGATGTCATTTTTGTCACATGACTCACCGCAATTTGTGTATTATAATAAATAAAGTACCCTTGTTGGAAGATATGTGGATATTAGAAGTAACCTCGAAGTTCCATGGCCTTCAGCCTCGTGCTTTTCTATGGTCATGGAACTCCTCAGTGACTTATAATATCCTCATATTTTACAATAGGGTGTACATTATTCACTTTATATCATACTCTATGATGACACACTCAGCAGGATTTCCCTTATAACTTGTTTTTAAAACAAGAACAGGATCTTTAACAGAATCATGATTTAGGTGATGCAGGTCCCCAGGAATGATTTCAGTGAATGTTCTGATCTAGGACGTATATATTTTCTCTTCTCATACAAAGCCAGATTTTGCAGGAGCCCACAGTGCATTGTCCTGAAACAAAACAAGTTTAGCAAATATTAATGCTATTTACAGTATGTGAGTGCCTTGAAAGAAGCATTTTTATAAAACATTCTAAATCATTGGTATTATTTAATCTGGATGTACAATATATATCATAGTACAGAATAATAACCATATATATCTTAGATCATAAGAATAATTCATTAGTTATGTGCAAAGAGATTATTATAAAGTTGATTGATCTTGGCCATAAATCTGCCTTCTTTGCTTTCTCTTTTTTTTCTCTTTCAGTTAATGCATAGCCAAACTGACCTGGTCTTTGTACAGAATGTGACTGTACCTTACAGTAATGTATGTATTTCTTGTTAGTTAATATTTTGCAAACATGTCCTAGTGAAATGGGACTCACACAGGTGACTGTGTCATTTATTACATATTGGGGTAAATTTGCTCAGGTGTAGTATACCATAGAAATAATTAAAGGACAAGGAAAGGCAAAAAAATAAAATCCCATTTTTACTTTCTTTAATGAAAAAGAAACCTATCTCCAATATACTGTAATTAAAAAATGTGTATCGTTTTTATAAGAAACCTGACTGTATGCAGTGAAATTATCCCATCATTTACTACTGTGGATAGGAATTGTCAGATGGTCCCTAACTGCTGAGCAGGGAAACAATCATACTTATGTACAGCAGGGGGAGCCCCCACCTTACTTACCAGCCATGCAGCATTCAAGCAGCTTTGTTTATGATGATCCCTAAGCAGCCCAGACCACACTGAGCATGTGCAGGGTCAGGGTCAGGCAAAGATGTATAACAAAGTTACAAGATGACGGCCACCTGTGGCCAACTATGAAAGCATAAATCATTTTTTTGATTAGGCTTGTGGTGCAGTAAGTTCATGCTTATGTTTAGTATACAAAATACAGCATTTATAGCCTTATTCTATTTTAGACTTTCCTTGTCCTTTAAGCTGTTTGCTTTTTAATAGATGACTAATGAATGGCCCCTGCTGACTGGTTGTCATTAGCACCTTTTAATAGATAACCCCACTCAGCTAGATCTAAATTCTGAAAAAATGCTGTGAGGCAACCACTGCATTTGATGGATTTTTACCGAAGTCACCCAGAGATATATATGTTATGTATGGGGAAAAAAGATTAATAAAGCCAAGACTGTGTCAGGATGGAACCCCCGAGTAACAGGAAAATAGCGGGTGGGCTCAGTTATCAATAGGCCCTCCTTTGTATCCAACCAATTTGTCTATATACCTATACCATAGTCATTCACCATTTCTGTATAAAAAAGGAAATATTAAGTTAAAAGGTACTAATGGCTTTGTTTTGAGGGACAATGAGGACTCAGCAGCATGTCTTAGTTATATGCAAGTGACTTTATCAGGTTTAAAATAACCTACCATTTTATTTGATTTTGGTAGGCAGCCTGGAAGGCCCAAGTAAGCAGTCAGGAACCCAAAGCTAAAAAGCAGGAGAGGCAGCCCTTGTTTTTAAATTAAATTTGCAATTTCTTTAAGAGACTTGCATTCATTGTTTGATCTTGGCAGCAAATCTAACATGACCTGAAGGTTGTGCTCTTCCCAGTTAATGATTGTACTGAGTTTTGGAAGGAACTGCAGGTTCTTTGTGTGCATTTGGTTTAATTTCAGAAATAAGCAAAGGCAGTCAGGCTGAATAGGAAAGGGTCATTTTGTGCCAGGTTCCCTTTGTATAAGGTAGATGGAGCAAAATTCTGAGATGTATTAAACAATAGAAAAGAACAAAGACCAAAAGATCCAGATTCTTGGCACTTGGACCCTTTATCTAGGCATCATACGCCATTGGGGCTTTGAACATATGCAGTACACCCAGATGCATTTAATTGTATCTTCCCTGGTGACCTTTGCATAGAGATATAGTTGACCAAAATCTCAGCGACAATGTTCATGCCCAGCAGACCTGGCCATGAGCAAACTCATCTGTTTGCTGCAGAAACACTACTATAGTTTATGTAAACAAGCTGCTGTGTAGAAAATGTAGTCAATTGAAATAGGGCTAAAAAATACAGATTCATTAGCGCATGACAGATAAACTCTGTAGAACACCATTGTATTCAACGGAGCTTATCTACATTTCTCCTTTAAAAGGCTGTCTCATGGTTATATAGCAGCTTGTTTATATGAACTATAGTAATCTTTCTGAAGCAAACACACCAGTTTTACCAGGGCAGTTCAGGACATTATATTTTATTTACTTTAAACCCCTACGATGTTTTTAAGATTAGGAAGATATAAAAAGAAAAGTTCTGAGACATGTCATTCCCTTTCAACATTATGTGACCCTAAAACTGCTGCAATCAGCATATTCATTCAGGTTCTGCAAACTGCCATAGAAGGAACATTATATTTACCTGTGGTATGATGCAATGGGATGCACTCAGGATGATTTTCAGGTCGTATAATACTTTAATTGAGCAGATAATTACTTCAAGAGCACTAAGCATAATGAGGAGGGAGAATAAAATGACATTCCATTCCACCACGTAGATTGGCTCTATACACTGAGCCCAGGAGGTGTAGACAACAAGATATCTAATGAAAAGAACAAGGTTAGTTTATAAAGGGAAGCAAATCATGAACTACTTGTCAGAATGTAAATGTACTGAATATACAGCTGGCCATAGACGCAAAGATAAACTTGTACGAATCCTCATTTCCGTGTGTGGATCATAATGATCCGTCATTTCATTGACCGGACAGGTTAGAAGATTTCTGTTGGCTAACAGTTATATTTCTGCATTTCCTATCTGACCATATCAATGGGTGACTGTCACTATTTGTCAGACATTGTCATAATGATTCTGTCATCGTCTAATTTAATCTTTGTACTACTTTATTTAATCTGAATGGTTAGTGGTAGGTCGGGAGATTGCAATGAACAGTCGTGCGTTGAACACCTGGATAAATCTGCACATATATGGCCAGCTTAACTGTACTGAACAGTTGATCTAAATAAGAATTGGGAAATGCTAAAATCAAGTTAAATACCCTACCCTCCGCCGGTGTTCTGAAAGGGGTAATTCCACGTTCCATCGATAATCTTGCAGTATGGGCCTTGAGCTAATGCCAGGGCTGAAATGATCAGAGAATATCCGGCAAATGCCAGCCCTAGAAGAGCAAAAATCAGTGATCCCAGTCTCTAAAGAAAAAAATAGAAAAGAAAGAGATAGGTAGCATAGAGCTTAGGGACTCTTAGCCAGAAATTCCATTAATGTATGTACTGTACATGGCATATGACTGTTTATACACAATGTACGCATTCTTTTATAAGCTTTAAATACAAAACACGTCATATATATGAATGAGATAATTATAACACCTATTTTTGCATATTTTTTTCCCATAAAATTAACACTGTCCCCTACTAAATCACAGCTACACACATAGAAAAAACATGAATGGGGCAGCTTTAATCTGACGGGTTCCTCCCCACTCCAAGCTCCTCCCCCTTCCTTAAAATAACAAACCAGACCGCATGAGAGATTTTGGGTGAAAAAGGCTACAGCTTGTTATTAACAAAATTACATAAATAATGACCAACATATATTAGCAGTTAAGTGTAGGGCAAGGCAAACAATTAGATTTACATAATATTTAATAATGCAAACCATTATAACCAAGAGATAGGGGCCCACTTGTTGTCCCTCCTTGGTGCGGCTTTTCTTTGTAACTCATGACTCTCCCACCGGGCCGCTTCCATCACTTTGACCCCAGTTACTACCTACACTTCATACCACTATCACCCCCTTAGATGAGCCCCTCCCACTGCGACTCTACACTGATACCACCCTTCTACAGCGCTACCCCCTCATGGCCCTGCTGTTCCCAGTTCCTGGCTCAATCCTCACACCCGGGCATTGTTGAAGGAAAGAAATTCTTGTAGGACCAAATCATTTTATGACATATTTACAGAAAGAGGTTTGTGCAGGAACTTTGCACACAAACCTCAATACAGAAGTTCTACTTACAGTATATCGCATGTCATATCTCCGTGCCTGCGAGCAACAGCATGGGCAGCAGTGATACTTATCCACCAGCAGAAGGACTGAGGCTATAATCAGTATCTGTACAGAATCAAACCATTCATAGTTAGTGGCCTTTGTTTTAATGCTACACAAAGGGATTAATTTGATTACAGGGAATGCCTAGCAGTGATTTCCATTGGTGAAACAGATAAATGCTTCAAGGCATACTATGTGATTGGATAAAAGAGATTGGCTAGATAAGTCACTTTGCCTAAAGCTGGCCATAGACGTACATATTACATATTGTGTATTAAAGCCTATGTTGGAAAAATGATCTTCTGTGCCAATCTTCCAACCTGCAACTAACCATTCAGAATAATATAAAGTAGTAAAGAGAACAAATCACACAATGCTTGGGACATTAATTGACAGACAGCAATCGTACAAAAGTTACGTCTGACAAATAGTAGTGACAATCTCTTGTTGATATCGTCAGATAGGCAATATATGCAGAGATCTTATTAGAAGCCGATATAAATCTTTTAACCTGTCCGATCGTCTGAAAGGCGATCGCCATGGTACGAAAGATTACACACGGTCCAAAAATTATATGAACACTCATTTAGTATCATAATATCTTTGTGTCTATGACCAGCTTAAAGGGATACTGTTATGGGAAAAAAAAATATTTCAGTTTCTCAAAAGAGCAAACATATTTCTTATATTTAATTTTGAAATATGACATGGGGCTGGACATATTGTCATTTTCCCAGATGCCCCCAGTCATGTGACTTGTGCTCTGATAAAATTCAATCACTCTTTACTGCTGTACTGCAAGTCGGAGTGATATCACTCCCCTCCCTTTCCCCCCCTCCCAGCAGCCTAGCAACAGAACAACGGGAAAGTAACCAGTTAGCAGCTCCCTAACACAAGTTAACTGCTGCCTGATCTAAGAACAACACTAAAAAGTAAAATCCAGGTCCCACTGGGACACATTCAGTTACATTGAGTAGGAGAAACAACAGCCTGCCAGAAAGCAGTTCCATCCTAAAGTGCTGGTTCTTTCTGAAAGCACATGACCAGCAAAATGAGATGACTTCCTAAACACCGATATTATTAATAAAAAAAATACACTTGCTGGTTCAGAAATTAAATTGTATTTTGTAGAGTAAATTATTTGCAGTGTAAACAGTGTAATTTAGAAATAAAAACTACATCATAAAAATCATGACAGAATCCCTTTAAGACTGGTTGACAGACCTGGGTGGGTTGGGGCAAGAACACGCACTGCTGTTTTTTTTGGCCAAGACATCGCTATGTGCAATGAATTTCCCTGCAGGGGACTGTCTGTCATTGCAACATTAGACCATATTGTGAAATACACAAATATAGGAAATAAAGTTATACAGTCAACTTTTTTTATTTTTTGTGCTCCAATTGTTTCATTTGGTTGGAGCAAAATGAAAAACTTTAATGAAGGTTTGGCTTTATGTAGAGGGATATGCTTCCCCTTCTGACTCCTAAACCCTCTGGGCATCTGATTGGTGGGGAGGGTATGAAGGGACCTATTTTCTCGTGTACTAGTCACCACTTATTCATGCCTATTAAGAATCAGTGCGTTTCTAAGGCAATTACATTTTTTAAATATTCCGGTAGCCCTAAAATCAATAACATTTGGGGAAAGTAGTTGCTGCCTATAAATACATTTTACAACTATCTGTGGGTTACTTCCCCCCCCAATAAAACTAATTTCTAGTAGCAGCTGCTATTCTCCTGTCTGATATAACATTAGAAGGAATGAAATGGCAACTGCTAATGCAAATGACGTCCAATAATACAGGATAATCTATGCTGTGCTTATTCTTAAAATAATTGGCTAAAATTATAGTTTTGTTTCCGTCACCAAAGAATTGTTTCTGAGCAGGGCAATGTTCTGGATACAACATGTCTCAACATAGCAAAATAGAAATATAGAGAAAATAATGCATATACTGCTTACTGGAAATGTTGCTGAATTATCACCCTGGCTGACATATGAAAAGTTTGTGTGCAAATAATTTATCCTCTAATTGCTTAAAAACCAGAAGTATTCAAATTGAATGTTTCTTCAGATATAATCTAAATAAAATTCACATTTGTCTTTGTAAACATCATGTAAGAGCAGAAATAATGGCACCCGAGCCTCAGCAGATTTGCATGGGTGTCTCATTGGAGAAGCTGATCTTCCACATTGAGAAACACTGCTCAACATATAATGCTTACCATAACACCTCCAAAGCAAATGCCCTCGAAATACCAGACATAATTCGTGAGCTGGTTGGTTGAGGCGTATGTGGCGTTCCCATTTGGAAAGTACAATAAAATATTGACAGCAATGCTCCAAATGGCAAGAGCAATTAAAGCAAAACTGCAGCAGTCTGAGCAGTTATTCTGAAACATCACCGACTGGAAGGGAAGAAATTCTTTGAAACAACATAACAATTCTGTTTCTCTTTATTAGTAACTGACAGAGGGCCCTGCTGCACAAGCTGGTTGCCGGGATATGTTACCCAAACAATTCACACACCTAGTCAAGCTTGTTAAGCCAGTCGTATCAAAACGCTCAGGGACATTAGCCTGCGTTTTAAGCTCAGATGTGGTGTTAAAGGGTAAATCTTCAAATGGGAAAAATGCTTTCTATTATTAGTAATCTATTTAAGAAAAAATATACAATTCGCACAAACATTTTTACATGACAATTATTTCTATCTAAATGATCATTGGCTTACCATTTTAAATGGTAATGTAAACATATTAGCATGGGTAGAGAAAGAGAAAAATTGCCAGGGTCAAAGGCCCCTCATTGTACGTGAGTCCTACACTATTATTGAGCATTATAAGTTTGTAGTGCATTTAAAATCAAGTCCCCCAGCAAGCAATGTGATTGAGTATTAAAACCATTGCACATTTACCCTTAACTCAGGAGTTCTTTTTCTTTGTGTACCAATATTGTCTTTTTATATTTATAGCAGCTGGTCAACTCCTTAATGTAGGTTAGACAGAGCTCTGAACGGTGTTTTTTTTCTGTGTAGCATGGGAAGAATCTCTAATAAGCCAATTAGTACAAAAAATGATGAATAATAATAATAATAAAATAAATAAATAATGGCTAGAGATCAGTGGTCAGGGCTGGCTGCAGGCAGAAGCATGGTTCCATATAAAGGCCAAGGGTCAGGGCAGGTGTGAGGCAGGGGCAGAATCCACTATACAAGCCAACCATTAGAACCAATCAGAAGAAGCAACTAAAAAACAAGTAATGATTCAGGAACCAAGGCAAAAACGTGGACGCTTTAGACCAGTGACCCCCAACCAGTGGCTCAGGAGCAACATGCTGTTCTCCGACACCTTGGATGTTGCTCTCTGTGACCTCAAAGCAGGAGCTTATTTTATTCCTTATACCTGGCTTGAAGGCAAATGTTACTTGCATAAAAACAATGTGTACTGCCAAACAAAACCTCCTGTAGGCTGTCAGTCCTCATAGGGGCTACCAATAACCAATCACAGCCTTTAATTGACACCACCAGGAACTCTCTGCATGCTTATGTTGCTCTCCAATATTTATCTACATTTGATTGTGGCTCACGGGTAAAAAAGGTTGGGGATCCCTGCTTTAGATAGTAACAACAGGCTGGATTAATGCAGGCCAGATAAACTGTTACATATATATGGGACATGTTATCCAGAATGCCTGGGGTTTTCTGGATAAAGGATCTTTCCACAATTTTGGTCCTGATACCCTAAGTCTACTAGAAAACCATGTAAACATTAATTAAACCCAATAGACTGGTTTTGCTTCTGATAAGGATCAATTATTTCCTAGTTGGGATTAAGGTAATGTTTTCTTATTACAGAGAAAAAGTAATTTTCTTTTAACTTTTGGATTATTTGAATAAAATGGAGTCTATGGGAGCCTATATTGAAGAGTGATATAAATGGCAAGTTTACACAGTATCATCAGGGAATTTACAGCTCACTTTGTTTGAATTCAGAATTCAGGCCTTTATTTCCAGAAACGTCACTTCACATTCATCTTTTTTTTCACTGCCCCCAAAGTTGATACTTTAATACCAAATGCACGTGGAAAGATTTGGGAAGATTGCCATTTTCCAACTTCCTTCCTTCCTATTCCTAGGGGAACACACGGAGGCCCATTTATCAACATTCTCATTTCGATTCTAGAGGTTTTACTTAAAACTACGATGAAACTTTATTTCTCTAAAATCCCAAATGCCTTGTGAGTTATTAAAAGATCCAAATATAAAAAGCACAAACAAAAAAAAGACTGAACGATGCACTTACAAAAAATTTGACTTTTTTTGGATAACTATTGAAAAAAAAATCAGAAAACCTCTAAAACACTGAAAAAAAATAGGATCAACACATTTCCCATTGGCTTCAATAGGACCTTGACTGCTTTTACTTGCTGAAGCTACTTATGTATCAGAATATTTTTCATGGTTTTTGCACTTCATTATTAGCATTTTAGAAAGATTATAGAGTATTATACCTTTTTGCCTATTAAGAAGATGCTGATTATTCCACAGCACCTCTAAGGAAATACCATTGCAATTTACCTTCCTTTCATGCCAGTTTATATTTGCTCGACACAAAATGGTTTGATTGTGGTTCCAGTCACAAGGTGGCAGCTTTGGGCTACAGATGGGAACTACTGTACTTGCACAAAACTGCCCATAATATATTGGTTAGTCAATTCCTGCCTGATAAGTATCCCCTAAAGGTCTTCTGCTTTAAATAGCATATTGACATCATTTTAAATAGTGTATTTTTCAACACTATAGATTGAAATAGAGATTTTTCCCCTCAAGACTAAGAAGGCAGTAATCCACACCTGTGATGAGCGAATTTGTCCCATTTTGCTTAGGCGAAAACTCTGCGAAACACAAATTTTGACGCCCGTGTCCGGATAATGTTGATGCGAGCGACTTTTCCGACGCGCGTCCAAAAATTTTAGGCTTGCCAGCAAATTTCGCAGCAGTTTTGCAAATTTATTCACTGGCGGCAAACCGTGTAAATTCACCGCAAATTTGCGCCTGCTGAATTTATTCGCCCATCACTACACACAACCATGGCAGGAACTACCGGGCAGCATATCCCAGTAACAATTTTTGGCTATTTACACTGCTATAAACTTGTTAAAGGGGTGGTTCTGTGTTATAGAATGGTCAATTCCAAACAGCTTTTCAATTGGTCTTCATTAATTATTTTTTTATTTATTTTTATTTTTTTAATTATTTGCCTTCTCTCTTTGCAGCTTTCTAAGGGGGGGGGCACTGAACCAGGAGCCAAAGAATATTGCTCTGTGAGGCTACAAGTTTATTGTTATTGCTGCTTTTTCTTACTCATATTTCTATTCAGACCCTCCTCTATTCATATTCCAGTCTCAAAACGATGGTTGCTGATACAGCTCCAGGGCAAACATAGTGGCTTTAATTAAATATGGGGGTATGTGTGTTATTTTTTTACCAGTAGGGCACTGCCTGTATTTTGTAACCAGTTTTTCACGTACACTATGGGGGTTATTTACTAAACTTCAAATGCAAAAATCACGAAAAATTCAGAAAATCAGTAAAATTGGAAAATCCGGCATCTCAGACATGTTGAGGTTGCATATAAGGCAATGGGAAAAGTCCCAATGATTTTTTGATGTGCGCTGGGTTTCATGCAATAGCCCAAAGTTTTCAGGCAAAAAACCATAAGAAATCAGAGTTTCGGGTCGAAAAAATTCGAAAAAATCGTGAAAATCATGCAAAGCAAATTTTCGGGAAAATGTAATAATAAATAAGTGTAAAAAACCTGAGCGGATTTGATTGGAGTTTGTAGCAGAAAATGTTGAGATAAAATCGGACTTTGATAAATAACCCCCTAGGAAAATAATAAATGTGATCACTTATATAAATTATTTGTATAGAGTTTTAATAATAAAATGAACACGTTTAAGGTGCATTTTCTAATACAGCATTTCTTGTATTAATAATAAAACAATATTAAATAAAAACAAAGAAACAAAATACCCCACCCCATTCGCACACAGTAGAATAGATGTGGGGAGAGTAGGAGCGCTTTGTGTCCAAGTTCTTTATACTCTGACAGATGGTTCTTTCACTGTACTCTGTTCCATCCAGTAGAAAGCAGAGGACAAATGATACATTGCCATACAGTACAAGTCTTTTCTTCATTATTGCATTTTTCTGGGTCAGCCAAAGTCTTGTATAACTCAGCAAGCGTAGGACTGTAAAGGAGAAGTAGAAAAGAGAAATGTAAGAAGAAAGCCATGCACTGTAAGCAACAGATACACAACACAGAGTAATGGTGGCCATACACGAGCAGATTAAAGCTGCCGATATTGGTCCTTTAGACCGATTCGGCAGCTTATCTGCACGTGTGGGGGGGGCTCCCGACGAGTCCAACTGATCAATATCAGGCCAAAAAATCTGCCAGATATCGATCGGTCAAGTTTGATTTTTTGTGCAATCCAGGACCACATCGGCTAGTTGATCCGCTCCTGTGACCCATCGGAGCCCATTCGTAGTTGGCAGGTTATGAAAGTTGGAACATATTTCTGTGTTTTTTTTCCCATTTATTACAGTTTTGCTAATGAAGGTGAATTGCCCTTTATGCTGTGAGTCTAACTTCTCCCATGAGACATTTTTATCTTAATTGTTACAATTACTGATTTCCTTATCTCAAAATTGTTACAAAAGTATCTTATCTGAACCATGTGTCTGTTCTGGGCTCTCTGCCAAAAGCCAATTAAGTTAGAAACATTTTTTTATGTTTTTTAGTTTTGCAGTGCAGAGAAAATCGTGACTTTCCAGTACAAACATGGGTCTGCTGATTGAGCTGTCAAAAGTGGGACTGTCCTGCTGAAAGCGGGACAGTTAGGAGGTATTAGTATCCAATACACACTATGGGGCTGATTCACTAAATTCGAGTGAAGGATTCGAAGTAAAAAAACTTCGAATTTCAAAGGTTTTTTTGGGCTACTTCGACCATCGAATGGGCTATTCGACCTTCGACTACGACTTTGAATCGAAGGATTCGAAGTACAAATAGTTCGACTATTCGATGATTCGATAGTCGAAGTACTGTCTCTTTAAAAAAAACTTTGACCCCCTAGTTCGGCAGATAAAAGCTACCGAAGTCAATGTTAGCCTATGTGGAAGGTCCCCATAGGCTTGCCTAACTTTTTTTGATCGAAGGATATTCCTTCGATCGTTGGATTAAAATCCTTCGAATCGTTTGATTCGAAGGATTTAATCGTTCGATCGAAGGAATAATCCTTCGATCGTTTGATCGAATTTCTGCGCTAAATCCTTCGACTTCGATATTCGAAGTTGAAGGATTTCAATTCCTAGTCGAATATCGAGGGTTAATTAACCCTCCATATTCGACCCATAGTGAATCAGTCCCTTTCTGTAGAATAATATAATAAACTGTAGCAATATGGAGCCTGCAAACCAGGTAGGGATGCACCGAATCCACTATTTTAGATTCGGCCGAACCCCCGAATCCTTTGCAAAAGATTCGGCCTTAATACCGAACCGAATCATAATTTGCATAAGCAGATTAGGAGTGGGAAGGGGAAAACATTTTTTACTTCCTTGTTTTGTGACAAAAAGTCAAGCAATTTCCCTCCCCACCCCTAATTTGCATATGCAAATTAGGGTTCGGATTCGGTTCAGCGGGGCAGAAGGATTCGGCCGAATCCTAATTCTGCTGAAAAAGGCTGAATCCCGAGCCGAATCATGGATTTGGTGCATCCCTAAAACCAGGTGATGAATTACAAGTGCCACAATGTCTTATATTTAATTTGTAACAAGATGCTGGGCATTGTAGATCAATAATAGAAGTGAAGCAGTTTTCCTGACTTTAACCCATATTTGAAAGCAAATACTTCCCCGTCACATTCGAATGACCTAATTATCTGCCATGTAGGCTCAAACTGTATAGGAACTAAATGTTTGCTCATAAGATAAACACACACATCTGGTGCAGGGATAGGTAAGAATTAGATATGACTACGCTAATTGTTGTAATCTCTAACGTGTCCGTTTTCTGCTCATCTCAATTTGCCAGGTGTCTTTTCACAACACAATTTATATTTATTAAAAATCATAACAAGACTTTTTTAAGAGAAATGTAGTGGATTTTCTCCTGGTGTTAACTCTCTGTGAAAATTCACCAGTATATTTTCTTCATACAATTATATTGGGAAAAATTCTCTAGAGAATCGTCACCCTGAAGAAATAAGGTATGTAGAAAATGAGCCTGGAAGGGAGTGATGTAGATAACGGTTATTCGCCAGCCTGAACCTGGAGACATTTCTCTTGTTCTTGTGCTCTCAGTGAATTGGAGAATATTTACTGGAGAAATTTTGCTTGGAGAAGAAATGTAAATTTAAGACAAAAGGGATTTTTTTTCACCACTGCAAAGTTAATACAGGTATGGGATCTGTTATCCAGAAAGCTCAAAATTATGCAAAGGCCATCTCCCATAGAATCCACTTTATCCAAATAATCCCAATTTTTAAAAATTATTTTATTTTTCTCTTTAATAATAAAACAGTACCTTGTACTTGATCCCAACTAAGATATAATTAATCCTTATTGGAAGCAAAACCAGAATATTGGGTTTATTTAATGTTTAAATGAATTTCTAGTAGACTTAAAGCATGAAGATCCAAATTACGGAAAGATCCGTTATCCGGAAAACCCAGGTCCCGAGCATTCTGGATAACAGGTCTCATACCTGTACAATAATTATTGTGTGTTACTGAGCAATATTGATGGAAAAGTAGTTTGTATACAGACCATCCCCACGTTTCCATAATATCAATCCTTCACTTAAATAAAAGCGTAATCTCTCCATTCTAGCATGAACCTTGGGACAATACCTCAGCTATCAGTGCCAAGATTATTTTCCAAGATTAAGCTCTGCTATCTCCCCCGTGACTCTGAAGCTGATTGCTGTGTGACCTGATTATCTTCTAGATAACGGACCGGAGAGCACGTATATAACAGGAAGAAGGAACTGGTGACTGACACTACCAGTAGAATTCACTCCACACACATAACTTTATGGACCTTACGTGGGTATCCTAAAGAGAGCAGGGTGATGAGCAACATGCACCTTGGAACACTAAAATCACGTAAAATCAGCCACTTAATGACTCCAATAGGCTGAAATGTGGCATTGCAAATGTTTTGTATTACATCTCTTAAAACCCAGCAGGAGATTAATATTGAAATTCCTTCCTGTCCATTATTAGTTTTACATTGTAAGGTTTAAGGGATAGTGTTATGGCACTGGATCTCAGATATATGGAAGACAAATTGCTCAAATGGATTTCTCCATGTTAGTGTTTGTATTTGAGTAAAACCTTGAAAATGTTTTATTGACTCAGGACATTGCCATAATGACCACTTGTTCTCAAAACAAACTGTAGAACTGTCTTATATGGCATACTTATGTGTTTTTTTCTCTCATATTGTAAAAAGAGAATTGGATGAAAATCACAGCATTCAAGAAAGTTTCATTTCTTAAAGGAACAGTTCAGTGTAAAAATAAAATCTGTGTAAATGGATAGGATGTGCAAAATAAAAAATGTTTCTAATATAGTTAGTTAACCAAAAATGTAATGCATAAAAGCTGGAGTGACTGGGTGTCTAACATAATAGCCAGAAAACTACTTCCTGCTTTTCAGCTCTCTAAATCTGAGTTAGTCAGCGACTTGAAGGGGGGGCCACATGGGACATAATTGTTCAGTGAGTTTGCAATTGATCCTCAGCATTTAGCTCAGATTCAAAAGCAACATTTATGGCCCATGTCACTCAAATCAATGATTGATTACTGTCTGGTAATCAATCAGTGGAAACCAAGAGAGCTGCAAGGCAGGACGTAGTGTTCTGGCTATTATGTTGCACATCCAGTCACTCTATTTACCCAGTTTTTATTTTTATACTGAGCAATTACTTTTAATTTATTGATGGAATATTAACCATGGAATGCAAAATTCCTTATGTATTAGAAGTACTGTCAGTGTACACTGGCGTGTCTCCCATAATTACCTGTGATGTATCTTGGCAGCACCACACACCGCATATCCCACCAATTAAGCCATTAATGATCTGAATTAGGCACAGGATGACCTGGATTCCAGACAGACCCAGAAGTATGGAAAACAAAGTAACATTCCACACAACAACATTCCTTGGTTCGATGCATGTGGACCAGGTTTGATACTCTGTCAGATATCTGTGTAACGAAAGACATAGTTATAGGCTTCTCAAATTATACTACAGATATAGGATCCATTATCCAGATACCTATTATCCAGAATGCTCTGAATTACGGGTAGAGCATCTCCCATAGACTCCATTATAATCAAATAATTCAATTTTTTTATAAAATTTCCTTTTTCTCTGTAATAATAAAGCAGCAACTTGTACTTTAGCCCAACTAAGATATAATTAATCCTTAATGAAGGAAAAACAATTATATTAGGTTTAATTAATGTTTAAATTATATTTTTGTAGACTTATGGACACCACATTATGGAAAAACCCCTGATCTGGAAAACCCCAGGTTCAGAGCATTCTAGAAAACAGGTTCAATACCTGTACTTCTAGCAACATGAGCCTCAACAACAAAAGATATAGATAGCTTTTATATCATCTATTATGCCAAAGTAGTGGTTTTAGACAAACTCCTGTATAAACCAGGCCAACTAGGCACGTACCCCCATATGTAATATAAGGCACTAAGTTTGCCCAGGAGCAGTAACACATAGCAACCAATAAGATGCTTGCATTTAAACAGGTGACTAGTAAATACTACCTGCTGATTGGTTGCTATGGGTTACTGCCCCTGGGCAAACTTAGTGCCTTATATTACATAACCCAATATTTCTCTTATATGGTATAGAGCAGTACTCCACTCACTTATAGACTCCTCACTCCACATACATGGCAGATGCTGTTGTTATTCTACAGATTGTATATTAATTGTGCCAAATATTGTACCTTTACAAGTAGTTCATAAATGGTGACCTATATGGTGAGGAGCCCAGCCATGTACTGTATAGATCTTTTCAGACTGACAAACTGAAATCAGGCCTGTATCTACTCTCTTATCAATGCTGGTAGCAATAACTGAAAATTACAGACATGTTTACATTTGTTCTGATTCCTGTTGTAGTACAATATTTTCATGAGATTGGCAAACTGAACATGAAACTGGACCGATGGCATAAATTAATGGTGCCAGGCCCCCAACAAATTTTTTTCTGGAGGGGCCTGATGCACAGTGATGCCTACCCGGGCCTACAGAATCCATGCAGAATCTAAGCCCGCCCACTGCCTGCCCCTGCTTAACTCCCATGCTGATGTCCCCCATCCGCATCTGAATTCCCTCCTGCTTCCCCTGCTGCAAGTTATTGGGCCTGTAGGGGGCTGTTTGGGCCTCTGTGTACTTGAAATTTCAAGGTCTATTTTGAATCTCAGTCCAGACCTGACATTAATTTTTATCTAAGAGTATGCAAAGAAAACTTGAGGATGAACTATCCCTTTAAGCCTTTTTTATTTAAAAGAGAGAAGTTAAACTGTGATACTTACTTCCCATTAGTGTCCCTGAATGCATAAGACCAATCTCCGTTGTTGTTCAAACACAGTGGCCCCTCAACTAAGCCCAGTGCAGAAATGACAACACAGTATCCAGCTCCAGCAACTCCAATTAACGCAGCCAAAATAGATGAGAGCATCTAAAAGTAAGACCGGAATAGGTTACACAGGTCTCTGGCATCCATCTGCCACCAAACATGCACTTTTATATGAAATGGCACTTACTGCACAGCTTTTCCCACATCTCTCATGGCCACAGCAGCCACAGCAATCCTCTTGTTCCAGTCCAATGAAAACTCCTGCTGGAAGCAGCATCTGAAACACAGAATGAAAACCCAATATGTAAAAAGAGTACAGTTATATATTTTGTGGATAATTTCAAATTTAAGATTCATTTAATTGTAACATTACCCATTTCTTAAATGCACCTTAAACTCCTATACTTCACCCTTATAGCTACCAAATATGTGTAAAAATAAATACAAATATATCAATGAGATACACAAATACATGAAACTAATTGTTGCATTTGTATTAGACAAAACTTTGGTTTTGTTAAAGATATAATTCCATATTTATCGGCCTGTCTCTTTGTGAGTCTCTTTGTTGATGTAGCTGCCTAGGTAGCTGTATATCAATCACAGATTGCTTGATGTTACCATGGAACAACAAACCATTCTCAGGCAAACATTTTCTTTTGTTGGTAACACTGGACAATCTGGTTACACAGGAATATGTGCTTGTACCTATGCAATCATTTTTAGCAAAAATAGAAGGTAACTTATAATTTGCAAAGACTTAGTAAATGTCACGTTGGCCATAGCTGGACACAACATGCTAGTAATAATTAACCTACCTGCATATTAAACAAATGAAATTGTATTTATACTTATGAAATTCAATAAACCCCCTGTCAAGAACATACTCGGCCCCAAAGCAAAATCTGTGACCCCTTAAAACACTGGGATGATGTTTACAAAGCCCCACTACATGGTCTACATTTCTACATCACTGCAAAATACAACTCCTTCTGCCAAAGCATAATTAGAACTTACTGAGCCTCATCAAAATCCAGGTTCCCCCAAAACCCCTATTACTGCCTGCATTCCTGCCGCCCACTCCAGTCAGTCACATGATATGTTTCTTTATTTGTTACAACAAACTCCCTTTAAATAATGTGTTATTAGTTAATGGTCAGCTCATCTATAGGTCTCTATAGCAGGGAGCAGATATGCCTACATACTAGGCATTATTAGGACTATAGTTGTAAAAACAGTGTAATATGTAAGTAAAAGAGAGCAGATAGCTACTTGTAAGATTGGTAGATCATTTAATATATAAATTACAATGTTAACCAATAATATTTAAGGCTTTTAAGGCTTTGAAGTTAGCTGGGACAGTCGAATCATTTATAAGGCAAGCTAAAATTGATATAGAAAAGGATATCGCAGCAAGCAGTAAAACAAATCATTTTAAAAAAAATATTTTTTAAAAATGTTAATAGTAAAAAAATGAAGCAGGAAGGGGTGGGACCCTTACTATCAGAGGGGGGTCAGCTAGTTGATGAAAACAAAATAAAAGCGCAGATTCTGAACTCATATTTCTCATCTGTCTACACAAATGAGGAAGCAGTAAGTGAAGGTTTCCGTCTTAAAAGTACCAATTCTATTAATACAACTAATGATGCATGGTTCACACATGAAGAAATTCAAAAGAGACTAGAACATGTTAAGATTAACAAAGGTCCAGGGCCAGATGGTATTCATCCCAGGGTAATTAGCGAGCTTAGCGCTGTGATTGCCAAAGCTCTTTACTTAATTTTTCAGTATTCATTGAGATCTGGCATAGTGCCGAGAGACTGGCGAATTGCTAATGTGGTGCCTCTATTCAAAAAAGGATCCCATTCTCAGCCTCAAAACTATAGTCCAGTTAGTCTGACATCAGTGATAGGAAAGCTTTTCAAAGGGTTAATAACGAATAAGATACTGGACTTCATAGCAAATCATAATACTATGAGTTTGTGCCAGCATGGTTTTATGCGTAATAGATCTTGCCAGACTAACTTAATTTCTTTTTATGAGAATGTAAGTAGAGACCACGATTCTGGGATGGCAGTGGATGTAATTTACTTAGACTTTGCTAAAGCATTTGATACAGTGCCACACAAAAGGTTACTGGTTAAATCAAGGAATGTTGACCTGGAACATAGTATTTGTACCTGGATAGAGAACTGGCTAAAAGATAGACTGCAAAGAGTGGTGGTAAATGGAACATTTTCTAATTGGAGCAGTGTTGTTAGTGGAGTACCGCAGGGCTCTGTACTAGGTCCCTTGCTTTTCAACTTGTTTATTAATGACCTGGAGGTGGGCATTGAAAGTACTGTTTCTATTTTTGCAGATGATACTAAATTGTGCAGAACTATAGGTTCCATGCAGGATGCTGCCACTTTGCAGAGTGATTTGTCTAAGTTGGAAAACTGGGCAGCAAACTGGAAAATAAGGTTAAATGTTGATAAATGCAGGTTATGCACTTTGGCAAAAATAATATAAATGCAAGTTATACACTAAATGGCAGTGTGTTGGGAGTTTCCTTAAATGAGAAGGATCTAGGGGTCTTTGTAGATAACACGTTGTCTAATTCTGGGCAGTGTCATTCTGTGGCTACTAAAGCAAATAAAGTTCTGTCTTGCATAAAAAAGGGCATTAACTCAAGAGATGAAAACATAATTATGCCTCTTTATAGGTCCCTGGTGAGGCCTCATCTGGAGTATGCAGTGCAGTTTTGGACTCCAGTCCTTAAGAGGGATATAAATGAGCTGGAGAGAGTGCAGAGACTAAGTGCAACCAAATTGGTTAGAGGGATGGAAACTTAAATTATGAGGGTAGACTGTCAAGGTTGGGGTTGTTTTCTCTGGAAAAAAGGTACTTGCAAAGGGACATGATTACACTTTACAAGTACATTAGTGGACATTATAGACAAATAACAGGGGACCTTTTTACCCATAAAGTGGATCACCGTACCAGAGGCCACCCCTTTAGACTAGATTAGTCGCCCATTGACAAATCGCTTCTTCGGGCGACTAATCTCCCCGAGCTGCCTTCCCACCAGCTAGCATGTAAATCGCCGGCAGGATGGCACTTGGAATGCTTCATTTTCACAAGGAAACTTCGAGGGTCTTCAGAAAGCCAAAGCGATCCGAGTGCCATCTCACCGGCGATTTACATTCTAGCTGGCGGGAAGTCTTTTTGTGGAGATTAGTCACCCGAAGAAGAGGCGATTAGTTGCCTGGCGACTAAATCTCCCTGAATCTTCCTGTGTGTCTCTGCCCTCAGGAAGGGTGGGTTCCTCCTAATGTCTCTACATCTCACATTGCAGAGAATAACTTCTAGACATCTTGCCACCTTCACCTGTTTTCCTCTCAACAGTGGACCCAAGTAGTTTTAACTGCTTTTTTGTTATACTCTAATTTGGTGGTGATAGGCTGCTAACTATCTTTATTCCAGCACTGCCCAAGTGCCCAAGTGCCCAATATACCATACATAATTTTGTAGTACAATTGTGTCCTGTAATGCTCATGTTAAGAGAAATATGGAAAGCACCTACATATAATTTGGGACTTTCCTGGTCTTACTAAGATTTCAGTTCTTTGTGATACTCATGCTTTATGGGTATGGGACCTGTTATCCAGAATGCTTGGGACCTGGGTTTTCCAGATAATGGATCTTTCCATAATTTGGATCTTCATACCTTAAATCTACTAAAATCATGTAAACATTAAATAAACCCAATAGGCTGGTTTTGCTTCCAAAAAGGATTAATTATATCTTAGTTTGGATCAAGTACAAGGTATTGTTTTATTATTACAGATAAAAAATATGTATTATTTGGAAATAATGGAGTCTACGGGACATAATTTGGAGCTTTCTGGATAAAGTTTCTGGGTAACAGAACCCATACTTGTATAATAAACGGTGGGTATATATTTCTGGAACTACATCTAGCCTTATCCTCTATTTGTATTTCGAAGATCAATTTTTAATCTCTGATTAATTAGGTAATATATACGGTTATGAGTGAATTCTCTGATGGGCATTTCCAGCCTATTTTATTTTTAGATTGTGCTCATTGCATAAAAGTTGTATTGGTCTTTACCAAGGAAATATTTATGATGGATAATTAGTATGTGGAGAAACAGGAATCCTGTTATGAAATGTTTTCATTAGCATGACATCAGAACAACATGCACAAATATCAAAGCTGTGTCTCCTCCCCAGGTATAAAGATTAGTCTCTCATCTTCCCAAACCACTAAAGCAACACACACAAGTCATTAATGTTTAATAATACCCACAATAACAACAGGGCAAGTATGTGTATGTATAATATCACACAACACAATCTTCATGCCCAGTTTATCAAGATATTTTTGACAAACAGATGGGTAGACCGTAGAATAAAGGCTTGAAAAAAAAACAATTTCTAGAAAAAAAATGTATTTTGCACTAAATGTATTTCAGTTATTTCTGTAATGTAGAGAAACTCTAGGATATGAGTGTATTTGTCTGGTTGTAAATCAAACATGCAGGAAAACAGAATCAGATATCAAAATCAGATACTATTTCTCTAGAGCTTGTTACATAGATTTGCTATTAATTTGACAAAGCATGTATCCAAAATCACCCTTTTAATCTCTTACATCCAAATGGTGAAGGATCCTGTCAATATCATCACATTCATCTTTGAAGCAATCTAAATGGCATTACACAGTGAAATTAAAAAAAGTTTCCCCAGGTCTAGTGACCTGTCAGAAAAATGAAACCAATTGGACTCATACTTTGCACGTGTATTGCATAAGTATTTCTCTATAAGTACACTAAACAGTAAGAAACTTATTGTAGATAGGGGCTACATTTTAAAGGAGAACTAAACCCAAAAAATGAATGTCATATTTTATATATTGAAGTTATTGAACCAGCTTAAAGGTTCAGCATCTCTATAGTAGTAATGATCCAGGACTTTAAAGTTGTCCCGGGAGTTTTCCATCTTGGACTTTGTTAGGCTGCTGTTGAGATGCTAAGCTTAGGGGTTGGGCAAATCATCAAGAACATGAGGTTTTTCTGCCATACAAACTGAGGATACAGGGCTGATTATTGAGTTCTGATGCTAACTGTGCTGGTCAGCCTTATACTGTGACATTTATATATATATATATATATATATATATATATATATATATATATATATATAATTTTCAAAAGGTACTTGCACTCTGTCCACGCTGCTTTGTGGGTGCTTGGTCAAATAAATCATATATATTCGTTCAGGATGGACCAGCACACCATTTTCATAAATCAAGAAATTTTTATTGCATAATCACTGTGCATCCAACGTTCGTTATCCTTGATAAAGGCCCCGATGTGGGTCGAAACGTTGGATTATGCAATAAAAATGTCTTGATTTATGAAAATGGTGTACTGGTCCATCCTAAATGAATATATATATATATATATTCAGTATATTGTGCGTTGGTCTCTAAGCTCAGGACAGCAGCTGATCCTGAAAAGAAAGTTTTCTATTTCAAGACGTGTTAAAAATGGATGTCTGTGATTGTAGCTCTCTTTATAATGGTATAAAGGGCATTGTCACATCAGTGTCACTGAGCAGGTGTGAATGGAAGTGATAGGGAACTGCAGTTTTTCTCACGTTTCTTCTTTGGACAATGAAAGGCATTTCCAGATTACATTTTCAGGTCTGATAGGGAATGCAGGTTATGCAGTGAGGTGGGAGAACCTGCTAAGATGGTTGGGCAGTAATGTAGAAACTGGCCAAAGTGTTTATTTGATTCCATGTAGCTTTAGGTTTTACATATCTGACCAACGTATCCTCAGATCCTGTCTGATACTTAATTCACAATTATGAGCCCAGATTTAATCAGCAGACTAATTGCAAAGGTGACAACTCCATGTGAGTATCAAGTTATGGTATTTTATGAAACCTAGATATATTCAGAAACAACTCCACTGCATAAATTAGAAGTTTACATAAGTGAAATACAGATATGGGATACTTTATCCAGAAAGCTCTGAATTCATGTCCCATACACTCCAATTTAATCAAATAATTCAGATTTTTCTTCTCTGTAATAATAAAACAGTCCCTTGTACTACGATATAATTAATCCTTATTGGATGCAAAACCAGCCTATTGGGTTTATTTAATGTTTAAATTCATTTTAAGTTGACAATGTATGGAGATCCAAATTACGTAAAGATTCCTTATCCAGAAAACCCACACTAGATAATAGGTCCCATACCTGTATTTAATAATAGGATTTTTTGATGATATGTTTTTAAACTTTGTGATGGAGTTGAATTTATGAAAGAAAAGCAGTTCTTATCAGTAACTTTGGCCAAGAAGCTTAACTTTTCATCAAAAAGAATGAATCAAAATATTCAGTGAATAGACCCACAGTAGGAGATTTATAATGGATTATAATGTATGTTGTAAAACTTACCAGTAGCCCTGCACCACCAATGCCCTGGAAGAACCATACAAATCTACTCAAGTGGTTCTCGGAAGCATACTTGGTCTCTCCATTGGGAAAATAAAGCAAAATGTTTGCCGCAATGCAGAATATTGCCAGAATGAGAAGCGAGTAGCCAATACATCTTGCGCAGCTGCCGTAGCACATTATTTGCCCCTCTGTCCTTGGGATCAGTTCTCTAGCAATCCAGTTGGACTCCTAAAACACAACCTGGGTGTTTGCTTTTTGCTACTTCTTAAATACCGTGCAGTACCTTAGTCATGAGGATAAAACCTATAATTAGTAAGGTTGCTCACTTGCTCACTGCCGTTGCCTTTTTGCTGAACTGTCTGCCCTTCTACGTAGGAGAAGGAGGGGAAAGTATAACAAATAATTTTTAATCAGGCTCTTATTTACATTGGTATTCACCACGTCAGTGAGCCAGTTCTCCTACACATCACACTCTCAGTAATACCAGCCTCCTAGCAAATATGCTTAATACAATTCATGGGAAAATAATAGGTTCATTGTTATGCATTTGACAACTAAGTCTATGTTACAGTGTGTTTAACCTGAATTAGGTACGATTATTTTGAAACCAATGCGTGTTCATGCGCAAATATGAAGTTCTGATACCCCAAATGTGCCCTAAAGATAAAATGTATACAGTTTTATCCAGAAAGCTCCGAATTACCCCTCAAAGATTCAATTTTTATACAAATAATTCAGATTTTTAAAGATGATATCTTTTTCTCTGTAATTATAAACCAGTACCTTTTACTTAATCCCAACTAAATTGTAACTAATCCCAACTGGAGGCTAAACAATCCTATTGGAGTGATTTCATGTTTATATAATATGTCAGTAGACTCAAGGCATGGAGATCCAAATTATATTTGATCCCAACTAAGATATAATTATTATTTATTGGAAGCAAAACCTGCCTATTGGGTTTTTTTTAATGTCTACATGATTTTCTAGTAGACTTAAGGTATAAAGATCTAAATTACGGAAAGATACATTATCCAGAAAGCCCCAGGTCCCAAACATTCTGGATAACAGATCCCATATCTATATTATAGAGGAAACTAGTGTAATTAAGAGCATGGCAGCAACCAGATTTCTGCATTTCAGTTACTGTTTAGGCATTGTTTATATTAAAGGGAGTTAACTTTTAGTATGATGTAGAGGCTGAAATTCCAAGACAATTCGCAAAAGGTTTTCATTTTTTATTATTTGTGAATTTTGAGTTATTTAACTTTTTATTCCCATCTCTTCAGTTTCAAATTTCAGGAGTCTGGTTGCTAGGGTTGCTATTGATTTGAATAAGAGACTGGAATATGAATAGGAGAGGGCATGAAGAGAAAGATGTAAAAAGTAACAATAACAATCATCATCATCATCATTTATTTATATAGCGCTGTCAAGATACGCAGTGCTTTACTGCAGTTATAGCAAACAGGGAATAAATGGTGGATAACAAACAAGGATTACAGAGTACAATAGGGTTAGAAGGACCTAGGGGCAAATTCA
This sequence comes from Xenopus petersii, assembly GCA_038501925.1. NCBI lineage: Eukaryota > Metazoa > Chordata > Amphibia > Anura > Pipidae > Xenopus > Xenopus petersii. Next base: position 40,643,505 of record CM076680.1, on the reverse strand, counting down.
CTAAGATTCGCAGTTGCGCCAGGCATAACTTTGTTGCACTTCGCCGCACTTCGCCACACTTCGCCAGGCGTAGTTTCGCCAGCGCTTCGCAAATTCACTAAAATCCGAAGTTGCGCTCAGGGGTAGCATAAGTTGCGCTAGCGCTGATTCGCTAAGTGAAGCGAAGTTTCGCTAGCGATGGTTCATTTGCATACGGCGCGAAATTCAAATTTCAATGGAGGAATACGTATCAGCACTACAAATGCCTAGAAAACCTTCAAAACATCAAATAAAAATTTTATTTTGCCCTACACATGTGCCCACTGTCTAGGTAAGTTACCATGAGTCAGGAAATGTAGGGGGGAGGAGGGGAGCCCCAAAAAAAATTTCGATCTTTTTCAGCCTATCACCCATAATGTAGAAAACACGCCAGCGTTTTTTGGGACTTAGAAAAAATTTTGACTTTTTTTGAAGCAATCCCTATCTACTCTATTGCGCTTCGCCTGGTCTGAGGTGGCGAAGGAAGTCTAACGTAAAAGGTAGCGTTCAGTACACTACGGGCGTTAGTGAATTTGCGTAGTTACGTCCGTATCGAAGCTTCGCCAGGCATAAGGGTGTGAAGTAACACTAGCGAATCTACGCCAGCGTTCGTTAGTGAATTTGCGCAGTAATGAAAATGCCAAACGCTAGTGAAGTAACGCTATCGTTCAGCGCTTCGGCGCTTAGTGAATTTGCCCCCTAGAGTTTACAAACTAAAAGGTTAGGGTACAATTGAGACATTAGGATTATATAAACACTTTGTCATTTTTGATACAGCAATGATTAATTAAGGTACATCGAATAAGCCTCTTTAAACAGATGGGTCTTTAAGGAGCGCTTGAAAGTTTGGAAGGAAGGAGAAAGTCTGACAGCTTGTGGCAGAGAGTTCCAGAGAAAAGCAGAAGCCCGAGAGAAGTCTTATAGACGAGAATGGGCAGAAGTGATCAGAGGAGAAGTGAGGTGAAGATCAGAAGCAGAGCGTAGGTTTCGTGAAGGAGTGTATTTGGAGATTAGAGATTAAATATAGGGAGGTGTTTCATTATTAAGGGCCTTGAATGTGAGTGTAAGTAATTTGAATTTGATTCTAGAAGAGATTGGGAGCCAATGAAGGGACATGCATATGGGAGCAGCTGATGTTGAGCGGCGAGCTAGATGAATGAGTCTAGCGGCCGGGTTTAGAACAGATTGGAGTTGTGAAAGGTGACTTGTTGCAATACCTGTGAGGAGTAAGTTGCAGTAATCAAGACGGGAGATGATGAGAGACTGAATCAGTGTTTTAGTTGATTCTGAACTGAGATAGGGTCGTATTCGAGCAATGTTGCGCAGTTGAATACGGCAAGATTTTGCAAGTGTTTGAATGTGTGGTGAAAAAGACAGATGAGAGTCTAAGATGACTCCTAGGCAGCGTGCCTGTGTGGTGGAATGAAAGGTGGTGTTGTTTACGGTGAGTGATATCTGAGGGACAGGGGAAGATCTTGGAGGAAATATAATGAGTTCTGTTTTAGAAAGGTTCAGTTTCGTTTGGGGCTGTGACATCCAGGAGGAGACAGCAGAGAGACAGTCTGTGACTTGGGAAAGGACAGAATTAGAAAGATCAGGAGTAGACAAGTAGAGTTGGATGTCATCAGCATAAAGGTGATACTGAAGTCCAAATGACTGAATAAGTTTTCCTAGTGAAGTTGTATAGAGCGAGAACAGCAGGGGGCCAAGAACAGAGCCTTGAGGAACTCCAACAGAGAGTGGGAAAGTAGTAGAAGTAGAGTTAGAGAAGGAAACTTTAAAGGAACGGTCAGACAGATAAGATGTAAACCATGAAAGAGCAGTGTCCCGAATGCCAGCTGAGTGTAGAATGTCAAGGAGGAGTGTGTGGTCAACTGTATCAAAGGCTGCAGAGAGATTTAGAAGGATTAGAATGGAATAATGACCTTTAGACTTTGCCAATAGAAGATCATTGGTTACTTTGGTGAGTGCAGTTTCAGTCGAGTGTGATGGGCGGAAGCCAGATTGCAAGGGGTCAAGGAGGGAGTTGTGAGTGAGATGCTGGATCAGGCGTTTGTAAACAAGCCTTTCTAGTAATTTGGATGCGAATGGAAGAAGGGAGACCGGTCGATAGTTAGTGGGAGAGCTGGGATCAAGGGAAGGTTTTTTGAGGATAGGAGTGATTAGTGCTTGTTTGTATAATGATGGAAAGGTACCAGTAGAGTGTGAAAGATTGAATAGGTGGGTAAGTGCAGGAGAGAGTGTATCAGAGATTGGGTGGAGGAGGCGAGAGGGTATGGGGTCAAGGGAGCAGGTGGTGGGTTTTGAGCAGGCTAGAAGTTTGCTAACTTTATCTAGAGTTGCAGGGGTGAAGGAGTACAAAGTAGATGTGAGTGGACTGCACGTTGGCCTGAGATTGTTGTCGGACGGTATGCTCAGCCTAATGAGATCGATTTTTTTCATTAAAGAAATGAGCAAGGTCTTGGGCGGTAACATTAATAGGTGGAGGGGGTGGAGGGGGGCATAGGAGTGAGTTAAATGTGGCAAACAGCTGCTGTGGTTTGGAGGACATAGTAGATATTAGATAAGAGAAGTATTGTTCTTTGGCTAATGATGGAGCTCGGTTATAGCAGGAGAGCATGAATTTGAAGGGGATGAAGTCAGGATCAGTTTGTGACTTTCTCCACCGTCGCTCAGCTGATCTACTACATCTTCTGAGGTACCGAGTTACACCAGTGTGCCAGGGTTGGAGTTTAGCTGGCCGGCTGTGACGGGTGGTAGTAGATGCAAGGGAGTCAAGTGCTGTTGAAAGGGCATCATTGTAGAGAGAAGCTGCCATAATGGGACAGGAAAGAGTATTAATATGAGATATGGATTGTGCTGATACTGTTGATAATTGTTGTGGTTCAAAGGCATTAAGGTTTCTGTAAGTGTGGGTAGAGAGAGATGGTTGTGAAGGTGCAGATGAAAGCAGTATCTGAAAGGAGAGTAGATGATGGTCAGACAGAGGGTAGGGAGAGTTAATTAAGTTGGATGGGTAGCATGAGTGGCAGAATATAAGGTCAAGAGCATGACCCTCGATGTGGGTAGGTAAGTCGGTCCCACATCCGACTTACCACCCACAACATAAAGAAGTTTAGAGGTGGCAGCAGAAGCAGAGTTGTCAATGGGGATGTTGAAGTCCCCTAAAATGAGAGCAGGTGGAGAGAAAGTATGGAAGCCAGGCAGCAAAGTGATCCAAGAAGGTGGAGTAGGGACCAGGGGGGCGATATATGACAGCAACACGCAGAGAGATTGGAGAAAACAAAGGTATGCTGTGGACTTCAAAAGAAGTGAAGGAGAGAGAAGTCGGTGTAGTTAGATTTTGAAACCTACATTTGGGGAGAGAAGAAATCCCACCACACCGACATGACGGCTATCCGGTCTAGGAGTGTGACTAAGTGAGATAGCAGAAGGCAGCAGGTGAAGCAGTGTCTGTGGGTGAGAGCCATGTTTCAGTGATTGCAAGAAGGTGAAGGGATTTAGCTATAAAGAGGTCATGGACTGCTGTTAGTTTATTGCAGATTGACCATGCGTTCCAGAGGGCACATGAGAAAGGCAGGGAGGGTGCTGGTTTTATGTGAATTCGGTTTGCAGGATTAGAAGTGCGTAAAGTCTGAGAGACTGGAAAATACCTTGTTGAATGAATGAGAGTAGGAATAAGTGAGGGTACAAATGAGTGAGTTGGACCAGGGTTTGGGGAGATGTCCCCAGATGCAAGTAACAGTAATAATGAGAGTGAGACAAGGTGTGACCTAGATTTAACAGTGCGAGCATTGTATTGTTTGGTGGGATGAGAGGGGATAATAGATTTAACAATACAAGATAGTGTGCTTAGATTGAGAGAGGGTGATGGGAGCAGTTAAGAGGAGATTTCAATTTCAGGATAGTTTGATGGATGTTGGAGTGCAGAGGATATATGCATAAGTATAGAGGAGAGAGAGAAAAAGAAGAATCAAATTAAACATAGTTAGATAGGATAATCCGTCTTATCTTGTTGATAGAAGAATTGATGAGCAGTGATGTCCAGTGTTTGCTTGGAGATTCCAGTCCAACTCTGATCCAACTGCTGTCCAACTCTGTCTAACTCTATATGTTGTACTTAAACTTTCTGTACTTTAAGATGTTAAATCTGCCATAGCTCTCCTGCCATGCTCACCCCTGCTGTGCTTCCCCTAGAATAAATATGTGTAGCCATACAGAGCATTTGTTTTTTTCAGTGACTCAATTTGACAGCTAGAAAGAGTCAGAAGAATAATTTAAAAACTATAAAAAATAAATAATAAAGTTGTTTAAAATTGGCCATTCTATAATATACTAAAAGTTAACTTAAAAGCGAACCATCATAAATGGAGTAGATAGTGTGGTGGGTGGGTACTGGGCACTATGGAAGATTTAAATTAGAGGGTTGTGGTGGTATAACTATGAGTCTTTTCAATTAGGGACAGAATGTCACAAGTCCTCCATAAATTACCCGTTTAATTAACATAAAATGTACTTCTGGTACAGTAGTCCTATTACACAATTTGGATCTGGAAGAAATAATTAAATCTTCCGTGTATGAAATCAGAATCACAAGGTGTAACCTAATAAAGGAAAGAATGTTTATTGATGTGTTCAGTTACTTAAGAACCACCCATTGTTGTACTTTATATTGAAACTGACTGATCACAGACATCAATTAGAGCACTATAACCAGAAAATCCACCATTAATAGTATTCATGTAATCTTCACTGCTGGAAGTTTAGCCTTTTGATGGAGCATATAAATATTTTAAAGGTTATGTTTATCATTTTCTATGTGCACAACTGTTCATAAACGTCTAAACAGAAATGACTGTTGTATGAAATTAATATGGCAATGATCTTACCACTAGTAAAAACAAATATCAACCTGTCTGCACTTAAATAGCTCAAAAAAGAATGTTCCAATTGTGCTGCTTTATTTCCATTAAAAAATAGTATCATCGTTTTGTTTGAATTCCACAGTCGAATAAAAGTCACGACAAGATGAGATTTAAATACAAGGAAGATTTTGTTCTTCATATAAAAGCTTCAAGTTATTGAAAAGCAGAGCTACTAGTTAAATATAATCCCTGTGGTAGAGTATTCTGAAATACTTTACAGGTATGGGACCTGTTATCCAGAATACTCAGGACTTGGAGTTCTCCGGATAATGGATCTTTCCATAACTTGGATCTTCATACCTTAAGTCTACTAGAAAATCATTTAAACATTAAATAACCCCAATAGGCTGGATTTGCCTCCAATAAGGATAAATTATATCTTAGTTGGGATCAAGTACAAGCTACTTTTTTATTAGTACAAAAAAAAAGGAAATAGGAGTCTATGGGAGATGGCTTTCCCGTAATTCAGAGCTTTCTGGATAATAGATCCCATACCTGTATATACCTTGCAACACTGCATCGACAGGCTGTCTAACATCTGCTTTACTCCTGTAAGACTCTAAAAACATCTAAATTTCCCTCACAAATAATATAATAATAAATCTGTGCTTCTGGCACAAACAGATTTAAAAAAATGGTTAGATGTTGGCTGTTGGCCACAATACATATATAATTGGCCTAGGCTCTTACACTCGACTTAATAGTTACAATACCCATAGACTGGGGACTTCAGTGCATTATGATTATGAATGACATTTTGTAATAGTTTATCTACATGATTTATGTTTGTTATGTGTTAATGTTGCCTTGATGGCACAAAACTGGTATTTGCAAACATAACACCCTTGCTAATTACACAAATGTTGTGTACATGCAAAACATAGTTTCATAGTTACATAGTTAAATTGGGTTGAAAAAAGACAAAGTCCATCAAGTTCAACCCCTCCAAATGAAAACCCATCATCCATACACACACCCCTCCCTACTTTTAATTAAAATTCTTTATACCCATACCTATACTAACTATAGAGTTTAGTATCACAATAGCCTTGGATATTATGTCTGTCCAAAAAATAATCCAAGCCATTCTTAAAGGCATTAACTGAATCAGCCATCACAACATCACCCGGCAGTGCATTCCACAACCTCACTGTCCTGACTGTGAAGTACCCTCTACGTTGCTTCAAATGAAAGTTCTTTTCTTCTAGTCTAAAGGGGTGGCCTCTGGTACGGTGATCCACTTTATGGGTAAAAAGGTCCCCTGCCATTTGTCTATAATGTCCTCTAATGTACTTGTAAAGTGTAATCATGTCCCCTCGCAAGCGCCTTTTTTCCAGAGAAAACAACCCCAACCTTGACAGTCTACCCTCATAATTTAAGTCTTCCGTCCCTCTAACCAATTTAGTTGCACGTCTCTGCACTCTCTCCAGCTCATTTATATCCCTCTTAAGGACTGGAGTCCAAAACTGAACTGCATACTCCAGATGAGGCCTCACCAAGGACCTATAAAGAGGCATAATTATGTTTTCATCCCTTGAGTTAATGCCCTTTTTTATGCAAGACAGAACTTTATTTGCTTTAGTAGCCACAGAATGACACTGCCCAGAATTAGACAACGTGTTATCTACAAAGACCCGTAGATCCTTTTCATTTAAGGAAACTCCCAACACACTGCCATTTAGTGTATAACTTGCATTTATATTATTTTTGCCAAAGTGCATAACCTTGCATTTATCAACGTTGAACCTCATTTTCCAGTTTGCTGCCCAGTTTTCCAGTTTAGACAGATCACTTTGCAAAGTGGCAGCATCCTGCATGGAACCTATAGTTCTGCACAATTTAGTATCATCTGCAAAAATAGAAACAGTACTTTCAATGCCCACCTCCAGGTCATTAATAAACAAGTTGAAAAGCAAGGGACCTAGTACAGAGCCCTGCGGTACTCCACTAACAACACTGGTCCAATTAGAAAATGTTCCATTTACCACCACTCTTTGTAGTCTATCTTTTAGCCAGTTCTCTATCCAGGTACAAATACTATGTTCCAGGCCAACATTCCTTAATTTAACCAGTAACCTTTTGTGTGGCACTGTATCAAATGCTTTAGCAAAGTCTAAGTAAATCACATCCACTGCCATCCCAGAATCGAGGTCTCTACTTACATTCTCGTAAAAAGAAATTAAGTTAGTCTGGCAAGATCTATTACGCATAAAACCATGCTGGCACAAACTCATAGTATTATGATTTGCTATGAAGTCCAGTATCTTATCCTTTATTAACCCTTCGAAAAGCTTTCCTAATACTGACGTCAGACTAACTGGCCTATAGTTTTGAGGCTGAGAACGGGATCCTTTTTTGAATAGAGGCACCACATTAGCAATTCGCCAGTCTCTCGGCACAATGCCAGATCTCAATGAATCCTGAAAAATTAAGTAAAGAGGTTTGGCAATCACAGAGCTAAGCTCGCTAATTACCCTGGGATGAATACCATCTGGCCCTGGACCTTTGTTAATCTTAACATGTTCAAGTCTCTTTTGAACATGTTTGATTAGGTTTCACAAGACCTGATCGCTGCTCAGTACACACAATGATGTTCTGTAACCCCTTCTTACTATGATGTGTTTAATGTAAAGACTCACATCACAATGGTTCAAGGTGCAAATTGCAAAAATTGGGCACAAGGATGCTCATGGCCCTTGAGGTGCAACTCTTTGAGTTCCTAGAATGATCATATGATGGGCGGCATATGGGTGGCCAAGTGCCAGGCCAAACTAGATGAGCACCCTACACAAATCCATCTGGAATACTGCCCCCTCCCAATGAGACACGCTTGTGTGGTGGCAAGTGAGAGGGGGTGAATGACAAGCTTTGTTCACAGAAATTGGCAGGATCAGGTACCAGAGCTTCTTTTTCTCTCACCCAACGCGTCAGACTGGGCTGATGAGACACCAGGAAAAAACATGGTGGGCCCATGACCTTGTGGGCCTCGTTGTCCAAGACACGTTACTCTCTAAAAAAGTGAGGTTGTTCCCTCTAGACCTCCCCCAACTGCGGCTGCAGCAGTTAAGTATAAGGTAGGTAGTGGCACGGGGGACGGCATCGGTAATTTGCTAAATCTGCGATTGGGGCTGGGGGCCCTGAGAGGGATGGGGCCTTTGAGGTGGTATTCCCAGTGGGTCCCCAAACCCAAGTCCAAAGCTGTCTGGACTAGAGGTAGGCAGACAGAAAATAAGCGTGCCCAGCACCCATCCACTACCATTGTGCCCCTTGGGCCACTTGGGTGGCCCCATGGCATGGCCCTAACTTGTTGTAGTAATTTAGCGTTGCCTAAATAATCCCAGGGTCTCTTTCTCTGTCTGATAAAAAAGAAAGAAACAATATATATTTCATAGCTTCTCAGGTGATAGATTTTATTTGTTCATGTGCATTTATTGGACGGTTCCTAGCAGTATGAATAAACTATTAGGTAGTGAATATAATTTTCTGTAAAAGAAATTGCTCTAAAATCAAAGGATTGTTTTGGTCATCATACCTGCCATTTTTGGACCCCACTGAAGAGTCACAGGCAAAAAGGGAATAGAATGTGAATTTTGGATTTTTAGGATCTGCTGGTGCTATACAGTCATGAGAAAGGAAGGATATCCAGGATAATCACTTGCTGAAACACCAATGCTGTCAATCACTCAACAAAATAATCTGGTGCATCCAATAGGTATGTCACTTTAAATACCAGAAGACGTATCAAGAGTTGAAAGTAGTGGCCAAAACCAATTTTAAAATTGACACCCATTAGTGTGTCTGAATACCAGATGCAGCAATTGAAACAGGCCAGATACACTCCATCAACTGACAACTCCATGTAAATATGTATATGTAAAACACAACACAAAAACATAGTGTTTTTTTTTAAACAAAACATTCCTTAATACTAATTCCTAATACTGTGCTTTATTCAATGTATTTGTCATGTTTACTCAGGAGCAGATTACTACACTGCCGTGAACCATCCCTATAATTGTCCCCTGCAGATGACATGGTAATGATGGCACATGTGCTTCCTTATACAGGTATGGAACCTGTTATCCAGAATGTTAGGTCTACTTAAAACATTTCAACATTAAATAAACCCAATTTTATTGTTCTGCAGCCAATAGGGATTCAATTTATGTTAGTTGGAACCAAACACAAGGTTCTGTTTTATTATTACAGAGAAAAAGGAAATAATTTTTAAAAATGTAAATGATATGATTAAAAATGGAGTCTAGGGGGCAAATTTACTTACCTCCGAAGTTGCGCCAGCGTTGACTTCGCCGCACTTTGCCAGGCGTAGATACTCCAGGGCTGCGCAAATTCACGAAGATCCCAAGTTGCTCACAAGTTACAGCTCGTTTGCGAAGTTGCGATATCGATGTTACGATCAGCTGTTCGAAGTTACAATATCGATCGGAAATTTGCATACGGCGCACAGTTAAAGTACAATGGCCGTATATGCAGCAGAAAACACATTATACTAGACAAGGCCAGGGAACCTTAATAAATGTGTTCTAATGCCCTACACATGTGCCCACAGTATAGTTTAGGTGCCATATGTTATCAAATGTAGGGGGGAAGGAGGATACCTTAAAAAAAAAATTTGCTCTTTTTCAGACTATCACCCTATAAAAAGTAAAAGACGCCAGCCTTTTTTTGGGACTTAGAAAAAATGTCCACTTTTTTTGAACCATCCCTGTCTACTGTATTGCACTTCGCTTGGTCTGAGGTGGCGAAGTAAAGTCTGGCGCAAGAGGTAACGTTCACGGAAATGAGCAAGATAGTGAATTAGCATAGTTACGTCCCTTCACCATAGCACAACTTCAACTAACGCTGGCGAAGTTGCACTCTGGCGAAGGGGGCAAAAATACGCAAATTTACTAAGATTGTTTTTTTTCTGAACCTCATCTCCTTCTCCAGAGTTTACTTCGCCAGGTCAGAGCAGGCAAAGTCCCAGAAATACTGGCATTTAGGGTGCCCACCTTCGCCCCAACATTTTATAACATATGGCACCTTAAACTATATTGTGGGGACATGTGTAGGGCATTAGAACACCCCTATATACTTTTATTCCCTTTCCAGTGTTAGGTATGCGCTGCAGCATACGAGTCCATTCATTTTTAAATTTGGCGCCGTATGCAAATTAGCCTTCGCTATCGTAACTTCGGACCGCTGATCGTAACATCGCTAGCGCAACTTCGCAAACGATGGTAACTTGTGCGGAACTTAGGATCTTCGTGAATTTGCGATGTCCTGGCGAATCTACGCCTGGCGGAGTGCGGCGAAGACAACGCTAGCGGATTTTCGGAGGTACTGTAAGTAAATTTCCCCCATGGAATGCCGACTTTTTTTGTTTTCATAACCATTTGAGATAATTTCCATAGGCGTTGTATATGCCTGCAAATCCAACCAAGGTTTTTTGAAATGTTAGGGCTTGGTACATACAGTGTTTCAATCAGTGCTGATGTATTTGCATTGATTACAGTGACTGTTATTGCGAGCCATTTGGGATCCAGAACATGCACTTGGCAACATTCTAGATTCTAGAAAATGTGCTCCCCATTTCGCTGCATTGCAAATTGTATGTAAAATAAAATCAATGGAATTCTATTTAATGGTTTCAAATGAACTGCTGTTAATTGCTGTGTAGTTCCTATTACATTTAGTTCCTCTCAGTTATGCAATGACTAAAGCCCGGCACAGCAGAAAACGAACAGGCCCAGACGACAGCACTGACTTAGTCAACTCTAATTATAAAGGTTAAAAATGGAACTTTATTAGTTGCAACTTGACAATCAAGTCATGTCTGGTGTGTTTGAGACTTGAGTGTTTGAGAGCAGTGAATCACAGGCATGACACATACATTCATCAACTGGTATAAATAGTAAAACAAATGGGGAACTACTTCCCCTCCTGACATCACAATGAAACCAATTAAGATGCCTGAAGTTCTGCCATGAGACGAGAATCAAGTTGGAAACAATAGCAATTTGAAGGGTTATGAATACATAGTAGATTGTGAATTCATAAGATACGAACACAACAAATGCAACAGTTGTTACTCTCTTGCAGTAGGACCTGAGATATAAACATGTTTAAACAATGTAGAAAATGAATTAATAGTGAGTACAGAATTGGCTCAACTGGTGTGAAAGATCTGCCATTTGCTTTTATTCAAGGGCAGATGTTTGTAGCATCTAGTAGTCTCATATGGTGTATAATGTAATCTGTACTTGGAATATCTATTAATAATTATGTTAATTTAAGATATAGTCAATACACAGATATTCAGCACCTCAATAATGATTGACAAATTGTAGAACAAATAAGAAACCCCGAGACATGGGTCATGTAGAAAAGAACAGTCGATTAATATGTTGTATCCAAAGCTTTCAGTGCATAGCAGTCTTTATGCTTATAAACTTATGGGCAACACATTTTGAAAGTCATCTCTTCTTCAAGCTTCAAAAAGTATAAAAATTAACAAATCAACAAAACTAAAAGTTAACACCCAGAAAATACTCACATGTAAACACAGGAAAACGAATGGATAAAAGCCGAGGAATTTTGGACTTCTTTGAAACCGAGGCCTACAATAAATACATTATTAAATAGGTTAAATCGAACGTTTCTCCTAGTTCTAAGGAGGTCAAGGGTGCTCTTAGGCATAATGGCAGTACAAGACCTTGATTGTTCTGTTAGGTAGGTATTGTTGGTTTTAAATGATGCTTTATATTTTACTTCACAAGGGCAACCTTCTGGCTGTGGCAGTTATTGGTTCTTAGACATCTAGTCATAATCTTGGCCAAGCTATCCCATGTGTATATCTCATCCCTCATCTTGACTTCAACATTGCTTCTAGACCTTTTGAACAATATTCTTCATGATGATATTATAACTGGTGCTTACCAACTATTAAGGTTTGAGGGGGAAGAGCTGAACCCTCAATTGAAGGACTAGGATCCAAGACTGACTGATACATGCACATAATACTCTTCTGTATTACCTGGAGGTTAGGTCCATCCTTCTGTACTGTTCACCAGACACTGCTTGACCCGGTAAAGAAGTGTAAAGATAATATTTGATTTCATAAAATGTTTTTTACATCCTATTATATGGAGGGATCCGAAACATAGTCAAACTTGTATAATGTTCTTGGCTAATCATGTAACTCTTGACCACAAAAATAAAAAGGGTTTAAGGTATATATAGCAGCACATGAGGTGTAAGCAGGTAATGCACCGCTTATTCAATTAATATCTCAAGTCATATTTATATAATTATAAGACATTTTATGTCTAAATTCAGCATATAAGTTGGTAGGTACTAAATGGTTGGTGTATTGGTAATTATATAGCTATGTTGTAGCCCTCGTGATGGCAGAAAAATGTAAACATAACAAATAACAAAGAGCTAATTGTTGTTTTTTTTTATAAAGGCATTTCATTTATTTATATGCTTGATTACTGATGCATATCCCTCAGACTTGGTGTAACATAAGAGAATTCAGCAAATTCAGGCATCAGAAAACATTAAAATGCCTTGAAAATGTGTGCAAAAAATTGTGTAAAAAGTGGGGGCACCCGATAATGTTTTTTAATGTGGCTTTTATCAAGCCAGTTCACTGCTACACATTCGTGTAAATGACTTTATAAACATGTGATATTATACAGCGTACTATAGACACGGGCATATCTGTGCAGCCACCGCCCATGCAGTTCATTCTATTCAAATAATGGACTATTTACTTTTTCTCTGTAATTTATAAACCAGTCATTTGTACTTGATCCCAACTAATAATTCCTCCTTTTTGGGGGCAAACAATCCTACTGGGCATATTTGGAGGTTTCTTTATCAAAATCCGAATTTTTCTGATTAATTTATGGAAAAAAAAGGCAGAGCAAACTAGAATACACTATTTGGATAAGGTAAAAAATCGATAAAATTGTGCGAAAATCCAAATCATATGATTTTTTTCTAATTCTCTTCCTGAATCAATTGATTTTTTCTGACTTTTTCCCGAAAAGTCAGAATTTTTTGGATTTTTGCCCGAAAAGCCTGAAATAGTCGGATTTTGGGGCTAATTTCAGCGCAGACCAAAGAAACTTCCAAATAGGATAGGGACCTCTCCCATTGACTTATACAGTATACAACCTCAGCAGGTCTTCAGATTCTGGCTTTTTCCATCCTCGGGGTATAACAAATCTCAAAAAATTTGAGGTTTTTTTTACACTAAAATTTTGGATTTTATAGTAAAAGAAATCTAATTTTTCAAGTTTTTTGGATTTGGATTTTAATACATAACCCCTTAATGTCTTGATGACTTTTTAATACACTTAGGGGCAGATTTTTGAACTCCCATACTTTCAAAATTTTGAATAAAAAAAGACCAACATAAATTCATTAAAAAAAAATCTACGTTTTTTTAAGCGAGTGAATAGGCTGTATTCGATCGTTCGAATCGAAGTAAGATAGTATTTTTTTAAAAAAACTACGTCCAATTAACTCCAAATATGTTCTAGGAAGTCCCCCATAGGCTAAAACAGCAATTCGGCTGGTTTTAGATGATGAATGCTCGAAGTCAAAGTTTTAAAGAGACATGATATATTTCGATATTTTAAACTTTTTTCAAATTCGAATCGAATTTGGACTATTCCCTTGTCGAAGTACACAAAAATAGCTTGACATTCGAAATTTTTTACTTCAAATTTTCAAACCAAAAAGAAAGTGAGTTAGGGAGCACCTTCCATCAAATTGAGAAACAGGAGATGGTGTGCAGGGTCCAAAATATATATCATAAATAGTTAGGAGGAAAGAAGTAGATCCATGAAATTGTACCTGCCCATCTGTCAATTCTGAAGACTCGTTTGTAGTGTTAAAACTTAACTTTTAATGTTTTACTAATACCATACATGCATAATTAATTAAAACCAGGGTATAGAACAGGGGGTCAGAATACCTGGAGGCAAGGGGTAATTGGAGTGTGACCCAAGGTAGAGGAGTAGAACGATTGCCTAGTCAATATGTTCAACCAGGCCTGACGTAAAGTACAGTAATTGCAACCGTGAAGTATCACTCAACCTACACTATCAGTTTCAATTCAACCCTGATAAATCTGCCCCTTAAGGTATGAGGAACCAAATTACGTGAAAAACCCCTTATCCAGAAAACCCCATGTTCCGAGCTTTGTGGATAATACCTCCTATAACTGTACATGGTACCTCACTGCCTTGTGCCCCATAAGCAAGGAATTTGTATGTTCTCCCTGTTTCTGTAAAGGTTGTACTCAGGTTTCCTCTCACACGGTAAAAACATATGGACAAGTTAAAGAAATAGTGACATGTTACAATATTAACAGGAGTGTGTCACTATGCCTGAATAAACCCTAGTGCTGATAATCTTTTTTAATGAAGGCTCCCCCTGCCTCTCCAGCTCACCACTAACTACCCTGTATCACTCTCTAAGGGCTCTTACACACGGCCGTTCCGACCTGCGCTCCCCTTCGTTCCGTTTTTTGGCGTTCAGCCGCAGGGATGCGCAGAAATAGACGCAAGTATTTATTTGAAATGGGGCTGTACTCACTCAGGCGCGTGTAGGCGCCGAACGCAGGAAAAATGCAGCATGTTGCGTCTGAACCTGCGTTCGGCGCCTACACGCGCCTGAGCGAGTACAGCCCCATTTCAAATAATTACTTGCGTCTATTCATGCGCTCCCCTGCGGCTGAACACCAAAAAACGGAACGCAGGGGAGCGCAGGTCGGAGCGGCTGTGTGTAAGAGCCCTAACAGAGATTAAAGGAGAACTGTTTCCTGAATAACATCACGTTAGTCGCAATTTTAACCGTTAGGTTTTTACTCCAACGTGACAACTTCATCCCAAAACAGCACCATTCCACCCCAAATGTCACTGGCCCAGCCGTTGATGTCATTGTCTAGATTTGGTTGCTGACAACCCTATGTGTATAAAGCAACCCTACATATGTCGCAGAATTTAAAGATATTTATTACATTAATGTGCATTAGTATAGTGCTTTACATGTTAATATTGCAGTTTTATATTTAAAATATAGATATTTAATTTACATTAGAATACTGTTTTAACCTATTTTGGGGTTAGGAAGGAATTGATTTTTCCTCAGAGAGACTAATTGGCCCCTGTTTTGCTGAGGGTTTTTGTTTTACCTTCCTCTGGATCAACATGTACAGTTTATCAAAGCCTAATCCCAAACCTTAATGTCATATTATTATAGTTAGGGAGCACCTCCCTAACTAAACTTGAATTTTTTTAGATTTATTATACCCCGATGCTGCAAAAAGACAGAATCCGAAAACCCAGCATGAAATATAAATACTGTATGTGTCTGTCTTTAAATGTCAGCTTTGGATAGATGGCTCTGATTTATTCCAATTCATTACAAGGTATATCATCCAGATAAGGAACTGGTCATTCCCTGGGATAACTGGCTGCATTTTGGTGCAATCACAATTAATTGATAATTTTCCCAATCAACATAAAGCCCACCTGGTCCTTACAATATATTTTCCACGTTTATAGAAAGATTTCCATTCAGATTCCCTTCTGTACCTTTAGACTGAAAGCTTTTACATTTTATTTCTACATGACACACATACAGTAACACTGCCAACTGCCAGTTGCCAGGAGCAGATATTCCACATATACTGTCTCATTATAAAAGTCATAAAAATGCAACAAAAATATCCTAAGAAATAACAATCATAAAAATGCCCTTTAGTTTGTGTCTTTTTTTAAAAAAACGATGTAGAACAGGGGTCCCCAACCACCGGGCCGCGGACACTCATGCACTGGGCCGCTGAGCACAGAGGACAAAAACGAGGCGCGCCAAATTGGATGCCGTTGCTTCCAAACTTGCTGCTGACCCCACCAACCCCACCCCCCAGTCCTTGCAAAAAAATATTTTTTTTGCCCCAGTCCCTGGTCCAAAAAAGGTTGGGGACACCTGGCTTAGAAGGTATTTTCCACAATACTTTCAAAGAAATGTGATTGTTATGAAGATGTAGTTTTACTTTGACTTCCTTTGGATTGAGAAAAGGATCCAAAGTACCACTCTGTTGTTTGTGTCCAGCTCAGACCACAATATCTTCAAATTGGGATAGGGACATCTGCCATTGACTTATACATGGCCTCGACAGGTTTGAAATGCCGGGTTTTCGAATTCTGGCTTTTTGCAGCATTGGGGTATAATAAATCTAAAAAAAAAATTCAAGTTTTCCCACAAAAAATTTGAGTTTATGCCCCAAAATGCCTAACCAGAAAAAATCAAGGTTTAGTAAAAAAAAACTCCCTAAATTTTGGAAAAATGGTCACAAAACATGGAAAGTAATTGAAATTTTTTTTTTTTATTTCTGGTGAACAATCTGAAAACAACTGAAGAGTGTTTGGAAAACCAACAGCATGAAATCGTGTGGAACAATTCTTTTATATCAGTTTAGTGTAAAGATAAGTAAATTTGATACTGTATGTGGACTCTGCTACTTGCGCTGGATATAATTTCATTATGTGATATCAGTGCGGCACTACCTTGTTTTGTCACAACTTCCTATATATTTCATGTTTTGCAGACTTTATCAGCAGTAAATACCACTCCTGCATCTAAATATAGCCTCTGAAATAGTATCCTACATGGATAAACAGGATTTTACAGTTTTCTTTATCACGATAAACATAAAACACAGTTTGTGTAATGGAAATATTACCAGATGACTATGTATATACGTAGTTTTTCCTGCTGCAGCTCATTCACCTGTTATTAGTGTTTGCCTATTGTCTTTTTCCTGTAACCTTACATCCTCCCAAAGCCCCTCTGTCTGAATTATTAACCTCCAGCAAGAATTCTACTTGGCGGCCAAACCAAGAATTTACAATCCTGAATTAATGGGCAGGTAAAAAAAAAGGTACCCTATGTCTATAATAGGTATTCACTTGCAGGAAGCATAATTACGAAACAGTTGAATGTCCTGTCAAGGACTTTTGAGACTGTAGCGGAGAAGTATTTATGGTAAAGGTTTGTTGACTCCTGATTTGATGCTAAAAATAGCTAAAATATCAGTTATAAACTATTCTAGGATGGCTGTATTTTTTTTATTCTTAAAGAAAGGATGTAAAAAAATCTACAGGAATATCAGGAAATATACTCCTCAATCAAGCAGAAAAACTGAATATGATGTGTACTATAGTTACACTATATATAAAATAGTCATAGTATACAATAGTAGTGTGCTATATTACTAATAGGTTGCTTTCACTAGTATCAAACTTTGATTATAGAATCTCATTAATGAATGTCCGATTTAAATATCATGGGGATGCAGTGATGTAAATCACCTTTATATTAAATTGTTCTAGTACCGGAAACCCATTATCCAGAATGCTCCAAATTATGCTCCCATAGACTCCATTGTGATTAAATACATCCGGGGGAATGTAATAAAAGTCGCAAAGAGCAAAACAATTCACACCAATAAGACTAAAAATCCACATCTCGCAATGTAATATTGTTCCTTAAACTGTTATTGCATTGCGAATTTTAATTGCGCATTGCGAATTTTAATTGCGCACTCATAAGAAGTGCTTGAAGGTGTCGTAATCTTTTAGAGCAAACATAACGACTTTTTCAGTAAGAAGTTTTATTACATTGACTGCGCATTGGCGCAAACTATAAAATTGGCAAATGGTCTTTCACTGTCGGAAGTGGTCGCTAAACAGTTTCCGGGCTCGCAAAAGCTATATTAAATTCGCACAAAGCAAAATTTGTTCGCGCAAAGGCATAACTTTTCGCATTGCATTTTTATTACATTCCCCCGTTTGAATGTTAAAAAAGATTCCCTTTTTCTCTGTAAAAATAAAACAGAACTTTGTACTTGATCCCAACTAAGATATAATTAATCCTTATTGGAAGCAAAACTGGCCTATTGGTTTTAATTAATGTTTAAATGATTTTTCAGTAGCCTTATGGTGCGGAGATCTAAATTACAGAAAGACCCTTTATCAGGAAAACTCCAAGTCTTGAGCATTCTGGATAATAGGTCTCATACCTGTTCTGTCTTTTTTAGCCTTGGCAAGTATTTATAATTTAGGTATGTCATTCTTTCTCAAAAAAATCTGGTTAACCAGATAATGAACTGAACTATAAAACTACAGAGATTATATTGAATTGTGTTTCTCCTTGTATTTATTCATGCAGTACCCCATTGCACAGCCATCTGCTCTGGGATCTGATCCAGCCCACCACACTTTACTATAATTACTATGAATACGATTTGGTCTCCACCAGTCCCCTTTGGAAATGATTTGGCCACGTCCAAATAGCTTCCTATCATGGCTGCAAAACGGACAGTGGATATCATGGCCTCTTGCTTTCAGTTCATCTGCTGCCATCTTGAAAATCCCATCCTCAAGGTAGAGCTGCCATTTCTGATCTGAAATTTTAATGAATAACAATTAAAATGTATAGAATTATCACACTTGATCATACAGAATTGTCACAATTACCTTGTTTGGAGTATTCTACATAAAAGCGAGGTGCATCAAGAGCTTGCTGAGGATTCATCCCAAATTCTGCCATATTTAAAAGAACCTGTTGAATTTATTAAGAATGCAGGACATAACAACTGTAAGCACAGTAGCTAGATAGTTTAGTTACTCCACTATACAAACAACAGTCTGCAGTATAATTTCAGGTCAACAACTCACTAAAATGAATGCAAAGATGAATGTCCCCTTTAAATGCTGAGATTTCTGGTTTTGATTCTGCCCCCTAGCACAGAGGGGAAGGAAATTACAAACAAGATTGTTCTAATCACTTATAGCTACCAATCAGCTGGTAGCAATTTCTTACTACCTGTTTAAAAGCAAACATCTGATTGGTGGCTGACCAATCTTGGGCAATCCTTGCAACTTTTTGTTGTATTCTTCACAAGTGTGTAAAGAGAAAACACAATTACAGGTAACTATTAATCTCAAGATGTTTTCTAGTCTCTAGTTTGGCTCTACTCACCTGTACATGTCCCTGAGGTTGCATAAATCCTCCCATCACACCAAATGAACACAACAGCTCCTGCGTATCTGCAGTTGTAGCCATAGCCGGGATGATGGTATGAAAGGGTCGTTTGCCAGGTGCTAAGCAGTTTGGGTCGCCCTTTGACAGTGAAAAGTTTTTCCCTCGGTTCTACAACCAATACATGGGACCAACATTTTCTATCCAAATAATTGACAGTAGTGTTAATTTGCCAAAAAATGTATTTGCTAACATTATCATCAAAATGGACTGACTATTACCCACTTCAAAGCCTATGACATGGTTTAAAAAACATTATCTTTTATTTACTCTCAAGTAAATTTTTCTAATATAATGTAAATACTGTAAATCCCAGAAACCTCTCAAACTTGCCATTTGGTCTTTCGCCATTTAATTGTGGTTTTTGAAAAAGTTTCCATATCACACCTTTCCAGGCCCTTTTATTGTTAAATTCCTGTTATTTAGGTGCGGATGAGCACTAAAGCCTACAGAACAGTGTGAGACATAGTTTACAGGGCCATAGAGTTCAGAGCACTTAGAGTTAAGCTCGCCATAAATGTACAGATATAATTTCGGACTGTGTATGTAGTGTCCCGACATTTTTCGTGCCATGGCGATCGGTCTTTCAGACGATCGGACAGGTGAGATCATTTCTGTCGGCTTAATAAATAATTCTGTCGGCATAATATCTCTGCGTGTATTATCTGACGATTTTCAGTGGAAGATCACAAACTTTTGTTGGACAAACAAAAGTTTTGCGCACAATTTGGCGAACAAACGTCTATGGCCACCTTTAGAGGCAAAACTTGGCATACTCAGCTCTTTCCACCTGTGCTGGATGAGATCATCATCCATGTTGGATAAAAAGCAACAGATTCTGAGATATGAAACTCTTAGAAAAACATGCATAGATGGTTCCATTCTGTTTATTATTGTTAAGCAGAGTTGTGTGCCTCTAGAGCCACATGGTTCGAATATTATTGCTAATGATTATCAAATTGTATAGGGAGTAAGGACTCACACACGGCCATTTTTTTCTGCTCTCCCCTGTGTTGCTCTTTCTTCTGTTCAGCCGCAGGGGAGTGCAGGAGTAGACACTCAATTATTTAATAATAGACAGTCAATTATTTTGAAGGGGGCCACAGACGCATGTAAGCGGCAAACGCAGGTGGGATGCAGCATGTTGCATTTCACCTGCATTCGGCACATACATGTATCTGTGTGAGTACAGCCCCTTCACAATAATTGACTGCATCTTCTCCTGCGCTCTCCTGCAGCTGAATTGAAGAAATCGCAGCGCAGGAAAAACCACCTGTGTGTAAGGGCCTTAAAGGCTGCCAAACAGAAACTAATCCTGTATGGTATGTAACCATATGGCCACGGCAGCTACTGTACAAGGGATCATGCATCGTATGGCCATATTACTTTTGACCTACAGAAGAACCATACACTTATAACACAATATATTTTATTATCACTAAAGTGATTATAACTGATGACCAGGTGTTCTTCATGATTGACAAATAGCCACAAGAAGCAGAAGTAATTTGCATCTCTACAGACTGCATGTAAATTTGAAAGCCAATCTTCCTCTTTTAAACAGGAACTTCTTCTACACAGGGGTAATAGAGGAAGATTATACAGCCAGGCAGTGGGGTAGCATGGGGAATCTTGACTCTGCTACATCAGATGTGTCCTGGACTGGCTGTGATAAGTCTAATAATATTGATATTTAATTATATTAATAGAAAATGCGAGTAACCCAAGACCCAATACAGATTTAAGAACACAATCCACAACCTTAATGCAATTCATGGGTTAAGAATGGCAAATGTCCCTCTTATTACCAAGGAACATTAGCAAAATATAACCTCCTTACTTGCAAAGTAAAGCCACAGGCCTCAGGCACTAGTCCCGTGCCAAAATCTTGATAATTACTGTTTATAAAAGAACAGGCATTGCCTTGGGGATCTACCACAGAAAAATAAACGGTGTCACTCCCAGTTTCATAAGGGTTTCCATGGGTATTATCGTCCAATGCTCTGAAAACGTAAACAAGGTAGACAACAGTGATTCTATGACAAGAACAGTAACTACAAAAAAAGATTTAACCCCTTTAATAAAACTATAAATTGTAAGGCTCTCTAGTCCTACAGTTTCATTCTGTAAACCCTCTATATTTGTTCCTTTAATTACAGCTATGTAAGTTGCTGTCACTGTACTTATAGATAATGATGAACTCTTGGCATACACAGTATGTCCAACTATAAAGTATTAGCACGACACACCCACTAAGCTGTCTAAAGCAATTATTTTCCTGTTAGCAAATGTCAATATCCACCAGCAAATTACTTTCATGGGAATACAAAGCTTCTAACACCCTCCTGTAGAACATAGTGTTATCCACATGGCTCAAAAAGAGACATTTATATAAAGTGTGTGTGGTGGGGTGTGTGTTCTGAGAAAGACAGAACTGACTGAGAGAGATAGATGTATGGGATTTGTTATCTGGAAACTCGTTATCCAGAAAGCTCAGAATTATGGAAACGCCATCTCCCATAGACTCCATTTTATCCAAATAATCAAGATTTTTAAATCTAATAATAAAACAGTACCCTGTACTTGATCCAAACTAGGATGTAATTAATCCTTATTGGAAGCAAAACTAGCCTATTGGGTTTATTTAATGTTCACATGATTTTCTAGAAGACTTACGATATGAAGATCCAAACTACAGAAAGATCATTTATCCAGAAAACACAAGGCCCGACCATTCTGGATAACAGGTCCCATACCGGTATGTGTGTATGTGTGTATGTATGTGTGTGTGTGTGTGTGTGTGTGTGTGTGTAAAATCAGTTTATTTTCTCATCATTACAGAAATCAACGTTTCGGCTCGTGTCCAGAGCCTTTATCAATCTTGATAAAGGCTCTGGACACGAGCCGAATTTTTTTTTTTGTGTACAATATAATGTAGATTACTCCAGAAGGAACCTGTATGCAACTCTATTGGAGATTTCTTGTGGATTACCTGTTTTACAATTATATTTTTATTGCACATTATTCATAACACCAGTGGCCCCAATTTGAATTGCCTCTCTAGTTGCCAGCTCTACTGCTCCTAGTTGTCCTCATTGAACCTCGCCCCTTTGCTCTCCAGACATTTCCCTGGGACGTTTGGAACCTCACAAGCTAGTGCTCCTTTTTAGAATTCATCACTGTGTTATCTCCATACAGAATAGTAGGACTGTGTTTCCCAAACAGTTGTCTTAAAATAGTTTATGCCTATTAAATGTTTTTATTATGTTTGTCTGAGAGCAAAAATCTATATGGTGGTTGTATGCTTGGCCAGAGTTGCTAGGTGGCACTGCCGTTCTAACCTCATTATTTTATATGGATTATACATAACAAAACAGAAGTCCAAGCTAACAGAATGGAAAACCAGTTCCAAAGTCTACCGTCTTTTATGGTGATGGGGTTTTCAGTGTTATTTCAGTCCTATGATATTAGGCCCAACCCAGCCAGTAAAGTTAAATAAACACTTTTATCTTAAGTACACAAAGCTGTCTAACACACACTGGTACCAGTTTGTACAGGGCAGTGGGCTGTGCTCATGAAGTCATTTTCTAAAGGGCAATTCTTAGATAAACTGTGCGTGTAATATATATTTTTAAAGATATTCAGCATAAGGCCCATGGCACACAGGGAGATGTCATATCTGTAGTTAAATCTTCTCTGCTTGTGGTGATGATACTTTTATTCAATTGAAAGTTTTTTTGCGGAAGATTTGTTGCCTGTGGTAGTGAAGATCGAATCGAGGGTGACAATTGCCATCATCCTAAGGGCAGAGACACACGCTGCTATTTTAGGAGATTTATCACCCAGCAACAAATCGCTTCTTCTTCGGGCAACTAATCTCCCCGAATTGCCTTCCTGCTGGCTAGAATGTAAATCGTTGCCGGGATGGCACTCAGAACACTTTGTTTTCCGAAGTTGCCTCACAAGGAAACTTCGGGTGACTTTGAAAAGTCCGAATCGATCCAAGTGCCCTCCCGCCGGCGATGTACATTCTAGCTGTCAGTTTGGGGAGATTAGTCGCCCAAAGGAGAAGCGATTTGTCTCTGGGAGACTAATCTCCCGAAATAGCAGTGTGTGTGTCTCTGCCCTTAAACAACACCTTGACTTAAGTATGGGTATTACTTTACTTTAATATTTAGGTCTTTTAAAATGTGCTTCTTTTTAATATAAAATTCGATTCTAAAAAAGGTAAAGAGATTTAATATTGTGATAGCCCCATTTGCAGTCACTAAGTTTCAGCAGAGCTACGTATACAGCATCATTGTGTCTGAAGCATGGCGGGTCCTCCTATACAGTATCAGTGACTCTGCTCATATCATTAGTAAATGCATGTAACGCACCTAGTGAGGGAATGTTCTAAGTAAAAAAATTCGAAGTAATTTTTTGGATAATTCGACCATCGAATAGGATACTGCGACTTCGAATTTACTTTGAATTCAATTTGCAGTAAAATAGTTTGAATATTCGAATATTCGATAACCGAAGTAATGTCTCTTTAAAAAAACTTTGACAAATTAAACCAGTTAGCCTATGGGGACCTTCTAATGCATTTTTTGTAGTCAAAGTAAAAGCGTTCGATCGTACGATAAAATCGTTCGAAACGTTCAATTTAATCGTTCGATCGAACGATTTTACTTAGACGGCAAAACGGTCAAATTCGGTAAAATAAACTTCGGTTTGATATTCGAAGTCAAAGTATAGCCATTCGATGGTTGAATTTCGAAGTATATTTCACTTCGAAATTTGATCTTTGATAAATCTGCCCCCACATGTTATTCATTGAATGATACGGGCCAAATTGCCTAATTCTAATTATCAACTCCAAAGTCCACAAACGATACATAGAGTAGAGTATTCCTGGAGATACAGCCTGCATATACAATTAACCCTTGTGATGATAAGGCCTACGACAGAGCTGGCTAAAATAGTGCAAAAGGTGTTTTATTGAGTATTTATTTTAAAAAGGAATCTAAAGTGAAAAATAAAATTAATTAAACAATTTAGCCATTTGTATGTTACTTTAACAAAGTGGCTTCCAAGTATGAAATATCAGAAATTTGAAGTTGCTGTTCTATCACTTGCTAAATAAAATGGAATGGGAAAAAAGCACATCTTGATGGGGAATGTCAACCCAAAACATTTTTTTTTTTTTGCCTTGTAAAAAAAAAACCATTATGGTAAGAACTTTTTGCAATATAATTCATTACAATTTTCTGAGGTTTTTAAGTTGCCTGTATATGTTACGCTATTGAAAGCTTAAGCAGTGTCTGTCTGTCCCTGTCTATTCACTATTCGCTCAGATTGTAAATACAATGTAATGCAAGGCAGCTGATTAACAGATGTCTTTGATGGGGAAGACTTTTGCAACATTGTTTAAAAAGTAACAACCAGGAGTTAAACAAATGCTGCTTTCAATAGCAATTGTTTTTGCAAATACAGTAACTTTAAAAGCACTGAAATTTTTTTAATAAATGTATATTGAAATGTTGCTTAGAATTTTGTTTTCTTTTGTTAAGCAAATTCTTATTTTTGGGTTGACTTGCCCTTTAAACCATTGCAATGTAGGACTATACAATGAACACAATACTTGTTCTTTTTTAGGCACTTTC
Source organism: Xenopus petersii (assembly GCA_038501925.1). Lineage (NCBI taxonomy): Eukaryota > Metazoa > Chordata > Amphibia > Anura > Pipidae > Xenopus > Xenopus petersii. Next base: position 40,618,790 of record CM076680.1, on the reverse strand, counting down.
CAAATCGGTTCCTCTTGCATACCGTAAGTTCATGACATACGTTGCTAGCTGCTCTAATCAAATCTTAATAAAATACTTATTTTTAAAACTACAAATACTGCACCACTAAAAGGAGTATAATCAGATTTTTCTCTTCTCATTTAGCTCTGTATTTAGGTCTATTAGGGCTCTTACACATGAGCGTTTTTACCTGCGCTCCCCTGGTTCCGTTTTTTCGGCGTTCAGCCGCAGGGGAGCGCAGGAATAGACGCATTTCATTATTTCAAATGTGGCTGTACTCACACAGGCGCGTGTAGGCGCCGAACGCAGGAAAAATGCAGCATGTTGCGTCTCAACCTGCGTTCGGCGCCTACATGCGCCTGTGTGAGTACAGCCCCATTTGAAATAATGAAATGCGTCTATTCCTGCGCTCCCCTGTGGCTGAACGCCGAAAAACGGAACGCAGGGGAGCGCAGGTAAAACCGCTCATGTGTAAGAGCCCTTAAGCTCTGTATTTTGGTCTATTTAGCTTTGTATTTAAGTCTATTTAGCTCTGTATTTAGGTCTATTTAGCTCTGTATTTAGGTCTATTTATCTCTGTATTTATGTCTATTTAGCTCTGTATTTAGGGCCTCTGACACAAGCCCATCCCCTGCTCCTTATCTATGTAACATTGCAGCACAGATGAGTCAATAGATTCTCCCTGCCAAAGGACAGTTTCCTGAGGTTAAGTATTATTTGGTGAAGTGGTTGCCGTTTAGTACCACCTTTGAAATTTAATCTGGCATCATTCCTGGCACAAGTCATTATTGCCCTCTGTCTCACTTTAGTAAATGGAAGAGTTTTTAGAATGCCCTGTGCTAAACCCAGCCCTGCCAATGAAGAAAAAAAGTAAGAAAATGGAAAGGATGTCTCCCATAGACTCAGTTTTATCCAAATAATCCAAATTTTGAAAAATGATCTCCTTTTTCTCTGTAATAAGAAAACAGTACCTTGTACTTGATACAATTTAAGATATAATTAATCCTTATTGGAAGCAAAACCAGCCTATTGGTTTATATCGGGGCTGATTCACTAAGGGTCGAATATCGAGGGTTAATTAACCCTCGCTATTCGACTAGGAATTAAAATTCTTCGACTTCGAATATCGCAGTCGAAGGATTTAGCGCAAATACTGCGATCGTACGATCGAAGGAATATCCTTTGATCAAAAAAAACTTAGGAAAGCCTATGGGGACCTTCCCCATAGGATAACATTGACTTCGGTAGCTTTTAGCTGCCGAAGTAGGGGGTCGAAGTTTTTTTAAAGAGACAGTACTTCGACTATCGAATGGTCGAATAGTCGAACGATTTTTATTTTGAATCCTTCGATTCGAAGTCGTAGTCAAAGGTCGAAGTAGCCCATTCGATGGTCGAAGTAGCCCAAAAAATACTTCGAAATTCGACTTTTTTTACTTTGAATCCTTCACTCGAATTTAGTGAATCGGCCCCTTAATGTTTATATGATTTTCTAGCAGACTTAAGGTATAAAGATCTAAATTACCTAAAGATCTGTTATATGGAAAACCCCAGGTCCCCAGCATTCTGAATAAAAGGTCCCATACCTGTTTGGTTATCAAATGAATAAGAATGCTATCCTTACCTCTGCAGATCAATAAGCTTTGCACGTCTTTCAGCATAGGATTTACTGAGCAGCTGTTCCACAGGCACAGGTGTATGAGCAGGGTCGGCACAGTACCATGAATCTAAAATACTTAATTTCATAACTTCAGTTAGGATGTGCAGATAATCAGCGCTATTGTGGCCCATATCTGAAATGCACCAAACAGCAGAGTAAGTCACAGCGTGTACCTTTTTGTATTATACAACATGACATCTGTGCTTATTTACACTTAATAGAAATAAGTATTTCTGGAGTGCTTGTCTGTGAAAACATTTATTTATATTCTGCAATTTCTATGTCTGTATTTTCTAACCTTTGCAATAGATATCTGGAAGATCCCCAGCCAGACATCACATGATCAGGGCATCATTTTAGCCTCATATGTGGACCAATAAGGTGACGACTCAGTATAAATTAGGCCGGAAATATTGAGAGAGAGAACAGAATTAAAAGGAACATATAATTTAAAGCAACTGTAAAAAGGGAAAGTTTCTTTTTAAATAATTCCAATGAGGGTGCCTGTCTGACAGATTGCGGCAGGTAATGTCAAAAAGTTGGGGCAGTAAAGCCAAAGGCCCAGTAGTTTCGGCTTTCAAAAGATCTCCTAAAACTCACTTCTTTAGAGAAGCCTACCTTCACTCTGCATAACTACCAACAATACCACATACAGTACCATATCTCTCACCCACTCAATTCTGATCTTGCCCACTCCCACACCTTGTGTCTTATTCCCTTACCTTTAGATTGTAAGCTCCTTCACACACCTTTTGTACCGGTATCGGTTGTGATGTATGTAACTCCATGGGGCACATTTACTATGGGTCGAATATTGAGGGTTAATTAACCCTCGATATTCTAAGTAAAATCCTTCGACTTCGAATATCAAAGTCGAAGGATTTACAGCATTTCCTTTGTTCGTACGATCGAAGGAAAAATCTTTTGATTGAACGATTAAATAATTCGAATCGAAGGATTTTAATCCATCGATCGAACGTTTTTCCTTCGATCAAAAAAAGCTAGGAAAGTCTATGGGACCTTCCCCATAGGCTAACATTGATGCTTGGTAGGTTTTAGCTGGCGAAGCAGGTAGTCGAAGTTTTTTTTTAAAGAGACAGTACTTCGACTATCGAATGGTCAAATAGTCGAACGATTGTTAGTTCGAAACGTTCGATTCGAAGTCGAAGTCGTAGGTTGAAGTAGCCAATTCGATGGTCGAAGTAGCCAAAAAAAACTTCGAAATTTGAAGTATTTTTTATTCTATTCCTTCACTCGAGCTAAGTAAATGTGCCCCCAAATGTTCTATGTATGTAATTAATGTGATTTAGTTGGCGCTATATAAATAAATGTTAATAATAATAATAATAATAATAATACTTTGGTGGGTTAATAAAGTTTATTGTTAAATTATCAATATGAGGAAGAGGAGGAGTGTTGACTATCTTGACACTGTTAGGCTAGGGTTGAGCAAGCAAGGTGAGAATAGGAGAGACAAGATTGTGTGGAATAGATACTAAAACATACAGCGTGTGTCAACAAATATGAACATCTATTCCGTTTTTTTTGCTTTTTTTTCAAATTCTGCATCGATGCATAGATACGGTGATCACTTATCCAATACTTGGTACAGTTAGCTTAATGCCAATTCTAAACAGTCTTACAATGTGCAAAATTAAATCTCCACCTTTATTGTCTCCATTAATACCCTGTTATTTGCTAGAACATCCCTGTAACTAATTTACTGGCCCCACATCCAGTAAATTGTAGCTTGTATTCTGTTGGAAAAGATAGGGCCAATGTGCCCTACAAACTCAGCAGTTACAGGGCCTGCTGCCCCTTTATTAGAAGGACCTATACAACAACATTTACATGCATTTTTAGCAGAATCCTACAGGTAAATGCATGCATCTGACTAAATATATTCTCTTTTACCTTTCAACTGAAAACTTTCCAGTATATTTAGAGCCATAAGAGCTATGATTCCTTGTCCGTTTGGAGGTAACTCCCAAACCTTGATTCCCTGGTGAGAAAAATACTGTTCCTGTTAGTTTCAGGTATTCTTTTTATTTAATTTAGTTTTCCTCAAGTAGTAGTGTATAAAAGCAAAAATAACTGTTCATCCTTAGTCAAGCAGCACATAGGGAGATTTGTGTGGGGTTTGCCCTTCCTACTAAAAACTGTAGTCAAAATGCCACAATCACATCCCTGCTGATGGAAAATGGCAACACTGAATATCTTTTTGTTAAATACATGCAACTGTGTGACCAAATCACATGGAAATCATCAGTTCTTGTATTGACAACAATGGGGGCTGAAGGGGGAGCGGGATTTTTGACAACATGTTTTATATGTGGCAATAACCCTTTAAAATGACCCCTTGTAAGATAGCTAGAGCTTTCAATCCCCCCCCCCTATTTTTTTAGCACTCTCCCCCATCTTTTGTCATCCTACCCCATTCCCCCAAATTTGAATCATTCCCCTGATTTTTTTGTGCACGTTCTCTTTAAATCCCAGGCAAGCATGCACTGTAAGCCTTCAGTCATTGGCAGCATATACAGACTTCCAAAGCTCACATCTTCTTTGGAGGTTATTTATCAAAGGTCGAGTTTCGTTTTCCATGAAAAATTTGAGTTTTCAACTGTATTTTTTTCAAAAATCATTTTTTCAGGTTAAAAAAAAACTCAACCAGCTAAAGCCAAGCGATTCAAGGTTTTTTTTCCGTCAATTTGAGTTTTTCACTCCAACTACTCTGATTCGAGTTTTATGCATTCAAGTTTTTTTTTAAATTAGAAACCATTCGAGTTGTGAGTTCATTTGAGGTCGAAAAAAACTCAAACAACTCTAACCTTTGATAAATAACCCCCTTTATGTTAGACTGGGCTTATGCATAGTCCACTTACTCAACTAACTTCAAATGATGCCAAAACTGATACTTGCTCATCCAATGTTGTGATGATAAAACGATCCTGCGTTTAGTGGGTGTGCTCCTGATAATTAGCTTGCTGCAGCACCACAATTAAATATACATAACACGATACTGTGACTCATGTGATTTATAATTAAAGCAAAACCTGAAAATGTTCCGTGAATTCCTGTTCAGTGTTTGAATGCTAATAATTACAAACATATTATGTATGATATAACTTTCCCAAGTGGAAGGCAGGTTTAATCATGTGGCTCTGTTCCAGGGATTGGGTGTGGTGCAAGCAAATAGAGGAACTAATACTGCTGGCATTGCAGTCATATATTTGATCTATTCACAGAACAAGTTTGAAGGGTTTCCAAAAGAAAAAAACACAATATGTTAGGGATTGAATGTGTTATCGCTAGTGATGCACCGAATCCACTATTTTGGATTCGCCGAACCCCCGAATCCTTTGCGAAAGATCCGGCCGAATACCGAACCGAATCCGAACCCTAATTTGCATGTGCAAGGGAAAGGGGAGAACATTTTTTACTTCCTTGTTTTGTGACAAAAAGTCACATGTGCTTTTCCTCCCCGCTCCTAATTTGCATATGCAAATTAGAATTTGGTTCGGCCAGGCAGAAGAATTCGGCCGAATCCGAATCCTGCTGAAAAAGGCCGAATCCTGTCCGAATCCCAAACTGAATCCTGGATTATCGCTGATAACTGCCGAACAAAATCTTTTTGTAGTCCATGTTCTGGTGTTCTTTTCAAGCAGTTATAGAGCATTTGTGCCATTAAAGAAGGTGAGAACCTTGTCTCCAGTAGCATTTTGCCTGCTGCTATCTGCAGTTACAGATTTCTCACCAGTATTGTGCTGATCCAGTCCAGTACAATCACCTGTCCGTCATTGTGTTCCCTGGCAGCGGAACTTCCTCACGGCATCAAAAATACAAAGTTGATCGGACTAGTGAAGATGAATTAAAGCTTTATTGTTTACCAAACATTAAAAGTGCATAATGTCCTTACTACTGACGCATTTCGTGTTCTTTGGCACTTCCTCAGAGTATCCGCAGGCTATCCACAGTTACTTTTCAGTCTGAGAGGGAGGCCAGATGAGGAGGGCCACACCTATGCAGTTATATGGAATAAAACACTATCAACTGCACACCTGCCTGCCTTTCCATACATATCTGAGCAGGTGCATAAACATCTGCAGACAAAACTACACCAATACCTGATCATTCTCTTACTAAAATGCTTTGAGCAAGCACTCATTTCATACTTGTTTTAGAAATAATTGCTAACTGAGATTCATAATAATTCATATTGCAACCTATTATTAAATCTGGTGCATATGCCACTTTACTACTACAGTTTTCAGTCTGCACATTGGTCTTATCTCCAGCATTTCTTACCTTGGACATTTCTTTTAACTATTTACAATTCAAAAGTAAAAAGCTTGTAGTTTACCCACTCAACAAAACACTAGTGAGTAGGATTCATTTTAATGGTTAAATAACTACATATAGGGGTAAATTTATCAAAGAGTGAAGTTCCGCCACTAGAGTGAAATTCCGCAGCTCTCAATTCATTTCTATGGGATTTTGAAAGGCGTATTTATCAATGGGTTCGGCTCTAAAACCAGTTCTGACACCATGTTTTACTGCCATGTGCTGATTCCCAGATGGGAAAATATAAAACACTAAAGGCCCTCATACACGGGTCGATAAAAGCTGCTGACCAGGCCGGCAGCTTATTGGCTCGTGCCTAGAGCCCCCTGGACGGGCGTCCCTGATCGATATCTAGCCAAAAGTCAGGCAGATGCTGATTGGGCAGGTTAAACAAACCCTTTGGATCGTTGATGCAGTAACCGATCTGACCTAGGGCCCACAATTGGATCAGCCCGGTATCGCCCACTTCAACGTGGGCATATCGGGGAGAGATGCGCTTGTTTGGATCTCCCTGTGTATGGCCACCTTAACTTATAGGTTGCACTAAGATCTCAGTGATGAATGAATTTGGGCTAGCAATTCAGGTATAGCCTTTGGTGTAATGGGTTGTCTATTGTAAATGTTGATTCAAGTTTTTCAAAGTACTATACATTCAGCAGTACTTGTCCATTCACTAAATAGTGTTCATGAGTTGCATGTTGCCCAAGCCACACACAAATCTATGGATTTAAGTGACTCAGGGAGACAAGTTTGTGTGGTGCACCATGCAATGTCTCTGTAAATGAGCAGCAATTCATTCTAGATACTAATCAGTATTTCTTATGCCTTTACCTTTATATATATATATATATATATATATATATATATATATATATATATATATATATATATATATATATATATATATATATATATATATATATATATATATATATTATGCTGAGATGCTGTAAATTGGTATAGTGGTCCTATAATGCACAGGTAATTATAATAGAAAAGGCAGATCTGGAGGTCTTTAGTTATTGCATCAAAATAAAGTATTGATATGTACTGTTATTACCTTGTATGTGGTACATATGGGTTGCACTTTTTCTGTTGCATGGCTTGCCAAGTCATTCAGCTCCATAACACCTCCATTTTTCTTCACAACTTGCACGATGGCTTCTGCAATCCGACCTTCATAAAATCCCTTCTTCCCCATTTCAGACAAAGCCTGTAATAACAACAATATTTCCTGTACAATGCAGTCTTAAGCTTAAAAAGCTAAGCAGGAGTGAAATGTCTGAATTTAACATGTTTTACATAGTTATATCAGGGTTTTCCAACTGTGTGCCATGCTCTGCTCATCCTATTCTCCCTGGATGTGCCATACTATGCATGCCCTATTCTCCTATTCTCCTTGGGTGTGCCATTCTCTGCCAGTGTTTGCCATACTCTGTCTTCCCTATGAACCCTGTATGTGCCCTGCTCTGCCCATGGAACATAAGCCTGGAATTTGTTCTGGGGGTTTGTTAGCATTTGGAAATTATTGTTAGGGACCCCTAAGGTGTTTAATCATGTGCTGGGGGTGCTGTGTTATCCACAGGGGAGGAGGAGGTATATGGATTTAAGGGTATGTCTTACTATGACTCAACTATGAGCACCAACCATTTGGTTTTTTGGTGTGATATTAATGTGGACATGGTCTTGTGGTAATGTGGGTTTGGTTTAAAGTGGGTGTGGACTAAATACATGGAGTGGCTAACACTGGTTTTCATTATTGGCCCTCCACCATGTAGACTAGAAAAATTCCGCCTCTCAGTACCCCACATGTTGGACAGCATTGGTTTATATAAACAAGCTGATGGACAGGACACATAGTAGATAACAGATAAGCACTGCAGCCTCCCATTGTAAACTACAGAGCTTATTTGTTGGCTGCTGTGTATTCTGTGCCTTTTCTCCTTTTTTCAGTTTTGAATGTGCTGCCTCCACAGGTACCTAGCAGCTTGTTTATATAAACTAAAGTAGAGTTTCTGAAACAAACACAGACCTTTACCAGTGCAGAACAACAGCACATTATATTTTAAATACGATAAAACACTTTCATTGTTTGGTGCTATTGTCCTTTAAGCATTGGCAGTAGCACCTTGTGCCATTTTCTAATCCACTTGGTCAGGCTTTGAAGTGATCCTTAATTTCTTCCATACTGACAACTTTGTGATTCGTTTACTATTCAGGAGGCTTCTTCAGTGAGAACTATCAGTATTAAAAGGTCTTAGTTCATCTTTGTTGTCACTGTGCTGGTCTATGAAGAAGTAAAGCAGCTTTATCTATCCCACCACTACTACAGGCATAACCACCAATAGCAAACAATCCGCAGTAGCATTTCTTGGTCACCTGTTTAAACTAAAACATCCAATTAGTTGCTACGGTTTACTACACCTGGGCAAACTTTGTGCCTTTTATTATTATCAAATTTGGGCCCTTCGACCCCATGGAACCATTCATAAAGTGTAATGTATTTTATTTTTGTTAGTGATAAATATTTGGCGAAAAGCTAATTTTGACTTTTTAATTTAATTGCACTTCAGGCCGGGAATATAGGAATATTTAATGTATATATACATTTGCCCCAAATTCACATAAAAGTAAACCTGATATTCTTTTAAATACTGGAATCCTAAAGCTATTAACCTGTGCTAATATTTAAAGGGGTGATTCCCCTTTAAGTTAACTTTTAGTAAGTTATAGAATGGCCAATTCCAAGTTAAAACTTGGAATAAACAGCTTTCAGGCAGTGATTTTCAAACTGCAAATTTCCATTTATTTTAGCAGTGGAAAACACTACATGTTTCGGGTAAACCCCTTTTTCAAGTGTATAGGGTGCAGGGTGTTAAGTGAAATAAAATACCCTCCACAATTAGCCAAGAACCTCCCCCAATTACCTCTTAAAGTGACACACATAATTGGTACATCATTGTAATACAAAATATATAATATATAATATATAGTTATATTAGAAACATTTTTATACTAGAAAACATTTTTTTAAACTCAAGTCCATTTTTAATTTGTCCATGTGATCCATTGAATAAAACAGACTCCTGGAACTACTACAGCTGCACGAACTTTAATATTTGGAACATTTGAGCTAGCAATTTCTTCTTTCTTCAATTCCAAGTTATTTTTTATTTGGTCTTCATTATTTATTATTTACTTTTTTATGGTTTTATAATTATTTGCCTTTTTTCTCTGACTCCTTCCCGTTTTTTTAAAGTGGGGGTCACTGACCCCATCTAAAAAACTATTGTTCTGTAAGGCTACATATATATTGTTATTGCTTCTTTTTATTACTCATCTTTCTAGTCAGGCCCTCTCCTATCCAAATACTCCAGTCAACTGTATCATGATGGGCAAAGTTAATAGATTCTCAGTACAATGGAAACAGTTAAACTAGCATGAAGTGACTCACCAAGATATAACTGCTAAATTAATAATTTTTTATCTATATTGCTCAACTTTAAATACATATTACAGCTCTGACGTGCCACATGCAAGCCACTGGTCAGATGACAGATACTACAGTATACAACATAGCCCTGACACTTAAACAGATTCTCCATTATCTTTTCTAATTACTTTACCACTCCCTAAGTAAACCCCCGCATTTCCAGACGGCCGTTTATGAATACAAGAAATGTAAGTATTTAATAATGAGCAGGTACTATCAAGATCAGTATATCCACAATCTGCCACAGATCAGATAGCAAAAGAAAGAATAATTATACCAGTTGCTAAAGCACTTTCATCACAGTGAATGAGTAGTACAGATATAACCTAAGGTAAGAAAACCAGATCAAACTTATGTACTGTTTTTCAGAAAAATATTCCTTATTTAACCAGTTAGAGACTCTAATTCAGAAATGCGCTTATTTGCTGTGAATGAAAAATGGGTTTTATGGAGCTATGATGTAATAGAATTGAACTGGTTTCCAGCCCTCTTTTTATCTACCTCTGTATTTAAAGAAAGACTAGACAAAAAGAAAAGAAATTGTAAAAATGTAAGTGCTATACACATTGCTGCAAGTAGACAGCCAACCACTATGCAAAAAGATCTCCATCATTTTTAAAAGCAACCCACCTTAAATGTGTTTGCCAATGAAGGATTTCTGAAAAGTTGACCATGTTGTGGAGCTTGTCCACAAATGAGCAAGTCTTGTCCATACTGGTTATTTGGACTCTGAAGAAGATGGGCTCTTTTATCCCAAGCGTAAGAACAAATCTCAGACACCGGGAAGCCATTTTCAGCCAATTCAATTGCGGGCTTCAAAATCTCACCCAATGTCAGCTATAAAAAAAGGGAATAATGAGTTACAATCAGGGGAAACAAGTAAAATCTATTAAGTTTCAAAATATTGTTTTTCAATAAACAGAATGTAATTAGTCTGTTTTTAAAACATAATACAGGTGTGGGACCTGTTATCCAGAAAGCTTGTTGAAAAGTTTGTTGTGCCTCCAACATGAATTAATGCAACTTGGTTATGATCAAAGATCATATCAATGATACAAGGTATTATCACAGAGAAAAAGGAAATCATTTTTAAAAATGTGAATTATTTGATTAAAATGGAGTCCATGGGAGATGGTCTACCTGTGATTTGGATGCTTTCTAGATGCCGGATCCCATGCCTGTATAGTATTGTTCATAATTTTACCTTATCCTCCCTTTAAAATCTCCTGTCTTCATTTACCAGCACCCCACACTTGAGCTATTACACTGCTGAGGACATGAAATCAAATCCCGTAAGCAGATAACATGTATCTGACCAGAGCCACAACGATATTCAAAGTGTTTTTGTATTAGTAGCTATCATAAATGCCATTATGATATACATTTTAAAAACAACAAAACAGTATTTTTCAACAATGTTTCTTTAAATCTACTCTTAACTCCCCCAGATCTTGATTCTTTACTTATTTTGATTAAAAGGAACATTCATTTCCAAAATTGTTATGCGTGATTAAAACAGCACATCCATTATAGTCCTGATGCTTGCTGCATATTGCTATTTTTATTTAGAGCTATGTGAAAAGCACCGCATTAATGTAAATTTATTGCTACATATGCATATATGCAACACATTACATAACATGTAAGGGTGACATACAGTATCTATTGCTATATATGTATATATGCAACATATTACATAACATGTAAGGATGACATAGCAGCCTTGTTTATTTTATATGAGAATGTTTAAAGCATCTTTTATTACAATTAAATTCTGATGCCCACTGACATACTAGTTTTTTTTCCTTTGTAGGTGGACTGAAAATGAGTTTGACTATTTTGAATGTATTATAACCAGTTAATGTATGAAATAAAATAGCTGTGCACTGGTTTATATAGTCAGCTTCACTGTATAAAAGACACCTCTGGATGTAGTTTTACCATATTGCACTGCTCAGGGTTCCCATAGAATTTAATGGTAGAGCAATTTGAGAATTCATGACATCTCTTGAAAGGGTCCATTAAATAACAATATGATCTACCCATTGGTTGGATGGATCTCAGCAGCTTTGTGCTCCCAACTTTTTTTTATTAAAAAAGTGCTGGCCACCCCCTTATTTTATATTAACATTTTTTATACCTCCTGCTTCCTTCACTTTGTTTAGTTTAGCTGGTCTTGATACATACAGGTATGGGATCTGTTATCCGGAAACCTGTTATCCAGAAAGCTCTGAATTACGGAAAGGCTGTCTCCCATAGCCTCTATTTTATCCAAATAATCCAAATTGTCAAAAACTATTTCCTTTTTCTCTGTAATAATAAAAACAGTACCTTGTACATGATCCAAACTAAGATATAAGTAATCCTTATTGGAAGCAAATCAGTCTATTGGGTTTCTTTAATGTTGAAAGGATTTTCTAGTATACTTAAGGTATGAAGATCCAAAAAATGGAAAGATCTGTTTTCCGGAAGACTCCAGCTCCCAAGCATTCTGGATAACAGGTCCCATACCTGTACTGTATAAGAGGCAATACACAATAAGGTTGCCTTTCTAATAGTATACTTGTCTGGGTCAACAGTCTGCATAATCAGAACATCAGGAAGTCAAGAGGAGATGTAACTCCTCTCGACTTCCACATTCACTGGCAGATATGGGGCATCGGCAGATTACATTTTCAAACATGCCCCATCAATAAACCAGCTGCTATTGTTGGGCCACCATGCCATACATTCCCTAAAATAGTACATACTAATGTATCTTGAATCAGAGAGAAATCATTTACAAATTCCATATCTGTTGTCTGCATGGTCAGGCCCAGATTTGTGGCGAGGCCACATAGGCCCGGGCCTAGGGCGGCACGTTTTTGGGGGCGGCATGCCGCCCAGCCGCTCTGTGGGGAGCCTGTGCTTTTGCGCCAGCGTGTGGTAGTGCTGGCGGGCGCTGGGAACGCACACCCTAGGGGCGCCCGCCCAGCGAATCCGGCGCTGTGCATGGTATCACAAATTACCTTTTTACTTCCAAATAAAGAAACAGTGTCAGCCCAAGCAGCTGCTGCCCCAGGGACAGTGATGTTGAGAGCATGGGTATCAGGGACAGGATTATCCTCATTAAACCCTTTTTCATTCAATAGATCAATGCTGAGTGCCATTGGAGATCTTCCACTGAGTGAAAATAAGAACATTATTGTAAAATACAAAGAGCAAATAATGTAGCTTTGATACCCATGACAGGAATATGCATTTGATAGATATGTTAATGTTGTTTCAATCATGCCCAACTCCCTTACTGTAGCTGTTACTTAACGACAATTCGCAACATTATTTTGCAGCCAACACTTGCAGAGAGACTGGTTAAAAATGATTTAAAAAAAAAAAAAAAGAGTTAAATAAACTTTAATCTATAAAAAATGCACATAATGCACAGTTTCACTTGAGAAAAGGAGTATATATCTAGATATATCTAGAAATGTTATTTATTTGGGTATAGTTAGAGATATTATCTTTGCACAGGTCACTTTGGATGTATTGAGAAATGATGCTTCATTATTTGTAAATTCACATCACTTGGGATATTTAGAGTATTAAAGATCATTGTTAGAGAATCATCATTTGTATAATATGCAAGTCACTTAGGATACATTGAAATATTTGAAAATGATTATTGGTAAATGACTATTAGCACAAGTCACGTGCCCAAATGGATATATTGAGTATAGATTACAGTTGAAGGAAAAAGGAGTGGTACTGAGAAATGCATTTGTAGTTTCATGGAGGGAGACCTACAGTGGTAAATAGAGGTTATATATTTTTTGGCAACATTTTACAATATATAAAGAAATATGTATTTGAAATTTATTTTCTTTCTTATGCTTTAATATAACTGGTAAGTGCTCTGTTCATTTATCGACTTGTCTTTTAACTTTACATTATTTTTATATTCTGCACCTTGGGGGAGCTTAGGTGAAATGAAATTTCAATACATCGTAACAGACATATTGACAATAAAGTTTCTTGAATCTGTGAACTCTAAACAGCGATACCTGCCTGTCATCCCATCGATTGAAACACCTTACTCTAGTTACCCCTTCAAATAAACGAAGAATCCTATTGGTTATCATATTTGTAGCATACACAAATATACTCAGTATTGCTCAGTAAATACATGAAAAAGTAATGAATAACAGAAATTCAAAAGGGTTTACAAACATAACTACTTTCTTGTATAGGTCACAAGAAACCCATTGTTGCAAACACAACTGTGCACCAGGTTTGCCCATTCCACCTTGTCAACCATTTGTCCCAAGCAGAACCAAACCAGTGATATCAGATGTTACACTGTAGTACTTGTGTGCCCTGGGTATGCTGTTCATTTGCGGTGTCATGCATAAAACTGTCTTATCTACATATTAGAAGTCATTGAATCACCCAGCCAATCATATAAACCACAAAGAGCAGCAGCCTGATAAAATACAGAGGTCAGAGAAGTCTCAGGTGACTATTATGCTGTATAATTTTCAAAACTGGTGGATTATCAGGTGATAAATGAGGCCTATAGGTTACAGGCATGGGATCTGTTATATGGAAACTTTATCAAGAAAGATCTAAATTACAGGAGGGACATCTCCCATGGACTCCATTTTAATCAAATAATTAAAATTTTAAAAATTATTTCCTTTTTCTCTTTAATAATAAAACCGTACCTTGTACTTGACCCTAACTAAAATATAATGTATCCATATTGGAGGCAAAACAATCCTATTGGGTTTAAATGTTTTTTGTTAAGTAGACTCAAAGAGATACGGACACCAGAAAATAACCTTTTTTGTATCCATCATAATATAATGCTATTTATAATTTTGCCATAAAAGTATTTGCCTGATGCTTTTACATTACCTTTCTTACTACCCTGTTCCTGTATGAGGGGGCGGCCATATTTGTGCAGCAGTAGTCGGTTACCATTAGAAACTCTAACTGACAGCTGGAGATGGGACAGTCAGGTTGGCAAAACAGTCAGGTTTAGGAACTCCAAGTAATAATTACTTACAAAAGCAGAATTATCAGCAAAAGACGATCAACGTGACCTACAGTATATGTAACTTTTAATGTAGATTAATATTTTGAAAAGAAATTTTTTAGTGTCAGTATCACTTTAAGGTATGGAGATTCAAATTATGCAAAATCCCCCACATCCCAAGCATTCTGGATAAAAGGTCCTACACCTGGTACTAATAAAAGTCTTTGGTTCAGCTTCAGTCATTTCATAAATGATTAATTTTAGATGGGGCTATATACATTATAATTCATGAGTGATGCCCAAATTGTAAGATGACAATGTGATCTTAAAGGACAACATTTATAATGTATGTTACTCTTCAAACTAAAAATATGACTTTTTGAGACGTACCTTCCATTGAGTCCATGGAGCTGTTTCGTTTCTGCACTGTAAAAAAGACAAAAGCAGTCTCCACCAATTCCAGTGCTACAGGGTTCAGTAATATTGAGGGCAGCAGCAACAGCAACTGCGGCATCAGCTGCATTTCCACCATTTTTCAGAATATCTATATAAATTTAAAATATAATTATTATAATAATACATTTTATTACTATATATAAACTTTTGACAGAATCCTTGAGTCATAGAACATGATAATCTAATCGTAAAGGTTTTTAGTCTTTGAGGTTTGCGGTGACCTTTGACAAGGAGAAAACAGTGATATCAATATGCTGATTGTACTTTTGTCCATACTGTGATGTCATTCTATGAATTACTTATGGATTACAGCAAACACTTTTCTGATGCACAGGTGTTGCCCATTTCATATAAACTTTATCTTAACTGTCACTGTGCAGGAGTGAATGGACAAGCTAACAAACTGCCATTCAAGAATTTATTTTAATGGGAAACATGTTGGGAAAATAACTACTACATTGTACTGCATACTGGCTGCGTTATTACCTGTCTCAGACTATGTAGGCACATTAGTCAGATCAATATTCAATTTGCACAATTACCTGGAGGCACACTGCTGGTGTGGAGGGTGGGGAAAATCTTTGTTCTTTTTCTGAAATGTTATGCACTAGACTAGATCAATGTATGTAGAATACTGTTACTTACATGGAGATTAAAAGAGATACTATTATCATCATTATTATTATTTTCACATAAATATAAAGCACCAAAATATTTAATATTTTTTACTTTGAATTGACTTAGGTAGACTAAGCTACCAGACCTCTTCCCATAACCCCCCTTAGCCCAATTACTCACATATCAACACCCCCGTTGTTTGAAAGGGCTGCAGCTTGTTAACAAAATACTTCAATAACATAACCTAAATGCTCAACCCAAAACAGTATGCATGAATAACAATTAGCAGCTGAAGGCAGCACATACAGTGGTAGTACAACATTATAGCCCCAGCCTCCTGATCTCCCCAGCCCACTTTGATATTGATACTTATTATACTAAAACCTTGCCCCTGGCCAACCCCTTACACACACCATATACACATTTAACCTTGATATCCCCCGTTTCTGGCTACCCCTACTGGAGCCCCACCCTGCACTGCTGCAACTAAGGTCCTTCCTATCCTAAATCACATTCATTACTACCCTACAATCCTACAGGACGGGAAGCTACTCACTGCCAGCTGTTACAGGTAAGACAACCACTGACCCCTTACCACCTCCCTATAAAAGGTTGAATGGCCACCCATGCATTTCCTCACAAACTACAAATCCCATATTAAAGGAAAACTATACCCCCCAAACAATGTATGTCTCTATTAAAAGATACTGAGTAAAACAGCTCATGTGTAAAACCCTGCTTCATGTAAATGAACCATTATCATAATAATATACTTTTTTAGTAGTATGTGCCATTGGGTAATCATAAATAGAAAATTGCCATTTTAAAAAATAAGGGCCGCCCCCTGAGATCGTAAGATTCACTGTGCACACATACAAACCACATGTAAGGTCACATGAGCCAATTAACAGACAGAGTTCTGCCTTTTGCTTCCTCACTTCTTCCTGTTACAGTAAAGGTGGCCATAGACGTAACAGTTACGATCTTTCTTGGAAAAGATCTTTCCAAGAAAGATCGTTCGTTTCAATACACACGTGTAGAGCTGAATCGGCAGATATACAGGTAGATATACGGGAAGAAAATAGAATTCTACCTGTATCTGACGATTCAGCACTAACAATGGGTGATGTTTGGGTCCTTTCAAAGGCACCCGATCAAAATTTTCCGTCCAGCCCGATCGACGAGCCGACCGATATGCAAGTCTTCTGCCGATATTGGTCGGCTCTTTTTCCACCATACACGCAACGAATATCGGACGAAAATTCGTTTCGTACGATATTATCTGCGCGTCTATGGCTACCTTTAGTGTTGTAGTATTTCTGGTCAGGTGATCTCTGAGGCAGCACAGATAGAGTCACGAAATGGTGGTTCAAGGCAAGAGATGTAAAAGGGCAATATTTCTGTAAATATATATTCCAGTTTGGTAAGATTCTTTAATATGTCATTGAGTTTGATATAAACTATCTGTTGCTTAAGTATTCATTTTGGGGGTATAGTTTTCCTTTAATCACATTAATGCACTGCTTAGGTCCTACTCATTCCGCAATGAGTAGCCCTGTCAATTTAACAGCTTCCCACAGACTCGCTGGGGTCTGTACTTCAAAGCTTAATTTTACCACATTAATCCTATAATGTCTAAATAACACGTTCTATAAGCTCCAGTTTTGACATTCTGTGGAATAACTAGGAGTGGAAAAGAAAGACTTGTGGTCTCAAATCACTTCTCTTTCTTAGAAATAATAGCTAAAGTTATTGCCCAATAATCTAGCAAGGAATATAACCAATGAATGCAGCTTAATAGGTGATTTCAAGACTCACCCATATATGTAATAACACATTTGCCCCAGGCACAGTAGCTTTTAGTAGCTTTTAGCAACCCTATAAAATGTTTGTTTTGAAACTAGTGATCAGATGCTTTATGATTATTGGTTACTATTTATTGCATAACTACCTTAGACTCAATATTTTGTACGAGGCACAGGGCCCTTTGGCTTTATTTCTAAAGCAGCCCAGGTTTAGTTAGCCACATTGAATGATCCAATTCATTTATCGATCACGCAAGAAAGATGCAGGGAATGCAGGTGTGTGTCCTTTTTGACAAACCAACTAGTGACGCTACATATGCATTACTGATTCACCGAATGGTTCATTTATTTGATCAGATTAAGATTAAGCCTGCACAGATTGGATTACACAACTGGCATTTAAAGTGTTGCTATATAAATCAATTTAAGCACTCACTGTCATGATTTCAAAACATGACCTGGCAGTTAGAGAGTTGTAATAGATGATTGTATCCCTACTCGGGGATCCTGCGGACTTTTACTTTTTAACATTTAAAATACAAATAAATAAAATATGCAAAAAAAAAATCATACAAAATATATTAATAATTAGGCGTAGCAACAGGAACATTACCTAAACCAATATCTGTTGCAAGTGGCTGACTTGATGCAACACAACCACCAGTACACACAACGGGGGATCGTCTTGAAATGAAATCCAGTTCAGTCATTATTTCACAGCTCGGTTAGTCTTTTAGCAGAGATAAATAAAGCTTGGTTAGCTAGCAGAGATAAATAAAGTAAAAATCATGGGGATTTCTATATATTCTAGTTACTAGCATGGTGGTATGTATTTAAAGGGATACTGCCATGGGAAAACGTGTTTTTTTCAAAACGCATCAGTTAATAGTGCTGCTCCAGCAGAATTCTGCACTGAAATCCATTTTTCAAAAGAGCAAACAGATTTTGTTATATTCAATTTTGAAATCTGACATGGGGCTAGACATATTGTCAGTTTCCCAGCTGCCTCCAGTTATATGACTTGTGCTCTGATAAACTTCAATCACTCTTTACTGCAAGTTGGAGTGATATCACCCCATCCCCCCCAGCAGCCTAACAACAGAACAATGGGAAGGTAACGAGATAGTAGTTCCCTAACACAAGATAATAGCTCCCTGGAAAATCTAAGAACAACACTAAATAGTATAAGCCAAGTCCCACTGAGACTGATTCAGTTACATTAGATAGGAGAAATAACAGCCTGCCAGAAAGTAATTCCATACTAAAGTGCAGGCACAGGTCACATGACTGGGGCAGCTGGGAAACTGACAAAATGTCTAGCTCCATGTCAGATTTCAAAATTGAATATAAAAAAATCGGTTTGCTCTTTTGAGAAATGGATTTCAGTGCAGAATTCTGCTGGAGCAGCACTATTAGCTGATGTGTTTTGGAAAAAACATGTTTTTCCATGACAGTATCCCTTTAATTACGGGTACATTACTATGGATGTTTTAACATGCAACAAGTTGTAAATGTTCCATCTAGGAATGCACCAGCATTTTTCAGCAGGATTTGGATTCGGCCGAATCCTTCTGCCCGGCCGAACTGAATCCGAATCCTAATTTGTATATGCAAATTACGGGCGGGGAGGGAAATTGCGTGACTTTTTCTCACAAACAAGGAAGTAGAAAATGTTTTCCCCTTTCCACCCCTAATTTGCATATGCAAATTAGGATTCGGTTCAGTATTCGCCCAAATCTTTCACAAAGGATTCGGCCAAATCCAAAATAATGGATTCGGTGCATCCCTAGTTCCATCAAATGGCAACCCATTAGTGATTAAATTCTGCCCTTTGAATATGGTAGAGTTTAAAATAAGGCTTGTGTAATCATACCTCCCAACACTTGGGACAGTTGAGAACTATGGTAATTTCTAGCTGGGGCATCATTCAAAAGTACAATGAGATAAAATGGTTAATGCTGGCACCTGTCTTGGTGGCCCTGGGCAAATTACGTTTCTGTTCATTATTAAAATGATCAATTTACACATCTCAGTCCCTTCCTCAGACGAATGCTGTGGTACATAAAATGTGGTTGGACTATGTTTACGTTTTGTCTGCCTACATTTCTGTGACTACTGGATGTGTTTGTATGAGTATGTCAATAAGTACACTTCTATTCTATACACACTACTTTTGTTATTAATGAGTCCATGCTTTCTAGTCATGGACCATTTATTTGAAGCAAAATTTAGAAGCATTAGTGCTATTCACAAGAGGGATCTGTGACCATGCATGATTCTCAAATCTTATTACTGCTTTTGTGGACAACCAATGTGCATGTCTAGGCTGCTCTGGTCAGTAGAGTGTTCATGGAAGGTAGGGAACTACTAGCAGCCTGGGTGTGGCAGTTATTCCAAGGTTCATTAGCAGGTTGCATAACTAGCTACAACTGCTTTGCACCAATGCCATTATTAACACTGAGCTGGACGTGATGCTATTCTAACACAAAACAGAGAAAATAATGTGCATAGCTACTTTGGATCCATATTGATGAACTGTGTGCTAGTTGCAGTGGACGCTACATATAATTTGTTGTTGCTTAGACATTAACCAATTTGTGAAAGCCTCACATAATACACAGGAAGACAGTCAAACGTTCTTTTTAGGACATGACAAAAGCCTAATGAGTTTCATGGGGCACTTACTTATAAGTGCTGATTACTGGCCCTTAACAGGATTCTTCTCCAGGGGAAGGGAAAATGTGCAACTAAACATCAGAATTCACAATTACCGTATATACTCGTGTATAAGCCGACCCGCGTATAAGCCGAGGTACCTAATTTTACCTATGAAACCCAGAAAAACGTATTGACTCGCGTATAAGCCTAGACACAACCCGGCGCCTCTACCCACGTGGCGGCCATGGGCGCCGCCATTTTGGAAGGACGCCGGCAGGGAAGGACGCGCCGCCCGGAGCTCCTGGACCTGCTCCGGGCGGCGATCGTCAGTCACAGAGTCCTGATGCGCTATGGGAGAGGGAGGTGAGGGATTGGCGTATGACCCGCGTATAAGCCGAGGTCGAGTTTTTCAGCACATTTTGGGTGCTGAAAAACTCGGCTTATACGCGAGTATATACGGTAACTAGAACTGGCCTGGCACAAGATCCCTAAAGTGTGGAGATGTTTTCTCTAACATAAATAAATACATTTCTCCTCTTAGAACTATAACTAAGTACTTCTGCGTTATATGAATTTATATTTAATGTTGCTATACATAAAGAAGCACAAACTTACCAGCACGAGTGATAGTGATCTGCCCAGACTTTGGACTTTTCTTGTTAAATAAAATGTGACAGCATATCATCCAGAGCTCACAACAACAGCAGACAATGTCGGATCAGGTTAACATTTAACTCATTTGGGAAGCTTCTTTCACTCTCCAATACATGAGAAGCGTCTTTGTCCAAGGGAGCTGGAAAAGCATTCACTATAAAATATAAAAAGGGAAACTGCTCTCAACAAAAACATAGCCTCTAACTCACATATTATATATGTAAGCTAGAGGTTCTGCTGCACCAGACCCCTGATAAAACTGACCATAGGGTTAATGTTATAGCGGTATAAAATATAAGCTCAGCAGCATACTGGGCCCCTCTCCCCACAAAAAAATTCTCTTAGGGGCCTAGTCTGCCTCTGCAGCTATGACCTCACTGGCCCACCTTGAGACATCAAGGGCCCGCCACCACCTGCAGTATCATGGGAGCTCGGGCCTGTGTCAGTGGGGCCCACTAGGTTTTTTTGTGGTGTATCACCATCCCAGTGAATATCTACAAGCCCTCTACCCTCTTACCACCCACTGCAGACTCTGTGATTCAAGCCCCATTGTACCCCAGACTACCTGGGGCAGCAGGGCCTGCTGTATGGTAGTTATGCTACTGATAAGACCCACTGGGGTAGCAGCTAATGCTGAATGATGAATAATCTCTGTAAAGCACTACAGATCATGTCAGACCCATAAACAATAATCATGTATGATTTGGATGGCATGATATGTAATACAATACTCCAGGTTTTAATCACCTGTATTGATGGTACACTTTTGCTCTTAATATTTACACCTGTTACAGATTATTTAATGTCTATTCTATTGTTCAGTGCCCCATTATACACAGGCAATTTATAAATACTTTATTTCTCCTTTAATTTATTATATATATATATATATATATATATATATATATATATATATATATATATATATATATAAATATGAGGCTATTATCACCCTGCAAAGTGTAGTGGAAACAGATAAAGACTAATTCTGCATTTAAACCTAGTGTTCTCTAATGACCACAGGCAAGTTACATTTGACTTTCTCTTTCAGTCGTTTAGTTGAACTGTTACTCTCAGTGCATTCCTAGAAGGCCAGTTGGTTAAACTTGATTTCCAGTAACACCAGAACGTTTTTAGTACATTTTCTAACTCAGAACTGTGAGAAATCCTACCCCCCTTATGCTTCTCCCACTACAATTACACTTACACACGTTTCAGCAAATCAAATCTGGAGGGGTGGGATTTTGGCAATCGGGCATCTGCTGTGTATGTTTCTTTTCCTTCCTGCAGCCAGCTTTTTGCTTATAGGCATGGGATTGTGAAGATAAATGCACACTGCAGATGCTGATTCCTGAAGTGTCTCCACTACAAAGCTGTCAAAACACACTGACTTCTGGTTCAGAGAAGGAATGAGCTCACAAACGTATTCAGGCTGAATGGTGCTCGATTTAGAAACTACAACAGAGCTAACAAACTGGTTTTATAAGTGTAAAGCTACAGCTGAAAATGATTATAGCAGTTTAGCGGTGGATTGTGTACTATTTTGGTGTTATTGTGCTTTAAATGTAACAGGAAGACGTGTTTCTGTGCATTCATTGGCTGATGTGACCTAGCATGTATGTATGCCTTGGGTTAGTGTGAGAGCACAGTTGCTGTTATAAATCAGAGAGGTGGCAGCATATTAGTTTGGAATAATCCAATGGCACAGATAGGATTGCCACCTGTTCAGTTTTGACCTGAATAGTTCAGTTTTTTTGTAAGGCACGTCGAAACCCAAACAATAATATGGCCAATACTGTAAATAAAAAGCATTTAACCTTTTCACTGCCAGCCAATTTGGCCAAGTTGATACTTTTATTGCCAGGCCATTTTTGAACATTTTGTGCTCTTTCACTTTAGGGGCCTTTCCTGGGGGGGTCTTTTAGTTTACCCAGGGAAACAAGATATGGGCTTCTAAGTGTATAAAAAAAAAAAAAAAAAACAGGTTTGCATGATACAAACGCAAATATCAGAAACATAATTTATTTTATGTACGAGAACACAGCAGATTTGGAAAGTTCTGTGTCTCCTGAACGCGCCAATACCAAATATATATCGTTTTATGGAGATTTCTCACTTCTATAGATCAAAATCTAGAAGCAGCAAACAACCAAATTTCCACAACACTGCTCCACAAAACTGCATACATCTGATTTCAAGGCCAAACATTCCACTAACAGTCGGTTTACCCTAAAAAATTGCACATTATTGGAAAGAACAGATTCTAACGAGTTCAAAATGGGTAAATATATATTTGTACTCAAAACTACCAAGTTGCAATTCTTTCCTAAAATTAGCAGTTTTATAAAAATTTGTTACATTTTTGAAAAATGGCCTCAAAGTGTCCAGTCTACAGCATCGTATCTCCAACATATCAATAGATACCAATATAAAACCACCTAAACATGAAAGCCCGGGGGCCGCTGAACAGTTCGATGCCCAATATGCATAGGTACACCTAAGTATGTGGCGTATAGGGGCCCCTGAACAAAGACACCCCATACGAGTCATCAGTTCTGTAATTCCAGATACTGCAAAATAAGCACATTTACAGCATTTTTCAAGGGGCTAAAGTACAAAAATGTTTGTTCACCCCAGAAAACTATACATTTTTGGAAAGTACGCATTCTAACGAATCTAAAATGGGTATGCATGTCTTTCTACTCCGAAGTACCAAGCCGCAAAGCTTTCCGACATTTGGCAATTTTTATGACATTTCCGAAAATCGCCTAAATACTCCAACTCTGAAGCATCGTATCTCCCACATATCAATACATACCAAGATAAAACACACTAAATCCGAAAGCCCGGGGGCCGCTGAACAGTTTGATGCCCAATATGCATAGGTACACCTAAGTATGTGGCGTATAGGGGCCCCTGAACAAAGACACCCCATATGAGTTATCAGTTCTGTAATTCCAAATACTGCAAAATAAGCACATTTACAGCATTTTTCAAGGGGCAAAAGTACAAAAATGCATGTTCACCCCAGAAAACCATATCTTTTTGGAAAGTACACATTCTGACGAATCTAAAATGGGTATGCATGCCTTTTTACTCCGAATTACCAAGCTGCAAAGCTTTCATAAATTTGGAAATTTTTATGACATTTCCAAAAATCACCTCAATACTCCAACTCTGAAGCATCATATCTCCTACATATCAATACATACCAAGATAAAACACTCTAAACATGAAAGCCCGGGGGCCGCTGAACAGTTTGATGCCCAATATGCATAGGTACACCTAAGTATGTGGCGTATAGGGGCCCCTGAACAAAGACACCCCATACGAGTCATCAGTTCTGTAATTCCAGATACTGCAAAATAAGCACATTTACAGCATTTTTCAAGGGGCAAAAGTACAAAAATGTTTGTTCACCCCAGAAAACTATACATTTTTGGAAAGTACGCATTCTAACAAATCTAAAATGGGTATGCACGTCTTTCTATGCCAAAGTACCAAGCCGCAAAGCTTTCCTACATTTGGAAATTTTTTTGACATTTCCGAAAATCACCTCAATACTCCAACTCTGTAGCATCGTATCTCCCACATATCATCACATACCAAGATAAAACACCCTAAATATGAAAGCCTGGGATCCGCTGAATAGCTTGATGCCCAGCATGCATAGGTACACCTAAGTATGTGGCGTATAGGGACCCCAGAATGAAGACACCCCAAACGAGTTCTGTTCTGTAATGCCAAATACTGGAAAATCAACACATTTACAGCATTTTTCAAGGGGCAAAAGTAAAAAAATGTATGTTCACTCCAGAAAACCATATATTTTTGGAAAGTACACATTCCCGTGAATCTAAGATGGGTATGCATGTCTTTCTACTCCAAAGTACCAAGCCGCAAATTTGGCAATTTTTTTGACATTTCTGAAAATCACCTCAATACTCCAAATCTGAAGCATCGTATCTCCTACATATCAATACATACCAAAATAAAACACCCTAAATCTGAAAGCGCGGGGTCCGCTGAACATTTTGATGCCCAATATGCATAGGTACACCTAAGTATGTGGTGTATAGTGCCCCCAGAATGAAGACAGTTCTGTAATTCTAGATACTGTAAAATCAGCACATTTACAGCATTTTTTCTATGGGCAAAAGTACAAAAATGTATGTTCACCCAGAAAACCATATATTTTTGGAAAGTACACATTCTGACGAATCTAAAATGGGTATGCATGTCTTTCTACTCCAAAATATCAAGCCGCAAAACTTTCCTAAATTTGGAAATTTTTATGACATTTCCGAAAATCACCTCAATACTCCAAATCTGAAGCATCGTATCGCACACATAACATTACATACCAAGATAAAACACACTAAATCTGAAAGACCGGGGTCCACTGAACAGTTTGATGCCCAATATGCATAGGTACACCTAAGTATGTGGCGTATAGGGGCCCCAGAACGAAGACACCCCATATCAGTTCTATAATTCCAGATACTGCAAAATCAGCACATTTATAGCATTTTTCAAGGGGTAAAAGTACAGAAATGTATGTTCACCCCAGAAAACCATATATTTTTGGAAAGTACACATTCTGACGAATCCAAAATAGGTAATTGTGTCTTTCTACTCAAAACTACCATAATGCAAAGCAATGCTAAAGGTAGCGGTTTTTATGATATTTCTGAAAATTGTCTAAAAATATTGCAATTGGCTGCGTTTATCTCACCTAATTTCATACATAAAATTGTAAAACACCCTAAATAATGACGCCAAGGGTCTACAGTTTGATGCCCAATATGCATAGATATTCCAAAGTATCTGGCATGTGAGGACCCCAAAGAAAATTAGTGTATTTGAATTTTCTCTGCGGTTTTTTCGCCTTCTGTGAAAATAGACCAGTGACTGTGTATTGCGCCACAAGACCCCCTAACAGCACAAATACCCCCAAAACCATATATTTTTGGAAAGTACACATTCTGCCGAATCCAAAATAGGTAATTATGTCTTTCTACGCCAAACTACCATACTGCAAAGCAATGCTAAAGGAAACGATTTTTGACATTTCTGAAAATTATCTAAAAATATTGCAATTGGCCGCATTTATCTCACCCAATTTCTTGCATACAATTGTAAAACACCCTAAATATTGACGCCAAGGGTATACTGAACAGTTTGATGCCCAATATGCATAGATATACCAAAGCATCTGGCATGTGCGGACCCCCAAAACAATTTGTGTATTTGATTTTTTTCTGTTGTCTTTTCCCCTTCTGTGAAAATAGACCAGTGACTGCGTATTGAGCCACAAGACCCCCTAACAGCACAAATACCCCCAAAACCATATATTTTTGGAAAGTACACATTCTGCCGAATCCAAAATAGGTAATTATGTCTTTCTACGCCAAACTACCATACTGCAAAGCAATGCTAAAGGAAACGATTTTTGACATTTCTGAAAATTATCTAAAAATATTGCAATTGGCCGCATTTATCTCACCCAATTTCTTGCATACAATTGTAAAACACCCTAAATATTGACGCCAAGGGTATACTGAACAGTTTGATGCCCAATATGCATAGATATACCAAAGCATCTGGCATGTGCGGACCCCCAAAACAATTTGTGTATTTGATTTTTTTCTGTTGTCTTTTCCCCTTCTGTGAAAATAGACCAGTGACTGCGTATTGAGCCACAAGACCCCCTAACAGCACAAATACCCCCCAAAACCATATATTTCTGGAAAGTACACATTCTGCCGAATCCAACATAGGTAATTATGTCTTTCTACGCCAAACTACCATACTGCAAAGCAACGCTAAAGGCAGCGATTTTTGACATTTCTGAAAATTATCTAAAAATATTGCAATTGGCCACATTTATCTCACCCAATTTCTTACATACAATTGTAAAACACCCTAAATATCGACGCCAAGAGTCTACGGAACAGTTTGATGCCCAATATGCATAGATATACCAAAGCCATGTGCGGACCCCAAATAAAAATAGTGCATATGAATTTTCGCCACTGCCGATTCACCTTCTGTGAAAATAGACCCTGGACTGAATATTATGTGCCCAAGACCCTCTAACAGCAGAAAGACCCCCCCAAAACCATATATTTTTGTAAAGTACACATTGTGGTGAATTCAAAATTGCTAAAAATTTGTTTGTACTCCAATTGATCAACGTACAAGCGACGCTAGAAAAAACAACAATGCAAATAACAATGCAAGCATAAAATCATACAAAATAAAGAACAATTAGGCAAATCAATGACATAACAAAATAACTGATCCGACAGCGTGGCTAGCGGTCAGAATGCTTGATCCAATAGTCACGCTGTGATATAAACAGTTTTTAGCGAAATAACAAGTGGAAAACTGATAAAATGAAGAACTAAAAAAAAAAAATATATATATGTGTGTGCTTGTGTGTGTACAGCTCTAAAAAGTGTGTAATGTGTCTATGTGTATGCAAGTGTGTAGATATATGTGCAAAAGTATGTAAGTGTACAAAAGACCAAAAAAATCCAGAAAAGCAAAAAAAAAAACACCTACCTTTTGTTACATGTGTAGTGTGTGTGTGTACATACATGTGAGTCTGTAAATCAGTAAAGAAACGCCACTTACTGTTTCTGTGGCTGGGGGGAGTCCTTGGCAGCGTTGGAGGGCCCAGGATCGCTCACAGGAAGTGAGTGGGCGGCGCTGGATCGTGTCCCACGAGGTCTGCGACTTGCCATGCGACTCTGCATTAGGTAAGAGCCTGAAGTCGGGCCCTGCGACGATCGCGTCGCAGGACCGATGTAGGAACCCCCTTAGCTCGTTGCCTAAGGGGTTTGGGACGCCGCAGACTCGCCAGCACGGTGGTTAAACCCGCCAGTGCAGTGAGGGACCCTGAACTGCGCAGCACGTAGGTATTTTCATGCCAGAACGTAGTACCTACGTGCTTGGCAGGGAAAAGGTTAAATACTAAGATACTCACCTTTCTTATTATTACAGATACAAAAAAAAAAGCAAATCAATCAAAAATAAGAATGTTTTTTTTTCTAAATTAGCATTGCTGTATTTCAGAGCTTTCTGAAAACTGATTTCTGTATAATAGATCTCATACCTGTTATTAAAGGATTGAGCTTGATCATCAAGCAGAATATAGATAGAGATAGGGTGGTTCTGAACTGGACAATATAAAACATTGGATAGAAATCCAGCCAGTGATGCAATAACCTTGCTCTCGTGTTATAATTCCACCAACATCATTGTGCCCACCTCTGATATAATCATGCCTGTTCCTACATCACTGCCTCATCCCCAATATTAAACGCCCCACCCCCCGTGTTCGGGTTTAGCCATCAGCAAAGGTGGCAACCCTAGGCACAGATCAGAATTATATATTTTTCATCAAATGTATTCACGTTAAAAAAAAGTGTTTTAATTCTTGGTTTTGAAATATTTTAGTGACTTGTAGGGGGTTATTTACTAAGCTTCGAATACCCGAACTTCCCCAAAATCCGAAAAAATATCTTTTTGTTAAAATCCACATTTTTAACTTGTTTTTAAAAACGGTGTCCTCAGGTCAGATAATTTTGTATTATCACACAAAATACTTTGTGCATACCAAAGGCGCTGGCCTCAAAATTTTTGTGCACACCCAGAAGGCACATATTGGGAACACTGGGCATAATATGTCCATTCTGTTTTTTTCAGGAACTGTATTTTTACTATGGGGGTTATGGGAGCACTTCAAGGCTAAGTGAAATAAGAGTAATGGATTTGCCACTGACTTAAAGGAACAGTAACACCAAAAGATGTAAGTGTTTTAAAGTAATGAAAATATCATGTACTGTTGCCCTGCACAGGTAAAACTGATCTGTTTGCTTCAGAAACACTTACATTTCCATAGTTCATATAAACAAGCTGCTGTGGAGCAGTGGTGGAAATTGAAAAACGGCTATATGGCACAGGTTAACTAATGGATAACAGATAATAACACTATTAGACAGACAGAGCTTATCTGCTATCGGCTGTGTAACTTGAGCTTTTTCTCCTTTGAATGGCTGCCCCCATTGCTACACAGCAGCTTATTTATATAAACAATAGTAACAAACAAGGGAAAGTTGTGCTCACCACTAATTTTTAAAATCATTAGGCGGAGGTACAATGAGGGTGTGACCACAAAATACATATAGTCCCAGCTATAGTCAGGTGATCCCACTGGTGTCTAATAAAAGGGCAGCCAAGTTTGGGAGTTTTACTTTGAAAGCAGCAAGTAAGTTGCAGGTAAAACATAGTCCCTTTGTAAAATGTATAATGAAGCAATAGAATTCTTAATGAATCTGATGAAAATTAAGCGTAGGACTGGCCAGATATGGGATGACTTTGACGCTGTTGGCCAGCTTAAATATATTGCAATATATGGACAAACAATCCCTGTTTTGTTTAAAGGGTAAGGCATTTTTTTAGTAGCAGTATGCACAAAATGTCTCTGTAATTGATAATTGTGATTGATAATCGGTTGAGTGCAGAGGAATCTTGTAATTTTCCATATAAACAATAGTAATGTTTCTTAAGCAAACACATCAATTTTACCAGTGCAGGGCAACCCTGCATTATATTTTTATTACTTTAAAACACTTTTATTTTTTGATGTTACTGTTCCTTTAAAGGACAAGGAAAGTTAAACTAAAGAAGTAGGCTAGAAATGTTGTACATGATGTTTCGAGCTTCTGTACCAGCCGAAGCAACCACAGCCCTTTAGCAGATCTTGACTTCAAAGATACCCCAGTAGCTCCCCATCTTCATTTCTGCTGATTCACTGTATGAGGCTGATTAGTAATTAATATAGATATTACTACATGGCAGCACAGAAACCTGTGCAATTAGAATTAGAATTTAATAATCAGCCCTGTAGCATCAGTTTATATAACAGGCCAACCTTGTTTTTTGCTGGATAATTTGTGACAACCCCTAAACTTAGCTTCTCAACAGCTGCTCAGAGCCCACTGTCGCAGACACTTTCCAAGATGGTGACCCCCTGTGAAAAGTTTGAAGTCCTGGATCATTGCTGCTATTGACAAGCTGAAACTTTAGGCTGGTACAATAAGTTCATGTTTATATAAAACATGGCATTTTTAACCCTATTTATTTTTAGGGTTTAGTTATCCTTTAAACAAGTTTGCTTCTTACATCCAAAAAATGGTATTGATCAATGTTCATTCCATAGTCCCATGGTTTATCGGTAATGTATCCTGTGCAAGTGTGCCATTACCCCAAATGCTACAGCGGTAGCTTTTTATTTTACAGAGGTATCAAACTGGGAGACCAATGTTTTGGTCAGGAGACACTTTTCCCAAGAAATACAAGAAATTGCCAACCTGTGACAAATATGAACAGGGGTAAATAGTTAGTATCACCTTAAGAGGTTTATCTTGACGTAGTATTGTTGCTTGACAATGTTCTGATCATATACAAAAACAATGGGCCTGGGAATGTGCATTTTGTATGTTTAACAACATTTTTATTATAATGGTCCTTTAAAAAAAAAAACCATCACTGTCCTGCCCAAAATGCCAATGTCATACTCACTTGTGTATCTGAAAGACTTATTATAGAACTAACATTATTTATATTTATACAAACTGAAATATATGTTATAACGGTGGAATCTCTGCCCCAGGTATCATACATTATTTCCCTTATCAGGATCTTTGTACATGCTAGATACAGCTGAACCTGGACTCTATGGACTGCGATAAACTGATAGGAAAACCCTCATTCCCTAAGCAATGCAATATAACTAGATTTCCTATCTACAAGCTATACCATAAAATACAAGAGGGAGTTTCTGTCCTTAAATTATACTTTTCATGTGCCGCTCTAGATGAAGTGTAGCCACTTTTTTCTAATAATAATAATAAATATTGATAACGGCAACATTATACAGGTCAAAAGGGTAATACTGCCCGTGTTTCCCAAACATGGTGCATGTAAAAATACAGATACTTTATCCAGAAGCAGAAGCTTCATATCATGGGGAAGCCAACTTCCAGAGAGTCCATTTTATGCAAAAGATTCTAATTTTTAAAATAATTTCCCTTTTATCTGTGGTGATTTAACAGTACCTTGTACGTAATGGTAACTAGGCTGCCTGAATCCATATTGGTGGGTTTATTTAAAATTTAAATGTTTTTAGTAAAATTAAGTGTGAGGATTACTCACCCTGGTGGTCTAGTGTGCCGGCGGGGACGCCCACCGCGCCCTCGGCGGGATTGCCCGCCACGCCAGTCTTGCTCCTCTGACGTGCCTGTTCCTTAGGGCGCAAATTCAAACATATTTAAAGGCGCAAATAGGTTTTTTACATTGCCCGTTATAGGATCTTGTTCCTGGTGCTTCTGTGCTTTTTGAGCTTCTGATTATCTGTGATTTTGACTACTTGTTGTGACCCCTGCCTGCTCCTGACGACTCTGACTTCTGTATAATGACCCTTGCCTGATATCAGACTTATTTTTATCCCTGCTGATTGATCTCCTGGTTTGACCCTTGCCTGCCTGACTCTGTTTTGTACTCTGCCTGCCCTGACCCAGCCTGATCTGACTACGATTCTGCCTACGATTCTGCCTACGCCTTGTACCGTGACCATCCGCCCAAAGACTTTGCATTACAGTCGTGCCCCTTTGCCTGTTCAGAACCTCTCGCTTGGCACCTCTCTTAATAAGACCTGGCGGCATCCGATTAGCCAAAGGCTCCTCCCGAGGTGGAAGGCGGCTGTTAAAGGTGGAAGAAAGAGCCGAGAACAGGGTGCTTAGCATTGGTTCTGGATTTAGGGTGCCGACCGTGACATTATAACGGGTCAGAAAATGGACGAAGAAGGTCACGCTGCTGCTGATGCTCCTTCCACCACTGAAGCGCTCCTCACTACTCTGCTACATTGCTTGGAGGATCATGAGCGGAAGCAAGACTACCTGATGCAAGGCTTCCATAACCAGACTGGAGACTACACAACAGTCGCCAAGTCCAGTAGTCTCTCCTCCTGTGACCGTCCAAGTGGGTTCTTCTGCTGTGATGGGTAATGTTCACAAATCCCATGAACCCAAATTTCTTTCCCCTGTCTTCCAGGAGTCATGCAAATTATACCTTGGCTTTTTCCCTCAATCCTTCGCTACTGCAGAGGAAAAAGTGAGGTTTGTAATGACCCTGTTACAGGGTGACGCCCAAATTTGGGCCCTAAGATTACCCTCCACTGATCCTGCCCGTTTTTCCCCTGAAACCTTCTTTAGCACTATGGCGATACTTTACGATGACCCGGATCATGCATCATCTGCCGATACCGCGATTCGTAAATTATGCCAAGGAAAACGGGATGCGGAGGGGTATTGCAGTACCGCTGGTGGGCTGTAGAAACTGGTTGGAAAGACATGGCTCTTCGTAGCCAGTTCCGGATAGGGCTCCCTGATTCTGTCAAAGACAGCCTAGTAAACTACCCTCTATCTATTAATTTGGATGGTCTAATGTCTCTTGCCATCCAAGTAGATAGAAGATGGGATGAGAAGGGTACTTCCTTTCCTACTGGGTTTACTAATGTTAAGCCATCTATCCCCTCTGTGCCTCTACCTCAGTAGGAACCCATGCAATTGGGCATAACTCCTGAGGAAAAGGCCCGCAGGCAGTCTCAGGGTCTGTGTATTTACTGTGGGGAAAAGGGTCATTTTCTTAACCAGTGTCCTAAGAGGCCGGGAAACTTCAAAGCCTAAATGGAGAAGGGGAGCTCGATTTTGGGGCGAGAAGTTTCCTCTCCCCAATTTTCCTCTAGGATCATGGTACCTGTTAATTTAACCTGGCATACGGGCTCTGTTAAGGTTTCTGCTTTTGTGGATTCTGGAGTAGCGGGGAATTTTCTGGATGCTGCCTTCACAGTAAGGTTTAATATTCCTCTAACCCCTTTAAGTCCTCCCATGAAAATCATGACTGCAGTCTTGTTCATGTACACTAACAATGCACTTGTTATTCTTCTATATTATCCTTTAATTTTGGGGTTACCTTGGTTACAGGTACATAACCCACATATTGACTGGCTAACTGGTAAAGTTCTTCAATGGGGTCAAAAATGTAAGGGCTCCTGCATAAGTGTTCCTCAATTAGTGGCAGTCACATCCCTAGAAGGTTTACCTGCGGCTTATGCTGATTTCTCAGATGTTTTCTCTAAAAAAGCTGCAGAAACATTACCTCCTCCCTGGGTCTACTCCCCCTAGAGGGAGAACTTATCCTCTTTCTTTGCCCAAAGCTCAAACAATGAAAGAGTACATGAAAGAAAATCTCAAAAGAGGTTTTATTAGGCCTTCTAGTTCCCCTGCTGGTTCTGGGTTCTTTTTCGTGGGCAAGAAGGACGGAGGTCCTCGCCCATGTATTGATTATAGGGGCCTTAATAAAATTACCATCAAATCCGCTATCCCCTTCCACTGATTTCCAAACTATTCGATCAGGTCAAGAACACTACTATTTATTCCAAATTTGACCTTAGAGGCGCATACAACCTCATCTGTATCAGGGAAGGGGATGAGTGGAAAACGGCCTTTAACACCAGGGATGGCCACTACGAATATTTAGTGATGCCATTTGGTCTTTGTAATGCCCTGCAGTTTTCCAGGAATTTGTCAATGACATCTTCCGGGACCTGCTGGGGTTATTAGTAGTCATATTTCTTGACGATATTCTAATTTTTTCCTGTAACTTGAATGACCATTGAAAGCATGTCCGGCAGGTGTTGCTCAGGTTAAGAAAAAACTATTTGTTTGCAAAGCTTGAAAAATGCACTTTTGAGGTTTCTTCTGTCAAAATTTTGGGGTTCAATATCTCCGGTAAGGGTCTTGAAATGGATCCTGGGTAGGTTAAGGTCATGCTGGATTTGGCTCAGCCTCTTTCTTTACGTGCTTCTCAAAGATTCTTAGGCTTTGCTAATTATTATCGTCAATTCATTAAGAACTTTCTTTGGTGGTGTCTCCAATCACATATCTAACCAAAAAGGGTGCAGATCCAAGTATGTGGCCTCCTGGGGCTATTCAAGCTTTTGAAATTCTAAAGAAAGAGTTTGTGTCTGCCCCCATTCTTCATCACCTCTGAGGTTGATGCCTCAGAGGTTGGGGCTGGGGCGGTCCTTTCTCAAAGGCATCCGATAACCAACAAGGTGCATCCATGTGCATTCTTCTCTATGAAATTTTCTCCTGCAGAAGCCAATTATGACATTGGAAATAGAGAATTGTTATACAATAGATTCAAATTAATGAAATAAACAGCTTCAAAGCAGTATTTTCAAAACTGCATGTGTATTTATTAGCAGTGCAACACACTACATGTTTCGGGTGAAAACCCTTTTTCAAGTGTAATAGGAAGTGCAATTAAACATGAGGTTAAATACCCTCCTTCCCTCCAGGAACCTCCCCCAATCAGATCCAGGTGTAACCAAACCCACAGTTTGGAACAATAAATATTGAATAAATATTGAATAAAAATGAATCTAAAAGTCCAAAGTGTCCAAGTGTCTTTCCAAGGTGTAGGTGAAATCCACAAATCCAGTGTATAATATAAAAATCGTAACCGGGAAACTGCAACTCTCAGCCTATCCCTGGTAGAAATGCAAGAAAATTCAAAAGTACTGCAAACAAATGCCTACTCAAGGGTTACAAGAAGCATGTATATATTATTATTTAGCACGTTTAAGACAACCAAACTGGCATAAATTCAAATAAACATAGTTTAATAGGATAGGTAACTCCTGTATCAGTACTTTACACTGATTAATATCTGTTAGTAATTACTTACACGGCAGGAGTTCCGTGGAAAATTCAACACCGCTATCTGATATTAATATCTAAAAGAAAAGAAACAATAATAATGATAATAATTAGCAATTATTTAGCTCTTAAGTTGCAGGAAAAACAACAAAGAAGTTTAAGAGCTAAAGGAGACATTGTTAGATGAAAGATTATTACAGATAACATTTAAGGCTGTTATGGTCATTCATGCCCCTGGGTTTAGTGCAATCTAATTTCATTATCCACCGTGCTTCACTTTGAAGCAGGAGTTTATCCCAATTTCCTCCTCTTGGGGGTCTCCTAACTAACTAACGGTGGA
Organism: Xenopus petersii; assembly: GCA_038501925.1. Classification (NCBI taxonomy): domain Eukaryota; kingdom Metazoa; phylum Chordata; class Amphibia; order Anura; family Pipidae; genus Xenopus; species Xenopus petersii. The sequence goes on along the minus strand of CM076680.1, from coordinate 40,583,961 downwards.
TAATGAAATTAGATTGCACTAAACCCAGGGGCATGAATGACCATAACAGCCTTAAATGTTTTTTGTAATAATCTTTCATCTAACAATGTCTCCTTTAGCTCTTAAACTTCTTTGTTGTTTTTCCTGCAACTTAAGAGCTAAATAATTGCTAATTATTATCATTATTATTGTTTCTTTTCTTTTAGATATTAATATCAGATAGCGGTGTTGAATTTTTCACGGAACTCCTGCCGTGTAAGTAATTACTAACAGATATTAATCAGTGTAAAGTACTGATACAGGAGTTACCTATCCTATTAAACTATGTTTATTTGAATTTATGCCAGTTTGGTTGTCTTAAACGTGCTAAATAATAATATATACATGCTTCTTGTGACCCTTGAGTAGGCATTTGTTTGCAGTACTTTTGAATTTCTTGCATTTCTACCAGGGATAGGCTGAGAGTTGCAGTTTCCCGGTTACGATTTTTATATTATACACTGGATTTGTGGATTTCACCTACACCTTGGAAAGACACTTGGACACTTTGGACTTTTAGATTCATTTTTATTCAATATTTATTCAATATTTATTGTTCCAAACTGTGGGTTTGGTTACACCTGGATCTGATTGGGGGAGGTTCCTGGAGGGAAGGAGGGTATTTAACCTCATGTTTAATTGCACTTCCTATTACACTTGAAAAAGGGTTTTCACCCGAAACATGTAGTGTGTTGCACTGCTAATAAATACACATGCAGTTTTGAAAATACTGCTTTGAAGCTGTTTATTTCATTAATTTGAATCTATTGTATAACCTTTGGGAGTGTGGCACAGGCTCCTAGGAATTTACAGCGATACCACGTTGGAATTGATACGCTGGGACCAGCAATTCGTGTGTTTTTGAAATAGAGAATTGTTGGCTTTTGAGGAATGGGGCCATTTGCTGGAGGGGGCAAAACATACTATAATGGACTTTACTGACCATAAGAATCTGTTATACATTGAGTCTGCCAAACGATTGAATCCTAGGCAGGCTAGATGGGCTTTATTTTTTAACCGGTTTAATTTCTCTCTCACTTTTAGGCCTGGTTCTAAAAACACTAAAGCTGATGCACTCTCTAGGAGCTTTGAATCTACACTGTCTGAACTTAGTAAGTGTATTACCATCATTCCGAGTGAATCAACTGTGGCAGCTCTGGGATCAGACCTTGCCACTCTATTATCCCCAGCTCAATTGTCTGCCCCTCTAGATACTCATTCCGGGAGGTTATTTGTACATGAGGGCTTAAGAGAACAGGTTCTGGGGGAAGTTCATAATTAAAAAATGGCAGGACATCCAGGTATCTCTAAAACTGTGTCTTTATTGTCCCGTGATGTGTGGTGGCCTTCATTTAAACAAGATGTCAAAAATTGTGTTAATTCTTGCCCTGTTTGTCAGAGATCTAAGTCTTCTAGGAATTTGTCACAGGGATTGCTAAGGCCATTACCTATTCCTGACAGACCCTGGTCCCATCGGTCTATGGATTTTATTGTTGACCTCCATTCTTCTCAAGGGAAGACTGTGATTTGGGTGTGGTGGATAGGTTCAGCAAGATAAGTCATTTCCCTCCCACACCTCCCATCTGCTAAAACTCTTTCTTATTTCTTTCTAATATTTTCAAATTACATGGTTTTCCAGTCAATATTGTTTCCGGTAGAGGGGTACAGTTTGTTTCTAAATTTTTTGCTCTTTGGTTGGGATTGAGTTGTCAGCATTCCACCCTCAAACCAATGGTCAAACTGAAAAGGTTAACCAGTCCCTTGAACAATTTTTAAGGTGTGTGTCTGACAACCAATCCTCTTGGGCTGAACTATTACCCTGGGCAGAATTTTCTTACAATAATGCAACCCATGCTTCCACTGGTCAATCTCCATTTTTTATTGTTAATGGTTTACATCCCAAAGCATTTTCTTTTTCTGGTTGATTAACCTCTGTACCTTCTGTCAATTCTTCTGTCAAACAATTTGCCAAAATCTGGTCTGGGGTGCACGACTCTCTCTCTCTCTCTCTGCAGCTACGGCTGCTCAAAAGAGGGCAGCTGATAGGTCTCGTAGAGAGGCACCCAAATATCAGGTGGGAGACTCATTTTTATTATCCACAAAAAACATCAAACTTAAGGTTCCCTCACTCAAACTGGGACCTAGGTTTATTGGTCCATATCCCATTACTGAAATAATAAATCCTTCTTCCGTTCGTCTCAAACTACCTGATAATTTTAAAATTTCTAATTCTTTTCATGTCTCTCTAATCAAACCAGCCACATAGATGAGCCAACAGTCCTTTCCTCCCCCAGTGTTGGTAGATGGACAGCCTGAGTTTGTAGACCAGAAACTCCTTGACTCTCGCCGTGTGCAGGGTAAGTTACAATACCTAATAAAATGGAAAGGCTACGGCCCTGAGGAAAATTCATGGGTTCCTGTTTGTGACATTAGGGCTGATCAGGAAACAATTCCACCTTAAGTTTCCTGAGAAACCTGGGGGTCCGGTGGCCCCTCCTCAAGGGGGGGGGTAATGTGAGTATTACTCACCCTGGTGGTCTAGTGGGCCGGCGAGGACGACCGACGTGCTCTCTGCGGGGATGCCTGCCACGCCGGTCTTGCTCCTCTGATACGCTGGTTCCTTAGGGCACGCGCGGCGCGCCTTCTGTCAGTTATGGGCCCAGTGGCGCTGGCATAATGACACCAGGGCGCCAAATTCAAACATATTTAAAGGTGCAAATAGGTTTTTTACATTGCCCATTATAGGATCTTGTTCTTGGTGCTTCTGTGCTATTTGAGCTTCTGATTATCTGTGATGTTGACTACCTGTTGTGACCCCTGCCTGATATCCGACTTCGCTTATTCTTATCCCTACTGATTGATCTCCTGGTTTGACCCTTGCCTGCCTGACTCAGTTTTGTACTCTGCCTGCCCCGATCCGGCCTGATCTGACTACGCCTTGTACCGTGACCATCCTCCCAAAGACTTGCATTACAGTCGTGCCCCTTTGCCTGTTCAGAACCTCTCGCTTGGCACCTCTCTTAATAAGACCTTTGCGGCATCCGATTAGCCGAGGGCTCCTCCCGAGGTGAAAGGCGGCTGTTAAAGGCGAAGCAAGAGCCAAGAACAGGATGCTTAGCTTTGGTTCTGAATTTAGGGTGCCAACCGTGACATTAAGGATACAAAGAAAAAATCTCCCAAGCATTCTCGATAATAGCATAAGTAGCATAAGTCACAACATGGTCTTAATGAAAGAAATAAGGAATTATTCAAGGATGTACCCTGGCAAAATGTTTTTGGGCATGGAAATCCTTTCTCACAGTATCGCTGCCAGTTGATAACTATGGATTAAGGCCAGATCTTATCTCTAGCTGACATAAGGAGATGCAAAATAGCTTTTCATATATACAGTAAAATGAAGTACATTAGGGAAAACAAACTTTATAGAGCTTTTAATGGCCAAATAAACGACTTTTTTAACTTTCTTGGAAGTATAGAGTTATCTCATCATTTATTTGCTAGGGTCTTTCAGACTGGTTCATCTCTTCTACTTTTCTTGGCATGTTGCATGTGCAGGTGTCCAGTGTGTACTTGTAGTGCCAATACAGGGATTGGAATGGTGCTATTGGCTGAAGTTCTCTACCTGGTATGTTTCACATTTTCATATTGCAGGTGCTGAACAGATCATAGACCCAACATTACCTTGGCCCAACGATGTAGACAGTAGATGCAAGGTACTACAGTATACAGAACAATTTAAGAAATGGTTACAGGTAGTTTATTGGCTCACAACATAAATCAATTATTGTAATGTTTTTGGACATGCTTTGTCTTTTATCAAGCCTAAGGTCTTCACCCTTTGAGAGTATTTTAATAGTAAACAAAAAAAAAGAAGGAAGAGATGGATGGATGGGGAAAGAAAAGAAAGATGACATAATTGTGTGACATTTCCTCAAAACATGTGTTCACATGGTTTCAAGTCTACCATTATTTTCCATATATAAAGTTGATCATATTATGTCCAAAAAGTGTTTCTGTATAATGTCCATCAGTGATAGTGTGCCAGGGCACTACCTGTAAAGAATGTGTATGTGCTTGTGTGAATGTACTCTGCTTTCCTCCCACACTCCAGTAATATCCAGGCAGTTGAACTGGCTCCTGATAAAATTAGCCCTAGCATGGGTGAATGTTATAGGGACCTTGTACTCTCAACTGGGGCAGGGACTGATATGAATGATGTATAATCTCTCTCTTAAAGTGCTGAGAAATATTTCTGTACTATAGTAATATAGTTTTATCATTGTTAATATCAATTAAATCTGAGATTATTGTTTATAAACAATATTCAATTACCTTAAAAGGGAAAAAGATTTTAGTAAACTTATGAAATACAGTAAAATATCAGAGACATAAACTACTGTATATCTACACAGCACAAATGATGAGGTGGACATCACTCCAGTTAAAAACAGTAGTACACCAGCAGCTTGCTGCAATAAACCTGCTATTATCCGGAGTGCCGTCCATCTTATCTTTTGTGCTGCGTTGATGCAATGGAGACGATGTGGACTGAACGCCTGGGTTTTTAGAAGTTGTTATTTGCGGGTGGAGAGCTTGGAGTGGTCTTTTTGATTGTTGTACTGTATATCTATACACCCAACTAGTTATAGATTAACAAATCTTTGCTCAAGCCACATGCAGAAACCTAGTCTAATTAGTGAGTCAATTGTCTTCCTGGCTAGTGTACCATTCATAGTCTGTTTTCCCCTCTCCTAGGTGAATCCATTGGACCAGTCACTTGGAATGTCAACTGAATGGTCTCTTTAATGAAAATGTGGTTATCTTGTAAACTCCTACTGAATACTAGATTTGTCTTTAAATATGCAATCATTGATTTTTTTAGGGTTTTTTCTCAAATATAAATTAGTCCACATGGGAATTTCAATAAAGAAATTATAAATGCAGAATCCCATGTATGGTATTCCTTAATGTTGTATTGTTTACCACAAAGAGGATGATAGAAGGTAGGACCCTTAATCACTAAATTACATTGCATACAAAGTAAACAGGGGCAAGTGCCAAATTTGGGACCCTGATTATTAGAAAGTGCTTGATACTATCACTTTTTAACGCTCAAACCACAGCACATAAATGAAAGTTCTCATGTTTTAATTTTTGTATTATCTTACAAATAGCTAGAAGAACATTAAACAAAGCAGAGCATTCTGTTGCTGCCTTCAGAATTTTCCACTTAAGATAACCATAATGATGGTGCTGTGGAAATGTATTGATTAAGGTGATCTTTCACCCCTATATTTTCCACATGATTGCAAAATTAAGTCATACCAGTTGGTACTGAGAAAAACTGATAGTTTTCTCCTAAACCACATCTCTTTTGTAAACTGCTGCAAAATGCAGACTGGACTTAACAGCTAAAGTTACAATAAAGGTGTCTTGGTTGTCCATAGATTTGCCTGCTTGTCTCCCAGATAGAATGTGCATTGATTAATTCCCCCTTTTTGTATGTTGTATTTAATTTGGCCAGATCCATGGCACTTCCATTGTGCTTACTGTATACAGTTTTTTATCTCCATGTTGCTGCCTCAGAACACATTGTAGTAAAACTAAGATATTATGTACCCTGATTTTACATTTACCCAGAATAGACGCCAATTTTTCATGGTCCTATCCTATCCCTGGATCTTAGGTTTTGCCAGAATTTACACTGTTTTCACGACAATCCCTCTACCTTTGAGGTGTTACCCAGTGTAGTGTGAGTATAACTACACAGAAGTGCAAGGAGCAGCTTTAGTCCTTTGCTTTTCAACTTGTTTATAATTGACCTGGAGGTGGGCATCGAAAGTGCTGCCTCTATTTTTGCAGATGATACTAAATTGTGCAGAACTATAGGTTCCATGCAGGATGCTGCCACTTTGCAGAGTGATTTGTCTAAACTGGAAAACTGGGCAGCAAACTGGAAAATGAGGTTCAATGTTGATAAATGCAAGGTGATGCACTTTGGCAAAAATAATATAATTCAAGTTATACACTAAATGGCAGTGTGTTGGGAGTTTCCTTAAATGAGAAGAATCTAGGGGCTTTTGTAGATAACAAGTTGTCTAATTCTGGGCAGTGTCATTCTGTGGCTACTAAAGCAAATAAAGTTCTGTCTTGCATAAAAAAGGGCATTAACTCAAGGGATGAAAACATAATTATGCCTCTTTATAGGTCCCTGGTAAGGCCTCATCTGGAGTATGCAGTGCAGTTTTGGACTCCAGTCCTTAAGAGGGATATAAATGAGCTGGAGAGAGTGCAGAGACTAAGTGCAACTAAATTGGTTAGAGGGATGGAAGACTTAAATTATGAGGGTAGACTGTCAAGGTTGGGGTTGTTTTCTCTGGAAAAAAAGGCGCTTGCGAGGGGACATGATTACACTATACAAGTACATTAGAGGACATTATAGACAAATAGCAGGGGACCTTTTTACCCATAAAGTGGATCACTGTACCAGAGGCCACCCTTTTAGACTAGAAGAAAAGAACTTTCATTTGAAGCAACGTAGGGGGTTCTTCACAGTCAGGACAGTGAGGTTGTGGAATGCACTGCCGGGTGATGTTGTAATGGCTGATTCAGTTAATGCCTTTAAGAATGGTTTGGATGATTTTTTGGACAGACATAATATCAAAGGCTATTGTGATACTTAACTCTATAGTTAGTATAATGGGCATATAATAATAGATATTATAATAATAATAGATATGGACATATATAATTTATGTGAAGGTAGGGAGGGGTGTGTGTATGGCTGCTGGGTTTCCATTTGGAGGGGTTGAACTTGATGGACTTTGTCTTTTTTCAACCCGATTTAACTATGTAACTATGTAAATGAGCCATGTTAACTGTCATGCTCAAATAAGAAATTCACTAAATAATAAATCAACTTTAATGTCATCAACCATAAGTTAAAATGGGAAGTTACTGGACTCCATTAGAAACCTGAAGACTGAAAACAAATTGTAAAAAGGCAGTCCCTAAATTACAAACACCGAACTTACATACAAGTCGTGCTTGCAAACAGAGACTATTACAGTAATGTACTGTGGTTTGCTTGGCATTTATTACCATTTAATAAATGCCATTTATCTTAAAAACCACCCACATAAACCCCCTCTGGTGTGTGTTGTCTACTGTGGAGCATCGCCTATCCCTCACTTGCTGCCGTGTATCTTCAGAAAGCACATTAAATTAATATTTTGTTAAGACAAACATCTGTCCAAGTTGCATTTAATAGATAAATATACCAACTTAAATATAAATTCAACTTAAGAAAAAACCTACATAACCTGGGGACTGCCTGTATAATCTTTATGATCTTTTGATTAGTACCAGGGATAGACTACTTACCCACCAGAGTAAACGTGCACTTCTGATGGGATGGTAAACGACAATTATTGATTTTATTAAATAGGTAGAACATTAACAAAGGTTATTTAGTCATGGGGAAATTAGAGTTTTATCACAGTGAGTATTCAAATTATTAGTTTCCAGTAGCTTTGGACTCATAAAAATAAAGGCTAATCCCATAATGTTCCAGTCAGTCTGTTCATTCTGCTAATTACAGCTTTTGTGAACAGAGTTCCTCTTCTGGATAGTGAAGACTAATTCATATCTGGGTTGTACTGATTTTACTTGATTGAAAAATGTGTTCTGGGAGCTGTGCAAAGTGCCTTGGTATTACAATTATTTGTCTAGCTTGTCTCTGTGCTCTGGCCAACATTCTGCTCTTCTTCCCTGGAGGAAAAATTGTTTCTGAAAATGGATACATTTCAGATGAAGTCTGGTACTTTGGAGGGCTCTTGGGTTCAGGAGTTGTGGTAAGTCCTGTAGTTGTGCAAGTCTATTTGGGGTGAGATATGGGAAAGCCTTGCCTTGATTTAGGGTAAATATGCATTTGCTGTCCTATATATTATTTTAGAGTTAGAGCTAAATGGCTGATGCAGCAATATTGAAGGATGTTTTCCATAGGCCAGAATGATGATGCAGCAATATATGGAGTCATTTTTTCAATCATGAAAGTAACGCTTAGAATGTAGAGCAATGCCCTCTAAAATATAATGGATAACTGGCCTATCTAACCTTCTGAAATCTTGAACTTGAGCACTAGTGGTGTAGTTTATGGAGAATTCTATTTTATATTTTCTGTTTAATAAATATAACCCTAAGACTTTTATTAGGACGAGCACTACTTTGCAGAATGTGCGAGCATGCCCTTGTACAGCAGATAAAGATTATGTATTTACATGAGCTCTATTGGGGAGGAATGAAAGAAATCTATCTAGTTGTAGAGGCAGCAACCCTGTAACTGCTTTGTCAGAAGATCAGAATGTACAAAGCAGCTTTGGAAGCTTATAATTTTAGATCACCGCTTATCATTATTATTATTATTATTATGAGTGGATTTCTCATTTGCAGCTGCTTCTCCCCAAGCTACCACATTGTTGTTAGGGACCCCTGGGAAAATACGCTTTTAATTTCAGTCCTGCTGACATATTCTATGGCTCTTTTTCTTGTTAATGTGCTACATATTCATAGTTACTATAAAAGAAGGCTTTGAGGACCTGTCTACTAACTTTCTTTGATGGTTATTTTTGTAGTCAATCTTTCCAGCTCTAGTCTTTTTGGGTCTGAAAAACAATGACTGCTGTGGGTGCTGTGGAAATGAGAGCTGCGGGAAACGGTTTGCAGTAAGTATTAACACAGATTCCATGTGCATACAGGGTTTAGACCATCTGAGGTCTAGCATTGGAAAATAGCACATCCCCGTAGTTCAGATAGTTCTAATAACAGAGCAGTTCAAACAACCATTTGTTCCAATCAGGAAGCTTGGGATTATTTAAAAAATACATTTCCCACTAATAAGTTGTGTTATTGACTAAAATAATTTAGTGCTGTAAAAATGAAATTAGTTTATTAGTTTTGGCCTTCCTTATCAGGTTATAAGATAAGTTTAGCAGAAGACACGCTCATTGCCTGTCATCATTTAATACAGGGAAATCTAATTTATGATAAATACTGGTGAGTATAAGCAGTGGCGTAAATAGTGTGTGCTGCCCCCCCCCCCACACACACACAAAAAACCTATTCTGAGCATTTAATGCACAGAGATCCACCCACCCGCTCACCGTCCCCTGCTGGAATATTCTGTTCTTCGTGTCCTCCCTCCCCACTCACAAGTAGAAAAGTGGCAGGGGAGCGGGGAACGTTTTACTGCCATAGAGGAAGCAGACTCCGCAGTCCAAAATGTCCAAAAAGAAGCCCCTGCTTTAAAGCCACTGAAAGCAACATCCTAGGGTTTGGTGACAACATGTTGCTCACGAGCTCATGGTTGGGGATCACTGCTCTATAGCCTCTGAGTATAAGAAGAACAGCATTGCTAGTTAACTAACATAACTAGAGAAGAAATCATTATGAGGAGCAAATGGAAATGAGTCATGGTGTGTACATGCATTTCTCAACCCAGAAAACTCATTCATTAACATTTCAAACTGTACACTGGAATCAGTTCATTAGACCTAGGAAATGGATACCTTACTCATGTTCCCTTTAACTTAAAACAGGGCTGCTCCTGCCATGAGGCAAGGTAAGAACCTTATCTCGGACACCAGGGGCCCACTCTCAGTATTATTATTCTTCCTCTCCTCACTCAACCTCTATTCTCCTAGTCTCTTTTCTTTACATACTATAATCTATTATTCCATCTATTTAGCCTCTTTGTTCTCATAAAAATAGGGAATGATCATGATATAAGCCAAATGTTTAACATCGTGAGGGCCCACTGACACTTGGGCCCACCGGGAGTTTTTCTGGTATCCCGGTGGGCCAGTTCAACACTGGGCACACCTAAGGGGCAGATTTATCAAGGGTCGAAGTGAATTTGGGGGAATTTTCCAAGTAAAAAAATGACAGTTTCGATTCGAAGTAAAAATACTTTGATTATTCGACCATTCGATAATCGAAGTACTGTCTCTTTAAAAAACTTTGACTTCAATACTTCGCCAAATTAAACCTGCCGAAGTGCTATGTTAGCCTATGGGGACCTTCTAGAGCATTTTTCTACGTTTTTTTGAAGTCGAAGAAAAATCGTTCGATCGATGGATGAAATCCTTCAATCGCTTGATTCGAAAGATTTCATAGTGCAATCGAATGATTTTACTTCGACCGCAAATGGCCAAATTTGATGTAAAAAAACTTGTAAGTATTCCAATTTGATGGTTCGAATTTCGAAGCTTTTTATACTTCGAAATTCGACCCTTGATAAATCTGGCCCTACTGTCATTTTTTGCTGCTGTGTTATACAGATATTAGGGGTCATTTTTCATTCCCTGGAGCTCTGGGAAACTCTGCTGTGTGTGCGTTGGATCAAAAATCCAACACTTGGTGGGACATTCACTTAGATTCGTTATTGCGTCACCGTCCGCTTCGCCGCACTTCACCAGGGCCTATTTTCGCCAGCGCTATGCAAATTCACTAAAATCCGAAGTTGTGCTCAGGGGAAGCGTAAGGTTGCGAAGTTGCAGTAGCATAAATTCGCCAAGCAAAGCAAAGTTACGCTAGCGATGATTAATTTGCATACGGCGCCAAATTGAAGTTACAATGGAGGTATATGTAGCAGCACTACACAAGCCTGGGAAACCTTCAAAACAGCAAATAAAATTTTTATTTTGCCCTACACATGTGCCCACTGTATAGTTAAGGTGCCCTCAGTTAGGAAATGTAGGGGGGAAATTTTCGGTCCTTTTCAGCCTATCACCCATAAAAAATGAAAAAACGCCAGCGTTTTTTGGGACTTAGAAAAATGTTTAACTTTTTTTTGAAGCAATCCCTATCTACTCTATTGCACTTCGCCTGGTCTGAGGTGGCGAAGGAAGTCTGGCGTAAAAGGTAGCATTCACAATAATTCGCGCGTTAGTGAATTTGTGTAGTTACATCCGTTGCGAAAATTTGCCAGGCGTAAGGGTGCGAAGTAACACTAGCGAATTTACGCCAGCGTCCGTTAGTGAATCAGCAAATTAAGGAAAATGCGCTACGCTGGCGTATTCACGCTAGCGTTAGGCGCTTCATCGTTTAGTGAATTTGCCCCTTGGTGCAGAAAGCAGTGTCAAGAGGCACAGCTGAGCCCTGGCCTTAAGGTCTGTGCTTACCATCTGCCTTTGGGCACCTACATGACTCTCTCCGCCAACCCTCTTGGATAAAGTGCAGCCTAAAATAGAACGCACTTTATTCAAGGGGCCAGCCACAGGTCTCTGATCTTCAGAAAGGAGCACAGAAGCCCATGACCATTCTGCACAAACACAACACAGTGTGCAACATGGAAATAATGAGCACTTGCTGCCTTTTTTTCTGCACTGCGCACAACGTGTTTTTAAACGTAAATAACCTTTGTTATCTCTGCAAAATCAACATGGCAGCTCCTGCTCATAATAGTAATGTTAACATGCATGGTACTCTTGGAATTTAGTAGTGAGATGTGAATGTGGTGCCATAAAACTTTGAACTTACATGTCCTTCCACATTTTTTTAAGTGCAGCATGATTTGTGACCTTGATCACACAGTAGTGGGGTAGGTAAAGGGGGAAATATAAACAATATAAACAGTTTTTTCTTTGCACATGTTATGGTTTGCACCAGTGTTTGTAAAACTTCCAAAAAGGGACGCCACCTTTACACAGTTCTTTAAAAATGACTTGCAAATTTCTTGTCTTATTTATGTAAATTCTTTTGAATTTCTCCATCATTTTGGTACCCCATATTATACTATTTAGAAGAGTTAATCGTTCTTTCCAAATAGGCAAGATAGAAGCCTTTGCAGTCTGTGCAATGATGCAAGCTTTTTGATTTCTTTTAGATGTTTTCTTCTATCATATTTGCTGCCATTGGCTTTGTGGGAGCCGGATACTGCTTTGTTGTTTCAGCAGTGGCTATAAATAAAGGACCAAAGTGTTTAATCACCGTCGGCCAAAATGGCAAAGAGGTCTGGGGATACATTTTCAATGATGGGTAGGTGATCCTTGTATACTTTAATAGGTATAAAAAGTTCCAGGAGAGTTCTATGACCTTATAAACAGCAGACTGCAAGGTAAGTAACATCTCATGGAACTCTGAGGTGACATTTAATATCCATTCAATATACAGCAACTGAAGTTATTCCCAATAATGCTTTGACAATTCTGCATATAGAAGGTTTGCTTAAACATAATGAATGTATAAACAGGTAGGTAAAAGAACATGACAGTCTGTGCCGTTGCCCACATACTGCATTTTATTGTTAAGAAAGAAAGAAAAATAGAATGGAAAGTTAAAGGGATACTGTCATGGGAATAAAATTTTTTTTTCAAAATGAATCAGTTAATAGTGCTACTCCAGCAGAATTCTGCACTGAAATCCATTTCTCAAAAGAGCAAACAGATTTTTTTTATATTCAATTTTGAAATCTGACATGGGGCTAGACATATTGTCAATTTCCCAGCTGCCCCAAGTCATGTGACTTGTGCACTGATAAACTTCAATCACTCTTTACTGCTGTACTGCAAGTTGGAGTGATATCACCCCCTTCCTTTCCCCCCCCCCAGCAGCCAAACAACAGAACAATGGGAAGGTAAACAGATAACAGCTCCCTAACACAAGATAACAGCTGCCTGGTAGATCTAAGAACAACACTCGATAGTAAAAACCCATGTCCCACTGAGACACATTCAGTTACATTGAGAAGGAAAAACAGCAGCCTGCCAGAAAGCATTTCTCTCCTAAAGTGCAGGCACAAGTCACATGACCAGGGGCAGCTGGGAAATTGACAATATGTCTAGCCCCATGTCAGATTTCAAAATTGAATATAAAAAAATCTGTTTGCTCTTTTGAGAAATGGATTTCAGTGCAGAATTCTGCTGGAGCAGCACTATTAATTGATTTAAATAAATTTTGAAAAAAAATTTTTCCCATGACAGTATCCCTTTAATCTTAATGCGAATTACAATAAAATTGAAACCTGACACCAGTATTAAAAGCTATAACTGTTAAAATTTTATTGAGCCCTAACTGCCCTAAATGAGCATGGCTTACCAGGTACTGGAATGTATGCATCTGTATGCTATAATCAACCACTAATAATGTCATAACTGGCCTTTTACAAGGTTGTTTTGCATGGGTGTATATACATAATATGACCAAAAGTATGTGGACATCCCATATAATTATTGGAAATGGATATTTAAGCCACACCTATCATTGCCAACACAGGTGCCACTATAACTTGATTTTTCTGTGCATTCTGTTTTGTGGTAACAGCCTGAGGAAGGCCCTTTCCTACACAAAGTAAGGTCCATACAGAATTGGTTAGTAGAGATTAGAGAGAAGGATGGCAGAGGCCTGAAAGCTATCGGCCTGTTCGTTTGACATCAGTTGTAGGAAAGCTTTTAGAAGGGGTTATATGGGATAAGATACATTGCAAGTCACATTAATATGAGTTTGTGCCAGCATGGTTTTTTGCACAATAGATCTTGCCAGAATAATTTAATTGCAATCTATGAGGACGTGAACAGAAACCTATTGGCAATGGATGTGATCTACTTAGACATTTCTAAAGCACAGAAGGAATTTTGGCCTGGAAGATAGTATTTGTACTAAAATAAAGAACTCGATGAAGGATAGATTACAAAAAGTGATAGTAAATGGATCAATTTCTATCTGGACCACTGTTATTGTGGAGTACTGCAGGGGACTGTGCTTGGTCCTATGATTTTGAATTAGTTTATTAATAACCTGGAGGTGAGCATTGAAAGAAACGTTTCTATTTTTGCTGATGATACTATAAGTTCTATGCAGGATGCTGCCACTTTGTAGAGAGATTTGGCTAAACTAGAAAACTGGGCAGCAAATTGTCAAATAAGGGTCGTTACTGATAAGAGCAAAGTTAGGCACCTTAAAAATTACATGATTACGAGTTATACACAAAATGGTAGTGTGTACTTAACTGTGTAACGGTGATGGTCTGCACAAAGCCCTGGTCTCAACTCAACTGATCACTTGTGGGATTAATTGGAATGCAAGCCAGGCCTGATTGCCCAATATCATTGCCCAAGCACTTAAGAATGAATTGCAGCAAATTCCATAGCAATCCTCCAACATCCTTTCCAGAACAGTGGAGGCAGGAGCACTCTTGCCATGAGGCTCCTGGTAACAGTTAAGGCTCTTACTCACTGGCGTTCTGACCTGCGCTCCCCTGCGTTCCGTTTTTTTGGCGTTCAGCCGCAGGGGAGCGCAGGAATAGACGCATGTCATTATTTCAAATGGGGCTGTACTCACTCAGACGCGTGTAGGCGCCGAACGCAGGTTGAGACGCAACATGCTGCATTTTTCCTGCGTTCGGCACCTACACGTGTCTGAGTGAGTACAGCCCCATTTGAAATAATGACATGCGTCTATTCCTGCGCTCCCCTGCGGCTGAATGCCAAAAAACGGAACGCAGGGGAGCGCAGGTCAGAATGCCAGTGAGTAAGAGCCCTTAATTTTGTTCTTCTAGTGCAGAAAGTGTAATTGTGCTCTTTGCACCACCATTGACTATGAGAGGGGAAGGCATTAGGAAGGCTGCCTCAGAGTGACATAGGGGGGCAGAATAACCCTGAGTAGAGGGTAAAGGCTTTTTTTAGCAACATATACCTTTGGTTTGAAATAAAGTATTGGGCAGGCAGGTGTATTATTAGCCATATATGGGATCATTTACGCTGCACTCTGCTCCTTGCACAGGATTGAATATCCAGCACAAGGAGCAGACAGCAGCATCAGGAAGTACAGGCAGTGGCAGAAGCTAAGGATAGGGCTCTATTGCAATTGGCATCTCCTGCTTCTGAACGATGCACAACTTTGGGTATTGGCAGCGGGATGTCTTTGGGCCTCGCCTATCCTGCGCCTTATGAATACAGAGCTGACTAACAGTCAGCCTTAGGTCTCTGTGTTCCACAACACAGAGACCTATGGCAATTCTGAAAGGCAGGGAGGCAGTGTGCAAAATGAATTACATCCCGAAAATTGCACTTTGCACATAAATGACCCCCAGTTCATACCTGCAGTGCACAACTTTGCTGCAATATTTTCATATGAAGATGATAAAATTCTATGTACACCTGTGCTCTTGTTAGGCCCATGTGGAAAACCTTCCCTGGTGTGCAGTTACCTGTAGCAACTAATCAGATGTTTGCTTTATAACTTTTCCTGGGCTGCTCAGAGCTAATTGCTGATTGGTTGCTATGGTGCAAATAATGCCAATATACTCCAAGTACAAGGTACATTTATGGATAAATGACAAATGGTTGATTAATGTATGTTCTTTAGACCAAACCATTATGGCTCCTGCCTGTGCAGCTATGTACTTGTCCTTTTCATGCTCAAAAAAATCTGATCTGTTTTAACTAAATAAATATTTTTTCCTCTTTATCAATATCCAGTGGATAGGGAGTTAAAACAAAAATAAAAAATGGGCGCTACAAGAACAAATGGACAGTTTGCTGTTAATTGCTTTAAAACAGATAATTATGTGCAGGCATGGGACCTGTTATCCAGAATGCTCAGGACTTGGGGTTTTCCGGATAACGGATCTTTCTGTATTTTGAATCTTCATACCATAGTCCACTAGTCCACTTTAAATAAAGCCAATAGGCTGGTTTTACTTCCAATAAGGATTCATTATATCTTAGTTGTGATCAATACAAGGTACTGTTTTATTATTACAGAGGAAAAGGAAATCATATTTAAAAATTTGGGTTATTTGATTATACTGGAGTCTATGGGAGACTGCCTTTCCATAAATTCGGATCTTGCTGAAAAAATGGCTTTCCGGATATTGGAACCTATACATGTGTTTTGTTTTCATTTAAAGAGAATATTTAGGCAACCCAAACCTATTTTTTTTTCTTTTATAGAGAATATTTAGGCAACCCAAACCTATGGAAGCTGTGTCCAAACGATGTTGTTCCGTGGAATCTGACTTTGTTCAGCTTGCTGCTAATAATGAGTGGGGTTCAAGCTGTTCTCTGCGCCATTCAAGCCATTAATGGCCTCATCGGGACAATCTGTGGGGACTGCAAGTGCTGTGGATGTTGTGGGGTAGGTTGTTATATTAAATTGAGCTTTCTCTGTTCTTGAAAATGCTTTCCTTTTAAACTTTTAGCATACATGCAAAAATGCATACAGGTATAGGCTCTGCTATCCAGAAACCAGAGCTGATTATTATTACTTATTCTACATAGGGTGAAGGGACCGTTTAGTTCCAGCGTGACATCTATGAAACTCTACGGCCGCTCCTTCTACAAATACATTTACAGAAAATTAGAACCTGGAACCTGCACAATCTGAGAAATAATTTATCGATGTTATCTTGGACCCTTCCACCACTAGACAAGAGCAGCCGCCAGTTTATTTAGATGCATACATTCATCATGTTTGGGAAGTTCCAGTTCATTGGCAACTTCATGAACATATACTTAATCCTTGCCAAGGCTTTAAAGAATTTCTACAATATCTACAATCTTCCTTTCTACGGAACAAGACCGATGTGGTAATACTGTAGTTCACACTTAAGACCTGCAACATTAAGGGAAGCTGGAGGTTCTGCTGGCAATGATATGTTTTTATATATGTCCAAACACTTTGTCTTTTTACGCTCATTCCACGGTCTCTAAGCACCAAATCTAAGTACTTGTGTTTTGTGTGGGTGAGTATGTGTATAACCAGCTTTGAAGTAGCTAGAACCCCAAGGTAGTTAAAGTTTTAAAACATTCGCAGGGCTAAACCAGACTATTAAATTATGTGAATTTTTTATGAATTGTATGTTTCAAATAAACACAATGCTGCTGCACAAAATCGTTATTGTTATATATAAAATCCATATAAAATAAAATGGATAAAGTAATACAAATATTCTAAATATATTTAATTGAAAGGTATAAGCCTTTTTTTTCTTATTAACTGGTGCCACATTTGTGGCTTTTGAAAATCCACTGTTTTAAGTTGAATTATTCTGGAAAAAAAGATGGTTGAATTTCCACCAGACACATTTAGATGTTAAGACATGTTGTTCAAAATTCTTTAAAATTCCTAAAAAAAAGCGTCATCTTTTTTCTTTTTAACATTTATGATTTATTTTGTATTTCTGAAGAAGAGAGAAGAGAAGACTCCAGTATAATGTACTGCAATGTGTTGGACTGCAGGAAAATATCTCAGCACTCAGTCTGCTTGTATTGGACTATTGCAATTAGAATAATGAACACAAATGTCTCATTGGTTGCTAAAATGTTATAACTAGTGATGGGCGAATTTTTCCCATTTCAATTCAGCGAAAAAATTAGCAGATTTTTCGCCAAATTCGTGAAACGGCGGAAAATCATGAAACACATTGAAGTCAATGGGCGTCAAAATAATTTTGACGTGCATTTGTTTCGACGCCTGAGGCAACTGTTATATGCGCACCTATTTTGGGCAAATGTATTAGTCAATGGGTGTCCGAATAATTTTGTCCGAATAATTTTGCCGCGCAACAATGTTTATGCACGCGACTATTCTGATGCAACAACGCATATTTTCGATGCATCGGATTTTTCACCGGTAAATTTTCGCATCAGTTTTGCAAATTTATTGACCGGCAGTGAAACGTGGAAATTCAACGCAAATTCACGCCTGCCAATTTTTTTTTTTTTTTTGACTTATGCTGCAGTCAGACCAAAAGCAATGATTCATTTTGTATGTGTGCATCTTGTGCTGAAATAAAATATCTAACACGAGGGAATATATAACCTTAACATTTATTGAGAAACAATGGTACATGCTGCTGAACTGTTAAGTGGAAAGCTGGCCACACACCTTGCACATTACAATTCTAAATAAGTCTAAATTAAATTAATTGATAGATTTCTTATCTGTGTCCCTGCTGAGCAGAATCCCTGAGTTTCATTGCAGGCAGCTGTTATAATTGATACAATAGTTGCTGATATTCCAGAGATGCTGCTGAGAAATGTATCAACTAAATGTAGCAAATTGTAACAGTTCAGAATCTGCACCTGAATTACTGAGCTGTCAGACTCAAACACCAGAGACAGGAGCATTCAACAGTGAAAAATAAAAGATGGAAAGTAATTGAAAAAAGTGAAAAATGCGAAAACAACTCAATTGAAAAAATTGTTTGGAAGGTGAACAACCCTGTAGATACTTTAGTTTGTGCTACTGCCACAATAGGAGTATATATGGTACCACCTCACAAAAATAAATGTTAAATACAAAAAAAATATAAATAAATAAGAAAACACTCACAGTTCACCTCAGTCCCAGGGTGCAAAAAACCAAAAACACTGTATCCCAAAAATGTGAGGGTTTCCAAAAATAAAGAAACAGATATAAAAAGTAAAAAAATTTTATTAGGACATCCATGTCCTAATAAATTTTTTTTACTTTTTATATCTGTTTCTTTATTTTTGGAAACCCTCACATTTTTGGGATACAGTGTTCAAGGTGAACAACCCCTTTAAAATATGGTGATCCAAATTACAGAAAGATTCCTTATCCAGAAAACCCCAGGTCTCCAGAAATCCAGCTAATGCATCCTATACCCATACTAACAACGATATGGAAGTGAAGGAAGATTGTGGTTCGTGTGTCATACACAAGTCTGAAACTGCCAGGAAATACTTTGAAAAGAAATTAGGGAAGATAAATAATAATACATGTCTTTTTATTTTTAAAGAATCATAAACTCTGCCCCAATTAGAGGACCTGAATGCAGAACAGCCTGCTGGTTTTCACTTAAAGGAACAGTAACATCAAAAAATAAAATAATGTAGTGCAGTTTTGCCCTGCTGTGTTTGCTTCAGAAACACTACTATAGTTTTCTGAAGCACTGCTGTAGGGTTTCTGAAGCAAGCACACTAGCTATACCAGTACATTATATTTTCATTAATTTAACTCTCTTTCATATTCTGTTCCTTTAAAGGAATTAAGTCTTAAGTAATAAAAACAATGCAGTGCTGCCCTGCACTAGTAAAAACTCTTGTTTGTTTATATAAATCAGCTGTTGTTTAGCAATGGGGGCAGCCATTCAAAGGAGAAAAGGCTCAAGTTACACAGATAGTAGATAAACTCTGTAGAACATAATGGTGTTATCTATTATACATTATTTATCCTGTGCCATATTGCCTTTTTTCAATTTCCGCAATTGCTACACAGCAGCTTGTTTATATGAACTATAGTAGTGTTTCTGAAGCAAACACATCAGTTTTACCAGTGCAGACAATAGTACATTATATTGTCATTCCATTAAAACACTTTCATTTGTTGGTGTTACTGTTTCTTTAACCACAAGGGGTTTCTGATGGTATTATGCAAACTAGGCTGGCTGCAAAAGGAAAACTTTCAGGACACCAGATCATTCAATGATTGGTCAGAATAATGTATGTGTAGAGTCTGATCACATCCATAGATCTATAGGTGCAAGCCTTTGCAATCTGATAGGCCACTCATCCTATATCCTATATGTCAGTTTATCATTCAGTCTATTTTAGTTTTGAGTGGTCATTTGTAGAAAGATCATTTGACTGGTGAAATCATTTGGCAGGTAGTTATATATATATATATATATATATATAATATATATAATCCTACAGTGTGGTCTAAAAAAATACTCAGCTGTATATAGGGCTGCCATCAGAAATCATGGGGACCCATACCACTAAGTAAATGGGAACCCTCCCCCAGGGAGACCCAATCATCAACCCATTGGTTACCTGGGACCTGGCGCAGAGAGCCCTGCCAACAAATACAATGAGGCCCCAAAGAAAAAAAATACTTGCATACTCGTGGCCATGGCTCTCTTCAACCCCAGTCATTCCTCATTTTGCCGAAGCCCCACTCACAATCCAACTAAGGCCTGCTCAATCCCTTACAAGCCCCACCTCTTCACACCCACAAAGCAGACTTCAAGTCCTATGGGACCCCTCTGCCACCATCAACCCTTGAGTGCAGCACCCCATGTATCCCCCTATTGGCAGCCCTGACTGAATACATATACAATACATATACAACTGCCCTCATGTATACATCTTGATCATTGCTTTCCCATTAATGTCACAGCGAGCCCCATGATTCTAACCACTACCCTGTTATCTCTTTTAATATACAAAAGTTTAAAAACACTACAGGGTCTCATTTATCAACACTGGGCAAATTTGCCCATGGGCAGTTACCTATAGCAACCAATTGGTGGTTAGCTTTTTAAAGCCAGCTGCAAGTAGAAGAATGAATGCAGCAATTTGATTGGTTGCCATAGGTTACTGCCCATGGGCAAATTTGATAAATGAACCCTGAGAGGTTTTTTCTGTTCTGCCTATAAGAGGAACTGTGCCTTGCGCATTACAAGTGAAAAAAATCACACTAGTATCATGAACACTGATACAAAAAAAAACATAAAGAGGAAGTACAGTGTATGTACATAATGAACCATGAGCCACATGACTGGTTTTTACCTCTCAGCAGAAAAGAAATCAGTAATACTGTTGATTCTTATAAAAATCACTGAAGTATAAGTATTAACTGAACAATACAATCACCTATGAAGCCACACAAACTCAAATTTTTAGGGAGCTCCATAATTCATAGTGAATCTAGATCAATGTGAATGTAATTGTATATCTATTGTACAGATATGGGACCTGTCATCCAGAATGCTCGGGACCTGGGGTTTTCCGGATAATGGGTCTTCATGCCTTATTTCTACTAGAAATTAATTTAAACATTAAATAAACCCAATAGGCTGGCTGTGCATCCGATAAGGATTAATTATATCTTAGTTGGAATCAAGTACAAGCTACGGTTTTATTATTACAGAGAAAAAGGAAATCAATTTTAAAAATATGGATTATTTGGATAAAATGGAGTCTATGGGAGACAGGCATTCCGTAATTCGGAATTCTGGATATTGGGTTTCCGGATAAGGGATCCTATACCTGTACTATGTTACAGGGCAACCCTTTTGAAAGCAGATAAGGTAAATTTGGGCTCCCACATTTTTCTTTCATTATTTTGAAAATTTTATATCTGTTACTGTATCTGTTGCAGATAATGAAAGAAAAGTGTGGGAGTACAAACTAATGGAAACTTTCAATACTTTGGAGAAGGGACTAAACCTGGGCCTTGGATTTATAACTAATTATGTGGACTAAGAAAGGACTGCACCAGGTCAGAAATGTCTGGATATGGACTAAGAGATCATATGGAATTCCTTTTATTCCACACTCTTAATTCAGCCCTAATTTATACTCAGCCTCTTTGACCCACATTATCTTGTACCTTATCTGCTTGTCTCTTGCAGATCCCCTCGGAACTTACGTTGGTCATTTGACCTGTGAGCTGAATGTTGTATATATACCACAGCTTCATTATAATCAGCTTGAAAAAGGAACTAAAATGTTCTAAAAGCTTGCTATGATTAAATTATATATATTTATACCACTTTGTTATTTTTTATTTCAAAAGGGTTGCCCTGTAACATTTTTACTAGCTAACATAGTACAACAACTTTACCTACTGTCTATGAGTGATACTGTGCACACTGTGCCACCTATTGGTAACTCTAGGGTTTTCATCATAGAAACCCAAAATGTATGTGACATTGTAATTATCCTAAATGAAGACTGCATGGATTCTAGGGGCTGAGCTGAAATATATTTATATATATATATATATATATATATATATATATATATATATATATATATATATATATATATATATATATATATATATACATACACACATACACATGGATGGATGCATATATATACATTTATATATATAGTTATAAAGTATATTATATACGATCTATATATATATATATATTAACAAATACAAGATTCCTCTGCACTCAACCCATTATCAATATATTTAAGACAGAGACATTTTGTGCATACTGCTACTGAAAAATGCCTTACCCTTTAAACAAAACAGGGATTGTTTGTCCATATATTGCAATATATTTAAGTTGGCCAACTACGTCAAAGTCATCCCATATCTGGCCAGTCCTATGCTCAATTTTCATCTGATTCATTAAGAATTCTATGTTTTAATTATACATTTTATAAAAGGGACGAATACGTTTTACCTGCAACTTACTTGCTGCTTTCGAAAGTAAAACACCCAACCTTGGCTGCCCTTTTATTAGACACCAGTGGGATCACCTGACTATAGTTGGAGAGGGTGGGAGCTACAACATATATATATTATATATTATATATATATTATATAGATATATATATATATATAGCTATATGTATATAAGATTTTATATGATATCCTAGTTGCAAGTTTTAACACTTAAATACATATCAACAAATATAGATATTTATATCTGAGCTGGAGGCAGGGAAAAGTGAAACACATTGGGCAAGAAGGGCAAAAGATGGGCAGGATGGAGGCCATTGGTCAAAATTGTGCCTATAACACTTTGTCCCTGTTGGCCAATCTAAAGTCCAGCAGATGTTGTTTAAATAAAACTCTCAGCATCTGTTCTCAGTTAATGGTTAAATGGCCTTTGGGACCCTGTACTATTAAATATTGAGCTCCCGCAATGCATGTTTCTGCTCCAGGCCTGCCACTTTTAGGGCAGATGTGCTATTTATCAAAGGTGAAGAAACAATGCACCACAAAATGTATGCCAAGAAGTAGTCCAAAAAGCCTATATACAAGAATATATTTGTGGAATATTAATATGGCCACTCTTGTGATACATTGCCTTGAGATTGTAAGTGTTATTCACATCAGGGTAGAATTAGGGGAAATAAGGATGATGTGTAATATTCACTCTACAACCTATGTCAATCAGCAGAAGCAGTGGTTACAAAAATATTGTCCTCTATTTAAAGGGGTATAGATTCTCATAAGAGGTTATTCTCCTCCTTTACAAAGCACTAACAAGGCTCCACCTAGTGTATACAGTGCATTTTGGTCTGTAGAGCTCAAAAAAATCTATTGAAATAGGACAAAACCAGAGAAGTGCAACTAAGCTAATATTGGTTATGGAAGAGTTCTCTTATGAAGAAAGGCTGGCCAAGTGCCAAGTTAGGACTGATTACATTGGAGAAGATGTGGTTAAACGAGAATATGATAACTTTGTATGAATAAATACAGTAAGGGAACCATATGTTATTCACCACCAGTAGAGTCTTCCAGTAGACAAAAGGACATTAATTCAGAAGAAAGGAAGTTCCATTTTAAGGTGCAAAAAAGTATTTTATTTTTAGTAAATGCTGTGAAGTTGTAAAATGTCTGGGTCCTTTGGAAATTAATAGCAGTTGACATGGAAAGGACAATGCCAAGTGTGTCTGCTGAACTAGGTGTGAGTGGCTAGTGTAGAGCCCAAATTAAGTTACCGGTATTGAACTGTTATGCTTAAGAACTAGTTTGCAGAGACAGCAGTGGAAGAACTGGACTGGCCTACTAAACATTCTTATTGGGATTAAGATCAGGGCGTTGACCTGGCAAATATAGGACATTCACCTGTTTGATCTAGAGCTGCTCCAGTGTTACTGTGGCCTTGTGTTTGGGATCAATGTCCTGCTGAAAGGTGAACTTTCACCCAAGCTTTAGTGTTTTTTTAACAGACAGAAACAGGTTCTCTTGCACTATTTCCCTGTAAATTCATCCTTCTATTTCAACAACATATCCATAGAATTTGAAAAACTGATAATATAAAATGATCCCCCATTCTTAAAAGAAAATCCACCAAAATCTAAAAAGATGCATAATGAAAACAATTTAAATTCCAATATTAATGAAATTAAAATGATCAATTATTATAAAGATATTTGTAAATGTAATCGCTATTGAAGGCAGTATTGACTACAATGGAGTGCTACATTGTTTCAGAGGTACAGGTAGATAGGGAAATAAATATTTACATGTGGCTTAAGAGGGAGGTGTCTTTGCAAATAGGTAATTGTTCACAATGGGTTACTAAACCTGATCAAATTTTGTGCGTTTTATTACATTACCCCATAAGCATCTGTATATAGGGGAAGACCCAAACTTATACCATTGCAACAGTGTGCAAAGTACTTCCCCACTGGGATTTCTCTGTTCAAATTCTCAATAGCAGATACATGCTATCTTTATGTCCCGCATATTGGATCTGGCACTGTAATAGATACACCACAGATCTACTGTTACAACTAAATTGCACTTTAATATCATATTTTTCACCAGTGATGTGGGACAAAATATTTATTGTTATTGATAAAGTCGCAGTGTCTCGTATGGTATCCCAGAACTAATGCCTAGGCTCCGGTCATGGCTCATGATTCTGCCTATAACAGGAGGAGCCTTCAGCTACTTGAATGCTGCCAGGTCTTAATGTGAGAGAACCAGGTCAAGAGTTCTGGGCAGACAAGAGAACCTTAACGTGTGACAGGAGGGATGGGGAACAAAAAGTGTGGTTGAGGGACAGGCCGAGGTCAATACCAGTCAGAAGTGCAGAATGGAATGAGAAGCCAGAGGCGTAGTTGAGGACACCCGCCAAGGTCAAAACCAAATAGTAATGCAGTACAAAGACAGGATCTGAGAGAATGGTCAGCAACAGGCAAAGGTTGGTAAAGGCAGCAAACAAGCAGTAATCGGGGACAGGCAAGGGTCAAAGATCAGATAACCAGACTTGAAGCACACCTAGGAACTATCAGGAAATAGACCTATGTTAAGCAATGAGTAATTGGCTGTGGCCCCTTTAAATATATGAATTTCGTCACCTGTGGCACAGCAAAAAGTAAAGGAAGTGCACGCTTGTCTAACCCAGTAGCGGAGTACAATGGTGTGCAGAAGAGGAGGCGACTGCTGTGGGCACCCCCACCGCCTCACTAGACCACCAGGTACCTTTACAAGCAGCATAGTTCCTGCTATATCCATATATTTCCCATAATAACTTTTTTTGCTGCGCCGTCTATCTGTAATGAAAAGGTTTGGTGACAAAATATTAGCCAAATTTGGAACCTTCCGTGACACACATATGATTTCAGTATCATCCAAAATCTTTTTCAGTTTTTGATCTCCATACAAAAATGGTAAGTACTTACTGTACATAACATAACATAAATACAGTGCTACGCAATATGTTGGCGCTATATAAATACATGTTAATAATATTAATAATAAATACATAACTGCCGTATTCCGTGGAAAAATAAAGTATATTATTTCCCTTACATTGTCTATCTTGTACTTTATCTTTGATTTTTGTATCTAAGACACAATAGATCCTATAGATCTCACTTTCTAAAGAATTTTTCATGTTCACCCATCAATGTAATATCCAAAAAAATAAATTTTGTAATTACTCATTGTAAAAGACAAGTCTGTGTTGTTATTGTTAACATGATGTAGAAAAGCTTCAGGAGACAGGGGACCAAGTTTCCATATTAGCAGTGGGTCGTCTATGTAACGACCATACTATATCACTTGGTCCCTAAGCCAACCAAAAAGTAACTTAAATTATCAGAATAATTAGAAAAGTGTGTCATCTACTGATTCTTAGTGATGGGCGAATTTGTCCTGTTTCGCTTTGTCACGTCCGCGTCAAAATAAATTCGCCCATCACTACTGTTTCTTTGTCTAATTCATGGGGAATGCTGGAATATACTGATTTAAAGGGATCCTGTCATCGGAAAACATGTTTTTTTGAAAACACATCAGTTAATAGTGCTACTCCAGCAGAATTCTGCACTGAAATCCATTTCTCAAAAGAGCAAACAGATTTTTTTATATTCAATTTTGAAATCTGACATGGGGCTAGACATTTTGTCAATTTCCCAGCTGCTCCTGGTCATGTGACTTGTGCCTGCACTTTAGGAGAGAAATGCTTTCTTGCAGGCTGCTGTTTTTCCTTCTCAATGTAACTGAATGTGTCTCATTGGGACATGGGTTTTTACTATTGAGTGCTGTTCTTAGATCTTGCAGGGAGCGGTTATCTTGTTAGGGAGCTGCTATCTGGTTACCTTCCCATTGTTCTTTTGTTTGGCTGCTGGGGGGGAAGGGAGGGGGTTGATATCACTTCAACTTGCAGTACAGCAGTAAAGAGTGATTGAAGTTTATCAGAGCACATTTCACATGACTTGGGGCAGCTGGGAAATTGACAATACGTCTAGCCCCATGTCATATTTCAAAACTGAATATAAAAAAATCAGTTTGCTCTTTTGAGAAATGGATTTCAGTGCAGAATTCTGCTGGAGTAGCACTATTAACTGATGTATTTTGAAAAAATTGTTTTTCCTCATGACAGTATCCCTTTAACATCTAATGTTATGCAAGCAGATTGTTCATCGCACATTGCATTATGTAACTTCTTTAGGACACGTGTGGAGTCCCATAAATATGAATCCAACTTAAATACAAATGGCTGAAGACATTTGTCAATGTAGAGAGGCCCTTCAAAAGTGAGCCTATACCTGCCACTATGAGTCTGCCCTCAAGGTTGTGCAGTCTCTTGTGTACCTTAGGCAAATGATGGAATATAGCTATCACTGGATGATCTCTAATAATGAATTCCACGTCAGCTGGGGTGAAAATACAGAGTGATAGCCAGAGGAACACAAATAACTTAAGGACAGAGCCATAGCCGTATAGTAGAGGGAGGTTTTAAATTAGTTTGCTTATAGTTAAAAATTATAGTAGAGTCTCAGAAAAACCTTCAGAACTCAAAGCCCACATATTACATAGCGCACATTGGTCTCTCAATGTAGAATTAACCATTTCACTTTGATTATTGCAAGCAATCAGATTTGGAAACAAACTATATTGTGGGGCAGAAATTAGAAAAATATGACAAATCGAAATTTATTATAAAACGAAACTTTTTTAAATTTGGGTGAATATAATCAACCCGCAAACTCGAATTGATTTTGATTTCATTTTTTCTTTAAAAAAATTAGATTTTTAAAAGTCCACCAAGCAACTCCAAATTTGGCAGGTTTAAAAGGCAAATAGTCAAATTTTGAGTACATGATAAATTTCAAAATTCGAATTTTGATTTTTTTTTAAACTCGAATCGATTTTGGACTATTCCCTAGTTGAATTACACTGAAATAAACACGAAATTCGAAAATTCAACCCTTGATAAATCTGCCCCTTAATAAATTATAATTTTTTAGAGAAATACAAAAAAACCCCCACATTTTGGAGATTTGCGAAAAAAATAGAAATATAAATTCGAAAATAGGCCCCTAAGTGGCAGGAGGTCATAGGATATTTCTGGGCTTTGAGTTACATTTGAATTCAGTAGGACTAATCTAGATCTAAATAGTGAACATGACATGTTATAACGTATTTACTACGTATATTATCTACATAAAGTTAATTTTATCCGAATTCTTAAAACGCCAACGGTCACTTGCAGGTTTTTAACCTCAGGGTCCTGACTCATGCGCCACCTTTGTACACATTAAACTACACATTAAACTTCTCAGGTGAATCCTGATGCAAGAGGAGAGCTCTGGGCTTTCTCTGTTTAAGGAGTGACTAATCAGTGATGTGAGCTTACTCATTTACCAGCCAATGCAAAAAGTACAGTTATTTTGCAGGATTTCCCTGCTTTGGAAAATCATTCTACTGATTTAAAATGAGATACAGAAACATTTAGTTAGCAATTAATAAGTCTACACATAGATAACAAAATGACACTCCTTTATTCAACTTAACATGTACTTAGTACTGCATTTTATTGTATCTGATGGGGAACATTTACTGTAACTTTCCTAACTTTTTAACGAGTTTGTAATAATTGCACAGAATTCTAGATATCATTTACAATTAGGTAATGGATTGTTATACAGATTATAACATTTAATAATAATGTGTCATATTAAAGCATTTCATTTTAGTTTCATGGGGATGTTTGGGAAAGGGGAATATCGGGTGTACAACCAAAAGGTGTAGAAAAAAAAGGTTTACAGTCAAAAATGTGATAATCAAAGCATTTATTAATTTGACAGATTTGTCAGGATATCTTGGACAACTTTGTGTACTTGAATTCCATTCTGTGCTATGAGATGTTAGAGTTCAGTCGCAGTGCTGGGCGCTAACATCCCCCACCAGTCAATGGAGGCTTATCAATTCAGAAAAAAAAACATGAATTGGTGCTTCATAGGAGACAAGAGGCAGCTGTATCATATCTGATTATATTTGCATTCTCATTTACACTGCATCTGTCACATTTGTCCAACCGCCACCTACTGTCTCCCAAGTTGGAGAACTTCCAACATGAAAGTCTTTGCAAATCATTATGTTTTTTAGTAGCCGACCTCCATAATTGTCTCCGTAATTGTCAGAATATGGCTACCTTGATGTAAAACCAATGATGAGGTTTATAAAACTGGACATTTGACCTGAGAAAGTTGAATAAGACTTTCCCCTCCTGTTACCATAGTCCTCTACATTTACATGTATGTGTAAATAGAGCATAGGAACAGCAGAATTTGCTTTGCAGTTGGAGATGTTTCAAGGAGTTATCTTGGTGGATGCTATTGAAATCACTCCCTGTTAACAGTTTGCCTCGTCAGACTTAACTATATGTTGATATTTTATAAAACTGGTCGCCTGTATTTTAAAAGGACAATAATAATAATTAAAAAAAAGAATCTACTGGAAGCAAATATTTTCAATGGGGAATACCTCAGACATCAACATTGAATTCAACTTTGCTTTGGCATCCTCCCAACCCTGTTTTTTTCTATTTGTGAATGTAGAAAGGGAAAGCTTTGTTTTGCTTCCACTTTTAAGCAAATGTTACCCAAAATAACTAATTTTAGATTTAAATGAGGCTTGGTCCCTATACTCCTGCCCATGTAGCACTGGGGGTAATTCTTCTATTGTTCTCTATGTCGTTTAGACCTGATGACTCCCTGACAAGTCACTAAGTCACAAATTGTAGTTGATCCCAAACTGTAGTTAATACCTCTGCCTCAGACGTATAGAAGTAAATATAATTATTACACTAACTCTGTTGGTATAATAGCAGTGCCCCTGATTGGCTCTTAATTCAGGATGCTACTGTTTGCAAGATTACTCATATTATAGCCATTGTATATGAAAGACAACAGGAGCTGTATTTTACAGTCTAAATCCCTAAAACTGGGAAATATGTGGAGTTTTTCAGCAAATGCTGTTAGGGCATACACAATGATGAATGCATAGAATAATATACAGTCCCAGTCAGTAACAGAACATAGTTAATTATTTCTATGGATATTGGGTTGTTTTTTTTGAAAGATATGAATGATAACATGAAGGACACAGGAGGGATTGCCAGAGCTGCACCTGGGGAAGGCAAATCACTGACAGTGACCTGTCTGTTGAAGTAGAATATTAACATGGGTTATTAGTTGTCATAGCAATATTTGAAGTTGCCTTTACGTAATCTCATTTATGGGGTTCTATTAACCACAGGTATATAAAGTGGAAACCACACATCCGTTCCAGCATTCACAAAGGATTACTTCATTGGGATTCTACTCCACTTTATTTTATTTTTATTTTGTACAGTTGTCTTTTTTTTTTACCTGAAAGATGTGTTCCGGTGGTTGCGCAAAGTGCTTGGGCATTACCCTTATACCACTAGCCATTCTGTGTATATTGGCAAATATATTATTATTTTTCCCTGGAGGAACCATTGCTGATAAAAATGACCATATCACGGATGAAGTTTGGTACTTTGGAGGAATAGTGGGCTCCGGAGTTCTGGTGAGTATGCAATTTACCAAAATCTTTTAGAGCAGTTCTTTGTTATACTAAACAGCCAGGGAAGTTGTATATATATATATATTGAGAAAAACAAGTACAACTATTAACATACACAAAGTCAGATGTTAAATATGATTTTTTTTAGACGTGCCTGTTTTTTTTATATGTTTAAAGTTTGCTTAAAAACTAAAACTGGCATGCATAATTATGGACCATTGACTTAAAATAAACAGACCCCCTATATATACTGTTTATATGTATTTGTAGCACACTGTAGTTAAATCAAACTTGCGGAATCATTATTTCATCACTGTGAGTCTGTGACATTTTGCTCTTAAATATATAATAAATAATAAATATATATATATATACATTCCACTATATTACCGGCACTCTTGACAAAAGCCATTATTATGCCTGGGTGCCGAATCATCAAATAATCTCTATTCACTCCGAAAGATCCGCACTCACAGGGCTTACAATTTAAAAAAAAATTATTTCAGAACGAAACACTACCCTGTATATATATATATATATATATATATATATTATGGATTTATAGAGTATGTACAGCTGATATTAAATAATGGCAGAAACATTTAAGAAATAAGACAATAAACACATTCTCCCTTCCATCAACAGGTCTGTTTGCAGTTTATTCTAAATAAAACTTAATTATAATAATGTAATATCTGTGTCCTAGCAAGTATAATGCATTCATAAAAATAGCTATTTACCAGTCTGAAAAACTAATTTGATCAAAATGTGGTAATGTGAGCAAAATGGCAATTAAAAATAATTTCACCATGTAAAAAGTTTATATAAAATAATAGTGCGCTGAGGTTGCAAATAAATGTGGCAGACGATCTATAAATGTGGGAAATTATCGCTTTTCCCAGTTTGATAAATAGTGACATGGCGTAACAAGAACATAACCCCCTACCAAAAGACATCTTCAGAGGGGCCTGGCACACAAAGCTGCCCCTGCAATGCTATAAAGCAGTGATCCCCAACCAGTAGCTCTTGAGCAACATGTTGCTCTCCAACCCCTTGGATGTTGCTCCCAGTGGCCTCAAAGCAGATGCTTATTTTTGAATTCCAGGCTTGGAGGCAAGTTTAATTGCATAAAAAAGTATAGTGCCAAGTAGAGCCTCTTGTAGGCTGCCAGTCCACATCGGGGCTACCAAATAACCAATCACAGCCCTTATTTGGCACCCCATGGGACTTTTTCATGTGGGTGTTGCTCCCCAACTCTTTTTTTATTTGAATGTGGCTCACATGTAAAAAAGGTTGGGGACCCCTGCTATAAAGGAAGCCGAACCCGCGGTCCGCCAACCCCCCCCCACCACTTTGGGGTCTGCTTCCTTTATAGTTTTGACACTGACTAGTGAGATTTTGTCTGTTATCCTTGGAGGCCTATTTATCAACAGTCTCCTTTTTGTGGTTCTAGTGGTTTCTGAAACCACAACTAAACTCACTTTCTCTAAAACCACGAATGTCATGGAATTTATTAAAATATACGAATAAAAAATGCACAAATGGAAAAATGACACTGAACAATCATAAAAAAAAATCTAACAATTGTGACAATTCCTAGTGAAAAAAAAAAATCTGAAAACCTCCAGCAATCCGTGTTTGGGTTTTACAATTTTTATTGTTTTTCAACTGAGCATAGACAGAGAAAAGAAAATGCCGTTCTGCAAGAAAAGTAAAGAAAAGAAAACTGATTAACAGCAGTTATAAGTACATTACATTGCTGTACATGTTGTTGTCAGATAACTAGGAGTTCTCAAGATTTTCCCATGGTGAGTGAGGGGTCTCGTGGAGTTATATATGGGGGGGTCAGATCAGGGGAATGAGGCATAGCCTTGTAGTTCCCATATTGACCAGATGTTGAGGTGTTATTTTGAATATACGATATTCTAGTCTATTGTCATTGATTATTTTTAAAATTTCAGGGACTGTCGGGATGGCTATTCCGTGTTTGGATTTTTAAGCTCACGACATAATAGTAAAACCTTGTATAAACCATGTTTAGCAGGAAAATATAATATTATATTCTATACAACTGTGAACTTTCTAGCATGTTTCAAAAAAAAAAAAAAAAAAATCTTCCACGCTGACTATATCTGTATACACTTCCAGGGAGAAAAAAATTACATTTTGACAATAACAAAAGCCTAGTACAACACTTCTTAATTCAAAATGGGTTTTTATGAAAGAATTTTTGCATTTTTTTAATAGATGATTTTTCCAGCATTGGTGTTTCTGGGTCTAAAGAACAATGACTGCTGTGGGTGTTGTGGCAACGAGAGCTGTGGCAAAAGATTTGCTGTAAGTGATATTAGATATATATTTAATTTTTTTTCAGTTTGGGACGGAGGGGAAGGGACAGTATATTATTGAAGAGAATAATAAACAACAAACAAATGACCTGCATGTTTATATTTAATATAATGTAATATTAATGCAATCATATCTGCTATCTACAGTATCTATCTGTCTGTCTGTCTATCTATCTATCTATCTATCTATCTATCTATCTATCTATCTATCATCCATCCATCTATCTTTTGACTTTTCCATGTGAATACATCAGTAACCGCCCTTAATAAAGGTTTGCAAGAACTGTGTCTCCTATACTGGATGTCCCGGCATAATGACTCATTGAGTGGAACCGATCGTTATATCCGTCTGTAGACATTGGGGTACATCCAGGAGTAGATAGGCTGCATCTGCTATTGAAGTTGTTTTTAATCACTCTTTATATTTCCTTTGTTTGAACAGATGTTCACCTCTATCATATTTGCTGCTATTGGCTTTGTTGGAGCAGGCTACTGCTTTATTGTGTCAGCAGTTGCCATTGATAAAGGACCAAAATGTGATTTTGGAAATGGAAATTATACTTATGCCTCCCAGGAAACGTGAGTGGTTGTTTTTTTATTTTAGTAAACATTTCTTCTTACCTTGTGTTTGAATGAAGCTTCATTTCTGGCTTCATACTCCCAAACATATTCTTGTTTGGGGAAACACTACAATGGGAGATTACTGATTCAATAACAGGATTTATTTGTACATTGCTGATGTTCTTTATTTCTCCTTAAAAAGTGAGCTCTCGGGAAGTGAGAAAACTTGGAAAGATTGTTTAGAACCTCCTAATATTGGTGAGTGGAATTTGACCCTCTTCTGCTTGCTCCTATTGATGAGTGGTGTTCAAGCCGTACTCTGCGCCATTCAAGCGATCAACGGACTCATAGGGACAATCTGCGGGGACTGCAAATGTTGTGGATGTTGTGGGGTAAGTTACTTCTGATTACATTTTTATGCAGCTGAACATTATATAGATACAGGAGATCCAAATAGTGAAGAATCACTTAGATTTTCCACTTCATTTTGAATCTTCTTGTGTATCCAACAAATCAAAGGGGATACGAATCTAGTATTTAGGTCCAGTGCTGGCCTAGGCACCAGACATCAACCTGCCCCCTTCCCATGGCGATCAGCACATGGGTAGACGGTGCTGCTGTACTGCACATACCTATTGCAAATGACCCGGCGACACTCCTCTCAGTTTAAAGGAGAACTAAAGCTTAACTAAAAAAGTAGGCTAGAAATGCTGTACATTATGTTTTGGGCTTCTGTACCTGCCCAAGGCAATCAGAGTCCTGTATCAGTAAAGATCTGTGCCTCCAAAAATGCCTCAGTAGCTCCCCATCTTCTTTTCTGCTGATTCACTGCTCACGCTCTGTGCTGCTGTCACTTACTGAGTTTAGGGACTGACACACAATATACAGTACACATAGAATAGAAATGTCATTATATAAGGCTGATTAGTAATTAATACAAATAATTAGTACATGGCAGCACAGAAACCAGTGCAACTAGCCTGCAATCAGCCCTGTAGCATCAGCTTATATTACAGGCCAACCTCATTTTCTGCTTGATAATTTGCAATGACCCCTAAGTTTAGCTTCTCAACAGCTGCTCAGAGCCCACTGAGCATGTGAGTGTCACAGACACTTTCCAAGATGGTGACCCCCTGTGACAAGGTTGAAGTCCTGGATCATTGCTGCTATTGACAAGCTGAAACTTTAGGCTGATGCAATAAGGTCATTATATAAAATATGGCATTTTTACCCATATTTATTTCGAGGGATTAAGGTGGCCATACACTGATAGATCCGCTCGTTTGGCGATGTCGCCAAACGAGCGGATCTCCCTCCGATATGCCCACCTTGAGGTGGGCAATATCGGGCCGATCCGATCGTGGGCCCTAGGGCCCAACGATCGGATCCTAACGAGGCCTTAACGGGCGGTCGGATCGCGGGACCGCATCAACGAATAGATGCGGCCACGATCCGATGGGATTTTCTGTCCCATCCGATCGAGATCTGGCCGACTTTCGGCCAGATCTCGATCGGTGAAGCCCGTCGGGGGGCCCCATACACGGGCCAATAAGCTGCCGACACGGTCTGTCGGCAGCTTTTATCGGCCCGTGTATGGCCACCTTAAGTCTGCTTTAAGAACAAGTGGGGATGGGGCCCACATGTGGTTGCTTGCCCCTTGAATAGCATTGGCAAATATTATTACCAGTGTTAGCAGCTGCATAAATGTCAATTTGCATCAGATTATTGTAGTTTACCCCATCTTTGTAAATAAGCCATTTCAATTAGTATAATTGTTCCTTGTTGCATTTAACCATTTAACCAAATAGCGGTCTGCTTTTTTTTTCTGCAGGGTGACGGTCCTGTTTAACTCTACTCAAGTCATTAGTAAATCCAACAGCAGTCTCTTCATTGAGCATGGAGAAGATTTCTGAATCCAGTACCTCCAATGAACACTATAGGGAGAAGATTAAGGATGATGGACTAACATTCAGCTCTGACTAAATCTTCAGCCATGTAGACAGACTGTTGAAACAATTATCACAGCTCTGCACATAGATCGGTCACATTGTTTGTGCACCAAAGTAATTTGCCTTTTTCCTTCAAAACTAAGTGAACATGAACAACCTGGTTCCATGTAACACCAGTTCAAATGCTTACACTGTATTAGAGCATGCATTCTGGATGTGTTGTAACAGATTTATACGCATGTATTCTTGCATCACCTCCTTGCAAAGTAGGTGAGAGGGGACGTGCCATGCAATGCTGCTTCAGGACTGATATAATATTTATTATTTCACTTTTATACTTCCCAAAGATCACCTTATTGAACTGCCCAGTACAGGGCAGCAATGGCTGGAGTTTGCAAAACATAATACAGAAATTGCTCTGAAAACATTATAAGCAAAGAAAATTGCAGTTATAATGTCAGCCCCATGAATTCAGTGCTATACTGACACCTTCAATTTGCATATTTGTTTTGATTTACCCTGGAAAATATATTTTAATATTCAAATGTGCTTTAAAAAAAAAAGATATTGAAAGAAGCAGCATTATTTATGTAGGCAAGTGATATATGATCAATAAAGAAATGTTTTTTCCATGTCTGGAGTCTACACTGTGTCCCTGATGAGCAATAAAACATGAAACGTGCATATTCTTGTTTATATTTATTATCCAGTATAATTGCACAGTCAGGAATGACGTCACAATTCAGACAAGTTTTGCTCTACCATTCTATAATCACAGTGCCAGAGTTCAGAGATGCTTAGAGTCAGTGTTTACTGATCTAGATTAATGCAAAGTACTAACACCCTAGGATGAAATCTAAGCCAATTCTAGCACATGGGTGGGCTACATTTTTATTATTTCTTTACTCAAATAAAGCAAAAAAATGTGAACACATGCTGAAGCTAAACCATGTCATTCAACGTCTTTTTCTCATAGGGTGCCCGCAATAAAATGTGTTCACCTCCACATACCTCCAATTGCATATGTATAAGAATTGCAGCACTCCAATTATGCGTTAAAACCGTCTTTATACCAAATGTAGCATGGCGACGTTTCGGACACATGAGGCCCTTTTTCAAGCTTGTGTCCGAAACGTGGCCATGCTACATTTGGGAATAAAGGCGATTTTAACGCATAATTGGAGTGCTGCAATTCTTATACATTCTTCTTTCAAGCAGGCAAACAGTGCCCTTCCGACATAATACTTTAGGTTACTGAGTGCTTCCCTGTAAACTGCGCCCAAGCTACTGAATCAGGCAGGAGAATGGGTATAACTGCTGCTATAGCCCTGCACTCACCAGTCCACAATGCCAGGAAATCCAGAAAACAAGGAGACACATCAATAGGTCTGAGAAATCAGTCCCACCTGCATGAGTTAGTCTTCTTTGTCATAGGTATTTTTTATTAAAATAAATGCTTACAATAAAGAAACAAACCATAATATAATTCTTAAATTAACATAAAATTAATGACAGGTTAAATAAGTCCACTTATACCCACAACAGAAGACTCCCTCCCCATTCCACCCATATGAGGACAGCCAACTATCAAAGTCAACCCGTTTGTCCATATTGACCGCTCCCCTCCCCACACCCTCATCAATTCCAAGAACACCCAATGGATGGCCAGTTTCAAAGTCTTATCTCTGTCCAATCTGGCTTCCAACCATTCCCCTCCACCAAACAAAAATATCCAGAGCCCACCAAAAAAAAAAAAAACAACAGAATTCTTCTTTGTCGTAGGGTAGGAAATCGTGCTGCGTTTTCATCCGACAATTGGATGAATGTAGTTGTTTCCTGTGATTTCTCCGTCACTTCCGTTTTATGTAAAACATCCGACACGTCGCATGTGTTTAGTCGCATTGCGACGTGTCAGGTCCACACGCACCATGAAGTTCTACCCTTAAGCTCCTAGTCTTCCAGAGTTCAAGTCTGACTGAGTGTTAGAACAGCTTGGACATTATACCTGCCCCAGGTGGAGATTTGCATTCTTGCCACAATAACATGCTGAGTGGCCAAACAATGATGCAGGTTTTAATGAGGGACATTTTATCAATGGTGGCTCAGGGTAATACTTTGATAGAGATGTCTTGTATAAGGTGGCTTTGTAGGAAAGAATTCACGAATCCAGTATTTTACATAAGATTTGTAGGAAATGAACTATTGAACTCAATTACTCAATGACCTAATATGTTTATGACTCCTATTGGTACCTAATATGTGTAACGCCTATCTGGGCTATCCACACCACAGCTTTCCAGCTAGTGAGCAGAGCATGGTTACATTTGGACTCACACTTCAGGATCTGGGCCTTCGCTAAGTGGAAGCATTCCCTCTAAGGTGTAGTGCAACTACAACACTCAGGCTACTGTGCATACAAAACTACAAAGAACTGTTCTTAGTCTGAAGACAATATCGCCAGGTTTACTCACGTACACAAATGAGGTATTAGCACATAACACACAGACACATCAGGTAATAGGCAATTGCAGTATTCAGTACGCCATTACCATACAGTGCACTGTTCAGGAAGCTGACAGCTAACCTGACACCCTCTTCACTGAGGTCCCTGCACTGGGGTCATTCACACCGAGCCTCTGGGAAGCTACTCCCTGCTGCAAATCCTTGTTGGAGCTTCAGCTGCCCTTTCTCTTTACCCTATCTACCTTTCTCTCCTAGAGAGACTATAACAAGTCTGCCCTACTATAGCTAAACCTCATTCACAGGGTTTCCTGGTCCCCGACTTCTCTCAAGAACACTTGCTTCTCTGGGCCTTGCTGTACCCAGGCTCCCCTAGGCACACCCAGATGGATCAGCATCCAGCAGCCAAAGAGGAAGAGGCCACTCCTTACACACACTATAGTGCAGTGTGGCAGGAAGTGGTCATTACACCTCTTGGCCAATAACACTGAGCTTAAATGGATAACTAGGCTTTTGCCTAGTAACTAAAGAAAAAGGGTAGGGCCTTAAAGCCATAGGGGCAGATTAACCCCTATGGGCCACTACATATGAGAACTTCCTTTATTGTAGCCAAGGGCAGAACATGTACTAACCAAGAAGATCTCTGCTTTGGATCTGCTTGTTGAAAGCCTGGCCAGCTACTGTTGATCGCATGGGAAGAGAGATCTGTTTACTAAGTGGTTTAATGTATGAGCTCATTGTTTATTAGAGCATATAAAACTGGGGGTCCCTGTTTTGTTGGCTGAGATCTCTCCTGTGGAGTAAACGCTCGTGCTACCCTTGATTCCCGATTGAGACCTCTCTGCCGACTGAAACGGAATCTCCCAGTTGCTTGGTGCAGATGATGATGCTGACTCAACGGGTGATGCATTCTTCATTATTTTACTAATGTTATTGCTGACTCAAAGGGTGATGCATTCTTCATTATTTTACTAATGTTATTGGTAATAACGTTTTGCTTAACATACTAGATGTCAGTGCCGGTCTTAGGCCAATTGGACCAATTGGGCCCAATTGGGCCCCGCGCCTGTGGGGGCCCCGCAGTTCCGCACCATGGCAACTAGGCAAGAGGAACTAGGAAATGCTTTTACTTCCTCGTCCCCACCAATGATCACTTGCGCACTTGACAGATCAGCTGTACAGTCCTAAAATGCTTTCCGTACAGCTGGCTCCGTTCTGGTTACTTCACATGCTGTGTGAAGCCCCCTGCTACCTGTGAATGTGATCTTCCTGTCTCCAGACTTGGCTGCGTCAGGCAAGAGTAAACTATGGCAGCATAGGTATTCCCTGTACTATGCACAATTCAGCAGGAACAGTCCCTAAGTTTGCTCATAGTCTGTACAGAGAGATCCCATAAAACTGGTTACATATACAGTGAAAATCAATATCTGTGCTGTGTGTTTTTTATTTGAACTCCATAAAAATAAAAATGAGTCATTTTTTTTATAATCCATGGTTCTGCACACATCTGTACAGTGATCGCTAAAAGATGCAGAAAATATTTTTTTGTGCACATAACCTAAAACAAATTAGAAGGAACACAGTCCCCAACTTGCAGCACTTATGGGATAGAGTGAAAGGCAGTGACTATTTGCCACCCACACTGGAACCCTTTGCCAGACAACAAAACTCTGTCTAGGCGGCCCCGCCAAAATAATTCCAATTGGGCCCCGCAGTTGGTAAGACCGGCCCTGCTAGATGTGGTGTGTAAATTGGAACCCTAATTAAAACACAGGTGCACTACAATATCTATAAGGCTGAATTTGAATCCTTCAGGGGTGGTAAGATAAAAACACAGGAGGAGTCATTTATAAAGTTCATTTATAAAGTTAGCAATTTATTCGCAAATGGTTGTATTGCCCATGTACCTGTCTTTCCTATTTTTGTAATTTTGCATTGTGCCGCAAACGGCTCGCAAATGAGACGGGTGTTTGTGTGAGTGAGCCCACAGTGTGATGTTGCTGTGTGTGAAAATAGCGCTGACAGTAATTTAAATGTGAGAAACTGTTTTACGAATATTTTCTCTGCCACCAAAGTTGTGGCGTAACTTTTGCCATATTTAAAAAATCTCTTATGGGCATTCGCAAATTTTTTGCAATTCCGTTTGCAGATTAAGTACACCACTCTTATCCAGCTCTATAAATATAACCATGCACAGGGCGGATATTTTCACTGTGCGAATTATTCTGCCATGCTTGAAGTTTATAAATGAGCCCCAGTGAAGATCATGACATGAAAAATAGTCTGTGCTGCATACAATATAGGTGTTGGGGACAGCAAAGATCAATTGATTCCCTGTGCTCTTTTCAGGCTCCAGAATGTACCGCCTTGATTCAGAGGTTGTAACAGACAAGTGTGGGATAGATATTGGATATGTAATGATATTATATATATATATATATATATATATATATATATATATATATATACTGTATTACACCTTGATTATATTTGAAGAGTCCCAATATATTCTCTTGTCATGGGACCTTATCTATGGCCAAGGGCCCAGGGCAAATATCCCCTCTCAGTTCTCATATGCTGCACCCTGTGTTTCCTGTAACTCATGTTTTAACACATAATGGTATCCCCAAAACAGAAAATGCTAAACATAATAAACTACTTAGGGTTTCTGATATCAGATAGGACCTTACAATCCATGGAATGCTGATCACCGTAGTTCAAAAACAGCTGAAATGCCTCAGGATCTTTAGATGTAAAATAGGAATATGCTTAAAAGACATATGGATGGGAGTAACACGCACAATACTAAGAAAAGGTATTTGCTGCCCTCTACTGATAATTCCGAATGTAGCAATCTGTGGACATAGGCTGAAGGATACTTTGGGGCAGATTTACTAAAGGGCA
The DNA here is from genome assembly GCA_038501925.1 of Xenopus petersii. NCBI lineage: Eukaryota > Metazoa > Chordata > Amphibia > Anura > Pipidae > Xenopus > Xenopus petersii. The sequence continues at coordinate 40,543,937 of CM076680.1, read as the reverse complement.
AAGTGACTAACGCTGGTGATGATTCACCAGCGTTAAAACCCGCAGGTACTTACCCGATCTACTAACGGGCACAGGCATCACTTCGCTAGCGAAGGAGATAGACGCTAGCGGTGATTCACACTCTATCGCCAGGTAAATTTTCATTCTGGAGAATGGACGTTACTCGGCAAATTCACTAAAATGCAGATTTCACTGAACGTTTCGCCAGACTTGCCTTTGCCAGCTCAGACCAGACGAAGTGCAATGGAGTGCATAGATCTTCAATCTTTTACTTACTAAGTTCAAAAAATGCTGGCGTCTTTTCCTTTTTTCAGGGTGATAGGCTGCAAAAGTCTTAAAATTGCTTTTTGTGTAACTGCTTTCCCCCCTACATTTTATAACATATGGGAACATTATTTTACAGTGGGCTCATGTGTAGGGCATAATAACAACTCTATTGACTTTATTTAGGTTCTAGTTATCCGTGTAAATCAGTGTAAATGTAATGTATTAGTGCAACATGTAACATAAAGAGGTCAATTCAACTTTAAATTTCCTGCCGTATGCAAATTGGCCTGAGCGCAAGATCTCTAACGAAGTTGCGGTAGGCAGAATTGAACGCTAGCGCATCTTCGATTTGATTTGCTCTTTTGCCGAAGTAACGATAACAAAAATTTGTCATCGTTCATCGGCTGGGACAAAGCTTCGCATTTTAGTAATTAGCGTTGTTTGAGCAAATCATCGTCTGGTGAAGTGTTGCGATGGCGATTTTTCGCCGGTTAATAAATTTGCCCTAAGTTATTGTGAACATTGAAGATGAGTGAGTCACAAAGCTAAATTGGGTGCAAGCCGGAGGGTATGTAACCATCCTACCTGCACTCTGCAACAGAACATCCTACAAGCCTTTCTATTACGGTAACTTGTTTCGGGTCCCATATTGGGGTCTCCAAACCCCCTCTAGTTTAGTGTGTTTCCTACAGTTGTAGAACGCTTCTAGAAAGTAGGAACCCTGGCAAGGAATGGTTATAGAATACCCAGAGGCTGATGCTCAAAATGTGGGTGAGCACTGCATTGGCACATTGATGCTATTCTTGCTATTAAACATGTGACCAGTAAATGAAACCTGTTGATCGGTTACTATAGGTGACTAGACCTGTAGAGTACTTCTATTTTATTATGTAATCTCCATTACTTGCAGTAGAGATTCTATTTATTAATATCAAAATCCACATTCTTTCTTCTCATTCTGTCTCCTTACTTACATTCTTCCAAGTTTGGAACACATTTCAGGCACATGTTTTATATGTTATTACAGTTTTGCTAATAAAGATGAAATTGTCCTTTAAGCTACAAGTCACATTTTCCCCAAGGGACCTGCTTATTTTATTAGTTACAAATGTAACGCAAAATATGTCTGTAAGCCTTTTCTGGCTCCTCTTGAGCAGGATCATTCTTCCAGCACTCAGGGTACCTACCTGCCTTATGCTGTATTGGTGGGAGAGACTGGGAATCCTAGTACCTAGCACAGTGTGGTGGCTCCACCTGCTGGACACTAAGGGACACACTGTCACTGTAGATGAAATACTTAAAATACTATAGAACACAGATATTGTAGCAATATGAAGTTTATACCTAAAACAGAAAAAACAGGCATCCCCATGGTTATTAACAGACCACGACGATGCAGCAATGGTGGAGCTCACCCAGTGTGTCTCCTACCCAATCGCAGCTCTCGCAATATGCCGGTCACTTCTTGCCGACTACAACATCACCTCCTGGATCGCTACAGAGAGATACAGAGAGTGGAAATTGCAATGTATAATGTCCCTATCACAGTCACACACACTCGGGCCAATTTTATTAATAACCAATGAACCGTCTTGTCGTATTTGCAATGTGGTAGGAAACTAAAGGAACCCCAGTCAAGCAGGGGGAGAAAACATACAAACTCTTTGAAAATATTGCTCTATCTGCAATCAAACCCAGGATCATATGGGTGCAAGGCACCAGTACCACCCATAGCACAACCATGCTACCTCTTAAAGTCTTACAAAATACTTTGGAATTAAAGGGAATCATATTAACCAGTGAAATCTATCTGAATCTATGACAGTCACACGGATTTAACCCCCTCACTCAGTCACCTGTAACTAGGGTTGCCACCTGGCTGGTATTTTACCGGCCTGGCCAGTAAAAATTATGGTTGATCCCAATGTTATTAATTGGGAAAAAGATAAATATATAGGAAGGCCAGTATTTTTTTCCAGAAAAGGTGGCAATCCTACCTGCAACTAGGGTTGCCACTTTTTTTTACCGACCAGGCCGGTAAAATACCGGTCAGGTTGCAATCCTACCTGCAACCCAGTCACCTATCAGTAATTTGCACCAAATTCTTTGCTTTTCCACCATTAAAAAGCATAGAAGTTGCTTCTGAAATCATGAGAAGCAGCTTTAGAAGAAAGTATAGTTGGGGCATGGCCTATGTAGATTGGAGCAGGGCTGGAGTAGGGGGACATGATAGATGTACCCTAATCCCATTCAGTCAGGATTGGTGTTTCTGTGAATTCTTTCAGAAATTGGGGGGTTGCCAGCTGAACATCCTTGATTTGTACACTAAAAAATATATTAGACGATACAGAACATAATATACACTGTGGATGTTTTTCTAGGATCTTTCGTCAAGGAGTGCCATTTCCTATTGTAATATAGGTATAGGATCTATTGTATGGAATGCTTTTTTTTCATAATTGGGATCAGCTAAAGTGATACTGACCCAAAAAAAAAAAACGTTCTTCAAAATATTAATGTACATTAAAAGTCCCCTAAAGGTCATGTTGGCTGTTTTTAGGTGAGAGGTCTGCTTTATAATTAATTGTTATTTGAAGTTCCTAAGCCTGACTGTCCCTTCTCAACCTGTTTATAATGCTAATGGACTTCTGTTGCACAAACATGGCAGCCCCCCTCACTAGAGATGTAGCGAACGTCAGAAAAAATGTTCGCGAACATATTCGCGAACTTGCGTCCAAAAATGCGAACGGTTCGCGAACGTCGCGAACCCCATAGACTTCAATGGGAAGGCAAATTTTAAAAGCTAGAAAATACATTTCTGGCCAGAAAAATGATTTTAAAGTTGTTTAAAGGGTGCAACGACCTGGACAGTGGCATGCCAGAGGGGGATCAAGGGCAAAAATGTATCTGAAAAATACATTGTTGACACAGCGCTGCGTTTTGTGCTGTAAAGGGCAGAAATCACACTACGTCACTCAGGTGATGTTTCTGGACACGGAATGTGAAAAAGCTCACACAGCTAGGTGGCACTTGGTTAAAGACTGGGCAAACAATGCCTGCAAGGGCAACGTATACAGTAGTGGATACGGAATATATTATTGCTGCTGTAAAAACATCACTCAGGTGATGTTTACGGACACGGAATTATTATTGTTATTTAGACAGAATGTGAAAAAGCTCACACAGCTAGGTGGCACTTGCATACCTCCCAACTGTCCCTCTTTTGACCACTCAACCCCCTGTCCCTCTTTTGTACTGGAAAGTCCCTCTTTTCTCTGCACTGAACAGCCAGAAAAAAAACTGTTTCTAACTTAATTAGCTTTTGGCAGAGAGCTCAGAACAGCTAACAGGTGCAAATAAGATACTTTGTAACAATTTTGACTCTGGTTGGTGCTGGTAGTGGTGAACTACTAGGAGGAGCAGCACACCAGTCCCACTCCCCAACACAGCTAGACTAATAGCACTGGGCTCTTACAGTAGCAAAGTAAAAAAACAAAAAAGAAAATAAAAGCAGTCCTTACAAGGACTATTGGGTTATTACAGCAGTCAGCAGATGAGATCAGAAGCAGTGCCCACAGCAGCTACATACAGAGCACTGCAGTAGAAGGTAGATTACTAGTCAGCAAAGCTAACTAACCTAAACTCACTGTCCCTCAAATCCCTGCAGAGTTCTGTTCCTACAATACAGAGCAGTATCAAGTAGATTACTAGCCAGCAAAGTTACTATCAACTGTCCCTCAAATCACTAAACAGCTCTCTCCCTACACTAGCTCTTCCAAGCACACACAGGCAGAATGAAAAAACGCTGCAGGGCTTCAGTTTATATATGGAAGGGGAGTGGTCCAGGGGGTGTGGGGGTGGTCCAGGAGGGAGAGCTTCCTGATTGGCTGCCATGTATCTGCTGGTCTGGGGGAGAAATGGCAAAAATAAGCGCCAGCTAAGGCGAACCCAAATTGGCGAACGTCGCGCGACGTTCGTGAACATTCGGCGGACGCGAACAGTCGATGTTCGCGCGAACTAGTTCGCGGGCGAACAGTCCGCGACATCCCTACCCCTCACAGAGGAAGGCCATATCCATAGACTTTTATCCAAATAATTAGAATGTTTGAAATATATTTTCTTTTTCTCTTTAATAATAAAACAATATCTTGTACTTGATGCAAACTAAGATATAATTAATCCTTATTGGGGCAAAAAAACCTACTGGATTTATTTAATGTTTAAATTTTTTAGTTAGACTTAGGCCAGGGTATAAAGATCAACATTATGGAAATATCCCTTAGCATTCCCTGAGCATTCTGGATAACAGGTTCCATACCTGTATTTTGTTATTAACACAAACCTGTTACCTGTTTCCACAGATTGAAAAGAAACCATGTTGCTCAACCAACCATCCCTTAGGCTCACAGTATAATGCAAACCCTCTCTTATTGTTTCATTGTGAAGTGATGAATTCTGGGACTTAAAAATCCCTCTGCTTTCCAAAGTGGTTGTATAGATTTTTTGGAAAGCAGAGGGAATTGGAGTCCCAGAAACCATAGCTTTACAAAGGAGCAAAGTAAGGGAAGGGTTGGATTGTTCAGTTTGCCTTAGGGTAATGGTACACAGGGCAGTAACTTACCTTGTGGGAGTTTGTATTTCTGCACCGATATTCTCAATGTGTTCTTGCACCCATGTCCCACCAATTGTTCTGGGTGCAGACAAGGTAAAGGGCAGATTGCAGAGTAGGGACTGATTATTGGCCTGCATTTTTCAGCAGACCTAGTTTCAGTCCTTGTGGCATTACCCTAAGGAAGGGGGAGGAATTGATTCAGCTATCAAGCAGACTATAAGGCTATTGTAACATGCAGCATTTTCTCCACTGGTGAATTTAAGCCACAGCCTTCCATCCTCTGTATATGTGCACTGACCAACATGGGTTCAGCCTTTAAGCTCACACAGTGGATTTTTTTGCAGAAACACTTAAAGGGTCATTCACCTTTAAATTAACTTTTAGTATGATGTAGAGAGTGATATTGGTTTTCATTTTTAATTATTTAAGGTTTTTGACTTATTTAGCTTTTAATTCAGCAACTCAATTTGCATCTTACCCAATCTGGTTGCTAGGGTGCAAATTCCCCTAGCAACCATGCATTGATTTAAATAAGAGCATGGAATATGAATAGGATTGGGGCGGAATAGGAAGATGAGGAATACCAAGTAGCAATAAAAATACATGTGTAGCCTTACAGAGCATTTGTTTTTTAGAAGGGGGTCAGCGACGCCCATTTGAAAACTGTGAAGAAAAAGGCAAATAACTAAAAAATTTAAAAAAAAAAGAAAGAAAACCAATTGAAAAGTTGCTTAGAATTGGCTATTTTATAACATACTAAAAGTGACCTTAAAGGCGAACCACCCCTTTAAGTATGTTTTATGCCAAAATCAGGCTGATGTGTTGTGAGAATAACAAACAAGGGAAAGTTTGAGATTGTGACCACAAATACATATAGACAAATACAAGAGTCCTCTGCACTCAACCCATTATCAATGGGGTGACGATCCTTCGTGCGGTGCTCGATTTCTCCTCCCTTCCTTCTATAGGAGATAGTCAGGGAGGAGAAATCGAGCGCCGCACGATGGATTGTCATCCTGTCAGTAACGTAACTAGAAGGCAGCGGGCCCTGGCGCGGGACGTGCAGCCATACGACCGGAACTCCGTTGAAGTCAGTGGTGTGCAAGCTGCTGGGGGGCCCTGAGGGGGTGCGGGCCCTGACCCAGTCGCACCCCCCTGCTCCCCCAGGTAGTTACGCCACTGCGCCCTGTCGCCGTTTGTGAAGAGAAGTGCAAGCAGAGAATCAGTAAATAATTTCTTAATAAAGACTTTGAGAATCTAAAGTTAAAACTGCCTTGGTGTTTTTTTCCCGTTAAGTAGAATTAAGAAATTTTTTTTAAATATTTTTTTATGTTACTGGTCCTTTAAGGTATGAGAAAAGACTATTACATTAAAATTAGATTTGTTTACCTTTTACAGATATGTTGATAGACATTAAAGAAAGGGCATAGTGTGAACGAAGGACAAAAGGCCCCCATTTAGACTAGAGGAAAGGCATCTACACCTTAACAAATGGTTTGTCACCATGAGGGTGTTGAGATTGACGGCTGATGTTGTTTTGACAGATTCTATTAATGCCTTTAAAGAGGCATGGATGGCTTTTGGAACAGACAAAATATCCAGGGCTGCGTATGTATATATATATGTATGTTTTTATATATGGGTCAGTGATGATGGGAGATACACTGAAGGTTTCAAATCCAGATTAAGCATGTAACTATGTAGCAATAGACCAGAGGAAATTGAGAAGAACTTGGACAAGAAGTGACTTGGTCAGGGCAGAGTCCACAGGGAAAACAGGCCAAGGTTATGTTTGTCCTTGCAAGGTAGATAATTAGTAAATAACCCTTTGGTTAAGATAGAATTGGTTCACATATACACAGGAGTCCATTATGCAGTGGATTATGTGGTAACCTCACAGGGACCAAACATGGATAATTACAAAAACATTTTGCGGATTAAAACAATAGGCACAAGTACAAGTCAGCACAAGTCCTACTCACTGCATTCATGTTGAACAAGAAAGTACACAACCCTTTTAAGACCAACGCTGACAGTTTCATAAAAGGGGAGGTTAACTTTTAGAATGTTATAGAATGGTTAATTCTAAGCAACTTTTCAGTTTGGCTTCATTTTTAATTTATTACAGTTTTCGAATTAGTGGTATAATACCTGTTACCTATGAGTAATACTTATGAGTAAGTACCCCAGCAGGCACGAAACGCGTTAGGTCTTGCTCTTATGTCCTAATAAATTTTTCAATTTTTTAATTGATTGGTTCATTATTCTTGGGGATACTCACATTTTCCTTTTTTGAAATGTTGTCTTGGACTTACACCCTAGGACTGGGGTGAATTGTGAGTATACTCTCCATGATTAACTTCAATATTTGATTTTGAACTATTAATTATTTTGTAGTAGTACATTTACATATTTCTTTGGCATCACCACAAATTATATTAGTATAAATACCTGTTATCCAGACTGATCACTGCATGGTTGCTGGGGAAATTTGGACCCTAGCAACCAGATTGTTGAAACTGCAAAATGAAGATCTGCAGAATACAAAGCTAAAAAAAAAATCAAATAAAAAATGAAAGCCAATTGCAAATTTTCTCAGAATATCACTCTTTACATCATACTAAAAGTTTACACAAAGGTGAACAGCCCATTTAACAGTGAGCATAATCCATTGGCAGTGACTGGTATCCATTCCATACATCCATCAGAGTTTTGCTGCCCTTCGGAAACAAGAATAGTAATAGACGAGCGCTCCAAGTGTAATAATATAAAAATGTGTTTACTTAAAGGTTAAAAATGCGAATGAATAAAAGACTCTTCAACATCTGAAAATCCTCAGCATGATTCACGCTCAATAGCGCTTCCTCACGAGGTCAAGAGGTACTACACCAATACATCACTTTAAATAGCAATCCATGTAGTTCTTCTTTCCCTATGGGAAGGTGTTTAATACACATGTTCAATAAATATACATGCACAAGTATAAAAAATACTTGATTTCACAACGAATAAACATTTTTTCCTTTACTTTCTTAAAAAAGGTGCCAATTCTATGGCCACATTAAACCCATCCATCCAATGCTGTTCCCTTTGCAAAATTCTCAAATTTCCATCACCCTTTACTCAACTTACTAACTTTACTAACGTTAGCGAAAATTCACAAAAGGTTATATAATAATGCTGGGGATTCTATGCCAATGGACCCCAGGAAGTAGCGCTCGATTTATTAATAAACAGTAGTTCTAGTTAACCTTGGGTTCGAAAATATTTTTGCTTTGCATGTGCGTGAATACATGGGCTGCTTTGATACTTTTGCCAGAGATGTTTTTTCCTCCCAGTCCAGCTCTGCTGTGGTACCTCCCATTTCAAACTAGGGGTCAGAATATTCTTCTAAAAATGAAACCTGGTTTTTATGGTAAAATCCTTCTCAGAACAGGATCAGCAGTAAGAATACACCAGTGTTCAAAATTCTTCAACCTGAATTTGCTACAATAGTATAGCATGTAATAAAAAAAAGGGAAACCCTCCTTTTTGTTCTTCCCCCTGGGCCACAAGAGGGAGCTTCTTGATCTCTTTATTGCTTTGACCATTGCAGCTCGAACTACAGATTGATCATCATCAAATTTGACAGTAAAGCTGGCCATAGACACAAAGATCTGATTTTGGGACCGTGTGTGGAGAGTTTCGACATTTTTCGTCCGGCGGAGATCTGTAGTTTCAAACCCCCATGATATTCAAAGGTGCTAAAATTGTGTCCTCTTCCCATTCCAGATCCTCCAAAATACCTAAAATCGATGATGCAGCCTTCCAATATGATGACAGCCCCATTACTAATGATTGCAGAAAATAATCAATACAAACAGATACATGTGAGGTCACTGAATTTATACCTGATACAATTGGTTGACCTGGAGGGTCCAACAAATGCTTAGGGAGATGGAACAGAAATCAGATAACTAACTTCCTTTATATTCAAAATCCTAGGCCTTTTTAACTAATTCTTCTCTCACCAAAAAATTATTAAACAGGACTGAAATTAGGGATGCACAGAATCCACTTTTTTGGATTCGGCCGAACCCTGAATCCTTTGCAAAAGATTTGGCCGAACCCCCGAATCGTTTGCAAAAGATTCAGCCAAATACCGAACGGAATCCGACCCCTAATTTGCATGGGAAGGGGAAAACATTTTTTACTTTCTTGTTTTGTGACAAAAAGTCACGCGATTTCCCTCCCCCGCCCCTAATTTACATATGCAAATTAGGATTTGGTTCAGCCAGGCAGAAGGATTCGGCCGAATCCGAATCCTGCCGAACGGAATCCAGGATTCGGTGCATCCCTAACTGAAATAGTGGGAGACTTTTATGGGATAAAATTAGAAAAATGTGAATCATGTAACTTTCTAAAGAGTTATGTATACAATGTTACTATTGATAGTTAGAGATGGCGCGAACTGTTCGCCGGCGAACTTGTTCGCGCGAACATCGGGTGTTCGCGCTCGCCGGAAGTTCGCGAACGTCGCGCGACGTTCGCCATTTTGGGTTCGCCATTGTTGGCGCTTTTTTTTGCCCTCTCACCCCAGACCAGCAGGTACATGGCAGCCAATCAGGAAGCTCTCCCCTGGACCACTCCCCTTCCCTATAAAAACCGAAGCCCTGCAGCTTTTTTTCACTCTGCCTGTGTGTGCTGAAGAGATAGTGTAGGGAGAGAGCTGCTGCCTGTTAGTGATTTCAGGGACAGTTGAAAGTTTGCTGGCTAGTAATCGTTTTGATACTGCTCTGTTATTGGAGGGACAGAAGTCTGCAGGGGTTTGAGGGACATTTAAGCTTAGGTAGCTTTGCTGGCTAGTAATCTACCTTCTACTGCAGTGCTCTGTATGTAGCTGCAGTGGGCAGCTGTCCTGCTTCTGATCTCATCTGCTGACTGCTGCAATAGCAATAGTCCTTGTAAGGACTGCTTTTATTTATTTTTTTGTTGTTTTACTACTACTACTACTACTACTACTACTACTATAAGAGCCCAGTGCTATTAGTCTAGCAGTGTTGGGGAGTGGGACTGGTGTGCTAATCTGCTGCTCCTAGTAGTTCAGCAGCACCAACTTTAATTTTTTTTTTTTTAATATTCATTCTTTTTTTATTTAACTTTTTTTTATTTTACTACCGCTGTAGTAGTGTATAAGTTGACCTTTTAGGCATTATTTGCCCTGTAGGCATTTTTTGCCCAGTGTGTTATTCAACCAACTGCTATCTAGCTGTGTGACCGTGTTCACATTCTGTCTAAATATCCATAATATTACCGTCTCCAGAAAAAACACCGGAGTGACTTTTTTCAAGCAGCCATAATAAATTTTACGTAATCCGTATCCATCTCTGTAGTAGTGTATAAGTTGACCTTTTAGGCATTATTTGCCCTGTAGGCATTTTTTGCCCAGTGTGTTATTCAACCAACTGCTATCTAGCTGTGTGCCCGTGTTCACATTCTGTCTAAATATCCATAATATTACCGTCTCCAGAAAAAACACCGGAGTGACTTTTTTTCAAGCAGCATTCTTATATTTTACGTAATCCGTATCCACCGCTGTGTATACGTTGACCTTGTAGGCATTATTTGCCCTGTAGGCATTTTTTGCCCAGTGTGTTATTCAACCAACTGCTATCTAGCTGTGTGCCCGTGTTCACATTCTGTCTAAATATCCATAATATTACCGTCTCCAGAAAAAACACCGGAGTGACTTTTTTTCAAGCAGCATTCTTATATTTTACGTAATCCGTATCCACCGCTGTGTATACGTTGACCTTGTAGGCATTATTTGCCCTGTAGGCATTTTTTGCCCAGTGTGTTATTCAACCAACTGCTATCTAGCTGTGTGACCGTGTTCACATTCTGTCTAAATATCCATAATATTACCGTCTCCAGAAAAAACACCGGAGTGACTTTTTTCAAGCAGCCATAATAAATTTTACGTAATCCGTATCCATCGCTGTAGTAGTGTATAAGTTGACCTTTTAGGCATTATTTGCCCTGTAGGCATTTTTTGCCCAGTGTGTTATTCAACCAACTGCTATCTAGCTGTGTGCCCGTGTTCACATTCTGTCTAAATATCCATAATATTACCGTCTCCAGAAAAAACACCGGAGTGACTTTTTTTCAAGCAGCATTCTTATATTTTACGTAATCCGTATCCACCGCTGTGTATACGTTGACCTTGTAGGCATTATTTGCCCTGTAGGCATTTTTTGCCCAGTGTGTTATTCAACCAACTGCTATCTAGCTGTGTGACCGTGTTCACATTCTGTCTAAATATCCATAATATTACCGTCTCCAGAAAAAACACCGGAGTGACTTTTTTCAAGCAGCCATAATAAATTTTACGTAATCCGTATCCATCGCTGTAGTAGTGTATAAGTTGACCTTTTAGGCATTATTTGCCCTGTAGGCATTTTTTGCCCAGTGTGTTATTCAACCAACTGCTATCTAGCTGTGTGCCCGTGTTCACATTCTGTCTAAATATCCATAATATTACCGTCTCCAGAAAAAACACCGGAGTGACTTTTTTTCAAGCAGCATTCTTATATTTTACGTAATCCGTATCCACCGCTGTGTATACGTTGACCTTGTAGGCATTATTTGCCCTGTAGGCATTTTTTGCCCAGTGTGTTATTCAACCAACTGCTATCTAGCTGTGTGACCGTGTTCACATTCTGTCTAAATATCCATAATATTACCGTCTCCAGAAAAAACACCGGAGTGACTTTTTTTCAAGCAGCATTCTTATATTTTACGTAATCCGTATCCACCGCTGTGTATACGTTGACCTTGTAGGCATTATTTGCACAGTGTTTTCTTCAAACCGCCATCTAGCTGTGTGAGCTTGTTCACATTTTGTCTAAATATTGATAATATTATCGTCTCTAGAAAAACCACTTGAGTTACTTTTTTTCAAGCAGCATTCATATATTTTACGTAATCCGTATCCACCGCTGTAGTAGTGTATACGTTGATCTTGTAGGCATTATTTGCACACTGTTTTCTTCAAACTGCCATCTAGCTGTGTGTATTATCGTTTCCAGAAAAACCAACTGAGTTTTTGTTGTTGTTGTTTTTTTAAAAATAATGCCAGGCAAAGGCAGGCCGCCACGCAGAGGCCGTGCTAGGGGCCGTGCTGCTATGCAATCCTGTGGCCCTAGCAAATTGCCCAGTTTTAAAAAGCCAATGACCCTGAACTCCCAAAATGCTGAAGAGGTAGTTGACTGGCTTACACAGCACACCCCATCCTCTACCGTTTCTAACTTTACCACAACATCCTCCTCATCCTCCACTGCTATGGCCACCCCACGTAACACTTCCTCCACCACCGGTGCCCCTTCTTCACTGGAGTCAGAGGAGTTATTTTCCCATGAGTTTCTTGAACTGAGTAATGCGCAACCATTATTGGCAGAAGAAGATGAAGGAGATGAGGACGTTACACCAGATTTAATTCTGGCAGAGAACACGACAGAGATGGACATAATGATGAGTGATGAGGAGGAGGAGGAGGTCCCCGCTGCTGCTTCCTTCTGTGATGTGTCAGAAGAAATTGATGCATCTGAGGAGAATGATGATGAGGAGATTGATGTTTTGTGGGTGCCTAGTAGAAGAGAGCAAGAGGAGGGTAGTTCAGATGGAGAGACGGAGAGTCAGAGAGGCAGTAGGAGAATAAGACTTAGAAGAAGCAGGGAGGCCAGCCCGCAGGGATCAGTAGGGCAACAACATGTATCGGCACCTGTGTTCAGCCGGCCAACGCACCCGCCATTGCCGCCAATGCCGCCAACTTCTACTGTTACCGCCAGATTGCAGACTTCCAAAAAGTCAGCAGTGTGGCATTTTTTTAATGTGTGTGCCTCTGACAAAAGCATTGTAATTTGCAATGAGTGCAGTCAGAAACTGAGCCTTGGTAAGCCCAACAGCCACATAGGTACAACTTCTATGCGAAGGCACATGAGCGGCAAGCACAAAGCACTTTGGGAGCAACACCTCAAAGGCAACAGGCAAACTAAAAGCCACACTCCTTCTGGTCCAGCATCTTACTGCTCTACCTCTGCTCTCCTTGACCCATCTGAACCACCCTCCACTCCGCCTTCCACCTTGACCACCTGTTCCCATTCCCAGTCATCTGCCACCAGCCAAGTTTCTGTGAAGGCCATGTTTGAGCGTAAGAAGCCAATGTCTGACTGTCACCCCCTTGCCCGGCGTCTGACAGCTGGCTTGTCTGCACTCTTAGCCTGCCAGCTTTTACCATACCAGCTGGTGGACTCTGAGGCCTTCCGCAAATTTGTAGCAATTGGGACACCGCAGTGGAAGGTACCCAGCCGCAATTTTTTTTCTAAAAAGGGAATACCACACCTGTACCAACATGTGCAGAGCCAAGTTACCGCATCTCTGTCACTTAGTGTTGGGCCAAAGGTCCATATGACTACTGACGCATGGTCCTCCAAGCATGGTCAGGGCAGGTATGTCACCTACACTGCCCACTGGGTGAACTTGGTAATGGCTGGGAATGGGAAGCAGGGAATGGGTAGCTCAACAACAACAACAACAGTGGAGTTGGTGTTACCGCCACGGATTGCACGCGGTTCTGCCACCACCTCTACTCCTCCATCGCTCTCTACCTCGTCTTCTTCCTCTTCTTCTTCTTACTCTGCTGCTGGGTCCTCCTTCTCCTCCTCCACACCTGTGCACCCCCAGCTCCCCCTAGGCTATTCGACGTGCCAGGTACGCCGTTGTCACGCTGTCTTGGGGATGACGTGCCTGGAAAGCAAAAACCATACCGGATCTGTACTCCTGTCATCTCTGCAGTCACAGGCCGATCGGTGGCTGACCCCACACCAACTGCAGATCGGAAAAGTGGTGTGTGACAATGGAAGCAATCTGTTGGCAGCGTTGAGACTGGGAAATTTAACACATGTGCCCTGCATGGCACATGTGTTAAATTTAATAGTCCAACGTTTTGTCTCCAAGTACCCAGGATTCCAGGACGTTCTCACCCAGTCCAGAAAGGTGTCGGCCCATTTCAGACGTTCCTACACAGCCATGGCACGCCTTGCTGACATTCAGCAGCGCTACAACATGCCAGTCAGGCGTTTGATTTCTGACAGCCAGACTCGCTGGAATTCAACGCTCCTTATGTTGGAACGTCTGCTGCAACAACAAAGGGCCGTCAACGAGTACCTTTTTGAACTGGGTGGTAGGACTGGATCTGCAGAGCTGGGGATTTTTTTCCCCCGTTACTGGGTGCTTATGCGCGATGCCTGCAGGCTCATGCGACCTTTTGAAGAGGTGACAAATATGGTCAGTCGCACCGAAGGCACCATCAGCGACCTAATACCCTTCGCTTTCTTCCTGGAGCGTGCCGTGCGACGAGTGACAGATGAGGCTGTAGACCAGCGTGACGAGGAGCTGGAAGCGCACGATTTATGGTCGCAATCACCAGAACGAACCCAGGCACCTGCTGCAACGCAGGGAGAGGTGCCAGAAGTGGAGTCAGAGGAGGAAGGTGGCTTTGTGGAGGAGGAGGAGGAGGACCAACAGGAGCAGGCTTCCCAGGGGGCTAGTGGTGACCTTTTGGGGACCCCTGGTCTTGTACGTGGCTGGGGGGAGGAGACCGTGGATGATGCAGTCCTTGATAATGAGGAAGCGGAGATGGATAGCTCTGCATCCAACCTTGTGAGAATGGGGTCTTTCATGCTGGCATGCCTGTTGAAGGACCCCCGTATCAAGAGGCTTAAGGAGAAGGACCTGTACTGGGTCGCAACGCTACTAGACCCTCGGTACAAGCATAAAGTGGCAGAAATGTTACCAACATACCACAAGTCCGAAAAGATGCGGCATTTACAAACCAGCCTGCAAAACATGTTGTACAATGCTTTTAAGGGTGATGTCACTTCAGGAACTCATCAACATTCCAGGGGCAGAGGTGCCAGTAATCCTGCCACGAGCACACCTGCAAGGACAAAGCCCTTTGGCCGGTCTGTAACATCAGACATGCAAATGTTTTTCTGTCCAAGGCAGCGCCACAACCCTTCTGGATCCACCCTCAAAGAACGCCTCGACCGGCAGGTAGCGGACTACCTGGCATTAACTGCAGATATCGACACTCTGAGGAGCGATGAACCCCTGGACTACTGGGTGCGCAGGCTTGATCTGTGGCCAGAGCTGTCACAATTTGCCATGAACCTCTTGTCTTGCCCAGCCTCAAGTGTGCTCTCAGAAAGGACCTTCAGTGCAGCAGGAGGGATTGTAACTGAGAAGAGAACTCGCCTAGGTCACAAAAGTGTCGATTACCTGACCTTTATTAAAATGAATGAGGGGTGGATCTCGGAGGGTTACTGCACGCCGGAAGACTTGTTCTGACTTCTATGCAGCTGTCCTTCTCTTCAAGCCTCATGACTCCACACACAGCTGTCCTTTAGCGTCCTCCTCCCTCCGCCACCGTTACAAACTAGGGTGCAAACCCTACTGGTTTAATTTTTTCTGGCCTCTGTGCTTCAGTGGCTGCGTCCAAAAAAACGGGGCAAACAATGTCTACAAGGTCAACGTATGGCGAAAAATTACTATTTTCAGCATTTATATGGCATATTTTTTCTGGCAACTGTGCTTCAGTGGCTGCGTCCAAAAAAATGCATATTTTCTGCATTTATATGGCATAATTTTTCTGGCCTCTGTGCTTCAGTGGCTGCAACCAAAAAAATGCATATTTTCTGCATTTATATGGCATAATTTTTCTGGCCTCTGTGCTTCAGTGGCTGCAACCAAAAAAATGCATATTTTGTCCATTTATATGGCATAATTTTTCTAGCCTCTGTGCTTCAGTGGCTGCAACCAAAAAAATGCATATTTTCTGCATTTATATGGCATAATTTTTCTGGCCTCTGTGCTTCAGTGGCTGCAACCAAAAAAATGCATATTTTGTCCATTTATATGGCATAATTTTTCTAGCCTCTGTGCTTCAGTGGCTGCAACCAAAAAAATGCATATTTTCTGCATTTATATGGCATAATTTTTCTGGCCTCTGTGCTTCAGTGGCTGCAACCAAAAAAATGCATATTTTCTCCATTTATATGGCATAATTTTTCTAGCCTCTGTGCTTCAGTGGCTGCAACCAAAAAAATGCATATTTTCTCCATTTATATGGCATAATTTTTCTAGCCTCTGTGCTTCAGTGGCTGCAACCAAAAAAATGCATATTTTCTCCATTTATATGGCATAATTTTTCTGGCCTCTGTGCTTCAGTGGCTGCAACCAAAAAAATTTATATTTTCAGCATTTATATGGCATAATTTTTCTGTCAACTGTGCTTCAGTGGCTGCGACCAAAAAAATGCATATTTTCTGCATTTATATGGCATAATTTTTCTGGCCTCTGTGCTTCAGTGGCTGCAACCAAAAAAATTTATATTTTCAGCATTTATATGGCATAATTTTTCTGGCAACTGTGCTTCAGTGGCTGCGACCAAAAAAATGACTATTTTCAGCATTTATATGGCATATTTTTTCTGGCCTCTGTGCTTCAGTGGCTGCGGCCAAAAAAACTGGGCAAACAATGCCTACAAGGTCAACGACGTTGACCTTGTAGGCATTGTTTGCCCAGTTTTTTTGGCCGCAGCCACTGAAGCACAGAGGCCAGAAAAAATATGCCACATAAATGCTGAAAATAGTCATTTTTTGCCATACGTTGACTCAACGTATATGGCAAAAAATGACTATTTTCAGCATTTATATGGCATATTTTTTCTGGCAACTGTGCTTCAGTGGCTGCGTCCAAAAAAACTGGGCAAACAATGTCTACAAGGTCAACGTATGGCGAAAAATTACTATTTTCAGCATTTATATGGCATATTTTTTCTGGCAACTGTGCTTCAGTGGCTGCGTCCAAAAAAAACTGGGCAAACAATGTCTACAAGGTCAACGTATGGCGAAAAATGACTATTTTCAGCATTTATATGGCATATTTTTTCTGGCAACTGTGCTTCAGTGGCTGCGTCCAAAAAAACTGGGCAAACAATGCCTACAAGGGCAACGTATGGCAGTTGTTTAAAGAGAACAGTAGATTACTAGCCAGCAAAGCTACCTAAGCTAAAATGTCCCTCAAATCCCTGCAGACTTCTGTCCCTCCAATACAGAGCAGTATCAAGCAGATTACTAGCCAGCAAACTTACTATCATCTGTCCCTGAAATCACTAACAGCTCTCCCCCTACACTATCTCTTCCAAGCACACACAGGCAGATTTTTCAGATACATTTTTGCCCTTGATCCCCCTCTGGCATGCCACTGTCCAGGTCGTTGCACCCTTTAAACAACTTTAAAATCATTTTTCTGGCCAGAAATGTCTTTTTTAGATGTTAAAGTTCGCCTTCCCATTGAAGTCTATGGGGTTCGCGAACCGTTCGCGAACCGCTCGCATTTTTGCGCAAGTTCGCAAATACGTTCGCGAACTTTTTTTCCGACGTTCGCTACATCCCTATTGATAGTCTCAAAGCAACAGGGTTGATGATACTACTCATGCATAGCCAAAACTCAGCTGTCTTTGGAATGACAATTAGGGATGTAGCGAACGTCGGAAAAAAAGTTCGCAAACATATTCGCGAACTTGCGCAAAAATGCGAGCGGTTCGCGAACGGTTCGCGAACCCCATAGACTTCAATGGGAAGGCGAACTTTAACATCTAAAAAAGACATTTCTGGCCAGAAAAATGATTTTAAAGTTGTTTAAAGGGTGCAACGACCTGGACAGTGGCATGCCAGAGGGGGATCAAGGGCAAAAATGTATCTGAAAAATCTGCCTGTGTGTGCTTGGAAGAGATAGTGTAGGGGGAGAGCTGTTTAGTGATTTCAGGGACAGATGATAGTAAGTTTGCTGGCTAGTAATCTGCTTGATACTGCTCTGTATTGGAACAAAAAAATAAATAAAAGCAGTCCTTACAAGGACTACTGTTATTGCAGCAGTCAGCAGATGAGATCAGAAGCAGGACAGCTGCCCACTGCAGCTACATACAGAGCACTGCAGTAGAAGGTAGATTACTAGCCAGCAAAGCTACCTAAGCTTAAATGTCCCTCAAACCCCTGCAGACTTCTGTCCCTCCAATAACAGAGCAGTATCAAAACGATTACTAGCCAGCAAACTTTCAACTGTCCCTGAAATCACTAACAGGCAGCAGCTCTCTCCCTACACTATCTCTTCAGCACACACAGGCAGAGTGAAAAAACGCTGCAGGGCTTCGGTTTTTATAGGGAAGGGGAGTGGTCCAGGGGAGAGCTTCCTGATTGGCTGCCATGTACCTGCTGGTCTGGGGTGAGAGGGCAAAAAAAAGCGCCAACAATGGCGAACCCAAAATGGCGAACGTCGCGCGACGTTCGCGAACTTCCGGCGAGCGCGAACACCCAATGTTCGCGCGAACAAGTTCGCCGGCGAACAGTTTGCGCCATCCCTAATGACAATCCCATCATCCTTTTGACTAGAGGGCTCTGGCTGACAACCCTTGGATATACAACTGTCCTCCAGCTGTTTACCAACAATGAATGGCATTAGAATTTATTGTATGGGATCTAATTAGTTCTTGACATGATTTGTGACCAGGTTTACAACCCACTTGAAATAGTTGGGAAACATCCTCTGGTTATAAGGCAAAGGGCAGATAAGACAAGTGTTCATATAGGAACCATTGTGAATGGTAAAGGCAATACCAATATATCTTTTATAATAGAAAATAACACTGCAATACAGTGTACAGTATGGCAGGAGTCAGAATCCCCTGTATTGTTCACACATGTAATCCCCCTGCATTGACACTTGTAACACCTCTAAAGGCCTGTACTGTTCACACCTGAGACCCAGACTGAAACTGCCCACATTGTTCACCTGTTCACACTCATACACACTGCTGAAGGGGCACCAGCACTGTGTCACTGTATGTAGTACATATTAGAATGATAGCTTTACCTGTCTCCTGCTCTTTTCTGCCTTCCATATGCTCCCTGTGTGTGCTATACTTTGCCTGTCCTACTCTGCCTGTGTGTGACATTCTCTGCATTCCCTATGCTCCCTGTGTGTGCCATACTCTGTCTGTGTGTGCCCTGCTTTGCCTGTGGTACATAATCCTGGTATTTGTTTTGGGGGTTTGTTAGCATTTAAAAATTATTGTTAGGGGCTGTGTTACCCACTGTGTTACCCACATTCAGCTCAGATTCAAAAGCTGCAAAAAATAAAATAAGATCCAGAGGTTCTGCAGTTCACTCCCTTTGCCGGTATAAGAATCTGTTCTCCTTTAGATTAGTCACAATAAAAATCTTTTATTCATACGAAGAAATACCAGCGCTGCAAGCTCAGGGGTAGACACCAAAGAAAACAGAGAAATACAATATAGTGTAGTATTTTATAATAAAATTTACACCTCTTTGTGCATTTACTATGTAGTGTGGTTTGATTTCTTCCACCGGGGGGTTTAGTTACCCTTTAACTGTGATATTTTAGCGATATACGTGACCACCTCCTGTGTGTAAGTAATGGATACTTACAAACGTTTATTTATACCACTAGCATAAAATATAGTTGCTCCTCAAATCCAGGACATCTTTCAGTTTCTAGGAAGGATATACTAAAATCGTGTAAAAACGTCTTTAATAAATAAGGAATAAAATACAAGTTGCACTCACATATGTGTGCTTAAAATAAACATATATTCAGTCCGTCTGAGGGTTCCCCAATTCTGCGTTCTACAGTGGATGTTAGTTGCCTGGCGTTGTTTGTAGGACACGCGTTCTTGATCTCACCCTGATGATGTCACTGCTAGCTGACGTGTTTCGTCTATACGACTTCCTCAAGGCTTCAAATCCCTTACTGCGCAAGTGCGCCTTTTATGGACGGGCCTCAACCATGGACGCGCATGCATACCTCTCCCCACTCCTAGATCGCACGCGTCTCCATGGCAACCCGCCTGGTTGGTAGATCATTCATTCACGATTTTAGCATAAACCTTAGGGGGGCTTTTCTGTATCCCCTCCAAATGTATCAGAAAAAATTTTGAATTAAAATCTCCAAATATATCCCAAGATCCCCCTCTAATTGGGCAAGCCAGCATTGGTTATTCTACGGTCACCATGGAAACGCGTGTCTAGCGTTTCTAATCCTAGGTTACACACGCATCCATGGCCTTTCTTGGGGGTTTGCATACATACAGGCATAATATAATTTAACTTCAATTAAAAAATCCCATAGTCACCATGTAAAATTACGACACATTCTACCTTCAGGTAAAAAACATCTCTCGCAGATCACTATGCAACAGATTGATATCAGGCTATAAAATAATACAATAAGTATCCATTACTTACACACAGGAGGTGGTCACATAATTCGCTAAAATATCACAGTTAAAGGGTAACTAAACCCCCCGGTGGAAGAAATCAAACCACACCACATAGTAAATGCACAAAGAGGTGTAAATTTTATTATAAAATACTACACTATATTTTATTTCTCTGTTTTCTTTGGTGTCTACCCCTGAGCTTGCAGCGCTGGTATTTCTTCGTATGAATGAAAGATTTTTATTCAGATTCAAAAGCAATAGTTATGTCCCATGTGGCCCTCATGAAGTCACTGATTGGTTATTGTCTGGTAACCAATCAGTGGAAACCAAGAGAGCTGCAAAGCAGGAAGTAGTGTTCTGGCTATTATGTTAGACATCCAGTCACTCCAGCCTTTATACATTACATTTTTTTAACTAACTATATTAGAAACATTTTTTATTTTGCTCAGTTTTGATTTTTACACTACATAATTCCTTTAATATGACAATGTTTTTCCACATATGAGTGATAAATGATATCCCTGCAATGAACACCAATCATTTGGTCTTTTGGTGTGCTACCACCATTAATGTGGACATACTCTTGCGGTAACATGGGTGTGGTTTAAAGTGGGTGTGGTTTAAAAACAGGGAGTTGTCAACACTGGCTTCAATTATCAGCCCTCTACGTGTAGGCCAAAAAATTCATTAATTCATGCGCCAGCACATCATTTGAGTCTCTAGCAGGGTTGGACTGGGATTTGTGAAGCCTACTCTGCTACTCCAGGGACCCCAAACCCTCTCTGGGACCCCAGCCACCCTCCCGCTCAACCACCACCAGCCCCTTCTCCACTCACACCTTTATAATATACTTATGAAGGTGGAGGGCAGCAGGGAGTGTGATTTGGTTTAGTTCAAGGGAAGGCATTTTTATATTGTGTATTAGATTGGAAGTCACAGTCCAAAGCAGCAGGCAGGCCTGAAATCCTGGATTACACAACTTTCTTTATCAATTACCGGGTTTGTTCACCTTCACGTTAACGTTTAGTATGTTATAGAATTTTTATATAGTTTTGCCTTCCACTTCTGCCTCTTTCCAGCTTTCAAATAGGCTTCACTGATCCCTGCACCCAAAAAAACGATCGCTCTGAATGTCTACAATTTTATTGTTATTGTTACATTTTATTTGACTTATTATTCATATTCCAATCTCTCACTCTAACCGCAGCATGGTTGCTAGGGTAAATAAGACCCTAGCAACCAGCACACCTCTGAAATACTAAACTGGTGAGCTGCTGAACAAAAAGCTAAATAACTACAAAATAAAAACTAAAAATAAAACATTAAAACTATTTGCAAATTGTCTCTGAATATTAGGGGCAGATTTATCAAGGGTCGAATTTCCAAGTGATAAATACTTCGAAATTCGACCCTCGAATTGAAATACTTCGAATATCGAAGTCAAAGTATTTTTCACCGAATTTGGCCATCGTACAATCGAAGTAAAATCGTTCGATCGAAAGATTAAATCGTTGAATCGAACGATTTTAGCGTACGATCGAACGATTTTACTTCTATGTGTAAAGACTTAGAAAAAAGGTCTAGAAGGTCCCCATAGGCTAACATAGCACTTCGGCAGGTTTAATTTGGCGAAGTATTGAAGTCAAAGAGACAGTACTTCGATCATGGAATGGTCGAATATTTGAACGATTTTACTTCGAATTGTATTCAAAGTCAAAGTCGTAGTAGCCTATTTGATGGTCGAAGTATCCAAAAAATTTAGGGATGCACCGAATCCAGGATTCTGCCTTTTTCAGCAGGAGTCGGATTTGGCCAAATCTTTCTGCCTGGCCGAACTGAATCTGAATCCTAATTTGCATATGCAAATGGGGTGGGGAGGGAAATCGCGTGACTTTTCGTCACAAAACAAGGAAGTAAAACATTTTTCCCCTTCCCACCCCTAATTTGCATATGTATTTGGCCGAATCTTTCACAAAGGATTCGGGGGTTCGGCCGCATCCAAAATAGTGGATTCGGTGCATCCCTAAAAAAATTACATCGAAATTTGAACTTTTTTTAACTTCGAAAAATCACTCGAACCTTAGTATATCTGCCCCTTAATATCAACATCATATTAAACGTTGATTTACAGGTGAACTATGCCTTTAACACTTCTAAAAGAAAAGTGCAGTAGATCAAAATATAATGAACTGATTTCTATTACACTTTTTACATAAAACATTAAAATATGAATTACAGAATGTTATATTGTTCATTTTCTTTTTGTCTTGGTAGTACAAACCTATGGCGTGCCCAGCCACACGTAGAGGAAGTAATGAGCTTAAGTATAACAATATCTATAAATACTGGAAATTCAAGAAAACTGTATTGCTGGGTGGAAAAACCTGTATGGTATAAGACTGAAAAAGAAATGTGTGCAGAGATGTTAACTCATTAAGGGTTAAAAGAAGAACAGAAAAAAAGAGCATTAGATTTATCATTCTAGTTATTTGGGTTTTATAGAAGCTTTTAATTTTAGCCATGCTAACCTATCCAGAAAGCTTTATATTATGGAAAGGTTGTTTCCCATAGACTCTATTTTAATTCAATAATTCAAAATTTTAAAACTCATTTCCTTTTTTTATCTGTAATAATAAAACAGTACCTTGCACTTCATCCAAACTACGATATAATTAATCTTATAATTATTATTGACGGCAAAGCAACGGGATAACGGATCCCATACCTACATACACAGTCATATGAGAAAGTTTGGGAACCCCTCTCAGCCTGCATAATAATTTACTTCACTTTCAACAAAAAAGATAACAGTGGTATGTCTTTCATTTCCCAGGAACTGGGGTGTTTTCTGAACAAAGGTTTTTAGTGCAGCATTCAGTTGTATGAAATTAAATCAAATGTGAAAAACTGGCTGTGCAAAAATATGGGTGTAATTTTGCTAATTTGAATGCATGGAACTGCTCAATACTGATTACTGGCAACACCAGAAACCTGACTGTATGCAGTAAAATTATCCCTTCATTTACTGCTGTGGATAGGAATTGTCAGACGGTCCCTAACGGCTGTGCAGGGAAACAATCATACTTATGAACAGCAGGGGGAGCCCCCACCTTACTTCCCAGCCATGCCGAACTCAAGCAGCTTTGTTTATTTCCCTGTAGATCAGTCAGCGACTGTGTAGAGATTTGTATTGGATTTTATTTTTGCCTTTACATCTCCTTTACTGTTTCCAACGCCAGCAGCAGGGACAAAGATCATGGAGCCAGATTTAAACAGATAAACTGGGATTCAATTTGAAGGATACTTTTCTGCAGTCACTGGTTATGGAAAGTTGGAGAAAGTTTGTATTAAAGGACATGTAAACCCTATAAACCCTTACCATGTTTTTAGGTTGGGCACATATTCCCCACACAAAATACATCATTGTCTCTGTATTGGGTCAGGTAGTATCTGTATCCCCTCCGATAGCCTGCACTGTAGTGTTTTCCTGAATACAAGATCTGCTTCAACCAGGCGGCCATTTTCTATGATAATTTATATGTGCATGTTCAGCCACGCCTGATGACCTTGCTCAGAAGTTTTTTTTGGTAATGTAACTTTATTAGCAAGTATGTGTAATCCTACTCCTACATGTAATCCCACTCACTCATGCATAATTATGATCACTCATATGCATAATCCTGCACATATTTGTAATCCCATTCATGTGTACATTTAATCCCACTCACTCATATGTATAATCCCACTCATACTCACAATCCCACTCATTCATATGTATAAACCCACTCATACTCATAAATATGCATAATCATATGCATAATCCCACTCACTAATATGCATAATCCCACTAATAATCCCACTCACTCATCCATGTAATTCCACTCACTCATACATGTATGAGTGGGATTATGCATGTGAGTGATCAGAATTATGCATGAGTGAGCAGAATTATGCATGAGTGAGCAGGATTATGATGGATTATACATGAGTGAGTTGGATTATGCATGAGTGAGTGGGATTATGCACGAGCGAGTGAGATTATGCACGAGCGAGCAAGATTATGCACAAGTGAGAGGGATCATACATCCTTACTGTTAATGTTTTAACAACCAGAGTGGCAGTTATCTAAAGATTTCAAAGAGGCCGTTCACGGATTAAATTTTTATGGGGGGGGGTTTACATGTCCTTTAAACATTACAAAAACTATAAAATCCACATTAGATTAGACAGGACCCAGAGCAGTCTGTATATTCTGATTATTAATGAGTCTTGGTGTATCGGCTTCTGGCAGATATTATTTGACTTGTGCTCTTTTGATAATTTATGATGATCCCGAAGCAGCCCAGACCACACTGAGCATGTGCACAGTCTTGGTGTTGTAAAGATGTTTAACAAAGTTACAAGATGACAGCTCCGTGACCAACTTTGAAAGCATAAATAGTTTGTTTGATTAGGCTTGTGGTGCAGTAAGTTCATGTTTATGTTTAGTATACAAAATACAGCATTTCTAGCCTTATTCTATTTTAGACTTTCCTTGTCCTTTAAGCTTTGAACTTCATAGGTAGGTGTGTCCACACATGAGAAAAGGTATTTAAGGTGGCCAATTGCAAGTTGTTCTTCTGTTTGACTCTCATCTGAAGAGTGACAGCATGGGATCCTCAAAGCAACTCTCAAAAGAACTGAAAACAAAGATTGTTCAGTATTATGGTTTAGGGGAAGGCTCCAAAAATCTATCTCAGAGGTTTAAACTGTCAGTTTTAACTGTAAGGAATGTAATCAGGAAATGGAAGGCCACAGGCACAGTTGCTGTAAAACCCAGGTCTGGCAGGCCAAGAAAAATGCAGGAGCAGCATATGCGGAGGATTGTGAGAGTGGTTACAGACAACCCAAAGATCACCTCCAAAGACCTGCAAGAACATCTTGCTGCAGATGGTGTATCTGTACATCCTTCTACAATTCAGCGCAATTTGCACAAAGAACATCTGTATGGCAGGCTGATGAGAAAGAAGCCCTTTCTGCACTCACATCACAAACAGAGTCGCTTGTTGTATGCAAAAGCTCATTTAGAAAAGCCACAGTCATTTTGGAACAAAGTGCTTTATACTGATGAGACAAAAATTGAGTTAGTTGGTCATAACAAAAAGCACTTTGCATGGCAGAAGAAGAACAACGCATTCAAAGAAAAACACCTGCCACCTACTGTCAAATTTGGTGGAGGTTCCATCATGGTGTGGGGCTAGTTCAGGGACTGGGGCACTTGTCGAGGGTCGGATGAATTCAACCCAATATCAACAAAGTATCTATAATTGGAGGTAAAGTAGGTGGTCAATAAACCTTAGACAATGGCGTTTCTCACCAGCAGAATCTTCTGCTCTTTGATCAGATTTTACTACAATCTGTCACAGAAAACTGATTACAATTAGATACATTATTACTAATCGTACCAATCTGATTATAATTAGATACATTATTACTAAGCGTACCAACCTATTCTGCAGTTCAGTACAATAAATGGGAGTATACGTTAAATACAGATTGCATACAAAAACACAAGGCATAACAGATGCCAACAATTAATATTTTAACAGTTCAGAAAAAAATAGAAAGCTACTGAAAAAAATAATTTTTGATGTATTATTTTAATACCTTTTGAAAGTTAACCCTCTTTGTGTCTGGTTTGCAACACGTGGCTATTTAATTGGTTGCTGCTATGTAAATCAGACTGTTGGAATATATAGACCCATGCTTTTGTACAAATATATAATAAGAAGTGGGTTTGTTTCTGTGTAGTTTTACTTTCAGGTATGACCAGCAAACAATGTGTTCTCATGAATAACCCTAGTGATATCTTTATGCCAGTGATCATCCTTAATAATGGACCATATCATAAAACAGAAGTGGCAAGGGTGATTTAACACCAACCAGATATGTTGTATAGATGTGAGTTTAGAAAGAAAGGGTTCTTACCAGTGTTATAGTGATGGCTTTACCTTCTAGGTATCATTGAAAACAAAGCCGTCAATCAGATTTGCAAAGTCACATTCAATTTGTACTTGTGCCCTTTCAATTGAGAGTCTCTTTTATGCCTTCAATACAGTTTCTTTTCAAGGGCTGACTATAGATTTTGATCTTTATGTGTACATTTCTCTTTCTAGGTTAAAGGCCCATCTTATCTTCACTATAAAGTATGGCTGTAGCATTTCTTGAGACTAGGAATCACTTTATGGCAGTAACTAAATAATCAGTCAGAATTAGAAGTGTATCTAAAACATCACCCTGTCTTAAAAAGCAGTCACCTGTCTTGCACTCTTTTAACATTAATAAAGTGGATTCTTCATTACTCTAGTATTATTTTAGTACTCTGAAAACCTATCTTTTGAAGATAATTTGGCTGCTATGAATCCCTGTATCTTTGGACTCTTGTGGCCATACAATATAAGATCTGCTCATTTAGTGAGGTCACCAAACTACTGACCTTTCTCAATTATGGACACCGAAGGCAGGGCAATATCAGGCTAATATGATCGTTCGGCCCTAGGGCCAAATGATCGGATTATGATAGGCGCTGATGGGACGAGGACCACATCCTCGTCCTGATCAGGGAGGCCCATCGGAACACCCCACACACGGGCAGATAAGATGCCAAACCAGTCCAAAGGATCAGAATCAGCAGCTATAATCTGCCCCTGTTTGGCCACTTTAAACAGGTTCCATTTACAGTATAGGTATGGGACCTGTTATCCAGACTGCTCAGACCTGGGCTTTTCTGGATAATGGATCTTTCCATAATTTGGCTCTCCATTCTTAAGTCTAGTAGAAAATCATGTTAACATTAAGT
Source organism: Xenopus petersii (assembly GCA_038501925.1). NCBI lineage: Eukaryota > Metazoa > Chordata > Amphibia > Anura > Pipidae > Xenopus > Xenopus petersii. Next base: position 40,516,883 of record CM076680.1, on the reverse strand, counting down.
AAACCCAAAAGGCTGGTTTTGCTTCCAATATTCATTATTTCTCAGTTTGAATCAAGTACTGTTTTATTATTTTAGAGAAAACGGAAATCCTTTTTTAAAATTTGTAGAAAATGGAGTCTATGGGAGACACTTTTTCATAATTCTGAGGTTTCTGGATAATGGATCCCATAACTGTACATTATAAAACAGTATTTTTATGCAACCTGTGTGGGAACTGGGAGATGCCTGGGTGGGTAACATAAAGAACATCTCTCTTTGTCCTGTGCCTAGCACCTTGTGATGAATAGTATACAAGGTCTTTTCTGGCCTCTGTTATGTTCATGTCTCTAACAGTCCCATTTGGTTTTCACCAATTTCTGCCATTTTTAAATAAAATGAAAATAAACCCAATTATTTCCACTTTAAAGAAATAAATAGGCGAAACAAAAATACGAGCGTTCTGGATGTTTTATTGCATAGTTGTTCCAACAAATGAAAAAACAAACGTATCCACTAAGATGGTACAGAGACAATGAGGATTTAAAATTCTTATCCTTCCCTCTTCAATTTTGATCAGCTTGGTACTCAGTATAAAGTACATCCATAGGCAACAACATAAAAAATACATTTGTTCAACATAATAAAAGTTGTTCAGTAATAAAAAAAAAAAAAATGGAACACAACAAGAACATCTATGCTATGTACACTACAGTGTCTAAAGAAAAAATGATAGGAAGATTGTGTGACAGATGCACGTCACAGTGTTATAAAGGAAACCAATCATCACAAGCTAATTCACCATCTGGGAGTGGCAAGAACTGCACGTCCATCTTGTTTCCCATGTGATCCGGTTGTTTGGCCAGAAGGACCGAGCAGTCAGATGTGACCCAAGCATGAAGCCAAATCACCTCTCCTTCACTTATTAGAATAGTAGGAATTAGCCTTTGGGTGCTTAGCAAAAGATCGTTGGGGGAAGGAGTTTTTCAGAAAGTTATTGGAAGGGTACTGTGGCTTGAAGCAATATTGGAAATTACACTCAGGCACAATTATTTTGATATAAAAATCATGTTGTAAATGTGTAAAGGCCACGTCTGACCTTAGCAATACCCTGCTTTGGCACTAGCTACACAAACCAGGTGGAATAGGGCTTTTTAGTGACAGTCGTATAAATGGAAAAGCCGACACTTTGACTTACTTCTGCTAATCGTTGTTAAAAGTACAAAAAAAGATGTGTTTTTGATCTTGATTCCTAAAAGTACTTCTGTAGTAATAATACTATTAAAAAAAAAATCACACATTATAAAATAATCCCAAGGACTTGTCGGTGCGGCAGAAGTAACATCTGCTCCTATGCAGCAGTATTTTGTAACATTCAAATATATGCATTCACAATGTTCAGGACTGATTATTGATATTTAGGAGGGGGAGATTAAGCCTTAGTGATCCCCAACTAGTGGCTCAGGAACAACATGTTGCTCACCAACCCCTTGGATGTTGCTCCCAGTGGCCTCAAAGCAGGTGCTTTTTTTAAGTCCAGGCTTGGAGTCAAGATTTGGTTGCATAAAAACCAGCTGTACTGCCAAACAGAGCCTCCTGTTGCCTACTTGTCCACAAAGGAAATGCCAATTACAGCACTTACATGGCACACTCAAGAACCTTTTTCATGCTAGTGTTTTGCTCAACAACGAAAAAAGTTTGGGGACCCCCGCCATAGACTGTAAATAAAGCCTCCCATCTGAAAGCCAGAGTGACAGCTGTTGCTGTAGAATAACCAACATATCCCTACAGGCTTTTCCTTATTACAATAAGCAAAAAATAATTATTTTAACTACGCCGTTAATGTAATATCTGCTCTCATATATATGTAGTTTGTATTTTTGCTTTAGTTCCCCATTATATATATATATATATATCTCATATAAACAGCCAAAATAAACACGATGCTACTGCCAAATGCTATTTCACATATCTAGGAATAACAGTGAAAAGTGGAACACTGTAAAATAAAAAACACCCAGCCTCGTTAGGGTCCCAGGACTTCATCTTCCATTGACTCTTCCCAATTAAAACTGGAAGGAAAAACTCCAAAAAAGATATTGCTATTGAACCTGGCATTTGAATTCTGTAACACTAAGTACGTTTTCTGATTGGCTACATGTTGGTTCTAGTTCTGCAACAATGGAAAGCACTCAGATGCTATATACACTGGGGTTTTCAGTCAGCTGTTGTATAAACATCGCTGAAACACAGAATACATTGTTTAACCTGCAAATGTGAGCCATCAAGTAATAGTTATTTCCAATACAAGGCATTAAAATATATCAACAGGTTCCAACCTGCCTTTTTTCTTATATAATGTGAACTCACAGCCAGATCTGTATCCACAGGTATCACTATCAGTGTAATTCAGCCCCCACATCTTCAATGCTTTAATCCATCCAATCTCTGGGATACCTAACTGCCAGCTAAAAAGATTTCATTTGCATTATAACCCAAAGCACAATGATTCTCCAGAGTGCACATGAACCTCCGGCTGTATGTAAATAGACTAAAAAATACATATTGTATGTAACTAGCTAACATAATACATGCAGATACATGCCAACATGTAGATATATTGTTGCAAAGAGATTGTACTTATACTATTGACCTTTTATTCAAAATGTAGTCTTTACATCTTACATCCCTTTAATGAATTTCGGCTTTGCCTTTCATATTTGCAGTCCAGCTGTTTGGCCGTTATGATATCTCCTCCCCTTGCTAACGAGGGGCAATTATTGCTGGCTTCTTGCATTTCAGCCTGAGCCAAACAAAACTGTCAATTCAATATTTTATAACTGCTCCAGTTTCACATGTAAAAATCCTTCCCAGTAACGTGGGTGCAACAAGCTCAAAAACCTCTGATCTTGTCTCTTTAAATCTCACATATGAGTAATAGCCATGCAACTTCACACATGCCTTTTAAACACTTATTCCTGGTGTAAATCAAGGCGACTAAACTACAAATTTGATTTCCAGGAGCTGATTCAACAAGCCATAAAACATTTCTCGGCTACTCTATGCCTGCACCCCACTTTCCAAAAGCAATGTTTTTTCCTTTTCTTTTTAATAAAACACTCTAAATACTAAGTCTAAAACTTTATTTATCCTTAATATTTCATATCTGTAATAACCTGCACATGTGAATGCAGTGGAAAAACTATGCACGTTCCACTAGGTTCTGAAATACTTCTGTAATGATAACAATTAGTGTCCTGGGTTTCTGTTCTCTTTGGCCTTGAGCAGACCAGCTACTAAAGTCTTTGCACTTACTGTCATGCCATGGATATACACTGCCATTTTTGCCCTGCCCTGTGCCTGTGAGACTGCTGTTCACTTCAATGTTATGCTTCAGAGTTCCTCTGAAGGCAGCTTACAAGGAATTAGTGTTCAATCGCGGCAGTGCTCCACCAGCATCTGTTGGCAGATTCTCAAGTATATATATATATATATATGTCTATTTATCATTCTGTGCCCATGTCATCAGCTTCTTCCAAGCCCACCAGATTCCTCTGATTGCATCTAAAGCATTCAAATCATTCTGCTCAAATGGCTTTACATGGCCAGAGAGAGATGGGGTGCACCGTGAGACCCTCTGGGGGCCCAGACAGGAACTCACCCACCCGCAATAAGTGCAAATGAGGTCTCTTGTGGATTACATAGGGTTACACACGAAGAGACTTTGATCAATAATGCCTTTCACAAAACCGTTGTGTTTATTCCAAGAATTACAAATAAAGCTTAGTCTTTTGATATAAATAGAATATTGATTCATCATACAAAGCTATATTAGGATGTCATGTGCATTTGGGTCTTTAAATGGTGCCCGTATGCGTACTCAATCCTGCATTTACAATGCAAAAGTCTTTTTACGATTAATAAAACCTTATATAGTGTAGTTATAGCCTGCTGTCCCCAAATAAAAACTTCTCGCTGACGAAAAAAAAAAAAAGCAGGAGAAGAAAAGAGTAATTTTGCAGGTTCTACAAGATATATCAGCTAGTGTATAGTAATACATAGGTATACAGCTTTCAAAAAGTAATATAGAGCCGGCTACCTATACACCGCATAGAGCATTTAGTATAAAAACAGCATTATCCCTTTGATAGTGTCAAATTTAGAGTAGTGTTTCGAAAGGAAAAAAACAACAACTGAATTTGTCAGTTAAAATGAGTTACAAAAAGATAGTGCTTAACAAAGTAAACAAGAACATCTAAGATGCTTAAAAAAAGATAAATTGGTAAAAAAAAAACGTAATCACATTGTTTATAAAAATGGTGCCAGTTAGTACCAATCTGGTCAATATTTGTAGTGTATATAACGCTTGCCAAAGAAAATGCTACTTTCAAATGTGAAGTATTCCTTATCTAAAAGTGATACAGTAATATACTGAACGGCAACTAAAACAAAAAAAAAAAAAAAAACAGTTTTTGTGCTTCTGGCAAAAAATATATAGGAAGCACAGCGTAAAATGTATACGTGTTTTTCCTATTTCCAGCTTTTCTAGTTTTCCGCTGATTTGTAAAAGCTTACATTAAAACCGTTAATATGCATTATGTTCTCTAGTTATAAATATGGCCTGCTTATACAGGACAGCCCTAAGTCGATTCTATGTCTGTAGCTCACAACCTAAGCTCTACTTATAAAGCCATCTGCATAACTGAAAACAAGTAACCAAGGGTTGTTACATAGAAACAGAGCTGTAGAGAATGACACCAATAGTGATGAAGAATAAGGAAGAGAATCATACACACTGGTATACAAATACATATGCACCAGACAGTTGAGAATAGAACTTAGTATAACTCAGTAAGTCAGTATGGCAGCATGTGGATGATGAACTCATTCTCAGGCTCATTGTACATTTCCGTATGGAAAGACAATTAAGCTTGGTTAATAACAAATAAACTGTGGCTGTTGACACCAACTAGAGCCAGGTGAGGTAGGGCTCATTTTTATTCAGCACACACTCCACGTCGTTGAGACTAGGAATCAAGTCTTCAGACTCCAGGGTACCCAGGTCAACGTTTGTCCCTGGAAGGGCATCGAGAAAATCTGGAAAACGCGTTTGAGGGGTCAGGTTCAAGGAGGGCTGGCCGAGCATCTCACCTGTAAGAAATATTGGAAAAAGCCTTGAGCAAAGATTTCAAAAAGACTATAGATATACTTCTCAGAGCAATTAAAGGAGAAGAAAAGTCTTCTTCCTCTTGCAGGTGCCAAATATTAGGCACCCCCAAGTGAATGTATTTACTTACCTGAAATGACAGGCCAGTGCTCCTATCAGCAGAAAACTGCACCACAAAGCATCTGCTTTCGGCTCCTTCTTTCCTCTTACAGGTGCGCATGCACAGAAGAGCAAAAAGCCGAACTTTAACTAAAGTCGATTATTTCATTCTACTGCTCATGCGTCTGCCCAGGGAAATTTGAAGAAAGAAGAAGCCGTAAGAGGATCGATCCGTGGTGCTCGCTGGAAGATCTGCTGATAGGAGCACCGGCCCGGGGTTTCAGGTAAGTAAATACAATCACTTGGGGTGCCTAACATTTGGCACCCCAAGTGGAAGAACACTTTCCTTCTCCTTTAAACAAGTCTTAAGGTGGCCATAGACACACCGTTAATATCGCATGAAACAAATGTTTTTTACGATATTCGGTGACTGTATGGTGGGAGACGAGCAGACCAATTTCGGCAGAAGACTTGGATATCGGTCGGGTCATCGATTGGGCTGGCAGGAAAATTTTGATTGGGTGCCTTCCGCCACTGTTAGTGCTGAAGCATCAGTTACAGGTAGAATTTTATAGTTTCTACCTGTATACCTGACGATTCAGCTCCCCATGTATGTAATGAAACAAACAATCTTTCCTGGTAAGATCTGCTCCAGGAAATATTGTAATTATTACATCTATGGCCACCTTTATACTTATGTATAGGAATTCTAGCTGGAGAATGAGAGTCCCATTACTAAATTGCATCTTAAATTGTTGCCTTTAGTTAGTTAGTGACTTGCGCCACCTTCTTTGATGCTGCTCTCATGGTTTTAAAGCAGGTAGTAATTACTGGCAACATAAATACAGGTATCATGACAGTTACTGCCAGTCAATGCAATATACAAGGAGGGGCCCTGGCTAAGTGGTCACTTAAGATCATTTTAATAGGAAAGTGTACAGCAGCTATCTGCATATAAACATGTAAAGGGGTCTCAGTATGTATTATAAGATTTTGGTTTGTGATAAGTACAGAGACCCTGCTTTGCTCAGCTCCTAGCCAAGAAGGAGTAACAGTCACTAACTATAATCCCTAATTCCCCCCGAAGGAACGTTCAACTAAAGTGAGTGGTCTGACACATTTTTAGCTAAAAACCAAGATGGAAAGTGACAATGAATAAAGCACTGTATCTCCCCGATAAACCCCATGCTGGTTGCTAGCACGCCATACCTGTGTCCATTTCCTCCATGTTATTGAGAAAGTCCTCTGGAGTTGTTGGTATACTATAGCAACCTAGGCCAAGGCCACTGTCTGTGCTTTGTTCTCTGGAGTGGTATGGGCCACTGCAAATGAGCAGAGAAATGTCAGTACATATTGATAGATGTATTTCTATTGTAATAATAATGGTTTTAAATTATACAAGAGTATTTAATATTCTTAAAAACAAATATACATTTTTCCATCTGTAATACTTTAGTACCCTCTTTAGCAACCTGCAGTCTGTTGCCCTCTTATTACTGGACTAGAATTTCCAGCCCTGACTGTTCCACAATGAGGGGTAATGAAAGTCAGAAACAACCCTGGGGAGAGATGGGGGTTCTATATAGTGCAGATCCCTGGCCAAAATAGGGTTGCCACCTTTTCTGGAAAAAAATACCAGCCTTCCTATATATTTATCTTTTTTCCCTATTAATAACATTGGGATCAACCATCATTTTTACCGGCCAGGCCGGTAAAATATCGGCCAGGTGGCAACCCTAGGCAGAAATGGTAAAGTTAACTTAGAAAATACCACTAATGAAACAAATATAGTATAATGGTATAGTGTAGTTGCTTCCATATGCTGAGCATTTTATACAAATCAGTTTCTAACTCTTGTAATACTCTGGTAAATGTAAGAAGTCATGAATGGATTGCTTTCTGTGACTAGGGGAAGCAGTTGTCCTACATATAGGTAAGTGATTGAAAAAAAAAACATAGCTCAGGACTGTATAGGAATACTGCCCCCTGCTGTAAATACAGAACAACACAAATATTGTACACTACTGCTGACACATTGATTGAAATCCTACAAAATTGTCACTCTACTTGTTCCGGTTGTCATCATGCAGTGTGTAATTTACACAGTGTTGGGCTGTATTTCAGCGACAACATTTGTTCTGCTTGTCACAATCTACTATAAAAACAATGATACAATTTTGCCATTTCCAGGTTACGGAAATTTGTATTTTATCTACTTCTAAACAACTTCACGGGTCAGTTATAAATGGCTGTAGATATGCATCACTTGTAACGGCTGCAGGGAATTTATCAGTGAAAAGATGGACTTGCCTGTTGAGGAAGGGGTCAGAGCCATTGTTTGTTATAGGTCTTATCTCCTGAGGCATGGCAGGTGGGCTGACTGTGTTCTGAACTGGAGCCATGTTTTCTGACTCCATTGGAAGTTGTCTGCATAATGCAGCTTCCTGCATGAGAAAAGCAGAAAATGAGGACACAGGTTAGATATACAGCACTGTGCAATATGTTGGCTCTCTAAAAAATACATGTTAATAATAATAATAGACACACAAATTCAAGGGCGGAAAAGCAATAAACTGTACAATTAGGAAAGTTTTACTAGAATTTAAAGAGGTTGATCACCTTTAAATGATTGTTTAGTATGATGTAGAGAGTGTTATTGTAAAACAATTTAACAATGTAACTATGGGCAACTTCGGAAAATGAATAGCTCCAAGTGCCATCCCGCCGGCGATCCAGATTCTAGCCGGCGCAGTTCGAGAGATTAGTCGCGCCTGAAGAAGAGTTGATTTATCGACGGGCGACTAGATCTCCCCGAATCTTCTCGTCTGCCCTTACCCTTACTACAGAGAAAGCAGACCCCTCAGCTGCAAGGTGTCCCCCAAAGGATATAGGGGACCCAAGAGGCTCTAATTAATGAGCAATTTCAACATATATTGGTAAAACAGGACGATCTCTGTATTATTTTTCGGAAAATTAATTTGCTGTGGGGCCCAGTAACATCTATGTAACGCCACTGTACATGAGGCCAGCTTTCTGCTGCTTGTGATCACGAGAATAAAATAAGACAATCCCAGAAAGACTCACAGTGAGTCAGTGAATGGGCTCCAGTCCAACTGCAGCACACTCCAAAAGTAATCTCCAAAAAAAGACAACGAATGTGGATTTAAAAGCAGTGATACGCTTGAGAGAATATCCCTGCCCTGTGACCAGCAAGCAGCACTGAATTTAGGTCAGTCAATAGCTCTGAGCCGGTTTTTTTTTTTCATTCAACAATTATCTTTTTTAGGGAAAACAATTAATCCTATAATAATAGAACAAGAGTGAAATTCAGTGATAATTAGGTTCCAGTATGTCCCAATAACCTGGAGCCGCTGGGTGGATGAGCAACAGTATGAGCTCACAAGGAAATGTCATGAATCATGTGTTGGGAGGAACAGAGGAGCGGAGCACGAGACTAGTCCTGCACGTGTTAGTGGCCTCCTTCTTCTGCCAACCCTGGCCTGAATCTTCTACTGTGTCATCAACAGCATATATAAATAAGGTATTGCATGTATGAAATAAGCTATAGATTGAACACATCTAGAACGCTGAAAGGTTTCTATTGGCTAGGGGAGTGGTGGGAGATGAAGGATATCAAAGTCAATGCTAATGTTGCAGGAAAAGTCATGGTGATTGGATGGATCTTTACGATAATGGCTCAAAGGGAGATTTGTCGGCCACATTTATATCTCCCCAAAATTCTTTCCTACCAGCAATTAAGTAAATCGGAGAAAAAATAAAAACATATGTGGTGCTCCAGGTTGCTTCACAAGGCTGTTCACAGATTACATTTCTTTGTGGGGTATTTACAAGTCCTTTAAATTTATTTTTCTCTTTCTTTCTCACTCTCTCGAATTACAGGTGTGAATACACTATTTTGGGATTGTGCTGAAATCCTTCATCAAAGACTCGGCCGAATACCAAACCAAATCCAGAGTAAAGAGGAAAAAAAAAATAAGAAAAAAAAAAAGTCACATGATTTTTAAGATTCGAATTTAGTTTGGCCAGACAATTAAATTCAGTCAAATCTGAATCCTGCTGAAAAAGGCCAAATCATGAATCCTGGATTTGGTGAATCCTTATAAATCAGTGACATCTATAGTCACTATCATGTCCTGGATAATGCAGAAATTCAGAGGCCCAAATCAGTCGGTGCTGAAAGTTGATGCTCAATAACAGCTAGAGGATTTGGGAATTCTTTATTTATATACACAAGACATGCTTTTTGTACTACTGTGCTAAAGTACAAAGCAAAAAGTGAAATAAAAAAACCCTAATGATCACAACGAACCCAGACATTGTGGTTTCCATCAAGCGAGAAGCTGAGTTGTCATGTATAGAGAGCACATTATAAATATCAGGCCCAGCCTTCAGTCCACATCATGGAAACCCATCTTGGCCCTATGAACATATCACATAAAAGTGCTGAGGACGTTGTGGCAAGTTCATACTCGCTCTCAGCCATCTATTTAAGGCTTCACAGCAGCTGGGATTCAGATATGCTATTCTCTATGAACTTCTGTAACCTTCCCTGAAATTCAAAGAAAGAACAGTCCCTTTTAACCTGTTAGTAACTGAATGGGGGAGGTTGGAGAATAATCAGTTGGGAGGGGGGCTGGTGATTGGGACAAGTCAAATGGCATTCAAATTTTTTGCATTTTGCAGGAACCCCTTTGCAAGCTCTGGAATGTGTCTTACCAGCAACTACAATGCCATTGCCATGGTACTGAAGCAAGGAATGTGATATTTGGAATGACTGATTGAGCTGTCTGACAGTTGCAACTCTGTTCGGCTACATCAGACACTAGTGGGAACAGGCATTTGGGCTATGGCACATGAACTTGATTGGATCTCTGTTGCTGGCTTTGCTTCATTGTAGCATACAGCTGCACTCTAAAATGTGGCTCTTAGAGGCACATTTATTAAAGCTCGAATTTCGAATTCATGCGAGTTTTTTTAAAACTATTAAATTTACATATACTCGAAATTCGACTGGCAGATTATATATATATATATATATATATATATATATATATATATATATATATATATATATATATATATATATATATATATATATATATATATATATAAAAGAATTCTAGTATCCACAACTGGAACGAATTTTACCAACTCGAATCGAATTCAAACTGAATTTGACTAAACTTGATTCAAGTTTTTTTTCTCTGAAAAAGACTCGAATGTCAGGAAGGCTACTGACATGCCCAAACTGGTCCCTGGACGTCTCCCATTAACTTATACATGAACTCGCCAGGTTTTATGTGGTGAGTTATTAAAGGGCCAGAGTATGAAATACAGTAGCTCAAAATTCGAGTTAAAACTTGAATCAAGTTTGGATAATTCACAATTCAAATTTGAAGTTTTGACCATAAAAAACCCACCAGGGCTTGGATATTGACTTGCCTGCCCCAGGACTGGGAGAACCCAAAGAACCCCATGTAATTAAAAACAAAAAGTGTTGCTGTCCCTGCCCCACCCAAGCCTAATGTTTGCCATGCCCTTTACAGCAGTCCTGACTGTCCTACTCTTGATCCCTACCCAAGCACAGCCAGTTAGGAAATTCCATTTTATGGCGTGACAAATCTATCTCAAAGCAGAATACAACTCACAGAAGCACCCATATCAGCAACTGGACCTAGATATACGGCATAAGCCTGTCAGTGGACACAGTGGATGAATTTCAGTGCAGAGTCAGGGCAGAAGGCAGGGGATTATGTTTCCTCTACTGGTGCAGATATGCATCTTGTGCCCCTAATCAGCCACTACTTTTCTTTACTTAATTGGTACATTTAAAGGGATTCTGTCATGCTTTTTATGATGTAGTTTTTATTTCTAAATGACACGGTTTACATATTGGTGTGTAGGCAGCCATCTCTCATTTTGCCTGGTCATTTGCTTTCAGAAAGAGCTAGCACTTTAGGATGGAACTGCTTTCTGGCAGGCTGTTGTTTCTCCTACTCAATGTAACTGAATGTGTCACAGTAGGACCAGGATTTTACTATTAAGTGCTGTTCTTGGATCTATAAGGCAGCGGTTAGCTTGTGTTAGGGAGCTGCTATCTGGTTATCTTCCCATTGTTCTGTTGTTAGGCTGCTGGGGGGGTACATCAATAAAGAGCACAAGTCACATGACTGGGGGCAGCTGGGAAACTGACAATATGTCTAGCCCAATGTCAGATTTCAAAATTAAATATTAGGGATGCACCGAATCCAGGATTCGGTTCGGGATTCGGCCTTTTTCAGCAGGATTCGGCCGAATCCTTCTGCCCGGCCGAACCGAATCCGAATCCTAATTTGCATATGCAAATTAGGGGCAGGGGACGAAATCGCGTGACTTTTTGTCAGAAAACAAGGAAGTAAAAAATGTTTTCCCCTTCCCACCCCTAATTTGCATATGCAAATTAGGGTTTGGATTCGGTTCGGTATTCGGCCGAATCCTTCGTGAAGGATTCGGGGGTTCGGCCGAATCCAAAAAAGTGGATTCGGTGCATCCCTATTAAATATAAAAACACCTGTTTGCTCTTTTGAGAAATAGATTTCAGTGCAGAATTCTGCTGGAGCAGCACTATTAACTGATGTGTTTAAATAAAAAAAAAAAACATGACAGTATCCCTAAGACTAGTTAGTTATCTAGCAATATGGGCATAGTATACTCCAGTTGTCACTAGGGTTGCCACCTGGCAGGTATTTTACCGGCCTGGCCGGTAAAAATGATGGTTGATCCCTATGTTATTAATAGAGAAAAAGATAAATATATAGGAAGGCTGGTATTTTTTTCCAAAAAAGGTGGCAACCCTAGTTGGCACAGAAGCCAAACTGAGAAACAGGAAAGATCAGGATCTATAGACTTGCTAATGCCTACCTACAGTATAATTAAGACTTCCCTACTTCTTTATTTAACACTGCTACATTCAGATGACAGTTCATCGTTCCAATCAGTTCCTGCCCCACTCTGAGCATCATTAGGAGTCAATGAGCCTGTTGATATAATACACATATAATAAATGAAAGATTGCTTTGTAAGCAAAGAGGGTATGATGATGGCATTTCATTTAATTGACAGAGGTTCCCCTAGTTTCACCTTGTAAGACTCAAACCCCAATGGGAAACCTCCCTGAAACTGATATTCTCTCTCTCTCTGCTGGGTGTGTCTGCTGCAAACAGAGCAGCTGTCAGCTCTGGAATTGCTGGATCTCCAGCCAGTGACTGCTGTCAGGTTAAAAGCAGAGTTAGGAGACCTGCCAAAAAAAATTCCACACCCTTTCACCCAAAACCTTCAATCTTGTTCCTGTTGCTAGGCAACGACAAGCATCATTAAGTCAGCATTTTCTCCTCTGGCCAGGTCCCATTAAAGGAAACAAAGGGAAGGTTGAAAGATTAGCCGAGGAACTGCGCAGTTCTTACAGTCAATAGATCACTGGGGGTGGATTGTCTGCACTACTCTTGCCATCACTCATTTCATGCTGCGGGCCTCCAGCTATTGCTGAACTGCAACTCAGAGCCAATGCAACAGTAATGGTATGAGAAGCCCAGCCTGAAGATCATGGGTGTAGATACAGGATTCAATAATATATTTTATAGAGAACCTAAAATCTTTATATTTAAAAGCAGAATAAGGTCATTAATGAATTCATCCCCATCTACAGCTAAGTGTCTGTGCGGTAAAAGCTGCCCATTAATTGGTTGTTCACCTTTCAAACACTTTTTTAAAGGTAAACAAACCCTTTACCAAAAAACCCCACCCCATGTAGTTGAGAGTCTAGGTGCCATAGATAAAACAGGTCCTATATATTCTATTAACCCAAAAATTCGTTTAAAACAAAAGTTGAAAAATAAGAGGTGTTATGGCTCATAGTTTCACCGATATCTCTATTAAGTGTGAGTGCATTTATCATTGCCTGAAGAAAATTTGAATCAGACAATGACACTTGAGAATGGACATAAAAGAACGCTTACTCCTTTTATTCTTGCTATTTTGATGACATCTCAACACGCATGACATTAGACTGCACCCATTCCATTTAAAACAGCATGCATTCCTTTGTGAACAGGCATATTAGCACTACAATGTCCCCCAAACCCCCAGCATTTTGCTTTCAGCCCATCGCTCAAAGACAATGAAAAAAAAACAAACCCCACCGCCTAGAAAATGATATGCCCATATTCTTGGCACAAAGAGAGAACTTAAGGAATGTCTGGGGCATGTGCTATGTGTAGAAATATATGACCGTGTTATTAACAATTGTTCCCATGAACGATCACTGAATGTGAGCCTGTTATCGGCAGTGCCATACAAATAGGATAAGACTGAAAGGGTCCCAGGAGTGTAGACGATACATTGAGCTTGAACCACCAAGCCACCATATCACAACATTCTGCAATACAGACGGATACCTATAGTGCCGTCCTTGCACTATAAATACAGTTACGGGACCTGTTATCCAGAAAGCTCAGTAGCTGGGTTTTTCTGAATAACTGATCTTTCTGGAATTTGGATCTTCATACCTTAAGTCTAAAATCACGTAACATTAAATAAACCCAATAGGCTGGCTTTGCTTCTGACAAGGATTAATTATATCTTATTGGATCAAGTACAAGGTACTGTTTTATTATTAAACAGAAAAAGGAAATCATGTTTAAAACATTTGGATTGTTTGGATCAAATGGAGTCTATGGGAGATGGCCTTTCCGTAGTTTGGAGCTTTCTGGAAAACGGGTTTCCAGATAACAGATCCCAAACCTGTACTGGACAGAAAAATGAATAAACAAAAAAGCACTAAAGATAGGAACCCCCTTCTAGCCATGGAAAACTATTCTGTAGCAGTCTGGGCCACAATCTGAAACCATATTATCAAACTCCCTAAGCTTAAAACTTTTATGATTGTTGTAGAAAGAGACATCCTGGCCAGTCCAAAGATGTTTTTTATCTAGTGGTTTAGGGTCACGGCACACAGGCAGATTCGGGAGATTAGTTGCCCGGCGACAAATCTCCTCTTCTTCGGGGTGACTAATCTCCCTGAACTGCCTCCCCGCCGGCTAAAATGTAAATCGCCGGCGGGATGGCACTCGGAGCCATTCGTTTTCCAAAGTGGCCCGAAGTTCCCTCATGAGGCAACTTCGGGAAACGAATCGCTCAGAGTGCCATCCGCCTGCGCTTTAAATTTTATCCGGTGGGAAGGCAGTTCGGGGAGATTAGTGGCCCGAAGAAGAGGAGATTTGTCGCCTGGGAACTAATCTCCCGAATCTGCCTGTGTGCCCTTACCCTTAAAGTGTTACTGACACTAAAAATTCTGGTTTAAAAATATTAATCTATATTAAAAGTTAGATATAGGTTACGCTGATGTTTTTTTACTTACTTTGGTAAAAAATTATTACTTGAAGTTTGTAAATCTGACTGTTTTGCCAACCTGACTGTCCCATCTCAGCCTGTCAGTTAGAGTTTCTAATGCTAACGGACTCCTGCTGCACAAATATGGCAGCCCCCTCGTAGAGGAACACGGGGGTAAGAAAGGTAATGTAAAAGCATCAGGCAAGTACTTATTTTTTAAATTATAAATAACATTCAAAGATATTGTTATAGATATAAAAAAGGTTATTTTCTGGTGTCAGTATCTCTTTAAGGCACTAGTATCCATCACACAATCACCATTGTTAATTTAGAATTACCTGTCTCATCAGCTCCTCCTGACGCATCTGGATTCTCTCTCTCTCCATCTGGATCCTTTGAAGCCTAAGTTTCTGCTGCTGCTGTTGCTGGGTGGTAAGAGCATTGGGTAAATTGATAAGCGCTGCTTGAGGATTCTGGGTCGGGAGGTTCTGCTGGGGTATGGCAGGGCTGGAAGTTATTTGTTGGGGATGATTCATCACTGTAAATAGACAGAAAAGTAGGATTGCAGTGAATGTATGTACCTAAAGCATTGTGGCAAACACAATTTAGGAGTCACAAAGAGAATATACAAATGTTCCTGCACCACAAATATAGCCTGATGGCATGATAAAATGTATTTTTTGCACAGGGATATATTAACTCCAAGGCTGGCCCTGCAGTTTTGCCTCTAATTGCTACACAGAAAATCATGATATCCCGCCAAACCATGGCCCTCCTTTCCAGTTCCATGATTTTGTCAGAATGAAACCAATTAAAAAGAGCCCATTCCAGACAATGAACAGTACTTAAAAAAAAAAAAACATGAAAATAGAATTTCACACAGGCTGATGAGCACAGACCAAAGTTTAAAAATAATCCTAGCTTACAAATAGACTAATTAACAAACTGTCATGGTAGAGTTACATTGTAGTTAAGGCAACAAGGAAGTATTATGCACATACTTGTCCCTAGGCCACCCACTTTGGAAGCCTACAGACTGATCCTGACTTCATCCACTTCAAATTCACGCTCTCCTGCTATAACCGAGCTCTATCATTAGCCAAAGAACAATACTTCTCTTATCTAATATCTACTATGTCCTCCAAACCACAGCAGCTGTTTGTCACATTTAACTCACTCCTATGCCCCCCTCCACCTATTAATGTTACCGCCCAAGACCTTGCTCATTTCTTTTGAAAAATGATATTAGGCTGAGCATACCATCCGACAACAATCTCAGACCAACGTGTAGTCCACTCACATCTACTTTGCACTCCTTCACCCCTGCAACTCTAGATGAAGTTAGCAAACTTCCAGCCTGCTCAAAACCCACCACCTGCTCCCTTGACCCCATACCCTCTCGCCTTCTCCACCCAATCTCTGATACACTCTCTCCTGCACTTACCCACTTATTCAATCTTTCACTCTCTTCTGGTACCTTTCCATCATTATACAAACAAGCACTAATCACTCCTATCCTCAAAAAACCTTCCCTTGATCCCAGCTCTCCCACTAACTATCGACCGGTCTCCCTTCTTCCATTCGCATCCAAATTACTAGAAAGGCTTGTTTACAAACGCCTGATCCAGCATCTCACTCACAACTCCCTGCTCGACCCCTTGCAATCTGGCTTCCGCCCATCACACTCGACTGAAACTGCACTCACCAAAGTAACCAATGATCTTCTATTGGCAAAGTCTAAAGGTCATTATTCCATTCTATTCTTCTAGATCTCTCTGCAGCCTTTGATACAGTTGACCACACACTCCTCCTTGACATTCTACACTCAGCTGGCATTCGGGACACTGCTCTTTCATGGTTTACATCCTATTTGTCTGACCGTTCCTTTAAAGTTTCCTTCTCTAACGCTACTTCTACTTCTTTCCCACTCTCTGTTGGAGTTCCTCAAGGCTCTGTTCTTGGCCCCCTGCTGTTCTCGCTCTATACAACTTCACTAGGAAAACTCATTCAGTCATTTGGACTTCAGTATCACCTTTATGCTGATAACACCCAACTCTACTTGTCTACTCCTGATCTTTCTAATTCTGTCCTTTCCCAAGTCACAGACTGTCTCTCTGCTGTCTCCTCCTGGATGTCACAGTGCCACCTGAAACTGAACCTTTCTAAAACAGAACTCATTATATTTCCTCCAAAATCTTCCCCTGTCCCTCAGATATCACTCACCGTAAACAACACCACCTTTCATTCCACCACACAGGCACGCTGCCTAGGAGTTATCTTAGACTCTCATCTGTCTTTTTCACCACACATTCAAACACTTGAAAAATCTTGCCGTATTCAACTGCGCAACATTGCTCGAATACGACCCTATCTCAGTTCAGAATCAACTAAAACACTGATTCAGTCTCTCATCATCTCCCGCCTTGATTACTGCAACTTACTCCTCACAGGTATTGCAACAAGTCACCTTTCACAACTCCAATCTATTCTAAACGCGGCCGCTAGACTCATTCATCTAGCTCGCTGCTCAACATCAGCTGCTCCAATATGTATGTCCCTTCACTGGCTCCCAATCTCTTCTAGAATCAAATTCAAATTACTTACACTCACATTCAAGGCCCTTAATAATGAAACCCCTCCCTATATTTCATCTCTAATCTCCAAATACACTCCTTCACGAAACCTACGCTCTGCTTCTGATCTTCGCCTCACTTCTCCTCTGGTCACTTCTGCCCATTCTCGTCTACAAGACTTCTCTCAGGCTTCTGCTTTTCTCTGGAACTCTCTGCCACAAGCTGTCAGACTTTGTCTTTCCTTCCAAACTTTCAAGCGCTCCTTAAAGACCCATCTGTTTAAAGAGGCTTATTCGATGTACCTTAATTAATCATTGCTGTATCAAAAATGACAAAGTGTTTATATAATCCTAATGTCTCAATTGTACCCTAACCTTTTAGTTTGTTAACTCTAATCTCTAGGTCCTTCTAACCCTATTGTACTCAGTAATCCTTGTCTGTTATCCACCATTTATTCCCTGTTTGCTATTGCTATAACTGCAGTAAAGCACTGCGTATCTTGACAGCGCTATATAAATAAATGATGATGATGATGGCTAATCCCAGTCATATATTTTGGAGTCGTTTAAATCGGAAGTGGAAACATTATCTATGGGAGTGCCCTCGATATTTACATAGTACAGCATAGAATAGAAAATAAACTTCCCCAAATAACCTTTGTTATTGGTGTTCGGTGTACGAATGGAGAAATTAACATCTATTTCACTATGAGGTTCTCATTAACAATAGTTAAGTGAATTTTCCACCCTACAGGTTATTCATCGGGCCATTTTATTGTGATATCTTTCCTGTGAAAGTTGCATTGACTGAAAACACAGGGACTCGTCATAGGGGCCACTCCCCACTAAATATAATAAGTATCATAAGTAGCCCTTGACTCGTGATTACCAATTCACAATATGGAAGTATTTTCAAGGGGTATGGGACCTGTTATCCAGAATGCTCTGGAACTGGGGTTTTCCCGATAACAGATTGTTTGGTAATCTACTAGAAAATAACGTTAAGATTAAATAAACCCAATAGGCTGGTTTTGTGTCCAATAAGGATTAATAATATACTGTTTTATTAATACAGGAAATCGTTTCTTAAAATTTGATTATTTGGATAAAATAGAGTCAATGGGAGGTGGCCTTTCCGTAATTTGTAGATTTCTAGTTAACAGGTTTCTGGAAAACGGATCCCATACCTGTATAATCACAGCCCACAAGCTTCCAATGGCAACTTCCACTATGGCCAAATGACCCACAGCCAATACCAAGAGTATAATATTGGTAGATGTAGCAAAAGTCCTCACACTGCAATCTATTTACTCACAGACATTTTAAAGAGCATTAAGAAACTTGGAACAAAGAAATGGAAAATTTACAAAGTGCATACTGGATTTAGTTTTTATTTTCTTTTTGAATAAAAAGCACTCCGCACCAGAAACTAGTATAAATGATGGCCAGTCTGCTTGTTATCAATAAAGCAGGATAAGGAAGGTATTTTCAGCAGAGTAACAGTCAATGATGTAAAAGTTTAAAGTAGGCAAAATATTTTTAAACCGTGTTACTGAACAAGTTTGTCATCATGATGAAGCTGGAGATTCAGCAGTGATCTCTTGCTCGCCCTTCATTGTGTCTCCCATGTATTGGCGTTTATATCTCTATTTTCTATACCAGATCGATATATCTTGTCCTATTTCTAGTCTCAGCCAACAATAAGAGCCAATTTCTCTAACCTCCCCATAAGATCAGTGGAAAGCAGAGAGTTTTTTTTTTAGCTTGGAGCGAACTTTGTGGCAGAAATCTGCTATAGATGAAGTGTGTAGAAAATGACAACGCTAGTTACAATTTCAAAATCCCTTTATTATGTTGATGAATTTGCAAATGAGCCTCATGCACCTGTGTGCCAGTTTATCATGGTGTGTCACTGGAAACTCAAACAACAATCAGTGCAGAGTATAATTATCTATTGTGTAAAATAACACCAACTCACAGACAGGTAGGGAAACATTATTATAATCAGATTCGTTTGCGAATGGCGAAACAACCTTCCCTTCTGTGGAAGAACTGAAGAAAATGAAAGGCCTTAAAAGTGCCCTGTTTGTAGTTTGGAATTGCAAAAAAATCCTTTAAAAAAATCTGGTCTTTAGAAGGAAGAAGAGGAGACATTACGATTTTGCCTCAGTATCGATGACTGGTTCAGTGGCATAAATAAATGCTACAGGGCCTCACAGCAAATTCAACTTAGGGCCTCAAAACTGTGGCTTGTTGACCTATTCTATAAAGGTATATTAAAAATGCTCACTAATCACTCACTGGGCCCACTACTCTCCTGCCCGACCTGTAGATACACCCCTCGACTGGCCCCACAAGAACCTTTGCCTTCTAGTATTTCAACTTTGAGAAGTCCAGCAATGTAGCAAATCCCTATTCTTTACATGGAATTATAAACCTGGTGGTGCCACTGAAATAATGAATACTTACCAAGTATTGTGACATGAAAGCATTGGGAAACAGAAAAACAAATTAGTTGCAGTAGTAATACTCATTTAAAGGGTTCATGCTGCACAGATCAGTTAAGTATACAACAAACAACACAAATCTAAAGAAATCACAAAACCAGCACGTCTTAGGCTTGGGCAACGACACATAACAAATTTGCCTCTGAGTCGGCAAAGTAAAAAAAACAGCAGCATAACATCAGCAATAATCATAAAATACTTCTTGTGGGGGAATCGTGATACTTCTGGTGGACGAGAAACTACCGACTGAAAATGGGAAATTCCATACCATTATGTGAGAGGTTGCACTTGTGCCATAAGCACTATGATTCCCATCTCCTAGAACAGCAAGTACAAGTGTGGGACCCTTTAATAATCCAGAATGCTTGGGAACTGCAGTTTTCCCCGATAACAGATCTTTCTGTAATTTGGATCCTCCTGCCTTAAGGCTGCCAAAAATCATGTAAACATGAAATAAACCCAATAGGAATATTTTGCATGGAATAAGGATTAATTATATCTAAGTTTGGATCAAGTGCAAGTTACTGTTTTATTATTTAAGGAAAAAAAAAAGAAAATCATTTTTAAAAATTTGGGTTATTTTGATAAAATGGCCTTCCTGTAATTCGGAGCTTTCTGGATAACAGGTTTCTGGATAATGGATCCCATACTTTTAATGTATGGCGATTCATAAACATGACATGAGTAGCTGCCCTTTGATTCATATGTTTACTCAATTTACACTAGAGATGTCCAGATGCTGAGGATTATTATTATTGTTGTCCAATAGTGATGGGCAATTTGTCCCATTTTGCTTTGCTGAAAAATTTGCAAATTCCCTACAAAAGTTTCGAGACGGTGAAAAAAATTTGCGAAACGCATTGAAGTCCATGGGCATTAATTTTGACGCAAAACATTTTTTTATGGTGGCCACTATTCTGCTGCGCGCCAAAAAATTTTTTTGTTGTGGTGGATTTTCGTCAAAGTTTCACAAATGTATTCACGCCGGCTAAACTCGCAAATTCACAGTGAATTCGTGCCTGGCAAATTAATTCGCCCATCACTATTGTCCAGCAATACATTCTCAGAGGCACTACAGTGTACTATGCCTTGAATTTGTGCAGAAATAATACAAAACTATCTGCACCTGAATATATGTGTATGCATCAATACATTTATGTGTTTTGTTTGAACCTGCTGTACCTATTTCGTTTACTTCTGACAGAAAGTTCAAACATAATGCTATAGCATCTCTGGGACACATTCCAGACCACTGCCATCCTACTTTCTGTTAGTAAGGAGTCAAAAATAGCACCTTTATGTTTTCTGAAGGTTGTTTTATTGTATTGCGATCCAGGAAGCCACTGGGAAGGAAAAGCTAGCTCATTAAACATGGAAAACTCCCTCTGGTTAAGCTGTGAGCCCGTTGCAAGTATTCCCAGCTGTGTGTGGGGACTCTTTTAGCCATAAGAGAGGAAATCCTAGGAAGGGAGTGCACTAAAAGGGTACAGGGTACTGCTCCTTTCAATGAGAACTCAAGCCCTTTGCTACACATAAACACAGTGCATGGTAGTGCTGGATACAACTGCACTCATTCTGTAGGGGGCATATAAAACTGACACACTAACTTGTTTCTTCACTAATAATTCCTCTGAGCTAAGTTTTTTCTGGGCACAGTAGCCTAAAATACACCATTATAAAGTGCAAGTATATTCATTACTCATCTTTAATGTGGTTGTTTGTAGATTGCAGAGAAAAAACTGCTGCAATTACATCAAAGTCAGAAAGTCAGTTCATGGAACTCTAGCTGGGGACAGATTTTTTCTCAACTCTGTAAATTAGAGAAGCATAAAGAATGTATTGCTAGGCTTTCAGACTGTGACCTCTAATGAGCAGGGTCTGCTTTCTCGATGTCTCGATCAGAATTTGTATGTTTGATATATAAATACTTGTTAATAATATTAATACATGTATGGGACCTCATGAGTTCAAAAGGTTAGGGATCCCTGACTTAAGGCATGAAGATCCAAATTACGGAAAGATTAATTACCCAGGAAAATCCCAGGTCCCGGAGCATTCTGGATAACAGAGATTTATTTATGTGCATCTTCAAGGGTCAGGGCACACAGGCAGATTCTGTGAAATTAGTTGTCCGGCGACAAATCTTCTCTTCTTCAGGGCGACTAATCTCCCCGAACTGCATCCACGCCGGCGGGATGGCACTCCGAATCACTAATCTTTCATGAAGGATTCGGCAGAATCCTGAGTCAGGATAGGGAAGGGTTAACAGGGGGAGGTGTTGAAATTTCCTTGTTCGTATGACTTGACTTAAAGTTATGTGGTTTTAAGGATTTGGTTCAATCAGACACTTGGATTTGGTTGAATCTGAATCCTGATGAAGAATGCTGAATCATGGCCAAATTTCAAATTGAATCCTGAATTTGGTGCATCACTATTATTTAGACTGTTTATAGACTAAAATGGTCCTTAACAGACAACAATTTGAAAGGCTTCTTTGGCTTCACCAAGTATTAACTTTCTTAAGGTGATCATACACCGACCAATAAAAGCTGCCAATTTCATCCTTCTGGCCTGAGTCGGCAGCTTATTGGCCAATGTATGGGGGCCTGCCGGACCAATATCGAGGTGGTATATCTAAGAAAAATTGGCTCATATGGCCAACTTTAGACATGGCAGCAGCCTTGTTTAACTTGGAATAATCATGTCAATAATACAGTAAGGCTGATGGCACACAGGGCACTTGTCCTTTTCAGTCGGTTAAAAAGCCCCATCAGCCATAGTGTTTGCTGAGCCCATAATTGGCTGGAACATTGCTCTTTTAGCAGATAAATTGTGACCTCCTTTTGACTGAAGCAGGGGGGGGGGAACCTTGCTAGATTTCTTTCCACTTTATCGGGTGCTCTGTGTCATTAAAGTGACCGAAATGATTTAATTGTATCCTCTCTGAACAATAGGATAGTGACGCCCTCCTGACAGCAGGATATGGAAAAGTCTGGGCCATGTGTTTATAAAAGTTTCAGGGCAGATTACTGTAAATGCTCATTGTTTTGGGTTTCCTGAACTGAATTTTATTTCCAGCAGAAAAGCAGCAGGTGCAACATACATGCGACATACAATTAGAACTGCACACAAGACTACACTTTGCAGACAACCTCACTTAAACTATTAGGAATTGGCCTTTTCACTTTCTAAAAAAGCTTCAATTGTTAGCTCTTGCATGGTAAGTAGTAAAGTTCAATGTCAAATTTCAAAACAGTAACCCAAGAAAAGGTCAACCCTCAACTCTTTATATTTTGTTGACCTACAGCTTATAACCGCTGAGCTCAATTTTAACAGCTTTTACATTATAAAAACTACATGGCTTTATAAAAATAAATTGCAGTACTATTCAGTTTTTTTTAAACATATATGTCCCAAACGCTTTTTGTGAAAAAAATGGGTGTTTTAAATGTCATGATCATTGCTGTGGTCTATGAAAAATGCCAGTTCTTCAATTATTTGTGTATGGCTGGGGGGGGGGGGGGGGGCACAAAGACATCCTCCTTCCAGTCGCCTAACTTGAAAATCATCCAGATGTGCAAGTTGGGGAGTGTGTAAATGATGAGTTTTAAAAAGAGGTCAGCCTTTAAATAAATATGAATCATTCTATTATACTTAATTAATCATCCTATAATATAAATTTTCACACATGGAAAATTAAATATTTTGCAATGCAGGGGCAACCGCTACATTGTCTCAATTATGATTTAGCCTTGTCCGACGAACGATTGTGCGTTGCAATCTCCCGTCCTACCACTAGCCATTCAGATTAAACAAAGTAGTAAAAAGAACAAATCAGACGATGTTCTGGCCATTAACTGACAGACAGCAATTGTAAGTAAGTTACACCAGGGTCAGACTGGAACATCGGGGGCCCACCAGTGCTCGGATACCAAGGGCCCTCCTGGCAGTCACTGGGGGTCTTTTCCCATCTTCCCTACTCCCCCGCATGTGCAAATGTCATTGCACTGCAGCACATCATCTTTCTTAAGGGGGATTGGGCGGGGGCCCACCAGGTTTTATCTCGGTGTTCTGCCAGCCCAGTCCGACCCTGACAATCACCCATTGATATCGTCAGAATAAATGCAGAGATATTATCCGTCAGAAATCTTCTAACCTGTCCGAACAACTAAGCCACAGATTGCCATGGTATGAAAATTGTCTGGAAATCCACACACGGTCTTAAAATCGTACGAAACTTTATCTTTGCATCTATGCTTTAGTTTAAGGCTAGTATTATCCTTGGGATTGTAGATGAAATTGTATTCTTTTGATTAACGAAGAAATGCTGTATTCTTCCCATAAGAAAATAGGACTTTGGCTCAAAGAAGAGACTTTGCTTTGATTGTCCTCCAGTATAAAAAAGTTCATCAATGCAATTTGGCCATCCTTGCATGTGGCCAGATCATACAATATCAAATAATAATGCCAGATGTCTGAAAAAAAGCCTGTGCGCAAAAGTTATATAAAAAAAAAACAATTCAGTATTTAACAATTAAAATAAATTATTAAATACTTAAACGTATTGTGTAAATTTTCTGTACAGCATAACAAACTGCTTCTATCAACTTCACAGCATCATTGACCCAGCAATCTGGGCATATCTGAAAGAGGCCTTGTATATGTGGATGTCATACAGACATTCCTGCCTCTTGCTAGACATTCAGCACTGAACACAGGCATCTCTTTTTAAGAGAAACCTTGGGTCTTCCAAGGTCAGTAGGACTTTAAAAGATGATCTTTACAGGTACCTTGCTGTGCAGTTTTGAACATATTCCAGCAAGAATCTTGTTATATAACAGAGGATGGGTTGTGCACTTCCTTGCTCTTTTCTCTTCTCCTTTGACCCAGTCATTTCAATTTAAAACAGCCTTCAGTTAATGTGGTGTTTTACAATTTGTTTAGAGGATACCAAAGGCGACAGCCATTTACACAACCACACTGAATCATAGCTGTTGTTCAGACTCACCATCGCTTAATTCCAAGCAGATGGCCTTTGAAATAAACAGCCGTTCTTTGGAGATGAACATGTAAAACTCTGGATCAGTGACCAACAAAAAAAAAAAAAAAAAAAGGAGCGGGGGAAGAAAAAGCAGTTTTTGCAGATCATAGTGAACTATTTGGAGATTAAGTGATCTGCCCCTGGAGCTATTTTGTTTATTTCGCTCACAGTCATGAAAGGATGAGGTACTGCTTAGTCACATTTATTTTCTTTTGATAAAATGTTTACAAGTGACTTTGTATATCAGAACAAAGCCAAGGCGCTGTGCAAGTCAGAAGTGCAGACTGTTTTTTGCACACTATATTTTCCATGTTAAAAAAGAAACTTGAGAAAGGAGCACATGTTTCTTATTAGATGTGCAGACCCAGGATCAAACTTGGCTAGCTTAAAGCTCCATACCAGGGGATGGCAAACCTTCAAAAGAAAAAAATACACTTTTCCAAGACAACAAGGAAAAGGCAACGGGTGAAGACATAGGTGCTGACTGCCATTATTTTCCCCAAATGTAAAAGGTTCAAAGCAGGGTCTGGGGTGGAAGCCAAGAAATGACTTACACTCTGTGTTTTTCAATTATTTAATCTCTGCTAGTATGTTGGCATACTATCCGCTGGCAGAAAGGATAAAATATCTTTATGTGTGGTTAACGAATTGACTGAAATACTGGAAAGTAAAATCATGCAGCAGACTTATTAAGACATTCTTTCTAATAAAGCCAGGAGAAAATCAAAGAATACATGCAGGTGGCTCTTGATTCTGTATTGTCGTGGAACACGAGGGGCACGGAAAAAGATAAAGACGGTTGCAGTCACAGATAAAGCAAACAATTAAATTTTAGGGAAGGCTGAATGTGTAAATATTATCAAGATACTTGCAGAGAAATGCTACAGGTATACTGTATAATGACCTTTGCTTGTTACAGTGGTTACAGGACAGATCTTTTGTATAATCAAGAGTCAGCCTGGTGTAACTTATTGCAAAGATCACCTCATGCTCACAAACTCCTGTTAAATATAGCTTCTTTCTGTCAGGATAGTATTTTTACATTCAACTCCTTATGCTTTGAAGCTTATGATACCATGAGAAAAGATATAAAAGGCTTAGTGGCACAATGAAATGAACAAGTGTTATGACCGCCCTCTACCTAATAATAAATATTCTAGATGCTGACATGACACTTTTATCATGTTAATTATTGTTGGAGTGGTCAAAAATTGTTAAAACATGTTATAAAATATTCCTAATGTAACCTACCAAGGTTTGGCTGGGACATTGCAAGTGATCTTTGGCTCATTGGAGTGGATGTGGTGACAGGATGGTGGTTTAGGTGAATCATTGGCTGGGTCATTGTCTTCCGCGGGTCTTGCCATGTTGTGATTTTCTCCATATGGCTATAAAAAAAAGAAAGAAACCCGCTAAAATTTAGAAACAATATCGGTGCACATAACACTATTAAATATACATCTATAGATAATGTTTAATCACACTTTTATATCACTCTTGTTAATGTCTATGTTTCATACTGACACACCCGCATGACCTTGTGTGCTACCGGCTTTATACACATATGCACAAGGGTCAGATTCATAAGGAGCCAACGCTTGTATATTTTTGGGATATGGCATAAATCCTAAACAAATACAATAAAAATATAAAAACTCCATGCACACAGTGCCATCATAGACTACTGAATTGGTTTTTGCATTCTTCAAAATATGTAATTTATCAAGATGGTTCAAACTGAACAATGTAATTATTAAACCCCGGGCCAAACAAGTCAATCAATCAGGAACTGGCCTGTGTAGCCTTCTGAATATCACAATAAGAGAAGTAAATATAACACAAACCATTTGCGTATGTTTCTCATACGAGTCCTGAGAAAAGAGGACAAAGCTAGAAACACACATTTTCAGCCTTTTGCATTCCTCAGCAGGTAAAAACAACAACACAGACATATTCATATCAACATACTAAGAAGTCTTTTCTGTTTTATAAATGGTGTGTTTGAGCTGGGATTTTAAAACAAACAAAACTGTGGAAATATCAAAAGTGATGTAACAGCATATAAATGTTGGTCACGGCAAGCAGCAATACCCAAATTCAAGCACGCACAATAACCAAAGCAAAAACTCAGTATGCGCGAATAGCTTCCCTACTTTCACAAATAAGGTACTTGGCATCCTGTGCAATGAATGATTGATGGTGAGGCGCTAACTTGATAAATAACAGCCTTAAGCTGGCCATAGATGTAAAGGTTTTTAAAAGATCCAATCGTTATCGTGAGACCACGATTATCTCGAAATGATCGTTTAAATGTACGATGTGTCCATCAAATAAAAAGACCATTTCAGGCGATATTGCCAGCAAAACTGAAGAGTTGCTGCCTGCTTGGCCCTGCAGACATAGATAGATTGCACTGGGGCAGATAAAGATTTTTAAACCTGGCCAATCAATTTTCTGACAGATGTCGACCGAAAAATCGTAAGATGTATGATCGTTCGAATCCCACTAACCGCGCGATAATTTGACAGATTGGTCGGACTTTACAGAAATTGGTCGTTCACCAATGAAGAATCGTTGCATCTATGGGGATCTTTAAATAAGTTCTGCTACTGTAGATCTTTATGTGGTCTCTTCTATACAACAAGATGCTTCCTCACTTCTTGCCAAATGAAAATCTGGACACTCTACAGGGGTGAGAAGGGGCTAGCAACTAGGAGGTGGGGAAAGGTCACACTGGGCGACTAAATCTCCCCAAATCGCCCAGTGTGACCTTAGCCTTAAGTTGGAATATTGATCAGAGTGTCCCTGGCCCTTTTGTTAAGGCATGTAAATAGTAGATACATTTTTGATTATGCATTTGGATTATGCATAGGATATCTTTTTGTCCTACCAGAAGTTCTTTGGGGCAGCAATCATATTTTCTTTATTTACCAATCTCTGCCACTCAATTCAGATGTTATTTTTTATTTCTGAAATTTTGTGAAGATGCCGTCTAAACTCTTGAACAAGGCATATATACATATATGGACATGGGTAATTTGGCATTTCCCAAGCATCTAGAATATTGTTTCTTATAATGCATAAAAAGTAGATATGGCACGTCATGTGAATGCAGCCTCACTGAGTTGGAGAGATAGGCCCTGCCTAATCAGACAATAATGATTTAGGGTAGAGTGTTTTGTAAGTTCAGTAAATTAAGGGGGTTATTTATCAAGGTCCAAATAGCCAAACCTTGAATAATTTTTGGAGCATCTAAAAGCTCTCGAGGTCCTGTATAAGTCAATGGGGACGGTTCCAGTGCCTGCACCGATGTCCTTACCGATATCCAATGATTTTGGAGTTTCGCACAAAAAACTCCTAACAAGTCAGAATTTTCGGGGAAAACCCTATTTTTTCGGGCTTTTTTCTTTATAAATAAGGTCCATTCGGGAATTCAGAGTTGCTCGAAGTTTGATATTCGAAATACTGAGATAAATTCGGACCTTGATAAATAACCCCCTAAGTGTCATACTGCCATTCTCAACTAAAGAGCCATAGAAATGTATCCTTATGACAGGTACACTAATTTGGGTCTTCATACCTTAAATCTACTAGAAAATCATGTAAACATTAAATAAACCAAATAGGCTGGATTAATTTTAGCTTAGTTTGGATCAAGCACAAGGTACTGTTTTATGATTACAGAGATAAAGGAAATAGTTTTTTAAAATTTGGATTATTTCGATAAAATGGAGTCTATGGGAGATAACCTTTCTGTAATTTAGAGCGTTCTGGATTAAGGGTTTCCAGATAATGGATTTCATATCTGTATACCTGTATAATTATATATACACACACACTCAGGTATGGGACCTGTTATCCAAAATGCCAGGGACCTGGGGTTTTCCGGTTAATTTGGATCTTCATCCCTTAAAAATTTACTGGAAAATCATTTAATCAATAAACAAATTGATTAGGCTGGTTTTGCTTTCAATAAGGATTGATTATATCTTAGTTTGCATCAAGTACAAGGTACTGTTTTATTAGTGCAGGAAATCATTTTAAAAAACCTGGATAATTTGGATTAAATGGAGTCTGTGGGGAGATGGCCCTTCCGGAATGGGTAACTGGTTTCCGTATAATACATGCCATGCCTGTAAATACAGGAGTGCTACAGAAACCCTCTCTGTGTACAATGCCCCAGTTTAAATAACCACACAATGAGTTATGGCTTTGCCCTCATATCTTATTTTACCACGGGAATTTTGCTTATCATACTTCCTGAAAACGGCTTCTTCAATTATTTACATGTGTTGCACTTCATGCACTACACGTGATAGCATACTACTTGGTTTTAGGGTAAGGCCACACAAGGAGATTCGGGGAGATTTTGTCGCCTGACGACTAATCGCCTCGTCTTTTGAGGGACTGAGGTAACTTTGGTTGACTATTGAAAACGCATTGCCGCGTGTGCATTAGCGCAGGCGACTTTTCATTGCAACCTATGGGGAAAAACGCTGAGGCAGTTCGGGGAAATAGTTGCTCAAAAGACGAGGCGATTAGTCGCCAGGCGACAAAATCTCCCCGAATCTCCTCGTGTGGACTAACCCTAAAGTAAGGTTTCATTAAAAAAGTCCTGCCCTGACTGGTCTTACAGATGAAAGGATCTGGTCTTACAGATGACTGAAGACTGGCAGTGACTCTCTTGCTAGGTGGAGCTAGAGCTACAAGATTGATGATGTATTGTAATTACTTTTGTCTCCACAAACGGCCCCAGGAAAGGAAAGAAAGTGAGAAGAGAGGAGTCCTGGCCTGCTGTTATGCAAACATGTTGAAATTCCAGATAACACCAGTTTCCAGGCCGACTGACCATGTAATGGTTGCTGGTGCCAAGAGAAAAGCTCTGTCACTTGAAGACGAGAGAGGATTTCATGACTAAGTCACTTCAAAGCATGACCACCCCCAGCTAAACGGATATGTCACAAAATGAAAACTGATGAAGATTTGAGTCATTATTATTGCTCTCTGCGTGTGCCAAATCTTCGTGGAGACACCCACTTCCAGCAGATGCAAAGGCAGGATTAAGAAATGTGTATATACATTTACTGTTGACTCACGGATGTGTCACATATTAGGACAGAGGGACTAATGGCGGCTTTTTACACAGTGACCTTTCTTCTGTCTTTCTAAGCTTGTAGAAGCCACATGAGCTTAAAAGCTGCAGCAACATCCATGTTCAGAAATCTTGTGATTAACAACAAAATAAAAGGCCATGGTTACAGTCTATGATAATTCGGCAATAAGAAAAATGGCTCATCTATGCCACGTACAAGTTTTCATGCTTATACAAGTAGTTTTGAGTGTCTCAAAGGAGTGGATGACCTTTAATTAACTTTTAGTAAATTACAGAATGGCTAATTCTACGCAACTCATAATTGGTGCTTTTTTTCTGTAGTTTTGAATTAATTGCCTTCTTCTGACTCTTTCAAGCTTTCAAATGGAGGTCACTGACAACAACTAAAAAAAAACAAATAAGGCCACAAATATATGGATACTGCTATTTTTTATTACTCCTATTTCTATTCAGGTCCTCTCCTATTCATATCCCAGTCTCTTGTTCAAATCAATGGATGCTAACATTGCAAACTGGAGATCTACTCAATAAAAAGCAACATAACCCAAAAATGGCAAATAAAAAATGAAAACCAGTTGCAAATTGTCTCAGAATATCACTCTCTACGTCATTCTGAAAGTTAATTTAAAGGTGAACAACCCCTTTAAACGTCAGCATAAGGTATTAAAGTCAATGGGAATCAGCGGTTTCATTCACAAACATGTCTTTTGGATGATTGACAAAACTGGGTGCTACTTGCAGGAATTCCCATTAATTAAAGGAGGAACCAGTCTTGCCAATTCTCCACTTTTTTTCACCATTTTGCAAATTTATCAATCAAATTACAAGTGTCAGGCAGCAAGAAAAAAAGAGAGCAAATGTTTGAGGTGCATTCAGTCCGAGAGAAACATGTATTCCAATCCAGCTACAACTTTTAGGTTACATCAAGCATAGAGATTTGTCGGAAAAGTGCAAAGTATAAAGTACCCATATCGTATAGATGACGGAAGCCTCACACCAAGGAAACCCACACCTTTATCATATAGACACTAAATGCTTCCTTTAGATTTTTCTTAAATGGATATGGCGTAGCTTGGGTTGCAAGCAAGGGCAAATACCTGCATGAAATAATGTCTATGTACAAAGCAGAAAACCCTGTAACAAAGACCATAGAAGAATTTGGGTTCCTAATATGATAATCCCTGAGACTTCCTATTAGAACAAGAGAACCCTTCCATTCACTACAAGAGTATATTGTAGTATAGTAGTACTGGCTGTCTATTAAACATAAACAAAGTTGAATAGAAATTCAGGAATACTATTGCATTTAGTCCCAGGTGGTTCCTTATGAGCTGCCTTTGCAATCACTTTGGAGCACTGAAAGCACCACCACATTCTGGGAAGCATTTATGTCAACACACATTAGTTTCGCTACCAAAACCCAAGACTGTCACCTGTCCAAAGTACACACTGAAGGTGTGGTATAAAGGTAGCAATAAATGAAGCTTCCTGATTTCTTATCAGCAAATCTGTTTGGAGCAATAAATCTATTATTGCTTTGTTTGCTTCGGCAGTTCCGGTGACAGGACAGGACATGCAAGAGTCTGTTCACCTTATAGAAAACACGGCCAAGCCCAGTGGAAGGTTAAAAGAGATCAGCCAGAAGGTGCTGGGAAACACTTGCTAGGGCACTTATGTGTGCCTGCACCCTGGAACAAGAAGAAAAACCAGCTCTTCTAGTATGGTGAATGAAACATATCAAAACACAGGGGTGTAGCAGTTCGGGTGAATACTCACAGAGCTGCTAGTGGCAGCTACTTGTCAGGGCTACAAAATAGACAATAGTGATAATTGGCTTTGCTAAGACACTACTTTTTTTTTAGAAGAGGCAATTCTCAGTATTGTCTATGGAAGGGTATTTTTTGGCATTTTGTAGCCACAAGTAGTTGCTACTTCTAGCTTTGGAGCTACTAATAGCGGCTACAAAATACCATGACTGGCCTTTTCTTTGCCAGTGGTCACCATGCAGCCAAGAGGACATTGGCTAATGATGCAATTCTTTAGCTTGGTGTATCTTATCCACATACTGCTAGCAGTGCAGCATCCAATCCCCCCAAGTCACTGACACAATTAATTATTAAAACTGTTTTTTCTAGTTGGGCTTCTTGGGCAAAAAAAAAAAACTTTTTCGAAATTTATTATACCCTGATGCTGCACAAAGCCTAAATCTGAAAATCTGCCATCTTAAATCTGTCAAGGTCATGTATAAGTCATAGGCAGATGTCCCTAACCAATTTGAAGATTTCTTGGTTTGCGCTGGGTTCAGCACGATAATCTGAAAAACTTGGGGGTTTTGGGCAATAACCAGAAAAAAATCAAGCGATTCAGGAGAAAATTCAGAAAAAAAACTTATGATTCAAGCTTTTTCTTAATTTTATCGGGTTTTTTCCTGATCTGCTTTTTTCAATGACAAATAGGGCAAAGTCGTGGATGGGAGTTTGGTTCAGCTTTTTTTTATTAAAAAAATTAGATAAAAATAGAATTTTGGTAAATAACCCCCTTAAAATCTATGACAGTGTGAAGATAACTAGTGGACCTAGACCTAGTGGAGGCCACTTTGACAAGTCACTGACTTCTCTGCACATTCGAGAACTTGACAGCTGGTGATGGGATCCAAAGAATTATATAAAGTATTATCATGCATTTTACCAGTTTTCCTATTTAAACTGGAAAAAAAATATAATGGGGGTGGGGGGGCATAAACCAATAATAAGAATAAGAAGCATGTGCTCATTTAGGGCTGTGTCAAATAAGCTCAAATAGTATGCTAAGCACATCCTTACAGATTAATTGCTCATTTAAAAAAGAGGCTGTGTCTGTGTGCTTAATATAAATTTAAAATACTGTATTTCAATAAGCTAATTTCAAATGTCAACATAACTACCTGTTTTTCCAGTTTGAAAACAAGGATGTTCCAGGCCATGTCCTATCCACCCCAAAGTTGCTTGATACCCAGTCATACCTTAATCCACTAAAAACCCCTCCAACTTAATGTAGGTCCCACCACTCAGGGCCTGCAAATCAGGAGCTTCCCACCAAAATAGAGGAAATTAGGAGGTATATGTCTATCATCATGTAATCCTATAGCCATGCTAAATTTCATAAGAGGAAAATAGAAATTTGCAACATTCTACAAATCTAAAATAAATGTTGAACAGGTGAGAGTTTGCATAGAAAAAGAAAGTACTTAGTATTCACAAATATACATGGAATGTATTTGGACAGAAAAATAAAGCCATCTGACTAGGGTTACAAATGAATGGCAAAGGAATTAGCCTCTCTACTTCAACATCTACTTCCACCGAGATCCATTTTTTGCTGCAGGCTTTAAAAGTAATAAGCCACAATCTCCCATCTCTTAGGTGATGACAAACAAGATCTGGGACTATTGTGAATGACAGTGAGGTCTATAGAAAGAATGTATGCGTGCACACTGGTCTAGACAAAAAAAGTAATCAGACACCACACAGAAAAAGTAATCAGACACCACATAGTAAAAACATATAATCTGATAGGTTCAGACATTTCAACTCACCTGCATACGGAGTCACTATAATTTATCCTCCCACCTGGTCAACTTCAGTAACAGCCCAGTTACCCATTGTCCTCCATGGAAATGTCATCGACCCTTGACTTTTTGAACCATGGCACTATTGGGGATGTGGCCTGGGCAGAATGGGGACATGACCTGCTGTTGAATGGGCATGGCCATGGTGCAAGTGGATCTGAAGGAATCTGGTTTGGGGTCTCTGTAGGTTAGTATTTAGTATAGCATATGCACAATGAATTTTAGACTTCAGTTCCCTTGGTTGCCAAGGCACCAACAAGAATATGTGCCCAAGGGTTTTGACAATGGACTGTGTAAAATAGATAATCTCCAAACAGTGGAATACCCAACCTGCAGCCCACCAACTATTGTTCCGCTATAACAGGCATATCTGATGTTATTATGAACTTTCAATGTGTACTGTAAACTCCAAATAAGCATTACGTGTACTATAGAAAACACTGAAATATGCTTGCAGTAAATACATACATTTTACATGTTGATATTGGTTGAAAAATGCCAGCTTATCAGCTGTGAATGACCTTCCTGAACAATAACTGTTCAAAGATCAGCCTGATATCTATGGGGCAGGTTTAAAAATCAAGTGAGGATCACATAAGCCTGTTGATACAGTCCTCTCTGAACTAGTATGCAGTGGTTCCTGTCATGGCCCCAGCACTGGCCTGAGGTTTGGACCACCCCATAACCTCCAGCTTTTCATGTATGGCCAGCTTTAAACCCGATTTCCAAGAAAAGCCTAGAACCCCTGGCCCAGATGACAGTGCTCTGTGGCCTAACTATTGATTTCTTGCCCAAGTGGTTGGCTAAAATTAATTTGTCTTGTTCACGTTTCTAATTTCCATGAGCTTTACCAAAAAGGCTCTTGGTAGCCAAAAATTACATTTTAATTGCTCAAGGTTTTCCTTGATTTCCCCAACAAAAAGGTTTGCAGATGGATATCTGACCAACACTCGGTGGGAAGTGAAAGAACGAGGCAGGAACCTCTCTAGGTTTGTGTTCTGAGCAAACACTCCCCATTGGCAGGGCTACAAAAAGCTGACAAAAGAAGTAAAGCTCTGACATGTCTGATTGTAATGTAATATCACAGAGCTAATAGTACTGAACTAAGGGCTGATTAAGAGGCTGTTCAGAAAATAAATATTGGTACAGCAGTTAATAGCTGTCCCATTCCTCTATAAACACTGCAGTCAACAGAAAACAAAATAGGTGCTTATTTTATCTTTTTGATAAATTAGATTTCATTTTCTCCCTATCTCTGAACAAGACAGATTTGTCAGATGTGTGGTTTCTTTTTTCTGTCCACAAAGGCTCAACATTAACGGGGTTATTTACTAAAATCCAATTTCATACCATTATTTCAATTAAAAAAAAAAACACAATGAAACCCTTACCTGTTTTTACCTTATTTATTATTAAAAAAGTTAATTGGTTAGGGTGAAAACTCAACATCTAGCAAAAAAATCTAATCGTATGTTTTTTTCTGGGTTCCCCCCCTCGAATCTCATTTTTTTTTTGGACTTTTTCCCTAAAACCCCAAATTTTTAGCCTGAAATGGTCACATTTTGGGCCTAATTTCAGAGCAGGCCACAGAAACTTCCAAATAGGATAGGGACCTCTGCCATCAACTTATACACAACCGTGGCAGGTCTGAGATGGCAGATTTCAAAAAATCTGAAAAATTTTAGTTTTGCCCCAAAAAGCCTGACCAAATAAATTTGGAGATTAGTAAATAGTCCCCAAAGTGTATGGAGGACTCAATAGGAAGAAAGCCATATCAAGTAGAACAATAGCCAACACTGTTGGTTTCTGTCAGATTTTCTGTTCTTGTTGGATGGCATTAAAACATGATTTCACAAACTACAGTGGTGATGAGTGAGACGCATGAGTTGTTACAAATGATATCACACATACAGTGCAACCACATTTGTTTTGCCCCATGCCTCCAAGATAAGCATTTGTGATACTTACAATGCTATGACCCATAAACCCAAACCAATGTATTTGCCAGGCATTTAAAAGATTACACAACTGACGGCAGGACCAAAAAATGAACCAATGGGAGGCGTTGTTTGTAATATGCCGTACGTCTATAATAGCACAACACATCATCAGCATAAGAAGAAATAAAAAAGAGCAATGTTAGGCCATAGAAGCTTTTGTAACAATACAGATATGGGATCTGTTATCCAAAAAGCTTTGAATAATGGAAAGACCTATCCCATAGACTGCTTTTATCAAATTAATCCAAAGTTTTAAAAACATTATTTCCTTTTTCTCAATAATAATAAAACAGTATCTTGTACTTGATCGAAACGAAGATATAATTAATCTTTACTGGAAGCAAAACCAGCCTGTTGGGTTTATTTAATGTTTACATGATTTTCAAGTAGACTTAAGGTATGAAGATCCAAATGACAGATATCCTTTATCTGGAAAACCCCAGGTCCTCAGCATTTTGGATAACAGGCCCGATACCTGTACAGATTCCCTGTACAAAATAAAATTAAAATCTTGATTTTCCCTCCCCACTTAAATTTTTGAATGCCATTATAATATGTTTATGTTCCCACATTGCAACACATGCAGTCTAAGAAGCTGTAGAGTCTAAACAACATCTCAAGCTTCTTACAATTTTAAGACCTGGGTGTGAATTGGAACATGCAGCCTAATTATAGCACTACTGAACAATAAATGCAGCTGCACCAAACCTATAATTTAGCTTGTGGGACACAACACAACTTAAATGGGAGTTAAATAAGGCCCTGGAGTCAGTCAGTACTTTATGTGGATCCAGACTAACAAATACATATTCAATGACAGATGGAATACAGTACAGGTATGGGATCTGTTATCCAGAAAGCTCCTAATTACAGAAATTATCCAAAGTTTTAAAAATGATTATTTAATATTTAAATGCTTTTCTAGTAGACTTAAGGTATGAAGATCACTTATCCGGAAAACCCCAGGTCCCGAGCATTCTGGATAACAGGTCCTATACCTGTATCTATAAAAGACCAACTGAAAAGATGCTTAAAATAGCTCAATCTAGAACATACTAAGTCAAGAGAACACCAAAATTTGCCTAATTAAAGAAAACACAATTCTAAGCAA
The DNA here is from genome assembly GCA_038501925.1 of Xenopus petersii. Taxonomy (NCBI): domain Eukaryota; kingdom Metazoa; phylum Chordata; class Amphibia; order Anura; family Pipidae; genus Xenopus; species Xenopus petersii. The sequence goes on along the minus strand of CM076680.1, from coordinate 40,480,303 downwards.
CTTTCCAAAATTATTAAAAAGGTTTATAAAAACACAGAACAGCCGATTTCAGTTCTCTTAAAGTTATTTATAAAGACAATTAATACTGAAAACAGCATTTGCTTGTTGTTACTTTTTAAACAATGTTGCAAAAGTCTTAGTTCCCCAGCAAAGACAAGTCTGTTAATCAGCTGCCCAGTCTTACATTGTATCAACAGTCTGAGCCACCGGAGCAGAGAAGAGAATGGGGCAAACGCTGCTTTCAATAGCAATACATATACAAATAACTTAAAACCAAAACCACAGAAACGTTGTAATGAATGTATATTGGAAAATTGCTTTGAATTATGTTTTCTTTTACTAGGTAAAATATTATTTTTTTGGGTTGACGTTCCCTTTAAAGTTTTATTATGTTATCAGGGGTCACTAAGGAACTTCTGAACGCTACAATTCCCCCCCCCCCCATAATTTGAGGATAGAAGATTCCAAAGCAACAGCTTGTTTTGGTCTATTCTTAGCCCGCTCTTAAAATACTTTGTTGGCACACAATTTAAAAAGGCTGCCTACGGCCCACATTTACAGCTGTTGCAAAGCACTCTGGGTGGCTCCACTCTGTACCCTTGAAAACAACTGCTGAGAACCTTGCACCGGTCACTATACACAACTGTCGAACTTTCCTTTCTAACTTTAGCCAGGGATTTAGCTCTTGAAAGCAATTGCGAACAGCAAACGAGGACTCAACACAAACTCACTAGGCCTGGCCGGTAAAAATTATGGTTGATCCCACTGTTATTAATAAGGAAAAAAAGATAAATATATAGGAAGGCCGGTATTTTGTTCCAGAAAAATTGCTAGTAAGACTTGTAGCAAGGAAAGCTGGCACCTAAAAAAAAAGTAACTTTTGGGCCTTTATGTTGCTATGTGTTTACCACTAGAAAAGGTAAAGCCAAAAAAAATATTATGGATAACATATCCCATGCATATAAACCATCTATTGGTAATTTAACATTTAAGATCTGGAAAAAAAACAGAGAAGGGGAAAAAGCTGGGACAATTTGCTTTGTGTTTCTTCCAGCAAACAGATTGTTTGGCCGCAAACAGATTGTTTGAAACTTTTGAAAAAAATAAACCCTTTTGAAAAAAAAAAAAAACAGAGCAAATGCATTCTTCTGTCCTTAACTGAACAGTTTTGTGTTCATTATGATGGACTCTCAAAAGATCTGCATTGTAACAGTATCTAAAGTAAATCCTACTGCTGATCAAAAGTCAGGCGTAAAAAAAGTCCTTCTTGACTCCTAGGGTAAGGTCACACTGAGCATTTCGGGGAGATTTAGTCGCCTGGCCACTAATCGCCTCGTCTTTGCGGCGACCAATCTCCCGTCGAACACCTTCCCTCATTCTTGCGCTGGCTAGAATGAAAAAATCGCTGGCACTAAGCGTTCTGGAGATTGGTCGCTGCAAAGACGAGCCGATTAGTTTGCTCGTCGCAAAGACCTTACTCTAAACTGGCATCCAACCCTTTCTTGAAACTGCCTAATGTATCTGTTATTACAATCTTTTCCGTTACAACATCTCAATTTGTTATTTCTTTTGTTAATCGGGACAAATAGGGAGGCTACTCCATGTTTGGTTCTTACAAGGTACTGTAGATAGATTACCAGGGCACACATAAGCAGGAGTCCATTATGCTGGGGGTTAACTGTGCCCTGGTACTCAAACTAGAAAATAATTAAATGCATAAAATATAATTCAATGGAAGTAACATTAACCATAAATACATCACAATAGTTTTTTGGTTGCAGGTGACCCCTGATAACCAAACAGCATTTTAAACTTGAAGTTGAAGGTGAACTAGTGCTTTAACACTATCGACAACCTGCAGAAAGTTCGGTTTCTTGTTAATGTATCTAATTAGATAATGGCATGGTAGGTGAAGAGTTACAGGACTGGTCTAATCGTGCCCCTTTCAGCATTAGAAAGTGAGGGCCAGGTTGGATTCCTGAAGCACAGGGCAGTTTTATTTTCAAATCAGTGACAAACTGATTTCTCCCTTTGCTCAGAGTTTCCAGCAGATAATAGAAGGGGTCTTGCAGAGTTCAGCTGTCTGACAGCGTTTAAGTCCCCTCCTGTGGAACATTAGCACCACAGCTCCAAATGCATTTGTACTAAGCAGGACCTGGCACAGCCCCTACATTTCACATTCTCCAGAGCCCACTGTTATTAACTGCTTTGCTGCTAGATACCAAAAGACTTGTGCTTGTGGCATAACTGGCCTCTTTTGGGACCTGTTATGCGGAATGCTTGGGACCTGGACTTTTGCGGATAATGGGTCTTTCCGAAATTTGGATCCTCATTTCTTAAATCTACTTAAAAATGATTTCAACATACCTGTATGTCTCAGCGATTTTTCTTTAACGGTCTAATATTAACCATCTGATATTAGGAGGTGTCTGCATAATCGTTTCTATGAAGGTGGTCATAGCTCAACTTGAATTGTCAGGCTACCATGAGCCTCCATTTTTCTACTGCTGGCTGGCCAAAGCCTTCCTTATCCATTTTGTATTTTCTAAATTACATGGTCGAGCATTAAAGGGCAAGTGGTAAACTGAAAACACTATTGAAAAACTCCTGGCATGGTATTTGTAAGAAAAAAACCATCTGCTGGACGTTTGGCTGTAATCTGTATTAATAGATATCACAATACTATGCAGTAATCCTCATTCCATGCAAAATTCATCAGAAAAATGTATAGAGGCCCCTTAAGTGTGCCTTATACAGGGGAATGCTTGGTTTATTAGTAGCATGTTTCTATAGACCAATGAGGAAATGATCTATCTTTTGAGATATCTTTGCCATTACTAGTTTCACATCTCTGGAAACATTCATTAGGCCATGACCACCAATACTATGGAAAATGAATACTTGGAACATTGTAAGTATATTGCTTGCAATGTTTAAATGCCACAAAAAAACATCTATATGTTTACAGATAGCTAAATTCACCTTCATGCCTGCAGCTAGACTGTAGTTCCGAGCAATCCTATGAAGAAAGCCGGGTGCAGTGATTTCCCAATCAGAGGCTATGTTGCAGAAGCCACTCATGCAGGCTGATCAGATAGAGAAGTTTCACAATAACATAATCTGGTGCAACCAAACTCCCTGGGCATAATAGTTATGGCAGGAGTTCCAGGCCAGGCATGCATTGCACAATCCATGTATATGTTTCTGATATCATCCCACCAGGAACTATGACAATGAGCTGATATATTTGTATATCTAATACCATTGCTCACTGCCATTGTTAATTTACAAACAGGCTACGGTCTATGAAGCGGCAGAACAATGAGAGCAGTGCAAGAGAAACAAACGAAAGCATGCCATTCTCCCATGAAACACCACATTGTTCCTTTCCCCAATTAGTCTTTCCTCTGAAATCCCCCTTACTGTAAATAATGCCTCAAACTTTCCAGCCATCCTAACCTGTAGTTGCACAACCAACCCTTTTTATTTCTAGCATTCAGCCACCAGGGGTTCTCCAGCTGCCGCAGAACTCCAGTTCCCAGCAGTCTATTCTGCACATCTGTAAGAGGTCACAAGAATTGTGATTCAAAATACCAATATGAGGCTACATTTAAGCTGGCCATAGATGTAAAGATTTTTAAAAGATCCGATCGTCATCGTGAGACCACGATTATCTCGAAACGATCGTATGAATTGTCTATAAACTAAAAAGACTATTTGCCAGGAAAACAAAGGGTAGCTGCCTGCTAGGCCCTGCAAACATAGATAGATTGCACTGGGGCCGATAAAGATTTTTTTAACCTGGCCGATCAATTTTCTGACAGATGCCGGACGAAAAATCGTAAGATGTACGATCGTTCGGATCCCACTAACTTCTCGATAATTTCGAAGGATTGGTCGGACTTCGCTAAAATGGGTAGTTCGGCAACAAAAATCTTTGCGTCTATGAGTAATTTTACTTCTGCTACGTTTCAAGAGCAGAACAAACGCTGCTTTCAAATGCAATTTAGTTTACAATTAAGTGTAAAAACCACAAAAAATGTAAATGGCTACATATTTTGGAAAGTTAAGCTGGCAACGCACAGACCACATTGCAGTATATGTATATATGAATGAACTGTAAACAGATACTCATATATTTGGTGCATAGTGATGTCATCCCCAAGCAATATTCAATTTATCACTAATGTGCAAGGTGATTTTGTATAAACACAAAAACAGACACAAGAGAGGAACCAACAGCTCAGAGTCTGATAAATAACAGTGCCTTACATAAAATCAGTTGTAAGTAAGGAAAACTGTGGGAAGCTCAGTAAGGGCTAGTCCACACGGGGAGATAGCGACGCGTTTGCGGTCGCGGCGACAAAGCGCCGCGACAGTCGCCGCGACCGGCGCAGGCGACAGTTTTGTATGGGCGCCTATGTAAAAAAGCCTGTGCTAACCACACGAGGCGATGCGCTTTTCAACAGTCGCCTGAAAAAGCCTGGCGAGGCATTTTCAGGCGACTGTTGAAAAGCGCATCGCCTCGTGTGGTTAGCACAGGCGTTTTTACATAGGCGCCCATACAAAACTGTCGTCTGCGCCGGTCGCGGCGACTGTCGCGGCGCTTTGTCGCCGCGACCGCAAACGCGTCGCTATCTCCCCGTGTGGACTAGCCCTAATACAATTAACTGTGCAGCACCACCAATAGCATTGGTAGAGATACCGTATATACTCGCGTATAAGCCGAGTTTTTCAGCACCCAAAATGTGCTGAAAAACTCAACCTCGGCTTATACGCGGGTCATACCGTAGATACGCTCCTTCCGCGGCCCCAGCAGGACTGTCTGTGACTGACTGTCACGATCGCCGCCCGGAGCAGGTCCAGGAGCTCCGGGCGGCGCGTCCTTCCCTGCCGGCGTTCGCTCCCAAAATGGCGACCTCCCCCACTCAATAGCAGCTGTAATACACATGAAGAAGGTAAGCACTGGGGGAGAAGGGGGGACAGAGGGGAATTTGTGGCTGGGGGCCCCGTGCGGGTGGTGGGGAGGTAGTGTGCAGCCTCTGATTTCATAGTTTTCTGTTCCATAGTTTTTGTTACTCCTTTTTCTCAAAATTGTCTACAAACTTCTCAATATGATTTTATCTGTTAAATCATTTCTTTTAAATGTAAAAATGAGCTGACTTTTATGTCTCGATATTCACATTTTGAAATCTGACATGGGGCCCCTAGGCTTATACACGAGTCAATAAATTTTTCCAGTTTTCTTAGGTAAATTAGGTACCTCGGCTTATACACGGGTCGGCTTATACACGAGTATATACGGTAACAGCTTTTGGGAGTGATAGCAGCTGTGGAATAGCATGTACAATTGGTAGAGATAGTGCCTGTAGTAGGATCATAAACACTGATGGGCAAATGCAGCAAGTCCTTTCAGGTCTCAAAGTGAAAAACACTCACCACTGGTGCACAACCCTGAGCCTTCAGCTGATGGAGCAGATAACCGTATGTAGAAACTGAGCAGGCACTTCTAGGAACCAATCTTCCAGGCAGACTTTTTAGTTAAAAAGTATTTATTTATTGGAGAGCACTAGGACACAACCTAACGCGTTTCGTATCAACAGGATACTTAATCATAGGCCAATGCACTCAAAGGAGACGGAAGACATGGGGAAGCAGTTCGGGGAGATTAGTCACCCCAAAGAAGAGACGATTAGTCACCGGGCGACTAAATCTACCCGAATCTCCTGGTGTGCCCTTACCCTAAGGGTCAGGGCACACAGGCAGATTCAGGGATATTAGTTGCCCGGTGACAAATCTCCTCTTCTTCAGGGCGACTAATCTCCCCAAACTGCCTGCCCTGCCTTCCCGCCGGTGGGATGGCACTCAGCTCGATTCGTTTTCCGAAGTCGCCTGAAGTTTCCTTGTGAGGACCGAAAGCCGCATCAATGAACCAATGTGGTCCTCGATCAGACTGGATTTTTAAGACGGCCAATTTATAGCCGTACAATACACAAAAGCTATGAATATCTTGTAAATTATATCCTTATAAACGGTGAGTTCTGATGTAATTTCTGTCACACGACTCACTGAAATTTGTGTATTATAATAAATAAAGTACCCCCAGTTGCAAAATATGAGGATATTAGAAGTTAACTCGGAGTTCCATGACCTGTATAAAAACACTCGGCCTTCGGCCTCGTGTTTTTATATGGTCATGAAACTCCTTATATGGTCATGAAATATCCTTATATTTTACAAGAGGGGGTATTTATTCACTATATATTGATCGGGGAAGCCTGTCGGAGGGCCCCATACACTGGACAGATATAAGCTGCAGACAGCTTAATCCGGCTGTGGGATAGCAGGTATAGTAGGGAGAGATGGTGCCTATAGTAGCAGTGGGATAATAGTCTCTGGGAAGGGATCGTGACTGTGGGATAGCAGGTATAGTAGGGAGGGATGGTGCCTATAGTAACAGTGGATAATAGTCTCTGGGAAGGGAGTGTGACTGTGGGATAGCAGATATAGTAGGGAGAGATGGTGCCTATAGTAACAGTGGATAATAGTCTCTGGGAAGGGAGTGTGATTGTGGGATAGCATGTATAGTAGGGAGGGATGGTGCCTATAGAAACAGTGGGATAATAGTCTCTGGGAAGGGACTGTGGCTGTGGGATAGCAGGTATAGTAGGGAGAGATGGTGCCTATAGTAACAGCGGGATAATAGTCTCTGGGAAGGGACTGTGGGTGTGGAATAGCAGGTATAGTAGGGAGAGATGGTGCCTATAGCAACAGTGGGTATAATAGTCTCTGGGAAGGGACTGTGGGTGTGGAATAGCAGGTATAGTAAGGAGAGAGGCCGTCTAAAGTTGCTTTGGGACTGTGACTAAAGAATAGCAGGCACAGTTTGGCATGGTAGAGAGAACAATAGTTAAAAAATAGATTTGCTTCTTTTGCCCCAAGCTCTAGGTAAACATACAATATTACTTCCTCGACATTAGAAAACCTAAGGTATCATAACTAGAAATCAATGCTTATATATCTAATAAAAATGAAGCTGCAGAAGAAGTTCTAAAAGTTGGCCCTCAGCTATTCCACCGTCTGCTGTGCCCAGGAAATCCTGCCAGACAGACACTATTTGCAAATGGCTTGGAATTCTGGGTCTCTGCCATAAAAAATAATTGAAAAAAAAAGCAGGCTCTGCTTTTAAGAAACAGTTTGCCCAAACTGCGCCCAACCCAAAATAAAGAATCTGTGTCTGCTTGAGTTGGCTGGTAATTGACCTCACATTTTTCAGGCCAAAATTTAAAACACCTGGCTTAGAAATACAGACACATACTCTGCTTGAAATACCATAAATACAGGCATGTCAGACTTTTAGTCCAGCTGTTGTGAACTACAGCTCCCAGAGTCCTTAGCCAGCAGCAACAAAAGAAATACACTATAATTCTTAATTAGCACGTTTGTAGCTATGCAGTCCCCCCCTTTCTCTCGTCAAAGGGCAGAAAAAGTAGGCATGCAGGGGCATCAGAAATAACAATTTCTGTAAAGAGTTGTACAGGTATGGGACCTGTTATCCAGAATGCTCGGGACCTGGGGTTTTCCGGAAAACGGATCTTTCCGTAATTTGGGTCTCCATGCCTTAAGTCTACTAGAAATTAATTTAAACATTAAATAAACCCAATAGGCTGGTTTTGCTTCCAATAAGGAGTAATTATATCTTAGTTGGGATCAAGTACAAGCTACTGTTTTATTATTACAGAGAAAAAGGAAATCCTTTTTAAAAATTTGTTTTATTTGGATAAAATGGATTCTATGGGAGACAGCCATTCCGTAATTCGGAGCTATCTGGATATCTGGTTCCTGGATAAGGGATCCTATACCTGTACAAAAATGCCATGCCATAAATGGAAGGTGTGACACGGGCGAATATTGCTAAAAAAACAAAAACATTTTTGGGTATTAAAACCACAGGCAGGGCCACCAGACAGATTTATTATTTGCAAAACTTTAATGGGTCCCACTTTAGGGGAGCAGGTGCTGTTCTTATAACCTTGGAAGACAAAGTTCAAAAGGATGCTTTTGCAGCATGCTCTCTTTACTAGCTCATCTTACTCCATGTTTCTGTGGCACATAAAAATTAACACATGATGTTGTAAAACAACCTGATCTGTTTTCCAGGTTTTCATGAGCATGCATTTTTAGTACAGGGAGAATTTTAAAAAGACAAGCACAGGATGGCTCCACCTGAAAGGAGAACTATCACAAACATTTAAAGGTATTTAAAAAAAATGTATTTAATATAAGCTTCATCATACTGAAAAAAGAAACTTTCTTAATACAATCAATTCTGCATAGTTTCTGAAATAATCAAGTTCATCTTCATTCTGTCTTCATGCAGTAGTTGGGTGTCAGATGACTAATCCAATATATCTTATGGGGGGGCTCCCTTTCCTAGCAGATTTATTAGAGCTCACTCAAATAACTAATTCCAGTACAAACAAAATCTAACAAAATTGCTGCCTTTTGCACAAATTCTGCATGTAGACAGACATGGTGTCCTTTAAAAAGAGCCCCCCTATAAGATATATTGGATCATTCGTCTGACACCCAACTCCTGAATGAAGACACAATGAGGAGAAACAGATACTGAGAGAGGAATAATGAAGACAAGCTTGATTATTTCAGAAACGGTGCAGAATTTTTTAATTGATTGTATTTAGAAAGTTTCTTATTTCAGTATTTTCATATTTGTGATAGTTCCCCTTTAACAAGGCATTCTTCTCCAACACCTTTAAAGTCTTGTCTGGGGCATGTACAGGCAGTAACAAGAGGTACAAAGTTACTGTTTTGTTTGGAATAAAGTGAATATCCCATGAGAGCATAGGGGTAGTCTAAACAAAAGGCGAGATGAATTTTCAACAGAGCTTATTGCACTTAATTATAAATAGGTAGCATTTTATGAAAAAATAAATTACTGTGTTTAAAGGGAATATGTAGAATTCCTAAATACATCAAACTAGTGCCTAAATAGTAATTAGGGCGAAGTAGGTATTACAAAAATATTGTTGCACTGATATGGTCCTCACCAACAGTTTCTGGGGGCCCAAAAACTATAACAATAGAAAGGGATCATTGCTGAGCTATTAAGGTCTGCAAGGCTTTTTGGGAATGGGATACAGAACATTTTCACTGTACATTCCAGCTTCCTGTTTTGCAAGGAAAATGAATCAATCCGCTGCTTATTTGAGATAAAACTGGAAAATAATTTAGGAATTATATTGTTTTTTTTCTTTCAGAAGTCAATTTTAAAGAAGACAGAAGAGGAATGAGTCAATATCCTGAGCTAGAGATCGCTCTACAGTCTTCCTAGCGTGTTCCCTCTATTCCCTTTTCGGCACAAAACAATCTTTTGTGCACATTTTTTAAAAACTTGTGCTCTAGTCACAGTGAATGCTAAATTTTGTGTTTTCACACAAAATATTTTGCACAAGTGCACAGCTTAAAGGTAGCATCCAGTGCAAGAAAAGTCTTAAACTGTAATAGATAAACTGCAAGGGAATTTTCATACTACATGCTAGGGTTTTAAGGAGAAACAATTTTAATGAAAAATATTTTTACTGCAGCTTATATAGTAGACTAGATTTCTACCACCCAACTGAAAAAAATGGAGGTTTTTCCATTCACCATTATTGTACAACGTATTCCAACATTTTTGCTATGTAACTGGAAGAACTAAATATCAGACCACAGGTCTTGCACCCCTACATCTCAAGATCTCAACCAAAAAAATAAATTAAACTAAAATATAAACCAGAGGGCTCATTTACAACCAGGGTTGCCACCTTTTCCTAAAACTTTTACCGGCTGGTGGGTGACGGGAACAAAAGTGGGCAGGCCATCATGTAAAAGGGGGCGTGGTCAGACTACAGCGAAGGCCAGAAGGAGGACAAAAGTTATGTTTGCAGCGGATTGGGGGTGGGACAAGGGGTTTTGTTAAGGGTATTACAAATTTGACGGCAGCTTCATTGCCAGTAAATTTGTAATACCGGCCCTGGCCTTGACAGGTGATTTACCGGTTTCCCCCCTGCAATGATCTGTGTGTAAAAACCAATGCCTATTGATGTGGTGAATCCTGAAGCTACCGCCACCTCCTGCCCAGGTTTCCATCAGTTTTTGAAAAATACTTGGCACAACTGCACCTGAATTGCAGTCACATGCAGCAGAGAGGAGATTGGCCGGAAAATGTCTGCTTTCATGCATTTGTACCGTCCTTCGCTCTGCGTGACTGCAATCGGATCTTATCCAAATCAATGCAGATGGGGCACAGATCGCATTGCTTCTTTCACCCTGAATAAAATTCCAAGGCTGAGAGCAGTAAACCAGTGTTCCGTCTGCCCTTGGCCTTCACGTTGACAGGGCTATCTACAGACTATTCAGAGGGAGTCAGCCAGCAGAGCCAGTTTTAACACAAAGCCTTCCAGGGTCCACAGTAGGAAGATATTTTGTGATAAATGACTTGCCTAAAGGATACGCAGGCTGGAATTATCTGATAGGATTCCCTCTGCACTGTGGGACGAATCTCACACATCACAAAAGTAGAGAAAATAAACAAAAGCAGGTAGAATAGACAAGAAAATCTCAGTACTGAAAGCTGTCAGAGCATCTGGCTTGATTTTGTCTGTCTTTCTAATTGATACATCAGACCTTCAGGGCAGAGATGGAGAAAAGATTGCTTATCTACTCCCGAGGTTGTTTACATATGTTGGAACGTCCCTAGAACTTTGAAGTCATTCAGAAGGTATGGTGGGTCAACAAAGAGAATGCCCCACAGACAAACAAATGGGTGGGCCTGTTGAGTCCAAAACACAACCTAAATGTACATATATTCCTGCCTTGAAGGAGAAATGCAAGTGAGGCATAGTCAGTTACTTATTCTCCAACACTTTGTAGTTAGAACCTGATTTAGTCTTTTAATGAAGGTGCAAAGAAGTTCTGTAGTCCTAAAAGAAAAAAAAAAAAAAAAGGTGGAAGCCCGTACAGTTTCAAATCTAAAAAGAAATTCTTAAGCATACTGACTTCTATTGCAGAGGTTCTCAAACAGTTTTATTAAAGCAATAGATGGAGTGGTGCTTCTTTGCTTTGCTACTTTTTCCTCAAATGCCTACCCCAGTGGACATACGGTCATACGTATAAAAAAAATTGCTTACAACCTCGAGCCGACCAGAGAAAACCCATCAGTGATTTTTTTCATAGACCTTTTATGTAAACTAAGTGTGTCTGGTCTAAAAAAAAAAAAAAATATTGCAACCTGTAACATTTGCCCATGGGGGTACACAATGTATTTCAGGCCCCAGGATAGGTTAGGATAGTAAAAGTTACAAAAAGTATAGCTTGTCATACCAGCCTGCTGTAAAAAAAAATTGCCCTTTTTGAACCCTTCTCCCCCTGTCAAAAAACACATCAATCTAGCTCACTGGGTAAATGCCAGTGTTCCATTGCCCTCAGTGTGTAGCTCAATGTTGGCTAGCAGGAAAAGAGCAACAAATATTGAGCAAGAAAGACAAAATAACATCAATACTTTTGGAGATGGGAGGAGTTCTATGACAGAGGCATGAGGACACATGCTTAGATGTCATGGTGACGTCTAATCGTATAATATCTATACAGGTGTATACACATACGTACTGTATATATAGAATAAAGCTGAACCACAAATGTCAGTAATTGTTGAGGGATAAGCCACAAGTGTAGCTATTCCTATACATTTTTGGACTCTGCCAGGTGAGGTCATATAATGGAGACATGGGAACCTATGCTATATTAGAAACCAGCGGAGGCATCGACATTTATAGTGAGAGAACAAAAGGGCAAAAGAGGCAGACATTGGGGTAGTATTATGGCAATGTGGTTTAACAACATCTGGATTGACATAGTTCAGTCAGTACAGGACATGCCCAGAGTAGGAGATCTGCCCAACTGTCACCCAAGGCAAGATGCCCCACGTTACATTGCCCATAGCGAACGAAGAAAAGCTTTGCTTTGCATTGATATATACACACACACACACACACTCTCTCTCTCTCTCTCTGCTGGTTTTAGCTACCGAGTAAGAAAAATGTCTTAGTTTATAACTAGTTTTCAAGACATGTTAGGGTGCTGTCCACACCTTCCTTTGTGTGGTTCATAAAATTTTATCAAATGCTGCTATTTTTAGTTTTTTAATACCCCATTAACTTTATGTGGTGGCATTGTTGTGTAATAATTAGCTCATGAGTTTTATTCCACTCTGGGCACTATTTTCAAGGAGCGTGTGTTTTCCCTCATCTAGACTTTTATTATTTGCCTTTCCAATAATGTTAAACAAGTAATATGTTAGTTTTATTATGCACTAAAATATGCAATGGCAATTCTATTTGATTTTAATTTTTGTTTATTTTCATGGGCACTATTTGGCTATGTGGTCAGCAACCTCTGCCCATGTTACCAGCCAATCGTATATACGACATAAGATTTTCCTATAGGTAGAACGAAAACTCAATATAAAACACAATTAAAGGATGTGAATGACACATAAATATGTTTAACTTGTGGTATCCCTTGGCTTTCTTTAGGAGTTGCTCAAAGAGTTGGAAAGCAAGTGTATTCTGGGTAGGGCTACACAGCAACAAAACTCTGTTAAAGTCACAAGTTCAGGCCGCTGAAAGTAAAATAAAAGTAAATTTTATAGGAGAACAGGGAGTGCCCTCCCCGCAACCTATGATGATTCATACAGTGCTTTTGTTGAGTGTGAATGCAAACCCTCTCAGCAAGTAACTGCAAGGGGAAGGTTACATGTATGTGCCAGTGGGCAGTTCTGGTGAGTCGGCACTTGGAACTGCTTTTCTGTTGCATGCCCCCCCATATTGGAACAAACACTAACTGACCCCAGTTTGCCTTTTTCAGCCTACAGCTTAGAGCAATCCAACCAATAATATATGGTCCAACAATTACTAAAATATTTAATCATTAAAAAGCCCATACATCTGGCAATACTGTTAATACAGCATTAGGGATTGTATAAAACAAACATTCAGAATGACTCCCTTCTAATAAATCTCTGAGAAGAATAAAACATATTAAGCAGAGCTAGGGCTTTGTAGGTTTCAACTTGGCCAGCATGACATTTCATTCTGCTTTAATTGCTTCCATACAATTTATATCAGCTAGTCACGCAAGGGCTCTTAGTTGTAACACATGCTGTGCAGGAGATGTTCTTGTCCTTTAATAACCTCCAGAAGCGAGCGCAAAGATCTCTGGGTCGGACCCACAAGCCATGAGTGAAACAAACAGGTTTTTTCACTTCATTCAGAATGCATTCTAGCAGGAAGTGAGTCAGGTCTAACCATGAAATTGTCCACAGGCGCTGAATGGAAACGCAATCCAAAGGGAGCCTGTAGTAAAATGCAATATTACTGAACTCATTTCCATTCAGAAACCATGCGGCACCCTTTCATTACCAGGCCACAGACAGTCCCACAGCTACAGTCTTCAGTCTGATTTTCAGGTCTTTACTCGACAGCATATACTGAATTGTTCCTGCTCAACACATGAGCATACATTCATACATGTCCATGCCACAAACAATAAAGGCATACTAACCTACAGTTTTACCTTTCACTTATAATAAATGACACATTAAATGACCTGCATGATGCACCCTAGGTACTTGCATACAGCTAGGAATATATGGCAGGCCAGCAGGGCTAGAGCAAATGCTTGGGCTCTTACTCGTTGGCGCAGACGAGGCGCAGTTAAGCACAGAATTATACAGCTGTAGGCCAATGCCACAAAGGGGTGAAATTCAGCCGGTTGAAATAAGCAGGCCAAGAATCAGCCCTAATGTCTGCCTGCTGGCATTAGTCTACTGTACTGCCTGCCCCCAAACAACCACATCCACCTGGTTGCAGATTTTGGCAAACAAAAAATGAATCAACACAGGTTTGACGAATCTGTTTTAAAAGTTTAATGGTGCTGCTGTCTGGTGTCCTTGCTTTGGACTATTGCAACACTAACCTACAAATGGTGAGTTATTTTGTAAATATGATTGTATTTATTACTTTTGTGAATTTTAAGCCTTTAATGACATTTCACCTGAAACTATTCATAAGGCTTTCATAAGTAAAAGTGCTCTGGTGAAGACTGCCATTAGCATCATATTGCAGGAAATTGTTCTGCACTACAACTGAAAAACTAACCCAGCAAGTCGGATTACATTTTATTTTATGCAAGAACTTCCTATGAATGAGAAAAAGAGAACATATACAAAAAACTAAAATTTCAGATGGAGGACATTCTGTTGGGACTACACACACACAGACTAAGAAGAAACCATTATAGTCAGCCTTTGAGAACCCATCAACTTAGATTGGCAAAGTCATCTAACCCCATCCTCATCTTGTACAACATTAAAACGACAGATTCTGGGACTTAAGGTCCCCATAGACGCAAAGATTTTTCTTCCAATCAACCAATCCGTCAAATTATCGTGAGGTCGTACGATTTTTCGTCCGACATCTGTCAGAAAATTGATCGGCCAGGTTAAAAAAATGTAATCGGTCACAGTGAAATCTATGTTTGAAGGGCCACACAGGCAGCTACCCTCAGTTTTCCTGGCTTCAACTAGACAATATCGCTTGAAATGGTCTTTTTAGTTGATGGACAAATTGTACATTTAGACTATCATTTCAAGATAAGCTTGGTCTCACGATAACGAAAAGATCTTTTAAAAATCTTTACATCTATGGCCAGCTTTACTGTCCCTCTGCTTTTCAAGTCTGGCAGTGCAGACATTCTCTGAAAGCAGAGGGTCTCCCAAAATATATATATATTTTACGCTGGTTTTGGCCAGTTCCCAGCTGAAATAGTTGAATAAGCTCAAATCAAATAGGTAGGGATTTTTCCCTTTAAAAAGGCATGCTGTCCCTATCCAACTTGCCTCTAAAGCACAAGGCACACACTGTTGTGTCAAGCATTTATCTAGGACTCTAAGTTCAGCAGCTGGAATCAGGTTACAACATGTTAACACAGACAGTGTTCAGTCCTCTTTATGTAGCACACTTACACTCGTGACCAGAATAGAACTCCTGAGGTGATATACAGTATGGTATTAGAGAAGCTCCAACTCCAAGGCTATTCCCTACAGTCACCCTGACAGGCTAAAAAAACTGGCTCAGTAGAATAACATTTAGAAAAAATAAGTTTATTTTCACCTGGCTGAAGTAATTTATAAATGAGGGTTGTATATTTAGACACGTAAACCCAGAAGGATTACTGATGAGTTTTTAAAGAAATTGTGCACTGCTACAAATGACTAATAATCCACCAAAACAACCCTGACCTCATTCACACCTTCATGGATCAAATAGGGTGAAAGGTGGCCAAGAGACCATACATGCCCTGTGGAAATGTAAAACTGACATTTACAGTGAAACTAATAGCTTTTAATTTTCGATGCGATTAGACAGTAGTAAATGAAGAAAATAACCCTGCGACTCTTTTTATTCTTATGTTTTTATGTTAAGTAACTGGATACAAATATATTATTTAACAATTTTGGAGTGAATGTTGGCACGTAGAAGGCACAGACAGAAGAACAGTTGCCTTAAGTCTTCTTCTGTGGATAGATGCTAACAATATGTATTTCATTTTTGTATTTACACTTACCAGAAGGACGTTGCCTTTTGCAAATATTGTGGCATTGTCAACAGACAACAATCAAAAAGGATGAAACAGTTTGTGAGGAATGTCTCACCTGAGGTAACAATATGATACTATGCCTGTATACTTACATACTCTATTAGGTAAGGAAACTATAAAACTGTTTTAAGTAGAGGGTCACCACTTGTGCTTTAAGCAGGCCACACTTGTTCCAATAATAAGTAATGTGATACTATAGATACTGCATTGTTCAGGAGTCAGACACGTCTGAACATTTCATCTGCCAATGTACCAAGCAAGTTGCATCAGCAGTTGAGGAAGGAAAGAAGAGTTGGAGCAAACAGGAGGTGGAGCAAACAGGAGGTGGAGCAAACAGGAGGTGGAGCAAACAGGAGGTGGAGCAAACAGTCCAAACCCCCAAGGCGCTGATCAGTCCAAGAGTGTTCTTGATTGGCCCATGCATGGTCTCTTCGAGGCACAACGTTTCGCATTGATCTGAGGATGAATGCTTATATATTCTTTTAATTTGCTTAAAGAGGGTGCCAACAAAATGTTTTACCACAAAGGAAAGGGAGTTTCAGAATATTTGCCACAGATTAGTATGAGATGCTGATACAGGCAGATAGGGGTGTCTATAAGTTGCCACTCTTTCACAGCAGCAGTCAGAGGGCAGTATGGGTATTCGCTTAAAGACATACAACTTCTTTGCTACTCTTTGTGCTCATTGCTATGCTAGTATTCAGTCTCACTGCCCTAAGTGCTAGGTCTATGTCTACAATGTAGGCTGTAGGTTAACACCCAATATAATTTCCAGGAAAACCGAGAACTAGGAACTTAATTTCTAAATGCCACACAAACAGCTTTTTGAAATTACCTGTGAATGTCCTGCCAACCTCTAACAATGAATGCCAGTATCATGTTGTCCTCTATAGCTATGGAATGCTCTCCTTTTTGCAATGCTAAACATAATCTGAGTTAATAATCACAAGTAACTCAATAATTGTTAAAATGTAAGCAAGAGACAAATACCATGAACAATGGGTGCTCTATCAGTGTTTCAGACTATGCATTTCAGTCATGGGTCAAAAATTCCAGTACAGGTATGGGACCTGTTATCCAGAATGCTCGGGACCTGGAGGTTTCCGGATAACGGATCTTTCCGTAATTTGGGTCTTCATGTCTTAGGTCTACTAGAAATTAATTTAAACATTAAATAAACCCAATAGGCTGGTTTTGCTTCCAATAAGCATTAATGATATCTTAGTTTGGATCAAGTACAAGCTACTGTTTTATTATTACGGAGAAAAAGGAAATCATTTTTAAAAATCTGGATTATTTGGATAAAATAGAGTCTATGGGAGACAGCCATTCCGTAATTCGGAGTTTTCTGGATATCGGGTTTCTGGATAAGGGATCCTATACCTGTATTTGTAAAACCCTTTATACATAGCTTTTTTCATTTCACTCGAGTTTCACTCCTGCCTGTTGTCTCTGTATAGGATTTCGAAACAACTTCCTAGCACTGTCCAAAAAACAGCTAGAGTGGCAATGCATAAACAGCTAGTGATCCTTATGTATTAGATACCAGGACTCATTTACTATAAGTAGGCACAGGAAGACAATCCCTTGCAAGTATGCATGTCCCAAAAAGTCATAGATAAGATTTCTTGCACTTTTCAACAGTGCTCTTGACTATTCAGTCCATTAATGTGAATGATTTGTAAGGCACAAAATGCAGAGGAAAAAACAGGATCCCTGTAGCTTTCACCTGCCATTAAACAGGTGTAAATCAGCTGCACCAAAGGTCCTACCCTGGTAGTGTACATTAAAGGAGAACTACCCTCACCAAATAATTAGTGTAGACATGTAAAACTATAGGGCTCATTTACGACTGCAAGGAGCAACTTGCACTTTTTCCTGCCGTTAGTTGCGTGTTAAACCCCATTAATTAAAGGTACTTGGTTCAAAATGCTCTCTTAGCACTTCCTTATAGTTGTGCTGGGTCCCACTCAGTCCATCCTGCCTTCTGTTATGAATCGAGTGCCTCTGCACTTACTGATGCAGGGGAACCCTGGAGCTACTGCCTGGTCAAGAGGTGAGGGTAGCTCCAGTCTTCACTTTGTGTAAATAGGTGCCTAAAAGGCACAGACATCACTTGCATGCCTTACACCAGAAATAAGTCAGGCAGACTTGAGCTAAAAGAACAACGAGCCTGCTCTGAGTCACTGGCTTGCTAAAAATGGCCTAACAAGATCAAAGATGGGCAACTATCAAAGGGTATACTAATTCTTCCAGAATACTGTACCTACTAGACTGCGCGGGTTTATATACAAATAAAAGGTACCGATTGCTTCATCTCATATGTGGCTGTTGTACTTGTTAAGGGTTTCATGGATTACATATTTCAGGTGCCTTCTCCCTAAATGTCATATGCAATATCTGCTGGTTTTTTTCTCACTTCAGGGTCACAATGAAAATTTAGGATCGGTTCACCATTCATGTGTTTTGTATAAAGCAAAGTATTTATACGTCATTCTCATCCCTTTTTTATTTTCATCTCATACTTTGCAGCATTTTTCATTTGATTACAATGGTGACACCCCTTTGTGAGTAGAAACACTTCTTTGCAGGCAGATTCTGACCTTTTTTTGTCCCTATAAAAAAAATTTCTTTGGACAAGTTTTTTTTTTCTTTTTTTGCAACAATAGGCTGAAAGAAAATGCAAAGGTCAGAATAGGTTTCTAATTCTTGGTGTTTTGTTTTTGATTTTTTTTTTAAAGAAGAACACACTTTTTAAAAATAAGATTTTTTAAAACAAAAATTCATTCGCAATTAGGTTGCTATATCTTAATTTGTTTAAATAATGGCTGCTTTTGTCTTCCCTTTAAATAGGACTGTCACACTTCTGGCCAACTCTGCGCCATGAGGCAGTATTAGATTTAGGCTTACATATAAATAGATTTGAAATACAAAACGATACAAGTGTGCAGAAAGTGTTGATATAATAATACATGAATATTATACATGTGTTGCTGCGCGGTTACTGAAATAGACACAAAGTTCTTCAATGTCATTAAAGGAGTAGTCCAGCATCCAAACACTCAGTTTGTTTGCAAAACATACGCTACAAATGACTGATTTCAATTGCTTTCTATTTTATAACCATTTAAAATGTAATCTGTTTCATTTTCTTCCCAGCATCAGTTCAGTGTGGCAGCTTTCTAAACTGTTAAACTGTATCATATTAACAGATACATTTCTCAGAAGCATCAGAGGAATGTCAGAAATGGATGTATTAACAGTTGTCTTTAGTGAAGCTCAGCGAGCATGTTCAGTAGGTGCAGAAACGGCTGCCGTTAGGAAATGTATGAATGTATCCATACCTTAACAGTTTAAACATTTGGCAAATTTTTCCATTGCTGAACGCTCCTGGGAAACATGAGTGGGTGGGAAATTAAATTTTAAACATAAATTAAAAATAAGGGTCAATATATAGAATTATTAAAGAAGATATTATTATTTGTTCTGATTGCAAACACATGAACATGAACAGTCTACACAGAAGACTGGTAAAGTAGTGATAATGCCTGCAAGAGAAACAAACTGAACTTTGGATGATTCATTAGCCCCTGTGCCTTCTTGTTGGGTTGGTGGGGCAGCACCTGCTCCAAGCAGAGCTATTCCATTGAATTCCCCTGATCTACACTTCAAACACAAGACTGCACTTCAGAAAAGCTTTAGCAACTGTGCCGGGCAGATGTCCCCAGTCTCTGATGGGAATCAAGTAATTATAGAGGGCTCACACTGGGACACTTGCTTTACCTTCCATGCTTTTCAGCTCAGCTTATTCTGGGTCATATAATAGGACCTTAAAATGACTCAATGCTGCACATATAAATAAAACATCAGACTGCAACTGCCTATGTATGTATCTGAGGCTAACGTCTTACTTGATGTCAAGAGCTGCTGATTTTACCAATGCACATGGTAAATTAAGGAATGTTGGCCTGGAACATAGTATTTGTACCTGGATAGAGAACTGGCTAAAAGATAGACTACAAAGAGTGGTGGTATATGGTACATTTTCTAATTGGACCGGTGTTGTTAGTGGAGTACCGCAGGGTTCTGTAATAGGTTCCTTGATTTTCAACTTGTTTGTTATGACCTGGAGATGGGCATTGAAAGTGTATGGGTCAATCTCCTTTTGCAATCATCTCTGTGTGCCGGTTCCTCAATTGTTTGTTTCCTGTACATTATCCACAAACCTATTATTTAGCAAGCTCCAAATTACCGGAAAGGCCATCACCCACTGAATTAATTTTTAAGCAAACAATTCCAACTTTTAAAAACTCTTTATCTCCGTAATAATAAAACAGTACCTTGCACTTGATGGTAGCTAATCTGCATGAGACCATATTGGTGGCAAAACATCCTACTATTAAATGTTTTTAGCCAATTTAAGGTATGGTGATGGAAATATCTTGTACCGGTATATGGAAAACTCCAGATCCCAAGCATTCTAGATTATAGATCCATTCAGCCCATTGCAGACACACCCATGCATCTGAGAATGCCACACCGTTCAAAGGGTGCACAAAAGGAAAACAAATCAGCTGCTCCTAGAATGCATGCCTTTGCAGTTGTCAGACCAGGATTAGAATGCCTGCTAGGCTAAAGCCACAGCACTCTTTGCTGGTTGAAATTTCCAAATGCCAATAAGTGGTACATAAGATATGATAGCCATGCTAAATAAATGCTAAGCACTGCACCTATGTTATAATCTGAAGGAGGAAGTACTCCATTCAGAAGCATACTTTAATTTCTCATATTTTTCTTATACAGAGAGTTAAAGTGCTTCGTTTATTGGATACTATTTGTAGTCATACACGGAGAGGTGCCATATTATCCCAGGAAATAGGTGTGCCAGGTCTGATACAATAGGTAGGTGACTGTCCACAAGAGAAGTCACATTGATAGTTCAATTTGACCTGGTACCTAGCATGGTACCAACATGGAAAGACGCTAAATTATGTATGGAGAATGCCAAAGCTGCTATATGTGGTAATGAACGGAACAACATCCATCAGTGCTTAAGTTATTAGCTTGAATGTCTCTAGAGACTGGTCCTGTCAAGTGACAAAACACTAATAAATGGATTATTCAGTTTTTAAGTACATAAAACTGCTTACATCGACCCTATACCATAACAACCAATCACTAGGAGGCATTTCTTTTAACTGATCAGTGAAACTTTCCCTCAACCCCACATTCATCTCAGCTGTCTTTGTGAACTGGAAAGTGTCACTTTAAATCATGTTTGACTTCATCATAATGTGAGTGACTTAATGTATGAGACTGTTGCAGAAAAACACACAATTTAAATTCTGTTTCCATTCTAACATGGCACCAAGCTACGGATGGCTGAGGTTGTGGGAATTTCCCCAAGAGGACACAGAATTCATTCATATTTACAAAATGGCTAGATTTTTTTTTCCAAATCGAATCTCTAACTAAATGCGATATCAAATCTCCCCATTTATTTAAATGTGACTGGCCAACAATCATGCAGAGTACAGCCTTTTAAATCTATGGGAAGTCATCTGCAAGCATTTTGTCACCATCCCATGCATTTCCAGTTGGTCACTCTAGCTGCTACTGTACTACATTTGCCACTTTGCCAGTCACTGGTTGCCGTTGGGATGCTGAATGTTGTAGTTTAAACACCGGAGTCACAGGCTAAAGATCACATTGTGATCCTTATGTAATGTTGTCCCTCTGCTTCCCTGAAATACACTCCCTGCAACGTCCTCTCACACCAACCTCCCCCTCTCCGTGGCCTTTCCAGCTGCATCCCATTTTCAAGCAGTACACAATATTTCTGTGGTATACACGACTGGCCAAGGCTTTCACAAAAACAAGTTCAGCCATCTGCACTTTTCATACAAGCAGCACAGTCTACTTACAGTCTGCATGCTCCTGCGCATGCTCCTTTCATTGCAAAATGCCTGCTGCAACTGTCCCAAGCTTATTGGATTGTATACTTTTCCCCCAAAGAATGACTGAACAACAAAATGGTTAAAACTGCCAATTCTTATTCTAATCAAGGCAACTGTAACACTGTTAGAAGATAAAAAGGGCCCTAAAAATGTAGCCCTCAAGAGACTGCCTAATGGCAGCAGCATACAAGTAGATTGCAAGCTGCATATTTGGGGGCCAGTAAAAGATGTAGCAGACAAAATGCCAATTTCTATCTGTGTGTCATTGCCCTTAAGGTGACCATACACGAGCAGATAAAGTTGCCAAAATCGGTCGTTTGGACCAATTTGACAGCTTATCTGCCCATGTATGGGGGCTTCCCGATCGATATATGGCCACGATATCGATCAGGAAGGTTTGATTTTTAACCGACCGACCCGTCGGAGCCCCTTGGCGTATCGTAATTCGATCGTTCGGCCATATGTTCGAATTACCCCGGATATTGCCATGCCGTTAGTGGCATATCGGGGAAAGATCCGCTCGTTTGGCGATGTCGCCAAACGAGCGGATCTTTGAGTCTATGGCCATCTTAAGAAACTAGGATGGTATATCTTTTGTATGCAAGTTAAGTTGCAATGAATGCATTTGCACTTAAACAATCCCACCAAAGCTACAGTATACTGCAACTGAGTCAATGGGGCTTGCACAATAAATACTTGTTGATAACAATACAAGTTTGTAGTCACACTCAGGGAAATGCTATCCTACTTTAGGGTCAGGGTACGCGAGTGCCATCCCGCTGCCGAATTTTCATTATAGCCGGCGGGAAGGCAGTTTGGGGAGATTGTCGCCCTGAAGAAGAGTCGATTTGTCGCCAGGGTGACTAATCTCCCCAAATCTGACCATGTGCCCTTACCCTTAACAGAAGTGAGCGGAGGTTATTCATTTGAAAGCCTGTTTTGGTATACCAGGGACAATGTAACATTTAGGCACCTCTGTCTAGTATAATGGGGTAGGGAAGTCTCTTACTACATAGAAGTTATCATTTCTTAGGCCATAGATAATGATGCACATTTAGACTTTGCCAGTGCCAATATAAATGTGCTGCTTTCTTCTATTTACAGGTGGTGAGTGGGGGGAAGGAATGTTTGAAGTGTCAGAGGTTAAAGAAATCCTTCACAAATCTACAGTGCAGTGGAGTGTTTGCTGTTGTAAAGTGATACCCACTGCACTCATATCTGACGAATTGTAGGCTGCTTCACCTCCCCACAAGTTTACTTTTCCTGCTGCTTCATATAAACACTGACAGGCAGTGCTAGGAGAAAGAGAACGCTCTTCTTTCCACAGTAATATAGTAGGAATGCCCACACTGTGTCAGGCAGGGAATGTTGAGGGGACTCCAGCCTTGATCTTTCAAACTGCAGCTTAAGAGGGGGATTGGGGCTTTTAGCGTGCATAATAAGGAGGGACAGATATGCAGTAAACCATTTCCTTTCTTCTAGACAGTAGTATAACTAGAACTTACAGGGGCCCATAGATAAATATTTTTAGAGGACCCGAATTACCAAAAAATGGATTCTGTCACATTTTTTAAGGTGTAGTTTTTATTTCTAAATTACACTGTTTACACTGCAAATAATTCAGTTTACCGTGGAGCTGTTTTCTGGTTCTTTCCCTTCTACTGATGGGCTGCTGGGGGAGAAGGGAGGGGGGGTGAAATCACTCCAACTTGCAGTGCAGCAGTAAAGAGTGACTGAAGTTTATCAGAGCACAAGTCACATGACTGGGGGCACCTGGGAAACTGACATGTCTAGCCCCATGTCAGATTTCAAAATTAAATATAAAAATAAAATCTGTTTGCTCTTTTAAAAAAATGGATTTTAGTGCAGAAGTATGCTAGAGCAGCACTATTAACTGATGCATTTTGAAAAAAACAGAAATTCCCATCACAGTATCCCTTTAAAGAGTTTGCACAGTTCAATTATACCTCTAGGCCCTCCAGCAAGCCTAGGTCTGGTATGTTTCATTTGTCTATAAACAAACCAGGTGCCATCAGCCTTATCCTGCATGTGCCACCAGCAATGCCCTCATATTTCTTCATGCAGGCTCACAAACACTTGAAAGGTTAATGCAGTAAGCAAATGTAGGCTGCAATAAGTCAGAGGCCCTAGAGCCCAATGATTGGATCATAAAAGATGGTCAGATCGAGGACCGCATCAATGAACCGATGCAGTTTTAAGCCTGGCCAATCGACATCTAGCAGACTTTCAGCCAGATATCGATCGGGGAAGCCCGTCGGAGGGCCCCATACACTGGGCAAAAAGCTGCCTACTTAATCTGTTGACAGCTTAGATCTGCCCGCGTATGGGGGGCTTTAGTAGAACCTGCCTATAAATGGGACTGTTGTCCATGATAATACCGGTCATAGAGAAGGCCACGTAATAAATATTCATTAAAAAATACACCCAGATCTATAGTGGTTAAAGCACATTTACACGCACACAATCAGCACACGATACACCCCCTTCCATCTACCTTTCCAACTTGGATCTTCCGATCCCTGAATGGTTTGACATGGCAACATGGAAACTGAAGTATCCAGACCTAAGTCTAGACTTGGTTCTGCATAACATGCTGAAATAATCTCCACTTCCCACTTCATCCTCTTCCAGTAAAATCCTGGCCCAAACTCCGCCAACTTCTCAGAAACACATGAGAGGAGATCTAGTTACTGCAGACACATTCACCATCAGTGATCTAAGTCTCTTATCCTGACATGGCACTACATCAAGGCCTGTCGTAAGTATAGAGATGGATGGGGAAGCTTCCCCCCAACATCCATAGGAATAAAGTGTCCCTCAATCACTTTCCTGTCCATCATTCCTCTAAGTTGTATTCTTAGTTCCAAGCACCATGTTACAAGCACTTCTAGGCAGCTTCGCTATTTACACTAACACCCAGATGTCTATTACGTCTCCAGGTACCTCTGAGTATCTGAGATGCTGGAGTTTCCAACTCCACCTTCACAAAATAAGCAAACATATTACAAATAAGACATTTCACGGATAAAAGAAGGGTTTACGGGTCACCTTCACGTTAACTTTCAGTATGTTATAGAATGACCAATACTAAGCAACTTTCCAATTGGTCTTCATTATTTATTCGCTATAGTTTTTGAATTATTTGCTTCTGTCTTATGTATCTTTCCAGCTTTCAAATGGGGGTCACTGACACCATCTAAAAAACAAATGCTCTGTATGTCTACAAATGTATTGTTATAACTACTTTTTATTACTCATCTTTCTATTCAGACCTCTCCTATTTATTTTCCAGTCAAATTCAAATCAATGCATGGTTGCTAGAGTAATTTGGACCCTAGCAACCAGATTGCTGAAACTGCAAACTGAAGAGCTGCTGAATAAAAAGTTAAATAACTCAAAAAACCACAAATAATAAACAATGAAAACCAAATGCAAATTCTCACTACATCATACTAAAAGATAACTCAAAGGTGAACAACCCTTTAAAAATACATTTAGTGCAACATTTAGTTTTAAATATTGTTGTGAAGGTCATTGAACCTGAAGTTCAACAGATAGAGGAGGGATATATATCTGGTTCAGCGTCAGACTGGGGGAGGCCAGGGCTTCCACATAAGGGGCCCCCACTCCAGCCACAACCCCTCCTCCCCAACTTGCCTTGTGTATCTTCTCTCCTTGCTGCCGTAATTGAGGCTGGGGTATAGGTCAGTAGGCAGGCAGGTCTCAGAGAGTTCGTGGGTCTGGGTTGGCAGGGCCCACAGTGATTTTTTTTTTTTTTACTAGTGCCCCACCGGCCCAGTCCTACCGTGTACTTGTTGTTCACTTCCAAGTTGACTTTTAGTATGTAATACATGTTATACAATATGCTAGAAAAGTTTTAATTATTTATGACTTCTTCTTCTGCCTCTTTCCAGCTTGCATTCTGACTGTTAAGGGTCAGTGATAGTGATGGGTGAATTTTTCCCCCCAAAAAAATCGCAAATTTCCAGCAAAATTCGTGTCAATTTTGACGCCGGCATTAAAGACAATGGGAAATTTGCCGCAAATTTGCACCTGCCGAATTTATTTGCCCACCAGTGACCCCAGCAGCCAAAAATCTATTGCTCTTTTAGTTTTTTAATCTTATTGGAACTTCATATATTAGTTAGCAGTGCCCATTCCTACTCATCTCCATGTCACTACTGCCTGGTTGCTAGGGTAGATTGGACCTGAGCAACAAAAAAATGCAGAATAATTCAAAAACTTTAAAAAAAAACCCTGCAATTTGTCTAAGAATATCACTAAGAATTTCCCCTTCCCACCCCTAACTTGCATATGCAAATTAGGATTTGGTTCGGTATTCGGCCGAATCCTTCGCGATGGATTCGGCTGAATCCAAAATAGTGGATTCGGTGCATCCCTATTTATAATGTCACCATTAGTAGTGGGGTCCGGGTGCTCATGCCCCACACCTACAGGTGGAGGTATCCAACCAAAGGAGAAAAAGGCAGGCACTCAAAGCCAAAGCCTATGATTAAGTGTTTGTGAACACGAAACGCATAAGGCTATAGAGATACAATAAATTATTTTTCACTTTGAAAACCTTTGCCTGGTGGAAGTCTGCCTTATTTGAGTGCCTCAAAAGAGATTTGCGGCTCAAATGTTAATATATGTCTCTAACTGCGGGAACAATAAAAAAAATACACTCTTTTGATCTAAAAAGGTGTTAATACAAGTGTCACTGTGGTAAGAGCTTTGAAAACTTTTTGAGCTCACCCTGAAATACTTTTGACCCGGGTGTACGAAACCCCAGGTCCCGCACTCATGTTAAAGCCCGTTTATCACTTTATTATGAAAAGCACTCACCATGAATGTAGAGTGGCCCGGGTGCATCGCCCCAAACCCCGTAGCAGGGCTGAGTGATGAATGGAAGAAAAACCAGCAAGCACTCCTGGAACCACTCGTGTGTTAAAAGACAGCTTTATTTCAGTAGGTTTGTATGCTTTTTAACGTACTGAAATAAAGCTGTCTTTTAACAAACGAGTGTTTCCAGGAGTGCTTGCGGGTGGTGCCTGCTTTAAAAGAAATTTCGGTTGTCAGCTGCTTATGTTGAGGGCTCAGGGCGGTGCACCCAAACGTGGCGCGTTGTTATTTTACTAACTTGGCGACCCCCTGCCTCATTTAGTCTATAAGGCACTCACAGATCCCACAAACAGGCTTGTAAAAAACTGACAATTTTATGGTAGAGCACAAATAAAGATAAAACATAGCCTTACGCGTTTCATGCCTGTAGGCACTTAATCATAAGTATATGTCAGTGTACATGATAGTGCACAGGTGAAGCTCCCCTAGATGGCAGCAATATGAAGTACACCCGGTGTTGCCCCTGACTTACTTGAGGAAGTATCTCTGTCCTGTATGTGTGAATGCCATTTCCCACCCCGGCGGCAGGGGGAGCTCGTCGGTCACATCGTAAGACTGCTGGCGCAGGTGAGCGTGGAGCTGAGCGGTGCTGGGGGCAGTCCCTAATTGTAAAGAGGCAGGGGACGAGTTGGATCGTAAGTGAACGTTCAGTCTGGGGGGGTGGCTCCCCGAGTCTGTGCTCGACTGTCTGGAGTGGGACCCCGAATCGGGCTCCATGAAGAAAGACTCCGGGAGAATTTTCTTCCTCCAAGAACTTGGCTTGGGGTTCATGACGGAATTAAAGAGCGCCTCGAGGTCCGTGTCCTGGTCCTGCGTGACATGGATAACTTGCTGCCCGGGAGGTGGGAGACGTGGGCTCGGATTCATCTCTGCAGCAGCAGCAGCCGCTCCCTGGTACAACAGCTACTTCCCAAGGCAGCCCGACAACTGACACTGAGCCTTGTTTACGAATCAGAACTGCAGTAAAGATCCAGCGGAGGAAGAAGAAGAAGAGGTTCTGTTTCCAGCAGGAATAAACAGCGAGACGACGGGGCAGAAGAATCCGCGCTGCGATGAGTGCGAGCCTGCCCGTGACGTCACGCGGAGAAAAAGTTTCTCTGCTGTCCCTCTGAGTCGGGCTCGGCCCTCAGGAATGACGGGAGGACCAATCAGAAGGCTGCGTGGGACGGGTTCACGCCCAGGGATGGTGCCCTCGCGATCGCTCTGTCCCAAACCGAGTAAAGAAAAAATGTCAACTCACGGCGCAGAGAAAGGCACAACCCTCCGCGCTTTGCTGAATTATACATGAGCCGCTGCAGTGTGTGCGTGGGAAGGATTAGCGCTCGCCCTGCCCCCACCGGGACTTTACCTTACAGGGCGACAGCCTCAGGCTTTCCCTCCTACGTGCAGCTCGGGTTACAAGAGACGCGGCGCAAGAGTCCGCCTGGAGCTCACTCTGTACCACAGTACGGCTGCAACTCAATAGTCTGGGCTATATAACGTACTTGTCACTCTCTGCTTGACTGTGGTCTTCCGCACCCCAGCAGAGTTCCAAAGCCCTTTCCTGTATCCATACTCTGCTGTATAACGTGCCCTACCAGTACCTAGCGCTCTCTCTCCCTGCCTGTACCTACATATTTGCACTTTAAACAAGTGGTTTGCCCTATTTTAAGTTACATTTTTGTAAGCTAGATAACTGAAATAAAAATAAAAAAACAATTCCATTTGTTTCAGAATATTAATTTCTATGTCATACTAAAAGTTAATCAAAAGGTGAGGGTTTTGGGGGGGCGACATAGATACATCTATCAATAAGGCAATGATCTGAAGGAATGTGAGCTTTTCAGAGCATTACATTTCTTCATCGGGCGATATATATTCAGGGTGTTAAATTTACCTAAACTGAAAATATTTTATTAATCAATAACAAACAATCCCCTTGCTCAATTTTGGCTTAGAAATAAGCAGACATCCATTATGCAATGGGGTTAGCAGACGGGTAGTCTGATTATCTAACTTGCTGGAACCAGGAGGTTGGAAACATGGAGCCAGGGGACTTGCACACGAAGGAGACTAACTAACCTTTTGTAAATACTTTCCCACCGGCAACAATATAAATCTTTAAAGGGTCCAAATTAGGGTCCAAATTGCCCTAGCAACAACACATTGATTTGAATAAGAGACTGGAACAAGGATGAATCATTTGAATAAGAGATAGGAGAGGGCCTGAATAGAAATATGAGTAATTCAAAGTAGCAATAGCAATACATTTGTAGCCTTACAGAGCATTTGTTTTTTTAGATTGGGTCAGTGACCCCCATTTGAAAACTAAAAAGGGTCAGAAGAAGAAAGCAAGTAATTCAAAAACTATAAAAAAAATGAAGGCCAATAGAAAAAGTATTTAACTTGCTATAACACACTAAATTTTAACTTAAAGGTGAACCATCCCTTTAATGCTTCAAGTATACATGCTTCTGGTCAGAGAGGGACAAGTCCTGGGGGCTGCCAATCCCACTGCATAATTCTGCATTTTAAGCAGAGACAGTGAATCAGAGCTGTAATGGGGAATGTCATTGTTGCACTGGGGAGAGGGAAGATAGCCAGTGCAGGTCTTTTTCCCCCTTTTTTTTAGCAATCCCTATAAGGTAGATCTGTTATCTGAAAACCCGTTATCCTGATAGCTCCAAATTACAGAAAGGCCATCTCCCATGGACTCTATTTTATCCAAATAATCCAAATTTTCAAAAATGATTTCCTTTTGGTCTGTAAAGGGCATTAACTCAAGGGATGAAAACATAATTATTTATATATTATTTATCTTTATAGGTCCTTAGTGAGGCCTCATCTGGAGTATGCAGTGCAGTTTTGGACTCCAGTCCTTAAAAGGGATATAAATGAGCTGGAGAGAGTGCAGAGATGTACAACTAAATTGGTTAGAGGGATGGAAGACTTAAATTATGAGGGTAGACAGTCAAGGTTGGGGTTGTTTTCTCTGGAAAAAAGGCGCTTGCGAGGGGACATGATTACACTTTACAAGTACATTAGAGGACATTATAGACAAATGGCAGGGGACCTTTTTACCCATAAAGAGGATCATCGTACCAGAGGCCTCCCCTTTAGACTAGAAGAAAAGAACTTTCATTTGAAGCAACGTAGGGGGTTCTTCACAGTCAGGACAGTGAGGTTGTGGAATGCACTGCCGGGTGATGTTGTGATGCTGATTCAGTTAATGCCTTTAAGAATAGCTTGGATGATTTCTTGGACAGACATAATATCAAAGGCTATTGTGATACTAAGCTCTATAGTTAGTATAGGTATGGGTATATAGAATTTAATTAAAAGTAGAGAGGGGTGTGTGTATGGATGCTGGGGTTTCATTTGGAGGGGTTGAACTTGATGGACTTCGTCTTTTTTTCAACCCAATTTAAATATGTAACTATGTAATAATAAAACAGTCCCTTGTACTTGATCCAAACTAAGATATAATTAATCCTTACTGGAAGCAAAACCAGTTTATCCCTATTGGGATTATTAATTGTTCACATAATTTTCTAGTAGATTTAAGGTATGAAATCCAAATTACAGAAAGATCCATTATCCAGAAAACCCCAGGTCCCGAGCATTCTGGATAACATGTCCAATACCAGTACTAAATCTGCTACTCTTTTTCTTTATAAATGAAGTCGATTTCATGTAAATCATTTCACAGAGTAATCTGCTGGAATTATAAATTCTTTCTCTTTTATGGTTCAAAATATATAGTATGTGTTTCCTGATGTACTCTCACTATAAGTGGAAGCTAAATGGATTGCACTACAATAACAATAATACTATATAATATCTCATCTATAGACTCCATTGAGTCCTCCACTGGCCGTCTTTGATGAGCGGTGCTTGACTTTAATGAGAAATACATTTTGAATTAAGTATCTGTCAGACACAAGGGAGCCCTTGTTCCGCTCATCAAGAAAAGTCATACAAAACATTTATTGTTTTCCAAATCCATAATTGGTCAGTATAACGTCCGCTTATGCTCTTGGTGCTGATATCATTGAAAAAAGCAAATGCGTGGCCCACTTAACTGCATGTGATTAAAGCACACACAAAATGCTTTATGGAAATGCTCCAGTAAATCTGCAGACTTGCTGTAGCTTTTTTATGCCTTATTACATAGCTGGCGAGGCTATAAGCAGACGCATGCTGTCAATGGCCGCTGACAACGTCTGAGCAATTGTTTGCGTCCTGGCATCTTACATAAGGAATGCTATGGCAGGCTTGGAGCTATTAATCAATGCCTGTGTGTGTGAACACTAAAAAAAAAGTGGGGTGAAGGTTTTTAATGTGCTGGAATGCAAACACTCTGCATCAGTAAGGAACAGCTCCACGGCACTTCTCTGGGGGTCATTATGAAAGCCTTTCCCAATGGCTTCTACCTGTCGCCACAGGATTTTACTTTCAAACCATGCTCAAATGTGTCTAGTGTTTGCTTGCTACCATATAAGGCATCCAAGAGAAGCTGGCACCAACAGACACTGGTTGGATACCTGACCCAGAAAAACAAAAATGAATTCAGAGATGGGTTTCTCCACCGTTCAAACAGGATCTGTGCAGCTTCTGTCTGTATGTGCTGCAATATTTAATGGGGCAGGTGCACAAGCTGGTGAGACAGTGATCCTCTCTCCTGTGTATGTATAGAGCCTTTTATACAAAATGCTTGATCATATAAAAAAAATAAAGCCATAAAAATAACATGGCAGCTGGGAAGCTTTCCCCACCACTTTATAGAATATCTGTGTCACGGTCGGCACCCTACACCAGAACAGATACCAAGCACCCTGGTCTCGGCTCGACTTCACCAGTTAAGTGACCGCCTTTGGCCTCGGGAGGAGCCCTCGCCGTACTCAGATGCCACCTGGACTTAACGAGAGGTGCAAGGCATAAGTTCTGGCAGGCAATGGGGCACGACTGTTTTACAAGAATGCTGGAAGATAGGAAGCCACCAGGAACAGGCAGGCCAGGCCAGCATAAGCAGTTAGAATAGTCAGACAGGCCAGAGTCAGGATTAGAGATCGTAGAATAGTCGAAGAACAGGCAAGGTTTCAGGATTGGAGAGAACAACGTAGTTTCAGGCAGGCAAGGTCAGGATTGGAGAGGTCAGAATAGTAGCAGGCAGGCAAGGGTCAAACACAGTAGATCAAGTCAGGAATCACAATAAACACCCAGGAACAAGCTAATTGAACCTAACAACGGGCAAGGTCCTGTTATCTAAATGGGCTTTAAATACCTTTGAATTTCGCGCCAATTGCGCGCTGGCATGATGACGCCGGCGCAACTGCGCCTTTAAATAACGAGCGTGCGCCCGGCGCGAGCCCTAGAGGAAGCCGGCACAGGAGAAGGAAGCAGCACAACGGGCGTCCACGCCGAGGACGCGTCGTGGACCCCGCTGCCGCTAGACCACCAGGGTAAGTTCCTTACAATCTGAGCCAGTGTCCTCCCCTTGAGCAGATTGAATTGAGACACAAAGAGACTTTGGCGGCTATGAAAAGTCAATATGACCTAAGTAAAAAATTATGTCATTTACTGAGGTTCAAAATTAGTTTATTGGGTTCATCGTTTTACAGAAATTATTTCTGGTTTATCCAAGATTAAAGGGGTGGGTCACCTTTCATTTAACTTTTAATATGTTATAGAGTGATCTAAGCAACTTTTCAATTGGTCTTCATTATTTGTTTTTTTATAGTTTTCTAATTATTTGCCTTCTTTTTAATTATTTGCCTTCTTCTTCTTTCTATTCGGGCCTCTCCTATTCATATTATGTCTATTATGCAAATCAATGCATGGTAGTTAGGGTAATTTGGACCCAAACCACCAGATTGCTGAAATTGCAAACCAGAGTTGCTGAATAAAAAGCTAAATTAACTCAAAAACCACGTATATTAAAAGATGTTAACCGATTTCAAATTGTCTCAGAATATCACTCTCTACGTTATACTTAAAGTTAATTTCAAACAACTCCTTTAAAAATGAA
Organism: Xenopus petersii; assembly: GCA_038501925.1. Classification (NCBI taxonomy): domain Eukaryota; kingdom Metazoa; phylum Chordata; class Amphibia; order Anura; family Pipidae; genus Xenopus; species Xenopus petersii. Next base: position 40,447,699 of record CM076680.1, on the reverse strand, counting down.
ATCACAGTTTTCAAATATCTTCATTGGTTGCTATGTTTTTTTCCACCAAATCCACTTCGAGATTTTATTTAGATTTACATTAACTTTGATATTTATTTATATATTTTAACCAATCCATAATGTAATATTTAATAGAATCTGCATGATCATAAAAGAAATGATTAGAAAATGAGTGGGTCCCGATTTAGCCACCAACACACTGGGCCAGATCATGATCATCTGGCCTCTGGACCAACGATAAGGTCCTAATGGAATCCAAAGGAAATGACATCAACGCCCTGAAGCAATCCTTGTCCAATGGTATTTTAAAACCTGTCCAAGAGAATGCTGACTGATTTTCAACTAGATACCAGTTGGGCAGGGCCCCATAAACCAGCCATTAAACGGGCAAGTCCAGTGTCAGACTGGGCCTGTGGGATACCATGAAAAAACCCAGTGGGCCCCTTCGACCCAGACACAACCCACACCTGTAAATAGGTGGGTTCTGGCAAAGGCCAGAGGGGCTGCCACAAGATGCCATAGAAAGTCAGTATTTAGTGGGCTGGTGGGGAGCAGATTGGGTCTTTTTGTACTTGTAATGCCAGGGCCTATTTTGACTCCCAGTTCAGACCTGCCCGTAATTATGCTTCTCCCCCACTGCCTTCACTCCGCCGGTTGCCGGGGGAGTGAGTGAGTGATTGGGTGGCAGGTGGGGCCTTAAGCCAATGGGGGAGCCCCTGGGGCAGTAGCCCTGGTGGGCCTTGGACACCCAGTCCAATACTGACTACGTTTATATATGAGGAAATCCAACGTCCCAAACTGCTCCATGTAGCACTATCCTTAATGTCAGATATATTTTATAGGTATTTTGCTGTAAAACCAGGCTAGGGGCCAAAAATCACTATAAGGCAGATTTAAGGAATAATACTGTATTGATGGAAGAGAAATGGAGGCTGCAAAGACAAATAAGAGAATACAGTGCAATGCACGGTGCTGCTGGGAAAACTACATTGGACTGGAAATGTTACTTAACCAAGTATGGTGACACCAAAGGCCAGTTAAGCCAACAGATCTCAGTAGATGTCCTTCACGCATCACCAGCATTTTACTCATTAACATAAATGATGCAGCTGTTTCTCTTTTCTGACTTTCTCTTCAGCCTTCTGATTATTTGGATAAATCAAAAAAAGGAAGAAGAAATCCAGCAAAAGTATCTGGTTGTGGTTACACTACGGGGCAGATTTATCAAGGGTCGAATTTCGAGGGTTAAAAAATCCTCGAATTCAACCCTCAAAGTAAAATCCTTCGAATATCGTATTCGAAGGATTTTAGCGCAAAAGCTTCAATCGAACAATCGAATAAAAATCGAACGATTCGAACGATTTATGCGATCGATCTAATGATTTTTATTCGATCAAAAAAAAACATAGAAAAGTGCTCTGGAAGGTCCCCATAGGCTAACATTGCACTTCGGTAGGTTTAAAGTGGCGAAGTATGAAGTCAAAGTTTTTTTTTTTAAAGAGACAGTACTTAGATTATCGAATGGTCGAATAGTCAAACGATTTTTACTTTAATCATTTGAATCATTAGATCGATCATTAGACCAATTCGATGGTCGAAGTACCCAAAAAATACTTCGAAATTCGAATATTTTTGCATCCGAATTATTCACTCAAGCTTAGTAAATCGGCCCCTGGATGTTGATTACCCAGAATGCCCTCGGTGTAATTGGGTTAAAGGTAATTTTTAGATATAAATCCGAGCACATGGTAATGGTCTTTGTACACCTGATAAAGGCTATTGACCTGAAAGCACAACCTGGAAAAAAAGTTTTTTTGGATTTACTGGCATAGTGGAGTTGTTAGCACAGAGCAATGTTTATGGAAGTGGAACATACTACTTCATCAAATTGTATAGACCAGACCACCAACAATTCTTCTATTTTGGATTTCTGGTCACTCGGGTCACTTATTCAAGCAATAAGAAAGCAGCTTCACCCTGAAGCTAAAGTATGTTGGTTTTATGGGCAAGTGTGACATTTGCAGCCAGATAAAAATGTAAAGTTAGTTATATTAATTTCTTCTATGGGAGGAGCATTCCTGTAATCCAGTGTTTTCTGCTTTTTGGATTTTCCAATAAGGGATTTCATACCTGTATAAACCAATAAGGAACACAAGAGTATAAAGCAGTGTCTAACCTTTGAAGGGTTTTCATAAACAGGCTACAAGTTAAACTCATAAGTAAAATATACTGTATATCTCTTTATAGGTAAAGTACTTAATGCTTTGGGAGGGTTTTTATCAGTTGGAATAAGATGTTCTGGAGATGGAAACAGCTGAGTTTGAACACATGCAAGCAGCAGACCTTGTGAGAAGTATTTTTATCCAGTGTTACCTATCCTTCTCGCCAACTGGCTCTGACAGCAACAGCAATTGTTGTCTTCCTTACAAAGGTCAGCAAATGTTGCTGCACAAGTCTTATGCCCTGGCCTTGCAGATGGCTTTGAACGGCTGTCAAAATATAGTGAAAAGACGATTTAGGCCAATGGCGAATGGTCTCACTTCAGATGCTTTCAGTGGTGTGGTTTTTACTAACTCTATTCTGGACGAACCTACAGGTCCCTTGCAACTTGTTTAACGGCGAAGGAAAGTCGTCTTGCACTTGGGGTGCCAAATGGTAGGCACCCCCAACTGATTGTATTTACTTACCTGAAACCCTGCCAGCAGAAAACTGCACCGCCCAGGGGTTCTTCCATTGAGCACCACAGAGCCATCCTCTTCCGGATTCTTCTTTCTTTGTGCGGCTGCATATGTGCATTAGAGCGAAAAACCAAACTTTAACTAAAAAGTCAGCTATTTCGTTCTACTGTGCATGCATCTACCGTGGGAAATTCGAAGAAAGATGAAGCCAAAAGCGGATGCTTTGTGGTGCTCACTGGTATAACCCAGGCCCGGTGCAGTTTTCTGCTGATAGGAGCACCGGCCTGGGGTTTCAGGTAAGTAAATACAATCACTTGGGGTGCCTAACATTTGGCACCCCCAAGTGAAAGACGATTTTCCTTCTCCTTTAATTCTTTAAAAGCCACAGATGTTAGAACCCACGAATCTGAGATTGAATTACTTGCCATCACTGATTCTGTTGTGTCCTGTAGGAAAAACGCATTGCCTAGCACTAAAAGGTATACTGTAAGCAGAGTTACCCTCCCCCCTAAAACATAGTGTAATATCTGGCAAAGCAATGTAGTTTGGAAATATAATATAATAATAGTATTGATATAATTATTGGTGGCAAATAATCCTGTGTTTATTTAATGTTTAAATGATTTTTTTAGTAGACATAGGGGGTTACGTGATATAAAACACTACGTTTGCCCAGGAGCAGTAACACACAGCAACCAATCAGCAGGTAGGATTTAATGGTCACCTGTTTAATAGCAAATATCTTATTGGTTGCTATAGGTTACTGCTACCGGGCACACTTAGTGCATTTTATTACATATGGGGGTTTAAGTCTATTACGGGATCCCTTATCCCCAGGTCCTGAGCATTCTGATTACAGGTCCCCCACCAGTACTATTTCTATATTGATTATTGCAAGAAACAGCAGTTCTGCCTTGCTTTGTGGCAGGGATTCGAGATATAGATAAGATTGCTTGGGCAGAGGGCATGATCAACTATGATATATATATATATATATATATATATATATATATGGAAGGCTCTCATTTACATGCTGCTTTCTCTCTTTCTGGTTTAGCATTGTAAGTAGAAGAGAAAAATTATTTTGGCTAGTACACTAGGAGATTAGTCACCTGCAATAAATCCCCACATTATTGCCAGTGTAAAAACACTTGTAGGAGATTAATTGCCCTTGAAAGAGGAGATTTATCATGTGCAACTAATCTTCTAGCCCTTAAAGGACAAGGCATGCCTTGGTTTGACTGTTTGCCCATATGATAGACATCCTTTTGCTGAAGTGAGTCGGTAACTTATTTTGTCTAAATAGTACTCCCTTCACTTAAAGGGGACCTGTCACCCAAAAAAAATATTCAAAATCCTATTTTATCACATTAGTCAAGCAAAATTAACTTTAATTACACTCTATAAATTATTTGAATCTTGTTTCCTTCTGTCTGGAAATTCAAAATGATAGCAGGCAGCAGCCATTTTGTGGACACTGTTTTTAAGGCAAGCCTTCTATCATCTCGGAATCTTGTTTGTGCACCCAATGTCCATCCCCATGCCCTGGCTACACTATTAAATGGTAAACAGAACGGGGAAATGTGTGGAGAGCAGTGACATCTAGGAAGTACTGAATGGAAAGTGAAAGTAATTGTCTGCCCCACCTCTATGCCCATGGCATAGAGGAGGGGCAGACAATATTTGATTGACAGCTGAGATTTTTAAATGAGCTTACAACAGCTATGAATGCTTTGATAAAAATTTAAATTGGATTTCATGTTTAATTTGAAAAGGACTTTTATTATACAGATTTTGCAATTTGAATTACTTTTGAAGGCGGGCATTCAGGGGGCTTGACGCGTAAATGTGAAAGCTGAGTTCTGCACATGCTCCAGATTTGCTACTAGCTTCTTATGCGCAGAATCATGGTCTTGGCTTTGCTACAGGGCGCTGCTTTATGGGTAATTGCACTTCAAGTAGTCCGCTCTAATTTTGGAAACAAGCTTCTGCAACGTGAAAACGGATGGCATCTTACATAATTCAGCAGCACTGCATAACTTATTTTATTAAGGCTTTTCCTATGAGACAACATGTTTGTTGGGCTTTCCTTGTCCTTTAAGTTGGAAATATACAGATACACAATAAACAGATAAGATCAAAAGAAACAAAGTGTATATGGTAGCCTGCAGTTCTGACCTCTATTCATGTACTATGTATATTGGTCTTTTGGGGATCAGCAGGTTTGCAAATTTCATCTACAGTGCACCGTGTTGGCCTGATTGGCCTGTGTACAGTTTGAAGTAGCAGAGCAATAAGTATGAATATTCTTATTTGTGTAAAGCCACCAGGATATACAGGGATTGATATTCTTACAGTTCAACTGTGCAGGTTTAGTAATTGGCTCACTACATAAAAACACTGGGCACTGACAATAGACAGGTGGTCCTAAAACAGATTAGGGGTTATGACACTTTTTTGCAGTGGACAGCGGCAGTCAACACATCCGTCATGACTGGTCACCTGTTCCCATAGCAAAGCAGTGTAAATGCTTGCCTAAGGCTACTGCCAGATGTAACAAGAGCAGAGAAACGCAGGCCGAGAATCTGATCATTCTTTCGACACCGAAATCTGCTGTGAGTGCCTGCCCTGGGGTCGACGTAATGAATCCAGGTGCTGGCACACACAGTGGATTACGGTGCCGAAATTCGAGAGTACAGATTTTGGCACCGATATCTGCTGTGTGTGATAGACTCTAGTGACGACCGGTGGACACAACAAAGGAATGCTGAATTAAGTGTCACCTTGTTATAGCTGATATCACAGGCAAATCGTTTCTCAGGTATTGCTAGAGAAAGCCGTGACAGGTGATTAGAGTGCATTTTGACCACTTTTCTTTGCAAGAGCACCATGGCAAGAAAGCCTTATTAGATTAGATATGGAGTTGTCCTTATAGTGGTCCTCTGTGTATTCAGTGCTTCTCAACGAGCCGCAGACCCCGTGCTGGAGTGCAAAGATTCCAAGTAAAGGAGAGAATAGCCGGAGGGCACAATTTCTTGCTTCAAAAGGTTTTCATTTTATTTTGCAGAAAATCCTGCACAACATGTTTCGGCTACAACGGCCTTCATCAGGTGCCTGATGAAGGCCGTTGTAGCCGAAACATGTGCAGGATTTTCTGCAAAATGAATTGAAAACCTTTTAAAGCAAGAAATTGTGCTCTCCGGCTATTCTCTCCTTTACTAAGAAAGCCTTATTAGCGTATATCATCATAAAATAAAATGTAGAATGTTTACAACTTCAAGGAGATCAGCAAAACACAGGTGGTCCAATATGTTAGTAAAGCACTTCACCGTGTTGAAGGATATAACAGCATTTGTGACAAATATTTCCAGATAAGAATGTAGCATGTAACACAGGATGCCTGGAGCAGCTTCAGCATCGCACGTGTCTGCCCCCTACTGCTACTCATATACGCAATACATAGCTTTGCACAATATCCAGACATGACATTAAAGGAGAAGGAAAGGTATTTTTACACCCCCAAGTGATTGCATGTACTTACCTGAAACCCAGGGCCAGTGCTCCTTTCAGCAGATAACTGCACCAGCCCAGCATTCTTCCAGCGAGTACCACAGAGCGATCGTCTTCCTGCTTCTTCGCGCTTTGAATTTCCCGGAGCAGATGTCACGCATGTGCAGTAGAACGAAATACTTGGCTTTTTCGTTAAAGTTTGGCTTTTTGCGGTTCTGCGCATGTGCACCTGTGCAAAGAAAGAAGGAGCCAGAAGCCGATTGAACTGTGCTGCTCATTGGAAGAACCCCGGGTCTGTGCAGTTTTCCTGATAGGAGCACCGGCCCGGGGTTTCATGTAAGTACATGCGATTACTTGGGGGTGCCTAACTTTCGGCACCCCCCCAAGTAAAAAGAGCTTTCCTTATCCTTTAACATGTAGTTTGGTGAAAAGATATTTCTCTAAAAAATCCTAACTCAATCCTCATCTGAAAATGATTTCCAGGCAAATTTAAAGCAATACAGACAAGTTCCTATAAAAATCATAGGAACGTGTCCATATCAAGGAGGTTTTGCACTCCGAATAGAGCCCCCAAAGCCGCCCCCAGCTCCGCGAACCTTTGTGAAGCTGACCCTCTGACACTGCTAATGGATCTTCTCCATTGCTTCAGTGACGCTGGGCTGGGGCGGAGTGATCCTTCCATAGGCTGAAGTCCTAGTTTCATTTGTAATTAGGATATGGAAGGATCGCGCTGCCCCCAGCCCAGCGTCACTGAAGCAATGCAGAAGATCATTTAGCAGTTGCGGAGGGTTGGCTTAAGGGTTTGTGGGGCTGGGGGGGGGGCTTTTAGTGGAAACTATTCGGCGTGCAGCAACTCCTAGATATGGACACATTCCTATGATTTTAATAAATGGTATCACTTTAATATAGCAGGATGTTTGTTTCCATTCTAGCACTGGAGTATGAAAAACGGGGGCGATTCTCCTCCTTGCCATCTCAGATGGCTTCTGCATGTCGCACATTGCTATAGTACTCTCTGCACAAGAAGAGCCAAATGTTCTGGTTTAAGAATTGGAAATTTGGCTCTTAAATTTACCAGGATTAGCTTTTTTGCGCCCCTGGTAAATTGCGGGTTACTGTGGGTAACTGAGGCAGGTTTCTCAACTCACCTCATGGCAGCAGCGCCCCTGCTATAGACCAACACTATCTAAAATGTATTAGAGGAAGGGAAATACATGAGAGATGTACAGTCAGTAGCATTTACACTCTTGTATTCGGTGCATGGTTGTGGTTGTTAAAGGGATACGGTCATGGGAAAAAAAATTTTTTTTCAAAATGAATCAGTTAATAGTGCTGCTCCAGCAGAATTCTGCACTGAAATCCATTTCTCAAAAGAGCAAACAGATTTTTTTATATTCAATTTTGAAATCTCACATGGGGCTAGACATTTTGTCAATTTCCCAGCTGCCCCAAGTCATGTAAATTGTGCTCTGATAAACTTCAATCACTCTGTACTGCAAGTTGGAGTGATATCACCCCCTCCCCTTTCCCCCCAGCAGCCAAACAAAAGAACAATGGGAAGGTAACCAGATAACAGCTCCCTAACACAAGATAACAGCAGCCTGGTAGATCTAAAAACAACACTCAATAGTAAAAACCCATGTCCCACTGAGACACATTCAGTTACATTGAGAAGGAAAAACAGCAGCCTGCCAAAAAGCATTTCTCTCCTAAAGTGCAGGCACAAGTCACATGACCAGGGGCAGCTGGGAAATTGACAAAATGTCTAGCCCCATGTCAAATCTCAAAATTGAATATGAAAAAAAAATCTGTTTGCTCTTTTGAGAAATGGATTTCAGTGCAGAATTCTGCTGGAGCAGCACTATTAACGGATTCATTTTGAATTTTTTTTTTCCCCATGACAGTATCCCTTTAAGCTGGTAAAGAACCTCATTGGCCATGCTCTCACAGACTGATCAAAACAACATGTAAAGTATATTGGAACAGTTTGGACATACATGCGTACAGCCAAATAGCAGTACTAGGTGACTATCTAATATCCCACACATTAACCATATCAAGCTGATGAAAAATCTTTTATCAAAGCAAAAACAAAACAAAATGTATATTATTATTGACAAAAATGCAAATTTACACAAATCAGTGCACAGTACATGTTTGTAAATGGCACCTTTTGATAATACAGTGTGTAATTAAGAAATATAATGTACAATGCTATTTATCAATAACCAACACACACACAGTTTTCAAGAGAAATATAACTGTCACTTATTGGTCTGATATAAAAGTAAATATGAAATGCATCCGTGACAAACCTGTGGGCATTGAAACTAACCAGGAATCTATTGTTCTTAAAGGGCACCAATCATGACCAAAATCATTTACTAAGTAAATACATTATGTGAAAGTTCAAGAAATCCGATTTTTAAAACAGTTAGAATTGTTTGTATAATGTAAAAGATCAGCTCACTATTCCTTCTGCAAGTTCTCCCCTATCTCCCCTGCAGTTCTAGCTGAGGCAGCCATCTTGGATTTCACTGGCTCCTCCTACCTATATCTTCCCAGCCAACTGTAGCTCTGAAATCTCGCACATGCTCAGTTGAAATTCCTTGTTGCTTATCAACCCTTCTAAGCTATTTTCAAATCAGCCAAACCTGTGTGTTAGCTGCTGTTCAGTAGTGCTGCCACCTGCTGGAAGTTACTGTGTGCCCTTCATTTGCATAATGACTTTACCAGCAGGGGACAAGATAGGGAAATCTCCTGATACTTCTAGTGGAGGAGTTTACTAAAACAAAGCATTCTGGGTAGAATACTCAAAGCAGTGTTACAATCTGAGCATGCTCCTGAAATTTGCATATTAGAGTCTCTGTTATAGTCACAGTATGGCCTACCTCAGTGAAAGAACCCATTTGACAAGTAAGGGATTTTTTTTAAAACCTGCAGTTTTTTCAAAAAACTATGTATGTAGTTTGATTAAAAGTGTTTAGCTTGTACTGGTCAGATTGTTAATATGTGTTTGATTTTGGCTGTGATAGGTGCCCTTTAAGAGGAATTGTGTTTGCATAAAAATGCCCAATGAAGCATATACAAAAGTAACTATGCAAAAGGGCGAATACTATTCAGCTTATAGAATACAGCCATACTCCCTATTTCACTGCAGGTACACATCCACAGGGGTCACGTTACTTACAAAGCACAGAATTAAACTGTCCCAGAATTTTAGCTCAAGTGATACGGCTGCGGAGCTTGGCCTTATGTCAAACCCTAAAATGACTCAGTAGCTCCTCCCGTGTAACTGAAACTGCCCTTCTTGGGCTGGACCCCACTTCTACATTACTGCCAGAAGTTTTCTGCTCATACACATATATATCAAAGGGAAGGGACCAGCTAAAGAATGTGTGTGTGTGTGTGTGTGTAAATGTTCATATATGTGTAGGTTTTCTCTTACACTCACAGCAGAAAATGGAATTATTTTGTAAAGTTGAAGTCATCTATAAAACAAATATGGGTCTTGCAGGAGTGAATGACAATTAAATCACCAATTTCTCTATTTAATATTGCGTACTATTCTCCGACAGTGGTTGGTCTTCATTTCAGCAAGTGCTTGTTCAAGTTCCTGAATGAGATGCAGCAAAGTTGCGGGGTCGGTCTGCAACACTTGAGTGCTCAGCTCCTGGTTTTGCTTTAGGTGCAGTTTCATGGTGATGGTGGGCTTGATCTGATGTCTCAGACTTCTGCTTGCAAGCTAACGGCAAAGGAGAAAGAAGTTAAACCTAGAAATAAGTGGGGGCCTCTGACAACTGCTTTTTAGAACTTTATAGACAGTTGAAATTAATTTATCAGAAGTGAGATTTTTTAAAAAGCAGTGAAATAAAGCCCTTTTTATGGAATTAGACAGGTGGTGGTAGAGTTTAGGAACACAAACATCTGATTGCAATGTATTTTTTACCTACGAGGCTGACACAATTAGATTTATGCATGAGAGAACACAACCAGGATTGATGCAGGTAGGTTAGAGTGTAACTTCAATGAAGATTTGAATAGCAGCTACTTTAGATGCTTAGAGACAAAAGAGCTCATTTATTATAGTTATGACACAAGTGGAGAGTACTTATGTAGAACGTCCATAATATAAATAAAACATAGCTGTGTATTTATACTGTATAACCTTGTAGCTACAGAATGCTTCAGTAAAATGTTTAGTGGAGAAATACACTAATGAGGTTAATCATCTAGAACTCATTATCTAGGCAGGCATGGGTCCTCCAGGACCAAAGGTTACCCTGCCGTGAGATGTAGTAATGTTACAATAAAGTGTTATTATTATATCCAGAAACCTGTTCCAGCAGCTGCCATAAACATTTGTGCTAATTATCCCAAAAGCACAGAGATCTCCAATCACCACCAGGTGCACTTGGATCTACTGCTTTAACGGTGCTTGTTTACAGACAACTGTATGGAAACCTATATTCACTAGGGTGGGATGTGCCAATTTGTTTGGTCACATTTTACTAAAGCATACATCGGCTGGTCTGGGGCAGAATAAGAAATGAATGGGAGTTGAGATAGTGGCACAGTGTTATCATAGAAAAATCTCCAGGTCTGCCATTACATATAGTTCAGACACATTACACAGAGCTGAATTCAAATGCCAGTGTATCTTGAAGTCTTCTCCTACCCAAACCCCAAGATAGAGAGTAAGGGATGCTGCATTAGCATTATAAAGCCTTCCCAAAAAGGTCACTTATTCCACTGAAAAAAAGCCCAGGATTTTTTGTATATAACTACTGGCAGACATAGGCGTTATCCCAAAATTCTTCTTATTCCACCTCAAAGCTAAACAAACACTTGTAGGAAGGTTGGCTCTAAGAATCACCCAGTTAAAAAAAAACTTTTATATCATTACCAGTTATAAGCACATGTTTGCTTCATTTTTCATATTTAATCAGTTCTGCAGTGAAAGCATCAAGGGCCTTATTAAAGTCATTTATTCTGTGATTTGGGGTTTTTCTTTGATCCTTGCCTTGCTGTGTACAGGCAAAAAGCTGCAAGGAAATTTGAAAAGCATGCGATGGGTCTTGTAAATCTATCAATTGAGGCCAATTTATAGGGAGAGCTTCACAGAAATCAAAACAGCGCCTCTCATTATTCTATATACTGATACATGAAAATCACTTGTGCAATTGAATTAGTACAAAATAACGGTGTTAAAGAAGAACTTACCATTAACTAATGAAGTAGGGCAGAAACATTGTATATTACCAGCTTCTATACCATCCCAAAACAACCACAACCCTTTAGCAGTAAAGATCCGTGCCTCCAAAATGCCCCTGTAGCTTCCCGTCTTCTTTTCTGCTAATTCACTGCAAATGCTTTGTGTGGCTGTTGGTTACTGAGCTTAGGGACCAAGCACAATATACTGCATATATATCACAATAAAAGGTTGATTAGTAAATTATTGACATTTTTGGTACATGGCTGCTTAGCAACCAGCACAATAGTATCAGAATTTATTAATCAGCTTATATGACATGTAATCTTCATTTTCTGCTTGATGATTTGTGACGATCGCTAAGCTTAGCTTCCCAACAGCTGCTCAAATCACACTGAGCTTGTTTTCTGTCATTGACACTCTTAACAAAATCCAAGATGGGAAACTTTGAAGGCCTAGATCATTACTACTGTCGAGATGCTAAACCTTTAGGGTAGGGGCACACGGCGCGATTTCGCCGCGATTCTGCGCTGGGCGAGTTGCGAGTCACTGCGTTTTTTAAGCCGAAATAGCTTTGTTAACTTTGGCGCTGGCGTCAATGCAAATCGCGGCGAAATCGCTGCGCTAATTCACACGCGGCGATTCGTTTTCTACTGTCGCCCGGAAACGCCCAGCGAGGCAACTTCGGGCGACAATAGAAAACGAATCGCCGCGTGTGAATTAGCGCAGCGATTTCGCCGCTATTTGCATTGACGCCAGCGCCAAAGTTAACAAAGCTATTTCGGCTTAAAAAACGCAGCGACTCGCAACTCGCCCAGCGCAGAATCGCGGCGAAATCGCGCCGTGTGCCCCTACCCTTAGGCTGGTTCAAAAAGTTCAGTATATAAAACATGGCTTTACTAGCTATATTCATATTTAGGGTTTAGTTCTCCACTAAAGTCATCATCCAATATTTCTGAGTGCATCAGTCTAAAGCCTCCTGAGGTTCAGTTGGTCAGTGGAACAAAAGGAAGGCACCAGGAATCTGTCACACTGCAGACATGTGATGGGATATTTTTAGAAAGAGAAAGATGTAGCTCGCGATGATTGGCAACATGTTCCCAAAAGAGAGACGTGTGTTTAGCCAGAACTATGAAATGATTATTACTATTTTACTGGCCCACACAATTAATCTGATTTAAGTTTAAAGAATATTTGAAACCAATGTGCCAGTTAAAAGCCAGTGGTGTAGAATTCGGGCAGTGGCAGTGTTCGGCCAGGAGCTATTGCAAAGCATTCTATGGCTAGTAACAGAGAATAACAATTCAGTATGTCCCCAATGATGAACATTTAGCCAGTGAAGTTCCTGCTGAATTCACAGGTGTCTCAGTGGTGGGGTTGTACAAATAGTAGGCCCTAACAAAGATTTTCACATTTTAAAGGAGAACTATACCCCTGGAACAATGTAGGTCTCTATAAAAAGATATTGCATAAAACAGCTCATATGTAAAACCCTGCTTCGTGTAAATAAACCATTTTCATAATAATATTGGGTAATCATAAATAGAAAATTGCCATTTTAAAAAAAAATGAGCCAATTAACAGACAGAGTTCTGTCTTTTGCTTCCACACTTCTTCCTGTTACAGTTAGAGTTCTAGTATTTCTGGTCAGGTGATCTCTGAGGCAGCACACAGACCATCACAAAATGGTGGCTCAAGGCAAGAGGTGTAAAAGGGCAAGATTTACTTAAATATATAAATATATACAGTTTGGTAAGATTCTTTAATATGCCACTTAATATGATATAAACTATCTGGTGCTTAAGTATTCATTTTGGGGGGTATAGTTTTCCTTTAAGTATATAATTAATTTTCCAGTCTTATTATGCTGTAGACAAAGTCCAAAAAAAGTGAGTTGTTCCCACTAGCATGGTCCTATCATATGTTGCTAGGGTAGACACGGTTCGGGAGTTGACGTAGGAACACTCAGAGGGATTGTTAGGTTAAGTAATTTGCTACAGTCAACAATGGTTAAAGGTCTCTCAGGACTGTGAGTTTGAAATGCTACCTGGACATTAGTGATGTGCGGGTCAACAAATTTTCAACCCCCACCTGAACCTAAAGATGGCCATACACACATTCTCTGACGTCAAAGAGGGGACAGATGCGGAGCATGTCTATAAATAGACACTGCCTAACACGGAAGTGTGGCACAGCTAAGTTGTGGACGGGAAGCCAGCAAGGGCAGCAGAATGCTATCTGCCCAACTCAAACTGTGGCCCGAATAGTTTGTGAGTGTCAGCCTGAACCCACCCAACCTACAGGCTCCGGGCTGCACATCACTAATGTACATCCCTGGAATGTATCTCAGCTCAAACATGGCTGTTTCACATCTGTGGTCATTGGGGAACAGAGCACCTCTAGAGATGTCCATGCTTTGTTTGTATTCTGTCTAGCCCTAAATGCCAAACACTTGAATCAAAATTAGATAGACACTGATGAGTGTTTTCTTGGAATATGATGAAAAATGAGGATATGAATGTTTTATAATAATGGATCTTAACAGCTGCCATATATCCAGAATATAATTGTGTAGCAAGCACAGTACCTGAACATCCAAGCGCCATTCCATATTATGATAGTGAGAAAGCTCTGGCTCCAGTTCTGTCAAAATTTGGCATATCTCTTTCCTGTTGTCCAAATACAACTGAAGGAGAACTTTATTGATTTCTTCTGGGAAACCCAAAACAAGGACAGAGTGCTGGAAATCGACCTCTGATATCTGTGGATGCAGAATAGAATACTAATGTGTCTGCACGGCGCAAAACAAACGGAACTTTTCAGATCTGGTCATCACTTACCATAAGCTTAGAGCTCTCGCTGAGCAGATAGGTGAGCCCCTCGACAGCTTGCTGAATTGTGGTGCTGCTAACCTCTAGCTTCCCTGGTAAGGACACAAGGGGTAGAAGTCATGCACAGATAAGAGGGGTCAATTACAAACCATGAAGGAAAAATAGGAGAGACATCCTTAAGAAAAATATGTAATTTTGCTGTATCTGCCTATCCCCACTACTGGTGGCAATTTATCAATGCTTTTGCATTAATCTTCTCTGAATCCAAAAAAAAAATAAATGTTGTCAGGTCATACTTACTGTGAATGTAATACAGTATCAACAAGCCAGCTTTCATTATATGTTTTTTTTTTTTAAATACATAAAAAGAAACTTTCTCATGGCTGGAACATATATTATATTATTTCTGCCATCCAAACTCTACCTTGAAGGGGCAACCAATTCCAAGAACCAGAATATACATTATTTATTCACGTTAAAGGAACTGTTCAGTATAAAAATAAAACCTGGGTAAACAGATAGGCTGTGCAAAATTAAAAAATGTTTCTAATATAGTTAGCCTAAAATGTAATGTATAAAGCCTGGGGTAACTGGATGTCTAACACAATAGCCAGAACCATACTTCCTGCTTTGCAGCTCTCTTGGTTTCCTCTGATTGGTTACCAGGCAGTAACCAATCAGTGCCTGGGGGGGCACATGGGTTATAACTGTTGCTTTTGAATCTGAGCTGCATGCTAAGGATCAATTGCAAACTCACTTAACAGTTATGTCCCATGTTGTGCCCTTAAAGTTGCTGGCTAAAGGAGCTCCAAAGCAGGAAGTAGTGTTCTGGTTATGATGTTAGACATCCACTCACTCCAGCCTTTATACATTACATTTTTGGCTAACTAATTATTTAAGAAACATTTTTTATTTTGCACATCCATCTATTAACCTAGTTTTTATTTTTACACTGAACTGTTCCTTTAAAGGATTTTCATTGCTGGTGCAAGAGTATATCAATTACTCTTACTTTGTAATGACAATATACTTTGTTTCGTAGAGAACATAAATGCTTTCCACCGTTAAGCCTCTTTCATTGTCTCTCTGCTGATAGGAAGCTACTTCTATGATTTTATGGAATACAGCCTTCAATATGAACAGATATCTAGATGCCACCAGCTGGAGCAGAAAGGCCAGCCAACACTATCCACATATGCTGAGCCCTCTTTCTAAATATTAAAGGATTTAAGAAATGTATTAATAGTGATGAGGGTAAGACAGGTGATTTCCTCCCTTTCATTAGATACCAGGTGTTTTGAAAGCACCTGAAATTTAAACCAAAAGGTGCAGTGACTTTATATTATTATGCTATCACAGTACACTCATGGAAATACTAAGAGAATACTGTATAACCATATGCCTTTTTTTTCCATTCCCTAGAAAATATTATTTTACTTCTTAATCCCATAAACCACTCTATCCCTTCCCAAAGCCTTCTGCTCAATTTTAGTTATAATTCTCTTTCATTTATGGCTTTCCAATTATAAGTAGCCTCTCGTGTGGATGCCAGGAGGTTCAAAAGAAGCTGGATATCCACACCTTGAACATCTTAAGCTTAGTGGCTAAGGCATGATCTGAAATATATATGTTTAGAATAGAACCAAAGGAATCAGTAATAACAGAAAGCAGGCATAGGAAGGACAGCAAAGTTCCCCTAATCTTGCACATAGGCAATGCAGAAAGAGGACATAAAACTAAATCTGACATTTGAAATGTATTGAGAATAATTACAGCAAAAAATATCTCTAAGGCTAATGCAATGCCTTTAGTTGACAGGCATCCAGCTAAAAGCTAAAGTGATTATTGACACTGTTAAGAGGCCCAGACTACATTTAAGCAATTGGCAGGTCATTGTGATTTTTAAAGAAATGAAAAATAAGGAATTACTCCAATATCATAGACATTTAACATGGCTGTAATTCTCTACAAGTTATTTTAATCTACCATTAAGTATTATGTTTAAAATAGGAAGATTAATTAGATTTAAATGAACAAGTCTGAGCACCATTTCTATAGAGATGAACAGTAAATAAAACTACATGGGATTAACAATGATGGGATTAAAGTGCAGATGGCAATAACCTCTTGTAAGATTAATTAAATTGATAATGCACAAGGTTACTCATATAGACCTCATACTCACAGGACCTTAGAGATCTATCATTTAATTTAACAATAAATTAAATTTATTGGAAGGGGTATTTTAAATAATTGCCACGTTTACAGTAGTCTAATCCAGCCATTTTATTAATGTGTTCCCAAACTCTCCTTATACTTACTTGCAGCTCCTTCATAGACTTTGGGATTGGAGCCTCTTCTTAAAAATTCTATAGCAATGCGACCAAATTCACCAACAACTGAAAAAAAGTGAAATAAACATGGATGCTAGTGCCTTTTAGAAATGACATATTTCTCAATATAAAAAACGCTCCATCTTTGTAACTGATGGCAAAACACAATGGTTTTTGGATGCTGTGGAATTTAATTAAAGGGATACTGTCATGGGAAAAAAATTTTTTTTCAAAATTAACCAGTTAATAGTGCTGCTCCAGCAGAATTCTGCACCGAAATCCATTTCTCAAAAGAGCAAACAGATTTTTCTATATTCAATTTTGAAATCTGACATGGGGCTAGACATATTGTCAATTTCCCAGCTGCCCCAAGTCATGTGACTTGTGCTCTGATAAACTTCAATCACTCTTTACTGCTGTACTGCAAGTCGGAGTGATATCACCCCCTCCCTTTCCCCACCCCAGCAGCCAAACAAAAGAACAATGGGAAGGTAACCAGATAACAGCTCCCTAACACAAGATAACAGCTGCCTGGTAGATCTAAGAACAACACTCAATAGTAAAAACCCATGTCCCACTGAGACACATTCAGTTACATTGAGAAGGAAAAACAGCAGCCTGCTAGAAAGCATTTCTCTCCTAAAGTGCAGGCACAAGTCACATGACCAGGGGCAGCTGGGAAATTGACAAAATGTCTAGCCCCATGTCAGATTTGAAATTTGAATATAAAAAGATCTGTTTGCTCTTTTGAGAAATGGATTTCAGTGCAGAATTCTGCTGGAGTAGCACTATTAACTGATGTGTTTTGAAAAAAACACGTTTTCCGATGACAGTATCCCAAATTACCAAATTATGAAAACTGGAAACTATGGTAGGTACTACAAATTTGGTTTGAAAAAGAATTGAGAAATTCTAGAATGCTTTAACTGTACTGACATAGCCAGTATTACTGGCTTGCATCCCATTTTTATGCATTCATCATGAGGTCTCCTGTGATTGGCAGGTTTTCTGGAGTACCTACTAACCCCAGGACATATGGTTGCCACCTGGACTATATTTAACTGGCAAGGCCAGTAAAACTGACACGGGGAGGCCCATTTATCAAAGGTTGAATTTCAAATTCATGTAAATTTTTTGTACTCTAATAAATTTGAATATTCTCATAATTTAACTGGGAGGTTATTTAAGAAAAATTAGATTGATCGAATAGTTCCGACCCAAAAATCCTAATCATATTAGAATTGTACTAATGGATTTTTTCTCAGAAAAAAAAAAAAACTTGAATTTCAGGAAGGCTATTAACATCTCGAAATGGCTCAACGCTCTGCCATTGACTTGTACATGAACTCGGCAGGTTTTAGGTGGCGATTATTGAATTAGGACTGTTTCCATGGGCGAGGTGTGAAAAATCTCACATTAGAATTGAGAGATTAAAATTCAAAAAATTTTTTTTTTAGAAAATTTGAATTTACTATTCGAGTCTTAATAAATCTGCCCCTTTATGGTAGTGTTATAAATGTAAAGAAAGATAACAGAACTAGGAAGGCCATTATACTTTTCCAAATAAGTTTCCTATTTTTCAGTGTCTGCAAAGCAATGATCAAAAGAACACAACAACAACAGATCCAGAATATGTTTAATTATTGGCCCCTTTATTTGAAGTTTACCAATTCTAGAAACCAGAGAGTAGCCTGCTGATAAGAGGCCATAAACAGTCTAACTTAAGCTTAAAGATCCGATCGTACGAATCAACGTACGATTGGACTTCCCCATCTCCCGACCTGCCACTAACCATTCCGATCAAATAAAGTACAACAGATCAGCCGATGTTCTGCCCCTGACCGCAATCGTACGAAAGTTATGTCCGACCAAAGCTAGTGACAGTCTCTCTCTGTCACTAGCTCGTACGATCGGCAATACACGCAGAGATATCACCCGCAGCCGACAGAAATCATTTAACCTGTCCGATCGACCAAACGACTGATCTCCGCCGGACGAAAAATGACGGGACTCTCCACACACGGTCCGCAAATCTTACGAATCCTCGAAATAATGGATAACAGATAACATTATGTTTTACAGGGCTTATCTGCTACCTGCTGTGTAACTTGAGCTTTTCTCCTTTGAATAGCTTCTCCCTTGGCTACACAGCAGCTTATTTATATAAACAATAGTAGTGTTTCTGAAGCAAACACAGCAGTCTAAGGGTAAGGCCACACAAGGAGATTCGGGGAGATTTTGTCAAAAGACGCGGCAATAAGTCGCCAGGCGAAAAAATCTCCCCAAATCTCCTCGTGTGGACTAACCCTTACTAGTGCAGGGCAACACTGCATTATATTTTTATTACTTTAAAACAATTTCATTTTTTGGTGTTATTGGTCCTTTAAATACATTTTTACCATCATGTATAAAAAGTCCCATAATACAAAATAAGCTACATAAATCTGAAATTAAACTATGCAGCCCTTCCTGAAAGAAAATAAGTCATCTTGGCCATCCTTGGACTGTATGAATGGATTATGAAGGCCATCTAAAGTATGGTATTGGGTCTCTTATCCAGGAAATCTGGATTACAGGAAGTCAATCTCCCATAGACTCCATTCTAACCAAATAATTCACATTACTGACTAAAACAGTACTTTTAACTTGATTAGAATGAAGAGATAATCTATCAGTATTGGGTTTATTTATTGCTTAAATGATTTTCTAGTAGATTTAAGGTACAGTGATCCAAATTACAGAAAGAAAAAACCACGTTCTCAAGCAATTTAGATATCAGATCCCATAACCATATATGAAATAATGTAACCAATATTCTACTGTTACATAATCTTACATTATCACATGCAAAAGTAAACTGAATTTTAATCATAGTTAGTTTGGTGCCTGAGGTGTAATATAAGATTCAAAGCCTAAAATCCAAAATATTTTACTGAGATAAAACTATAACTTTTCTGCCACTTTGCATTTGACAATCTATTTTCCACACTGGAACGATTTTTTTCTTGTGTTGAAAATAAAGGTCCAAATGCCCACGTAGAAAGGTATAAAGGTCCAAATCTTTCCCACGTGATTCAGGATCCTTCAGGACTCCCTAGTTCTATATGTGATCAATGAGTCCCTAAGTGGCCTGGCCATGATTGATAAAATACAGTAGGTGCTTCAGTTCTGCATTTTGGCATAATGGCATTTTCATCTGGACTTTTGTGGTTGCAAGTAAAGGGGTTAATGTGAATTGGGCTGATGTTTGTCACATGGTGGGGAACATTTACAGTTCATTCGTAAATAACACCAGACAGAAGCCCCAGCCCTCCTGCAGTGACAAGAGACACACTAAACATAGTGCTTAGTTTAATTAAGAGAAATAATACATCTTCTATGGCAAGTACAAGCAACCCCACTGCTTTATGGCTGCAGCCTTCCCTGGGAACTGCTCCCAACTCCAGATCTGATACAGGCACAACACAAAGAAGACTTTACACAAGCTTTTCCTTTCTGTTCTGTCTTCTTGAGCAAATGTTTGCCATAGTGACCAGCAGACAGGAGAATATTTCATAGAAATAATTACAGATAGGGTCAGATGAGCAATTTACTTGCTGTGGGAAAGTTGCCGGAATTAAGATTGGTAGCACACTATACTTTCCTACAAGTTGTAGAAAACCACAGATTAGTTTATTCATGGGCAAAATGCAAAGGGAGGCAATTTCCTGCAATTAAGCCAGATCCCCGCGAGTAATATGTTTTTCTTGCGATAATCCTAATGCTATAGTAAGTCATTTTTGGGAGATTCCTCGCCTGTGATAGCGCAGATTTAACCACGGGCAAAATGTTATTGTGTGACATTGCCCTTTATTGCATTTTACCCGTTTATGGAATTGGAGCTCCTCAATGACTTTGAATATGCTTTTATTTTACAGTAGAAGAATAAATTATTTTAAACTGCTAATTTTTGGCTTGTAACTCACACTTTTGTTCTTGGATGTTTTAAGTCACACTGCCATCTGCTGGCAATAGCTGAAATCTCAATCTGTTACTCCCGAAATGCGACAGTCAGGTTTGTTTAGCAGTCTGTTGCAATAATATAGAGTGCTGCCTGATTTGTGCATTTGTTATTTAGTTACTACGGCTGGGATGCTGGAGGCAGAGAACCTTGGAGCTGAACTAGAGGGATGCTTGGAGTGGTCTTTTTGTTTCTACTAATATCTTAGAGCTAAGCTACACAGGAGATTTTGTAGGATGGTGTCGGATTGACAGATCGCATCCTACAAGTCAGATGTAGTTGCATGGGTCAAAATATAATGGGATTGATATAAAAATCTGAGGTGTAAATTACATGGAAAAGTTTCCATACGACAAGACATGCATGTTTGTTGGGAACACTGCATATTGTGTCTTAAAGGAGAAGGAAAGGCTGGAGACACTTGGGGGTGCCAAACGTTAGGCACCCCCAGGTGATTGTAGCGACTTACCAAAAACCCAGGGCCGGTGCTCCTATCAGGAGAAATCTGCACCGGCCCTGGGTTATAGGAGCGAGCACCACGGAGATATCTACTTCCGTCTTCGCGCAGCTGCGCATTTCCCCGGACTGAAGCATGCGCATTTGAACGAAAAAGCCGACTTTAAAGTTAAAGTTCGGCTTTTAGTTCTAATGCGCATGTGCAGCTGCGCCAAGACGGAAGTAGATATCTCTGTGGTGCTCGCTCCTATAACCCAGGGCCGGTGCAGATTTCTCCTGATAGGAGCACCGGCCCTGGGTTTTTGGTAAGTCGCTACAATCACTTGGGGGTGCCTAACGTTTGGCACCCCCAAGTGTCTCCAGCCTTTCCTTCTCCTTTAATCCAACAGGATAAATGCTGATGGTGTCTGATATTTCTCATTGAAATACATTTAATGCCAGATGTAGAACTTATACCATCCAAAACTATCTGATCCGACTTTACATTCTAGCTATGGGGATCAGATTTTGTAGGTTCCAACAAAATCCTGTGTTGTTGCGTGGTATTGCTTGACAAGATCAGATAAAAATGTGATCAAATTCTCCCATGGAGTTTAGCCCTTATTCTCAAGCCAGTAATTGCACAGTCTCAGTAACTCTGCCCCATTCCAACTTTCCCCTGGCAGCTCAAAAATGAATGTATGTTTAGTGAGGAACTTACCCATAAAAAAACTCTACAGTACTAGAAGGAGGTGCTACTGATCCCCTTCTGCCAGTCTCCCCTTGGAATGCACTAGCCAAACAAACACAAAAGCATCAATATATTTACCTGATATGGGTTACCAATGCACTCCCCATGTTGTGTAGGTGTGTACTTCTTCCCTACAAAAATTATCGAGCCTACAGCAATGTGCAGAGGGCAGAGTATGTTACATTACAACCCCCAATACAAAAGGAGGGTAGAGGTATGATTAACATATCTTGCCTGTAGAGAGACACCTTAGTGAAATAGATCCCCCCAGAGAAGATTCTCAAGGCTAAGAATAACCTCACTCTTAATACAAATAGGGGGAGTACTAAATATGCAAAATAAGTACAAAACAGCCTTATTAGGCTAGTGCCAGATGTAGTGGATCTCGGCCAGAGGAGAAACAAAGGCCGAGAAATCGTTCCTCTGCTGCTCAATGAGCCTGCACCTCGGCTTGGGTGCAGGAAGATGCAGTGGGTTTCAGTGCCAAAACACTTTGGCATCACACAGCAGTGATCCGCTACATCTGGCACAAGCCTTAAGGTGGCCATAGCCGCAAAGATCCGCTTGTTTGGCGACATCGCCAAACAAGCTGATCTTTCCCCGATAGGCCACTAACGGGCATGGCTATATCGGGGGTAATCTGAACGTTCGGCCCTATGGCCAACCGATCGGATTACGATGAGAGCGCAATGGGCTCCGGTGGGAACGGTCGGGACAAAATCAAACCTGTCCGATCGACCAAACGTCTAATCTCCGCCGGACGAAAAATGTCGGGACTCTCCTGTCGGGAATCCTTGATTCGTACGATAAGATCTTTGCGTCTATGGCCACCTTTACACTGCAGTACATGGCTGAACTGAACGAGTCCCTTTCCAGACTTTGGTCCCTACACATATGCAGGTGTCACCTAACTCCATTCTGCTTTTCCTCAGTGGAGCGAATGCTGCTTTTGCTAAATTAGCCTGTCACAGCTCCTGTAAGTGTCCTAAGGGATAACTGCCTATACCTCATGAATGGAGTCCCTGTTCGCAACTTCTCTAGGGTCTCTGGTTTCCTTAGGTTCAATGCTTGATACTGAGGGGCATGTTTACTATCCTTATGCTAAACAATCCTTCCATCCAGCCATGATAGCAGGTGCAGATCAGAGAGCAATGCACTGCCTTCTATTAAATAAACTAGGGACAGGATTTGGGGGAAGTTATGGCAAACCAGGACTTCCTGATCAGTAGGGGAAGTTATTACCTTGGGTCCCGACCAATACCTTTGCCTAAGTTATTACCAGAAACACATTCAAATCAGGGCAATGCAGCTTTCCAGGAAGTGTCTGCCTGTGTGGATTATATAATTGTACAACACAGAATCGAGGTATGCTGCACAGCCTGCACCCAGGGTTCAACTTCAGAAAGAGGGGCATAGGGGAAAGAGATTACTCTTGCACTGGTATCTCAAAGCTCAGGTGACATGTTCGTGCAAAATGAACTTGACTGCCTGCTCCATGGAACAGGGAAATCATAATCATCATCAAAGAGTCTGGCTGCAGCTCAGCTGATTGAATGCAGTCACGTGACTTACCGGCGCCGCCCACCCGAGTTAAGATCTGCAGATGTTCCCTGTGCTCTTCGCTTAGTACCAGCAACATGATCACTCAGTTGCTTCTCCAGCAGGTTTAGCACAAGGATAGAACAGCAGGCTACACACACACAGCACGGGATAATAGCGAGACAGACCGTCACATGACAGCGTGTACCGTTTAAAGGAGTCCGACAGGAAACTTTTAGCTGGATCACGGGTTCCACAGTCATTCTATTGTAGTACACGGGCTCCATCTGCTGGCTGCATTCTGTTATGAGTTTTTCGGCTTAATGCAGCTGCTGTTGGGCCAGGAGACATATAGGGGCCAATTCATTAACTTCGAGTGAAGGGTTCGAAGTAAAAAAACGTCGAATTTCGAAGTGTTTTTTGGGCTACTTCGACCATCGAATGGGCTACTTCGACCTTCAACTACGACTTCGAATAGAAGGATTCAAACTAAAAATCTTTTTAGTTCGACTATTCGACCATTCGATAGTCGAAGTACTGTCTCTTTAAGAAAAAACTTTAACCCCCTAGTTCGCCACCTAAAAGCTACCGAACCCAATGTTAGCCTATGGGGAAGGTCCCCATAGGCTTGGCTAAGTTTTTGTTGGTCAAAGGATAATCCTTGGATCGTTGGATTAAAATCCTTCGAAACGATTATTCATTCGATCGTTCGATTGCAGTTTTTGCGCAAAATCCTTCGACTTCGATATTTCCCAGTCGAATATTGAGGATAATTAACCCTCGATATTCGACCCTTGATGCATCTGCCCCATAATGGTAAAGCGATAAACCCCTGACAGAATAGAAAGAAATATATATACATATACATGGAGAAAATGAAATAATGGTGTAGGCAGGCAGACAGGGGTAGACATTGACTGAGCAATACTCATCTCATCTTACACCACTAGGATTTATTATGACAGTAAAGCTGGCCATAGACGCAACTATCCGATCGTAGGAATCGTGGATCCATACGATTTTCGGATTGTGTGTGGAGAGTCGGTCTCCACACACTCCACGTGTCGTTTGGTCGATCGGGCAGGTTACAACATTTCTGTCGCCTGCCGATAATATCTCTGCGTGTATTGCCGATTTTCAGTGGGAGACTGTCACTAGCTTTGTTAGACATAACTATCGTACGATTGCTGTCAGAGGTAGAACATTGGCTGATCTGTTCTTTTACTACTTTATTTCATCGGAATGGTAAGACTTTGATCTTTATGGTTAGCGGCAGGTCGGGAGATGGGAAAGTCCGATCGTACGTTGATTCGTACGATCGGATCTTTGCGTCTATGGCCAGCTTTAGACTCAATCTTGTCCTCACTGATGAGCTCATAGACAGAGGCCAAACTCTGACGTCTGACCCATACATTAGGGGTTTATCAGTACAGGCCAGTTCTGCGGTTTGCTTTTACTGGGAAGTGTGGTTGCAGTCTGGTGCCACAATGACGCTCTGAATAATATTTGTAAGTATTGCTGGATTGGTCTCTCTTATAGCAGCTTATTTAGGCCCATCTTGCCAGACTGAGCTCCACTCAACACAATCTCGTCCTACAGAAAATACAAATGCTGTGATACATAGGCCAGAGAGACTCTTCCTTAGGGCCATGTGACTTGGGTAAAGGGTTTTTAGCAGTGAATTATAGTTTGTGGTGTTTTTTTTGCCAAAGTGCATAACCTTGCATTTATCAAAATTGAACCTCTTTTTACAGTTTGCTGCCCAGTATTCCAACTTAGACAAATCACTCTGCAAAGTGGCAGCATCCTGCATGAAACCTATAGTTCTGCACAATTTAGTATCATCTGCAAAAATAGAAACAGATTCCCTCCCCTGGCCTTACCAGTAGTTTGCAGATGGGTTTAGCATTTAATGTTTCCAAAATAATCATTATGCTGCAAATGAACACAGTAATTGCTTGGTTTTTAACGTAAGGCAATAATAAAGATGTTACAAAAATAAATTGGTAACGTTATTACAATTTACCATCACTTTCCAAAAGACCACACCAATATTGAACATGCCCAACCCTGATTTAAAGTGGCATTTACAAGCTTGCCCCATATCACTACCAAGTTCTTTTGGACAGGGGAATCTCTGGTTTTAGGCTCAGTGATTTTTTTCTCCTCCTGGTAGGGAAAACAACGACTGCCTTCAGTTACTATAGAGCAAGTTACTATGATGTATCTAAAGCATGGCCCAGGGTGGACAGCATATGGTTAATGTTTCATAGGTGCCCCTGAGAAATAGCTGCACATGCAATATGTCTGCCACTGTTTCCTGCTATGTCTGTATATCAGTATACTACACAAGAGCTATGCATATCCTGTAAATTATATCTTTATAAAAAGGTGCTTAATGATGTCATCGGTTATAATCGGAGCTTAATAATGTAGTTTCTGTCACATGACTCACTGAAACTTGTGTATTATAATAAAAAAGTACCTCCTGTTGCAAAATATGAGGATATCAGAAGTCATCTTGCAGTTCCATGACCCATATAAAAACATTTGGCCTTGGTAACTTATAATATCATTATGTTTTACAAGAGGGGGTGTAATTTTTATATTTTTCTGTATTTCCCATACATTAGGGCTCATTTAGAAATGCAATATAAAAATGGAAGCAAAATTGCGCACACATGAACATTGTTCATAAAAATAACAGTCTCTCCTTGCACTTGCAAATACTTACAGGTGGCACCAATGTGCCTGCTCAACCTCGTCTGATGATTAGAGAACAAGTTCACACCTTGATGCCAGGGAGCTCTGGAATTACCACTAGTGGTGTTAGTTCAATGTTTTCACCAGCGGTGTCATTAGCTTGTGCTGTACCAAAAAATTATTTGTCAAATGCATTGGAACTCTATATGTGACACCATACTCACTCCGCAAATTGCACAATGTGTGCCAGATTCACAGAAACATGCGGTAATTAGTGCCCATTTTGGCACATGCAGTAGCAGCAAACTCAACTTAGCAGCAGCCACAATGTCGCTGGAAATCTGGGGAAAACTGCATTGTGGGAATAATATATGGCAATTTGCACCTTGTCAGTGCATTTTTACCATGTACGGCATTTGTAAATGAGCCCTATTATATCAGACATTACTTTGTTTAAAGGGGTTGTTCACCATTAAGTTAGCTTTTAGAATAATGTAGAAAGTGATATTCTTAAGTTGGTCTTCATTTTTATTGCCTCTTCAATTATTTAGCTTTTTGTTCAGCATCTCTCTGGTTTGATATTTCAGTTGCTAGAGTTGTATTTTCCTTAGCAATCAGGCAATGGTGTTATAAGAGACTGGTATAAGTACAGGTATGGGACCTGTTATCCAGACCTGGGGTTTTCTGGATAATGGATCCTCATACCTAACGTCTACTAGAAAATAATGAAAACATTAAATAAACCAAATAGGCTGGTTTTGTTTCCAATAAGGATTAATTATATCATAGTTATATAATAGTTATATATCATAGTTAGGATCAAGTAGAATGTATTGATTTATTATTACAGAGAAAAAGGAAAAAAGAAGTCATATTTAAAAATTTGTATTATTTGGATAAAATGGGAGATGGCCTTCCCATAATTCAGAGCTTTATGGATAATGGTTTTTACAGATAATGGATCCCGTCCCTGTATAAGATGTCATCCTGTATAGTAGGAACTGAAAAGGAAGATAAATACTAAAAAGTAAGAATAACAATAGAATGGTAGCCTCACAGGGCAATTTTCTGCCTGCTGGGGTCGGTCACCCCATCTGAAAGCTGGAAAGTGGCAGAAAGGGAAGGTGGGTTGAGGCATAACTAGGTGTGGTCAGTATTTAAGGGGTGTGGCCACCCCCTTTCCACAGAAATCTCTGTTGAATGGATGACATTTCTGGGAAAGGTAAGCAAATATCTGATTGAATATTTCACAATGGCATTTCATAACAATATATATTGTATAACTAAAGTTTTATTGTTACTTGAACATATTTATTCATTAGAACTGCAGGTTTTATTTTTAATAACAAATTATATTAGTTACACAAAATTGATTTTTTATTCACCTTAAAAAAGTACATATCTTGGATTAGAGATTTGTACATCAATAAGCCCAGCAGAGCAGATCAAAGCAAGCACGGCAGATGGAAACAAATGGTGTTCCGTAAAATCCATTTTTAGTTTGCAAATTGATTTCTGGTAAGATATTTGGCTCAATTTACAGATATTTTCAGTAGATTGCTTTTGAGGCATCCAAACATATTTCTAATTATCCTCTAAATAAGATGCTGGGACAGGGCTCTCAAAATGATTTCAGGCATTGCTGCAGTAATGCGTCATTAATCCTTCTTTGGTCCAGCAACTGATCATTCATTCCATACCACAAACAGGGAGTCTGTACAAACAACCAAGGGGTATCCAAATACAGAAATAAGTGTTATATGAATGTAAGGTAGTACTTGTGTTTGCATGAGGGATAATGCATACGGGTATGACAGAGAGGATTTTGTTGCCTGACCTTGAGGGGAAATATATAAAAGAAATATGGCCTCACTTAAGAGCAGGCAAATAAATACAAATATTGCCAAATGTGTAATTTTTTTGTCCACAATTCAACAATTAACACAGAATTTTAGTTTTATTGTGCATAGCCTTTGTAAATGGTGCATAGATTTCTTCGAATGTTAGAATGAGAAGGCTTGCCACTTTTGCCAGGGTCAAAAAACAGATAAAGGGGTGGTATAATAACCCCAGGGGATGCTTTGGTGATGTAGGGTGCAAGTTCATGACATCAGGCAGTGGGCTTAAAGTAGGTGCAGCATGTGCAGCCTAAAGCTGGCCATAGATGCATAGATCCGATCGTACGAATCATCGTACAATCGGACTTTCCCATCTCCCGACCCGCCACTAACCATTCAGATCAAAGTCTTACCAGTCAGATCAGCAATGTTCTGCCCCTGACAGCAATCGTACGATATCTATGTCCAACCAAAGCTAGTGACAGTCTCCCACTGAAAATCGTACGATCGGCAATACACGCAGAGATATTATCGGCAGCCGACAGAAATTTTCTAACCTGTCCGATTGACCAAACGACCGATCTCTGCCGGACGAAAAATGTCGGGACTCTCCACACACGGTTTGAAAATCGTACAAATCCTCGATTCATACGATCAGATCTTTGCGTCTATGGCCAGCTTAACCCCCACCTCCGGACACACACATAGAAAAATATCTCCTGTCATGCTTCCTATATATATATATATGAACTCCAATATGTGCCTGCTTTTATGCCTAGCACTGAAATTGAATTGTAAATTAAATCAGGGCCGTCCAACCTGTGCCCCTCTTGATCTTATTGCACTGCAAATTCTAGCCTTTTGCTCTGAGAAAGTTGGGAGTTGGGTTCATCGGCTGAAAGGCCTTATGTTATAAATCCAATATAATTGCTTCCTACCTGTTATAAGGGCCCCTGTTGTTTGACTTTGCCTCTGGCCATGTGTGTTGAAAATCTCTTTGTATCCTTCTAGGTCCCATTAACGCGGCTTCCACTTTAATGTCCTACACTCATGGCACTCACTGAGGCCTCACTTACACTCATGATTCTTTTTTTTTCCTTTTCTCCAGCGTCAGGCAAGTTTTTGAAGCCCAAACCAAGAATTCATTGAGCCAGACGAAAGCCAGATTCATTTTGTAAAAGAGAGAGATTGGAGGCAGGCTGTCAGCTTGTCTCTCTTCTCGCTGCCCTTGGACAATTGCTTCAGACAGCTGAAGGTAATAATAACTTTGTTAGTCAATAGCAGAGAGGATTTTAGGCTGTTCTGTCAAAGATTTGCTTTCAGAGCACAATGGACAAATGTCACAAAAAATGATCCATTTAAGCATTGCTGTGGCTCTATGACACATATACATTCCAAAGCCACATTACAGTGTGGGAGCTTGAATTTCTATGAACATTGTCATTATGATCAATACTGCTTTATTCATAGGGTACCAGATCCCAGCAGATTCTGATCACCTCTCATATTTTTTATTCTACAGTCTTTTGTCAAGCCACTGTAGCACTATTTCCTATATAGTAGTGCAACCATATATGTATATGTCCAAGACACCTATATAATTTAGTCTCTTCTAATCTTGCAGTCCATTTAGTTGCAGCCTTTACAGACCTCTTCAAGATTAGCTTTTTGACACCTGGTATGTGTTGATGACAATTTGTATTTTTCTATAATTTATCCAAAATACAAAATGATATTGTTCCACCAGGCAGACAGCTAAAAATGCCACCAAAAAGTTAAAAAGAAAACAATCACTTTTTTATATTCTGTCTCTAAGTTAATTTAAAAACCCTCAGTGGGTTGGGTGCAGGCATAAAATGTGGTTATCGGCCATGTTGAAAGTAATAGTTGTAATGCGGCACAATAGCTGAAAAGACTCAGACTAAACAGGAGGTATATCTCTCCTAGAATGTGCTGTGAGAGACAGATCAAATAATAGGGGCGGTGTTAACTGAGGCTGAAAAAACACTACAGGTGTTGGGAATAATGAGTTATCACCTGTGGAAAAGTTGGGGCTGTGAGTAAGCTTGTTCGCTGTCCAGAAAATAGGAAATAGAGAATAACTTGTGCTATGAGAGCAGAGAAAAATCGCTTAAAGACTGGGTAAACTTGAAATATTTTACTTTTCTGACTGGAACTAAACTAATAGAGTCTCAGGCACTTTGAAAGAGCAAATTTCTTAAAATTTCATCCTGCCTCCAGACTGGTCTGTCCTTAATTTAGGCAAATTGACTTTTTTAGTTTGTATTTTGCTGTATGGAATTAAAAAGCACCCTATTCTGTGAAAACCCTGCTTTGAATATAACACAGACAGAGACCTGTGTTAACGTTATACTGGGTGTTGTGGTAGGTATGGGATCTGTAATTTGTAAACCTGTCCCTTGTACTTGATCCAAACTAAGATATAATTAATCCTTATTGGAGACAAAACCAACCTATTGGATTTTTTGCATTTTGTACATGATTTTCTAGTAGACATACTCTAGCAGGTATGATGATCCGAATTACGGAAATATCCATTATCCCGAAAACCCCACGTCCCAAGCATTCTGGATAACAGGTCCCATACCTGTATTACATTTGCCAATTGAGTGTATTTTCATAAATAGACAATTCTGATGCTGGAAGGGGCGCAGGTCAGGGGACTGGAAATAGGCATCACCACCTCACAATCTGCTTTTCCCTAATTTTCGATTGCATGACTTCTGGCTTTATGCTGATGTCACTTCTGGTTTAAAGGCTGTTGCAGACTGGATCAAGTTATAATTATATAAAAAGATTTTTTTCCTACAAATATGATACACCTTCTGATAGAAAGGACATTGTTGACAGTATTTCTTTAGTTCCGTACTATTAATGCATTTTTCCACCATGGAAATCAGTATATATATTCCAGTTATTTGTGGGGCCATGCTAATGCCTTAATATTTTCCAGATTGGTGGAAATGTGTGTGGCACTGTTAATTCACAACATGTTACTGATCTTGATGCCACTCAATGTAAATGTTTACAAATTTTCACCACATGGGGGAGTTGTAGAGCTTGCACGGTTTTCCATTGCTTTCTTAATATTTAATATTTGAAAGTCACCTTTAAATTCCACCTATCCAAATCTATCACTAAAAGTAAAGGTGCATATTTCATTTCGGATGACTTCAACTTCTTAACCACCTTAAACATCTGTATGGATTTATCGAGTCTCTTACTAGATATAGATTAACCCACACAGCACAGGCCTTTTATTTGACATTCTCTAACTGAACAGTTTCAGAACCAGGGAGATGTCTATAAACGCTCCGATCTCTGCACATCAATTATATCTTCTGACACTGCAGTTTCTGGCTGACAGCCACATATTTAATGCTATAGGCACTTGTTATTTTCTTGCTCAACTGAGTTTCCAGACTGCATGACATTCATAGATGAAAAGGCAAACTTGCACACAACTTTTAATAGACTGCAAGCAAATAAACAAGTGCAGATGTAGTATTATTGAGACCTGGCATTTTGTGGATAAGGGATCTTTCCGTAATTTGGATCACCATACCTTTAAAAAATCATTTAAAAATTAAACCCAATAGGACTGTTTTGCTTCCAATACAGATTAATTATATCTTAGTTTGGATCAAGTAGACGAAATTTGCCGCTGACGTGGACATTTATCGCAAATTCGTGCCAGGCTAATTTTTTCGCTCATCACTAGTGAGGTCCCTACACTACACTTTCCACAACCTCCCCCAGAAAGGTGCTATCCTGAAGTATAAGTTAAATAAGGAGTGGACTTTTACAGCCTTTGAAGCCAGTGACATTACTGGTGCGCACCAAACCCAATACACATAAGAGAGCTCGGTCCCATTCCGCAAATTATTCCCAGGCATGGCGAATTTACACATTTTGCTGGCCGTGAATGTTTTCAACTGCGTTGAAAATTCACAGTGGAAAATTAGCCACAACAAAAAAAAAATTGTTGCATATCAAAATTGGCGCAAACGTAGGCAAATCTTTTCCTTTTCACTTTGCTGAAAAATTCTCGAAACTCCAAAAAATTTGCAAAAAGTATTAAAGTTAATGGGCATCAAAATAATTTGACAATTTTGACACGAGTGACAATTTTATACGCGCATCAAAATTATTTTGATGCCCATTGACTTTAATGTTTTGCAGTTTCGCAAAAATTTTTCTAAGTTTTGAAAATTTTTTGGTGAAGTGAAACAGGACAGATTTGCCTATCATGCCTTGCTGCCTTGCTGCCTTGCCTCCTGGCTGCCTAATCTTCTCCTAACAAACAGGTACCAACCATACACGACACCCAACTGGACCCAGGCCCAGCACAGATAAATATATTTTTTTTAAAGAAATATAAAATATTGAAAAAGCTAGATGGGCCCCTGAGCACTCTGAGCCCCTAGGGTAGCCTATTAATTAACCCGCCCTTCACCAGGCAACTACCCAAATGTAATTCTGTGTTATGCTCCTAATGTGCAATGCATTATTTGAAATGCAATTGACCCGAGCCCCGCCCAAATTGTTTTAGGCCCCCCCCATGACACATGCAAATCTGCTTCTTCTAAGGTTATGCCCCTGGTCAGTGCTAATTGAGGTGATGTGGGAATTGATTGCAATTAATGTCACAGGGTTGCTACCCGTCTGGTATTTTACCGGCTTAGCCGGTTACAATTTGTAATAACAAAAGTCCTTGGTCCGCCCCCAATCCGCTCGAAACTTAACTTTTCTCTGCCAGGATGGCTCCTCAACCCGCCTTCTGCCCATCACGTGACATGGCTCCACCCCCTTGCACGGCACGGCCTGCCCCTTTTACATCACAGCCGGTGGTGGGGGCGGGAAGTTGGCAACCCTAGTTACATTCAATTTTTCTGCGTATTACCTGTGTTCTACAAAAATAAAGTCTAACCAGGCCAAATCTTTGAAACTTATAATAACTATGATTCAACAGAACAGTTCATAAATCTTACTTTTATAAAAGGCTTGCAAATTGTAGTATCTACATATATTGCCTAGCATTTCTTGCCTTGTCTAAATGCTAAATTGACCAGAACCTTTTAGAGACCTTTCAGAACAACCAAATGAATATGGAAACCCACAAATGGTTTCCCAAATGAGTAACTTCCTGCTACAGCACTTCTCCTTATATTGTAATTAGAGAACCTAATGGAAACCTCTAATGTGTAATTATTTCTGCTTAAAGGAATAGTGCGCTTTAATGCCAAATTCTTTCTTAAGGGTGTTCTAAAAAAAGTCAAAATCTGAAAAGACATGTCAAAGCAAAACGATATGGAACTGCTTGTTCACTTTTTTATTATACTGGCAAAGACATTTCCTGCAGTTTCAGTGATTTACCGTATCTCATTAAGGGCATAGAATGTAACAATACAATCTATAAATTAAAGGTAAATTGCATTTTGTGTCTGTTCAAAATGGGCTAAATACCTTATTAGCAAAATGTGCCATGCGTGCAACTCTATTAACAGCTATAATTTTCTAGAAATGCATTTAAAACAAAAAAATAAATAAAATAAGGGACCCCTTTAGAAGCTCCAATAATGGGCAGAGACTGAGCAAAACTCGCAATCACTTTAATAAATTACATAGTTAAAACATAACATCAAACCAGGGCCTGGAATAATGACGAGGGGTCTGGGGCCAATGAAGAATGGCTATTGTAGGAATAAACTATATAAAACATGAATTTCCTTCCTGTACCACAATATACACACATTATTGGACGACATCAATAATCAGACAGTTCTAAAAACTATTCCATTTATATCAGACTTTAATATTAGAGAAATGATAATAATGGAACCTATATTTTTTGGCCAGGACATCCCTATCAAGACTGAGCAAAAAAGGCAAATGGTGAAAGGGTAAGTGGATAGGATAAACCGTGGGTTAAAAAAATTCACCCTGCCAGCCTAGAACACTACTATTTCTACTATACCGAAACTTTCAGACCCCCAACCCCAGAGTAGCGCTCCTCAATGAACTGCTATACAGAGGAGCTGATTATCCTTTACTTTACAGGGCAATGCCAAGCTAACAGGGTCATTGAGCTGCCCACCTTCAAGGTGAAGGTTGTTTATACCTCTTTTTATGATACAGGTATGGGATATGTTATCCGGAAACCTGTTATCCAGAAATCTCCAAATTTTTATCCCAACTAAGATATAATTAATCTTTATTGGAAGCAAAACCAGCCTATTGTGTACATGATTTTATAGTAGACTTAAGGTATGAAGGTCCATATTGTGGAAAGATCCATTATCCGGAAAACCCCAGATCCAAAAAATTCTGGATAACAGGCCCCATACCTGTAATTGCATGTGCCGCTGGCTCTACTAGACAAGGTAGGAAAGTACAATGGTTTGGTGCTGCTAACAAGATTTTTGGGTTATAAAATAATATAAAGAAGTATAAATGTACCTTTTTATTTTGTAATTGAAGATATGAAGAATGTGGTAGAGCACAATTATTTTTGACCATTTAGGACTCCTTCAAGATTAACTGGATACAGTAAATAAAACACACTAAATAACAGTAACTGTAAATAAAAAATAAAAATCTTTCAATGGTTTTCTTTGTGCCCATTTTTTCCTTAAAATGTAAAAAGTGCAAACTGGTGTGCTTCTGTTTTTGTATTGTTTTATGTTTGTAGTAAATGGAAATGGAAAACAACCTACAGTTATGCTGTTATTCTTGTACAGGTATAGGATCTGTTTTTTGGAAACCTGTTATCCAGTCGACTCCGAATTACTGGAACGCTGTCTCCTGTAAATTTCATATTATCCAAATAAACCAATTTTTTTAAAATTATTACCTTTTTCTCTGTAATAATAAAATTGTCCCTTGTAATTGATGAAAACTAAGATATAATCACTTCTTATTGGAGGCAAAACCAGCCTATTGGATATTTATATTCTTTAAAAGATTTTATAGTATACGTAGGGGCAGATTTATCAAGGGTTGAAGTGAATTAGAGGGAATTTTCGGATTAAAAAAATTCTAAATTCAAAGTAATTTTTTGGATACTTCGACCATCGAATAGGATACTACAACTTCAACTTCGACTTCGAATTCGATTCAAAGTAAAATAGTTTGACTATTCGGCCATTCGATAATCGAAGTACTGTCTCTATGATAGCCTATGGGGACCTTCTAGAATCATTAGAAGGATTTAATCGTTCAATTGTCCGATTTTACTTCGACTGCAAGATACCCAAATTCGATGAAAAAAACTTAAATTTCGACTTCTGTATTTTTCGACTTCTGTATTTTTAACTTCGAAATTCGACCCTTGATAAATCTGCCCCTTAAGATATGAAGATATAAATTATGAAAAGATCCATTATCTGGAAAACCCCAAGTACCGAGCATTCTGGATAACGGAACAACTGCAAACTATCTTAACTATCTTAGTTAACAATTCCACTATCACTCTGTCTCCCCAGTCCCAGTGCCTTGGGGTTATCTTAGATTCTGCCCTGTCCTTCACTCCTCAAATCCAGTCACTTATTAAATCATGTCAATTTCACCTAAGGAACATATCCAAAATACAATCATTTATCACCCAAGATGCCGCAAAAAATCATATTCATTCTATCATCATATCATGTCTAGACTACTGTAACTCTATTAGTTGGCCTTCCCCGCAGAGACTGTCACCTCTCGAATCCATAATGAATACTGCCACCAGGCTCATACACCTCAGCACCCGCTCCTCCTCTGCCATGCCACTTTGCCAATCCCTGCACTGGCTTCCACTACCTTTCAGAATCAAATTCAAACTAATGACCCTGACATTCAAAGCACTTCATAACTCTGCCCAACCTTACATCTCTGAACTAATCTCTAGATACTCACCCAACCACTTACTACACTCTTCAACTGACCTGCTCCTCAACTGTTCTCTCATTAACTCCTCAAATGGTCGCATTCAAGACTTTGCAAGGGTTACACCCCTCCTTAGGAATTCTCTCCCAAAGTCTGTCTGACTTTCTCCCAACCTTTCTGTCTTCAAAAGATCTCTTAAAACACACTTATTTAGAGAAGCCTGCCCTCACTCTGTTTAGCTACCAAATTCGAATAATAAGCTACATCTCTCACTTTGCTTATTTCTGTTCTCATTCCCTTCCCCTTTTAAATTCTAAGCTTTTTTGCACAAGGCCTTCCTCACCTTTTGTAACGGTACTGGTCACTATGTATGTAATTCATGTGATTTCTTTGTACAAACACATTAATTTTATGGCACTTTAAAAATACTTGTTAATAATAATAAAAATAATAATAACCAGCACTCTTACTATCCTCTGCTCCTGTACAACTACAAAGGAGCCTGCAGCTGACAACAAAGGTTTCTAAAGGCCCCCTCCCGGCAATGTTTCCTTTACCAAACATTAATATCCCTAAGTCTTCTGCCTTACTGGAGCAGCTGGTGGCACAGTAGGTATATAAGATAATTTAAAAATACTGTTATTTCCTAGAAGTATTTTTGTACACAGTCATTTTTATCCTATAATCATTGATCTTTTCAAAATATAGTTATAGCTATAGCCAGTGCTTATGCTGTTTGTATCTGAATCCTATTTTATATTTATCTCTGCTGTAGCTACATTTGTTGTAAACAGTGGCAATGTTGTTTAAGCCCACATTAGGCTTATGTTATTTTAATACTCTTTCTGAAAGGGAATAAACAGTTGGCCTGCACTAGTTATCAAGAGACATAAAAAAAATATTTTTAAGCAACTGACGCCTTGTTAAAGTGTTGAATTTGTTTAGACCTGCGACACCTGCCGTGAAATGTGTAAAATAAAAATTGCAACAATACTTTGTGTGATACAAATGCTGAAACACATATTAAGGGTGATTATTCAAGTGATATGAAATATTGTAAAACAGTTTGAAAATTGCTTTTTACACCTTTATGAAGCACACTCATTTTTATTTGTGATGCTTAAAAATGCTCTTCCCTTCCATATGTTTTTAAATATGTTTTTAAAGAGAAACAATCACACCGATACCTTGTGAATTTTATATATATATATATATATATATATAAATTTTTTAAACCATTAGGCGGGGGTGCAATGAGGCTGTGACCACAAAATACATATAGACAAATACAAGAGTCCTCTGCACTCAACCGTTATCAATATATTTAAGACAGAGACATTTTGTGCATACTGCTACTGAAAAATACCTTACCCTTTAAACATAACAGGGATTGTTTGTCCATATATTGTAATATATTTAAGCTGGCCAACTACGTCAGTCATCCCATATCTGGCCAGTCCTATGCTCAATTTTATCTGATTCATTAAGAATTCTATTGCTTCATTATACATTTTACAAAGGGACTAAGTTTTACCTGCAACTTACTTGCTGCTTTCAAAGTTGCTTCCCAGCAATAGTCAGGTGATCCCACTGGTGTCTAATAAAAGGCAGCCAAGTTTGGGAGTTTTACTTTGAAAGCAGCAAGTAAGTTGCAGGTAAAACTTAGTCGTCCCTTTGTAAAATGTATAATGAAGCAATAGAAGCATTTAGGAATGTGTCGTTGTCCTGGTGTCGTTTTAATGTTGTTGATATCCCTGCTAATGATGTTACCAAAAGTTTTAATGGATGCCGGTGGATTGAGGGGTTCAAATGTACTTTTTGCATGGAAAACTGGAAGAGTTCTATTTGGGGAATTCTTGAAGTATTCTTTAAGTTTCAGTTTCCTTTGGAACTTGTGTGTATCCACCAGTAGGTCAAAGGGATCAGAGATAACACTGGGTACAAATGACAGGCCCTTCGATAATAAAGAAATTTCCCCAGGGGTAAGTATATGTTTACTAAGGTTGAATATTATGTTTTCTTGCCCCTCGGTGATTTTCCTTTTGTGCTTGTACCCACCCTTCTTGTGTGTCTTCTCCACCTTCTTTTTCTCTTGTCTTTCTGGACCTTGTGCTCACCCCTAAAAAAGATTTGGAATTCTAGTTGTCAAGTTCGGTGTCCGAGCTGTTAA
The DNA here is from genome assembly GCA_038501925.1 of Xenopus petersii. NCBI lineage: Eukaryota > Metazoa > Chordata > Amphibia > Anura > Pipidae > Xenopus > Xenopus petersii. The sequence continues at coordinate 40,409,812 of CM076680.1, read as the reverse complement.
AAGGTCAGAACTATCCACAGTATTGAGTGTTTTGGGGATACGTCTCCTTCTCCTTAAGGGTGCTCTAAAATGATCAGGTCTAAGGCCCATAAGCCAACCATATACTCGCTTGTTTTTGTAGTCGTCCGAGACTTTCTTAATTTTATTTATTTTTAGTATATCATGATAAAAAGCAGTATTAGATTTACTCACGGTGATGTCCAAGGGAGTTTCGGTGAACAGGATTCTGTTAGCGTCTTGTATGGAGAAGGCAAAGTCCAGGTTCGTATCAATATCAAGTGGCAACTGTGATGTGCTCTCGGCCATACCCACACGGATTATAAACCACCAGATGAGAGCAGAGAAAATAAGTGAGAACAAGGAGATCAAGTCTGTCTCACAACAAAATGTGGCAGGGTACAGTCCAAGGAGAAACCCAAAATGGGTAAAGCCATAAATACACATACTACTAGTGGTGAAGCGCTACTGGCGCTGCTAGGAGTTCAGTGCTTGTTTACAGAGAGGCAGGCCCAGACGATATGCGCTATCCAGTCCCACTGCAGTCCTTAGCTTCAATGAGCGCTACTCCATCGCTACAGGACCCTGGACGGAGCTTCGGCCATGCCCACTAAGTGTAATTACTGCCACTTTTCATCATAAGTGCTATATTTATGGACTCGGTTGCAAGCATGGCAGTGAGAGGTGTCCATGAATAGGTCTGATGTTCCCTGCACACAATGTTTCACACTCTATATGCATCTGCACGTAACTCACTGTGTTTATTGGTTGCTAGGCAACGGTTCTTGGAGCCAAATTGACGTTTTAAACGTCCGACTGTACACACTTCCTGTTCTTCCCTGATGAAAGTTCCACATTGGAACTGAAACGTCGGACACAATAAACCCTTATTTGCCTGATTGAGATTCATGCTGTAAATCCTTGGAGTGCTGTCACATTGCATATATATTTAATTTTCTTTGGATTAGCACCCAGGTTGTAACTGGCTAATGGTGTGCACTCCTTAAGACTGTGTGTACATATATATATATATATATATATATATATATATATATATATATATATATATATATGAGAGAGAGAAGTTAGTAATATAAATCCTGTACATAATAATAATGACAATTCTACTCCCTCAAATTGTCCCACATTGTCCAATTTAGGCTGGACAGTCTCAAATCAAAGAGATGGGGCTCACCAAGACTTGTTTAGATTTCAGGCACATTAGCAGAGTGACTGGGCATAATTTAGCATTTTAATTTACAAATGTTGGGAGGTGTGGATATGTTCATTAAATTTCTTATAAAAAGCATTTTTTGAGCTATGCTTTTGTTGTTATTGGACAGGTGTAATACACCCACAGCAGGGTACGAGGCTGAAATATAACCTGAATAATGGAAGACGAGAACTACACTGCAGTCTTTTGGTCAATTATTTGGTGGACTACATCAGTGCTTGCCACAGACATGTTGTTATGTTAAGCCATTGGTACTACTCACAAAAGCAGTGTCCGGAAAATGGTTCAGAAGTTCAGACAAGTGACCTGCTTGCCCGTTCATGCCCCAATGTATTTTAATCTAGAAACCTTCAAGGCAATCAAAGATGCACAGCACGTTTTGTCTGGAATGACCCTCATTTACTCTGAATGGGAATCTCCTGCAAGTGCCTGATGCAGTCACACATCACTCAGAAATGCAATTTCTCGTGCATATGTTTCCTGCATATGATAGCCACATTCGGCCTCTGTCATAAATATCACTTGCATTGATCTTGGAGTATTTGAGTGGATTTTCTGTCTCTTAAGCCTGGAGGTGCATGCACATTGCTCTCATAACTGTTATTTGCAGCTACTCACAGAGTAGACAGTCCATTCACTGAGAACATGATCAGTAACCCATGCTCATAGACACATGGATGCACTTACTGCTGTATAGACATGCACAGCCATACTTTCATTTGTTATCTGAACCCCAACAGTAAAGTCCTCCAAACTGGTAAACTGTAAATAAATAACACAAAGTTCTTCCCAGTCTCTTTGGCATTTACCTAAATGGTGTGTTTTTATCCTGCACTGCTACTTGCGATCACTGCTTCTCCGGAGGAAGGAAATTTCTTTCCATTTGATAAACTTATGCACCTTTCTCTCTGCTTATTATGTACAGGGTTAGGGTTCACTTATAGTTAAGGTGGCCATAGACGCACAGATAATATCGTACAAAACAAATTTTCGTCCGATATTCGTTGCGTGTATGGTGGAAAAAGAGCCGACCGATATCGGCAGAAGACTTGGATATCGGTCGGCTCGTCGATCGGGCTGGACGGAAAATTTTGATCGGGTGCCTTTGAAGGGACCCAAACATTGCCCATTGTTAGTGCTGAATGGTCAGATACAGGTAGAATTCTATTGTTTCTTCCCGTATATCTACCTGTATATCTGACGATTCAGCTCTACACGTGTGTATTGAAACGAACGATCTTTCTTGGAAAGATCTTTTCCAAGAAAGATCGTAATTGTTACGTCTAAGGCCACCTTTAGTAAAGCTTTTCAATAAAACTCCATGGAGTAATGGTTTGTGACTTGTAAGCAGAACATATGCAAATATGTCTCTAAACACACTGCTTTAAAAAAATACTGGTGCATAAATTGGACATGAAATGAAAATAGTTAAACCGCCCTTTTAAAGTCAGCTGACTTTTTTTAAAGGAGGTGTTCACCTCTGAGTTAACTTTAAACATGATGTTGAGAATGCTATTTTAAGACCATTTGCAATTGTTCTTCATTTTCTTTTATTTGTGGATTTTGAGTTATTTAGATTTTTATTCAGCTGCTCTCCAGTTTGGAATTTAAGCAATCTAGATGCTAAGGTCAAAATTAAACTAGCAACCATGCATTGATTTGAACAAGAGATTACAACATGAATAGAGGAATGCCTGAATAGATAGATGAGTAATAAAAAGCAGCAATAGCAATACATTTGTAGCTTCAGAGAGCATTTGTTTTTTTAGATGGGGTCTGAAAAAGAAGCGTATTAATCCAAAAACTATAAATAAATAAATAATGAAGGCCAATTGAAAAGTTGCTTAGAATTGATCATTCTATAACATACGAACCCCTTTAAGGTTAGGGATGGACAACACTTGAGTTATTGCAGCCTATGAAAATAAGAAAGAACACACAAACACATATAACCAGTTGTACTCCCTTAAATTAAATATTTAAGGATATACGGGAACTCTGGGATCCACTCCCTCCGCCGGTTCTAACTGTCCGTTCTCCTTCAGATGTGGCAGTAATTCATTTTGTAAATGAACCAGCGCTAAAAAAAGCTTAGGGATAGACAGAAAGAGACGTAATAATATATGGTGTAGAATTTCTTGTTTTATATCACACCCTTCTGTGAGGTCAGACTCATTAGGGGAAGTTTTTGTTTTCATTCATCTGCAGGGTTAATTTGACCTTTAACCAGTTATTTAAAAACAGTGACACTTCCTGGGGTTTAAGATTGGATACAAACTGTTGCAAGCATCAATGGCTCTAGAGAGATGTGCTCAATATAGTGTAAAAACCTTTTTAATAAATAAATTACACTCACATATGTATACTTTAGATTTGCATTCAGTCGGTCATTCTGCAGTTATTCCGCTCTTGATTTTGCTCTGCCATGTTGATGGTAATAGCCGGCGTTACATGACATCACAGCCGACATGTTTCGTCTGACAAGACTTCCTTGAAGCTTCAGAATCCTTACTGCACAAGTCCATTTTTCAATCGGGTGGTAGTCATGGTAGCGCGTTTCCTATACTTCCTGCTTTAAGGCTCCATGTGTCTCCATGGCAACCCTTTTGGTTAGCGTGACATATTGCATTTGTAATCAAAAGGAACAGTTCAGTGTAAAAATAAAAACTGGATAAATAGATAGTATGTGCAAAATAAAAAAATGTTTCTAATTTAGTTAGTTAGCCAAAAATGTAATGTATAAAGGCTGGAGTGACTGGATATCTAACAGAACAGAACACTACTTCCTGTTTTTCCGCTCTCTAACTCTGAGTTAGTCAGCTACTTGAAGGGGGGCCGCATGGGACATAACTGTTCAGTGAGTTTGCAATTGATCCTCAGCATGCCGCTCAGATTGAAAAACAACAGTTATGACCCATGTGCCCCCGCCCTCAAGTCACTGATTGGTTACTGCCTGGTAATCAATCAGTGGAAACCAAGAGAGCTGAAAAGCAGGAAGGCTATTATATTAGACATCCAGTCACTCCAGCCTTTATACATTACATTTTTGCCTAACTAACTATATTAGATACATTTTTTATTTTGCACAGCCAATCCGTTTACCCAGTTTTTATTTTTATACTGAACAATTCTGCTAAAACCCATCAAATGTATAAAGGAATGTGTAGCGAGCATTCCAAAATTGCACAGAAAGAAGCTAAAACAAACTGAATGATGCACCAAACAAAATTCAATGAAAAATAGTGCAAATATTTAAGTGAAAAGCAGCACTGATAAAACAAGAGGTAGAGGGAGGCAGATTAGTTTGTGGGAGTACATATGACAGGATCTAGTAATAAAACCTATGGAGCTAAACATTATATTCTTATGGTCCCATTGGAGTCTTTACAATAAAGCCACGTGCAGATGATGCGGATACCTGTAAATGCCTATAAATCAGGGGATAAGAATCAAGGCTAAGCAGTGGTGGATATTATTCTCTGAGGATTAATTGAGCACATACACAATTGTGCCTTGACTCTTAACACTTGGTTTATAGCCATTTACAGTTAGGCCCATAGGTTTCAGAACCCGATCTCGTCATATGCCCTCCCATAAGCTAATAAGTCTCTTCTGACCTTCTTGTTTTATCACTGTGTTGCTATTCACTCATATATCAGAACTATGTTTCATTGCATTTTATGTGACTGTTTAATTTGTTAGTTGCTGGCTACTATTCTTCCATGTGTCATTAATCCACACAGTCATGCAATATCAGTACAAAACAGTATCACTCAAACCTGCCCTTACATTCTTACAGCAAAAGCTTGATTTTTTAGGGGGGGTACATGAAGAAGAGATGCACAATGTGGTGAATCCATTCTCATAGTCCATGCAATTTAAAAAAATCAAAGAAAAATATGTATTTGGGCCCCTGTGAGCCGCATACTCCATTGTTTGGATCTAATAGGCCTCCATGTGATGGCATTTTAAAAAGGTAATTACCTGGTACTTTCTGGAGTGCGAAGATCTGCCCCTATGGGTCCTAAGCATGAAGTACAGATAACATGACACTTTGGACCCAGTTTAATCCAATGCATTTGGTACAGAGGAAAAACATTAGAAAAAAACTCCCCTTGACATCAATGCTTGCTTTTGGCACAAAAAAAAAGGCATTAACTACAATGCATTTGTAGAAAAAAAATGCAAAAAAAAAAAAAACTTCTACAACCAAGGCTGGCATTTATAGTTTGTAATCAGGGCATTTGCCAGGAGACCACCTTGCTCGAAGGACTTGGAAGTAGAAAGGATGCATAAAAAGTGTCAACTTCTTACAATCTTATTGTATGTAGTAAGGGCTGGTCAAAAAATTCACACGATTCATATTATTCTTCTAGGTGTTATTTTATTACTTTCATTTGGAGTCTCTGAAATAAAAATTGATTTATAGTTACAAGTGAATATGCAGCATTTCACTTTGTCTCAAAGTTCGCAAACTAGCAAAAGTTTGCTGAACTGCATTGAAATCAACAGGCAAAATTACATTAAATTATCCACTATGCTACACCTGCTTTTTGATAAAGAACCTCCCATGTGCCAATTTTCTTACATGTCTGTGCTTTTGACATTTCCTCTAGTGGACTGGTAATGGTAACTAGTACTACAGGTATGGGATATATTATACAGAAACTGGTTATCCAGAAATCTCTGAACTACGGGAAGGCCGTCTCCCATAGACACCATTTTATCCAAATAATTAAAAATTTAAAAAAGGATTTTCTTTTTCTCTGTAATAATCAAACATTACTTTGTACTTGATCCAAACACAATTAAATTGAAACTTATTGGAACTAATAACAAATAAGTGTAAAAATAAATGGTGTAAAATGCTGTGTAAAATATACGTGGCGAGTTTATCAAGCCATGTTTTATTTTTTGCCATGCGAACGCTAGATATTCCGCCATTATTTTACACTGCTTCACACCTTTGTAAGTAAGCTCCGACGGAAGTTTTTCAAGGAAAAAGCTTTTTAAAAAATTACACTATTTTTATGCCGTTTTTTACACAATGCCTGGTGATGTGTAGCTGGGGGGGGAGCAGGGAGGGGGGTCTATGTAGGGTAGGGGGTAGGGGATTTTAGCAGCATGGGTTTACTTCTCCTTTGAGCACTTACTGGGATCATAATATGACCTAGATCACTTGTTCTTGCCCTGTTTGAGGGGAACCTCCAGTGGGGGGGGGGGGCAAGCACCACCTCTTGCCCCACACTGTGGATTCTTATGGCTGGTGGGGCTCTAAAGAGCTGATTCCAACTATCTTATGTAATTGTTTTTCTTTACTGCAACCCAATGCCACCTGCTGCCCAACAAAATGGGCACAACACATTGACTGGACTATTGTGGCAAGTGTGTAGGGAGCACTACAAGCATTACACATGTACAGGTTCTGACAGAAGGTCCAAACTACTCCGACTTACTCCATGTCCCATTGGTACAATGAATTCATAGCACTCCCCATTTCTTGCTTGCGTGATCTCTTTTTTTATTGAGTTTTCCTCGTGTTAAAACTGGCTCAATGGATAAGAGATCGCTCAAGCCAGAGTGGCGAGTGCTATGACTTCATTTACAATACACTGGACTATTGTGGAGCAGCACGCCAACAGCCAAATCTACAGCCGCTCGAACCCTTTCTCCTGTTTCCACCATCCTTCTGGACCACACTACACCATCTAACAAAAGGGAGGGTGTTTTGTGATTTGGGAAAAGAGAGGGATATATAAATCAAACATTAAGATCAATTTTCAAAAAGAACAAATCAGGAAAATAAAAAAAGTCAGTAGTAGTAAACAATCACGCAGACAGATGCACACAGACATACAGACAAAGCCCTAACAAGGATTTTTGGGTCTCATTTTGGGCCAGGGCCTATTTTAAAACTCAGTCCAGACCTGGACTTACTTAACATATTTCTGCTAGTGGTTTATTGTTCAGCATTATATGGAAACAGAAACGGTGCACACAACCCTTTATTTTTTTGGGGAGCATATTGTCAGTTATGATGTTTTTACATGGATTTCTGCCTTTGTTATCAGAGTCTCACAAGTATTGTTCATACACAAAGGCTCAGTTACATTGACTGCACTGCTAGCAGGGGTTGTCACTGACATATTTAAAAGACGTTTAAAGGGCGTAAGAGTGGTTAGCTGTGACAAAACAAAAGAAACAACTGAACTTCAAAATATAAATGCATAAAAGCTGGACCTCTTTATGGCAGGAAATAAAATGGCACTATTTATAACAATGTAAAAATGATGGTTATTATGGGATGACAGTATTCCTTTAATGCACTCAAGCTCAAGTTGTAATGGCACAATAAATTACTTAACCTATCCTTGCGTAAAGAGCACACTCAATAAAGCCTACATTTGTCGTACGTCTGTAAGTGCTTATGGCATGCTGTTCCCTATATGCTAAACTTCTTTTAGTCTCTAAATAACCACAGATAAAGAAAACCGTTCTGCTGGACATGAAACAGAACAACAATTACATTGATGCTGCCGCCTACAATTGATGACAGGCAGTAGCAACATAATCAAAAGCTAGCAGCCATTCTCCCATTCACTCACTGCGTTGCCACTGTCGCTTGAAAGCTTGACGTCTCAGTTTGAACACAATGGGGAAATAATACAAAAATCAGGTGTTCGAGAGCCTTAGCACTTGACGCACAAACACAAGAGGGAAAAAGTCTTTAGGATAATAATGTCCCAAAAAAGCACTGCAAATGTGTTCTCATTAACTAAAATGATGGTCTAAAAAGAGAAAATCTGATTTTTTTTTTAAATATAACTCCAACTGCCATCTTTAACAGAATTCCAGGTACATAGAACAAGGGGGGTGTAATGACAATGTTTGTTTCAGTTCAGTAACCCATAACAGCCACTGAGCAGATAGCATTTACCATTTTTTTTATTTACAAAACAATATCCTGTTTAAAATACATGCATTTACTTTACATCAATGGCAGCAGCAACATGTCAAGCCTCTTCTGGCTCTTAGTTACATAGTTACATAGTTAAAAAAAAAAAAAAAAAAAAAAAAAGACCAAGTCCATCAAGTTCAACCCCATCCAAATGAAAACCCAGCATCCATACACACACCCCTCCCTACTTTCACATATATTATATATACCCATACCTATACTAACTATAGAGTTTAGTATCACAATAGACTTTGATATTATGTCTGTCCAAGAAATCATCCAAGCCATTCTTAAAGGCATTAACTGAATCAGCCATCACAACATCACCCGGCAGTGCATTCCACAACCTCACTGTCCTGACTGTGAAGAACCCCCTACGTTGCTTCAAATGAAAGTTCTTTTCTTCTAGTTTAAAGCGGTGGCCTCTGGTACGGTGATCCTCTTTATGGGTAAAAAGGTCCCCTGCTATTTGTCTATAATGTCCTCTAATGTACTTGTAAAGTGTAATCATATCCCCTCGCAAGCGCTTTTTCCAGAGAAAACAACCCCAACCTTGACAGTCTACCCTCATAATTTAAGTCTTCCGTCCCTCTAACCAATTTAGTTGCACGTCACTCTACTCTCTCCAGCTCATTTATATCCCTCTTAAGGACTGGAGTCCAAAACTGAACTGCATACTCCAGATGAGGCCTTACCAGGGACCTATAAAGAGGCATAATTATGTTTCCATCCCTTGCGTTAATGCGCATGGTGCGTGGAAGTGGTTCTGCTATGTGATTTTGGGCATTATGTTGAAAGTACAAGGCATGCAGAAGGCAGGAACCTAGTTATTTCTTTTAAATTCAGGGCCCAAACTACCAATGTGCCATGTCAGACAATTTAAAAGTTACTCAGCAGTAAAGAACCTTTGCTTATTGTTTTATTAACACACACATTCAGTAGAATTCCACTCCTCGGCTAATGACCATATGCAGCCCCTGCACCGCCTTTATATACTGGGTGTTTAAACACTCTTAGGGGCGGATTAAAGTACAATCCTCCCCTAGGCTATAGCCTGAGGCCCAGTGAGATCAGGGGACCATCTAGCTTTTTTCAATTATTATTTCTATTTTCCTTTCTTTCAGCATTGCTGGGCTGAGCACACCTGCTGGGAGAAGAAAGCAGACAAGTCGTCTGGTTGTTAGGTAGCTTGGGTGCGTGTAAGCCTGGTTCGGCACAAATCCAGACCCAACAGTAGCCTAGAGGGGGCCTGTAGATGTAGCCTAGAGGGTCCCACGTCTCATTAATGTGTCACTGAACCCTCTGGAGAAGCTACTAGATTTTCATTTAGAAATGCTTATCTCCTTATCTAATTGTAATCAGGTAGAGCTAAATGCAATTTAATTTACATTCCCCCCAACTGTCCCGTTTTTCGTGGAACAGTCCTGATTTTGACTGCTCAACCCGCAGTCCCGGATTCTTACTGAAACCACCATACTTTCTATTTGATCTACTACACTGAACAGCCAGAAAAAGATACAAAGTTTCTAACTTAATTGGCTTTTGGCAGAGAGCCCAGAATACGTGCCAGGTGTACTTAGATACTTAGATACATAAAAATCACAGAAATGTGTTCAAACTTTCATAGCCTGACAAATTTTGTAAAATGAACATGGTAATTAGGAGGTGTGGCCACAAAAATGGACATGGTCAAAACATTTCGCACTCTGCGCAGCATCTATTTTTGTCCCTCTTTCTATTTCTAAAATTTGGAAGGTATGTATTTATCATGAAAACTAGAATTGAATTAGGAGAAATTTTTCACACAAACCATAAAATACTGTTTTATTGTTGACTTGAATGCGGTCCTTTCTTAAAAAGTATGTTGTGTGTACTATTTATGTATACCTGCAGCAAAATAACTAAATAACTACATAGCCAAGATAAAATGTTGATTTTTATTCCAATCTCTGTTGACCCCAAAATCCTATTCCTCCAAATCACAATTAGTCAACCCAATACCCCCTGCATAACTGGGTTACGGCATCTTACCTATTCAGTTTTTAAACTTTCGCTATATTTGTGTGTGTGTGTAACCTTGAAATTCAGTTATTATTACTACAGTGCAAATTTTCAATTTATATATTTAGTTTCCACTTTCCTGAAGCTGTAAAAAGAAAATGGTGAATCATGATACTGGGAAACAAGATTAAAAAAAAAATCTGTCACTAGGCTCTTGGAAGAAGACAAATATTTGCTGAGATCAACAGGGCAGGACCTCAAACTTTATCTCAAGTCATGTGGTAAAGAAAAAATGCATAACTTACAGAATACAAATCTCTGCATTTGCTGGAAAGATTTATTGGCTGATAGGACAGAAATAATTATAAAATTCTTCCACCCCCTTTTCCTTTTGCAAAATAATCAAAGCAAATAGAACTATGTGAGAACTGCGCCCATATAGTAAATGATGCCAAAAAGTTTTTTTGTATTTGTACATTTGTGTAGATGTGTCTGTGTGTTTGCTACTGTTCCTTGATAATGGGGGCCCAGGTAGACCCATTTGGAGAGGACTACACCATCCACCCTCACATAGGGGACTCACTTGACATCCTTGGGCATAATAGGCTAATTCCCACCTCCCATAGGGCATATCTACACTTGGATCAGGGATAGTTATTCCCACCCATAAGTCATATAGTTAAAGCCCACAGTTACGGCAAACAAGGAAGAATTAAATCCCCCATGTAGGTGGAAATATAATTTTTAGAATGTTTGCTTGATGGGCGAGTCTTGCCTAGGCTATAGAGCAGTTGTATACACGGCAGCTATTTATTCATAAACTCTTTAAAGGGCACCTATATGGTAAAAATGTTATCCCCAAACAAAGGTGCGGGCTAATAAAGTTCGCATTCCGGTTGGGGATAACAGTAGTTTTTTTTTTTTTTTTTTTAAAATACCCCCTGCCAGCGGTAGGCTACCCGCACCGGGAGGGAGCTCGCATGTGCATAATGAAAAGCTGCCACAAATTGCTCATTGAGCATGTGAGTGACCGGACATGGTTGGGGATAACATTTTTACCCAACAGGTGCCCTTTAAAGTCAGATCTGACCTTATGTCATCTATAGAGGCAATCTGTTAGTAGGTTATCTAGAAGGAGCTTACAGGTCTGCCATCAGAAATCTATGCTGTGTTCCTATACAGGTGTAACTTGTGGGTCTCCACATGTAATAATAAACAGTTTTTCAAGACTACATTGATGACAAGGTCCTTACAGCTGTACCACCTGTGCCTGGTTGCTTCCTTTTTCAGTGATGTTTTAAACCTCTGAGGCAATACCACTTTTACATTATTTTATCATGTGGTTTTCACTGCTGTTAGTTTTCCTTACCATCAACCTGATAAACATTATTATGATATGTACATTTATATTTAGTGATTTCCCTGAGGGGTCCATTCTGGTGAGACGAGGACCCTGGTGCACCAGGACCCAGTCTCAGTAGGTCAATAACTGTACCTGTGCGCACACAAAGTGTTGCAGTCTAATACATTGTACACAGAACAGCACATATTAACTAACATATTCTCAAACCAGGGTTACACATGTATGTGAGGAAATTTTTCCAGACTGCATAACTTGAATGGGATTAAAAGGCAAAGAGAGAACACCTTAGCATCGATTATCAATGTAATATCTCATAGAATGGGATCAGAATGTTAAAACCAAGCTGGAGATAACGCTGACCAACAGTAATGGTCACACCCCTCCCCTTGTTAGAAACAAAAAGCCAATGAAACCTTAGACTTATTATGGGTTCCCAGATGGGGTACGCTCATTACCTGTGGCAGCTAAAAACACTTGTTTGTTTCTCTAAATGCATTTTCCATGCAGTTTGGGGGAATGTGCTGCAGCAAATTGGAGCCTGTTGCAGAGAGAGGACTTTTAGGAAAAAGAAATATCTCGAAGGGCAGCACTTGATTTTGGAGCTGGTAGGCGGATTAAAGTTTGGAATAGTACGATCCTAGCATTGCATGCCCCTTTTTCCTGTGTACTGTTCCAATCCCTGCTAGTGCTTACAACCTGGTACTGCCCAGTTTCTTATAAGTGTAAGGCTTCTTGCACCTGTTGCCCAAAATACATTGTTCCTGGCCTTCAGCCAAAGTGTATTGTGACTTAGGAAGGGTATCGGTTTAGGAATTTTGTTTTGTACTGCAACAAAATGTAGAATTCCCCAAGAGGACAATTGCACTGAGATGTTGATTTAATTAGGATTTATGAGTAGATGTGATTCAGTCCTAAACCACCCCTGGCCTGGCGAGAGCATACTAGAGCATACTAGAGCCAAATCTCCAATGTCCTATTTAGTTGGTTGCTAAATACTGGTACATATAATAAAAGGGTTTGCACTTGCTTCTCGTAGGTTACTTAGGGCTGGATTTGTGGAAAGGCCAGAAAAGGCTGGACCTAGGGCAGCAAGATGTGAGGGGCGACAAGAAGGCTGTCTATAGCACTATGTATAGAATATTAATTTCAGAATTGCAGCCACACATAACCCCCCCTGCCAGCACTTTAAATTGCATAAAAAATCCTTATCGGTTCCAGCATTGTCAGAGAAGTAGCATATTTGTCGGGTGCAATTTAATAAAGCTGGGGGGCAAGATGGATGGCAGCACAGCAGCTGGGCCTAGGGGGGCAAGAAAGATAAATCCGGCCCTGCAAACAGTGTTATATATACATACTCTCCCATTTCAAAAAAGGCACCAAGATGACGTTATGAACAATACATTGATGCAATAGGTGCAAATTTTTCCTTTAGTAATTTATGTGCAAGACATTTTCTAATTTCACCACTAGTGATGTATAACCTTTAGCAAAGGGGGGTGGCCAAAAAGGGGTTACAATAACATTCACAGGGAACAAGCAACCATTTTCGGGAACATCAAGACAATTTTGGTGTAAAATCCAGGAAAACTTTATGTAAAATCAGGGGAACTTAAACTTGGTTTTATGTCAGAAAGGAATGTCACTCCGGACCATCACAGCTTACACCATGGACTTCAACAGGGCAAAGGGTCTTCAAGAGAAGAGTGATTTCACTTGCAAGTGACAGTCATAAATGCTACTTATATTCATTTTCTTTGCATTTTTCTTCCCCTTGGAATTAATGAACCTTTTTCATCTGAGTTTCAATACAACTTGCCCATGTAATTTTCAAAGGATTTGGCACTTTGGTGAGCCAAAACAGTGTAGAGTCCTACTGCTGACATACATGCCCTGTGTTCTAACACCATCTGCCAGGATAAACAATATGGAACTTTGAAAAACATACATTTTTCAGTTCTGACTTTTTAATTGGAGTCAAAACATAAAATTTCTGGGGGTTGTGTTGGGTGTCTGTATCTCCCTAGTTTGGGTGAGCTATCATTCATTGTACAACCTTAGCACTAGGCTTTTAGTTTCAGGTTGATTGGATTTAGACCGTTAATATAAGGATGCGTCAGCTGGATGGTGAAGCAATTTTTCTGGTTTCCTGCAGTATACCAATATTTCATCACATTGATCAAGTTACTGTCTTTAAAAGGAGAACTAAAGGTAAAATCACTGGGGTTCCAAATTGCTAACCTGCTACTTGGGTCATTGCTACTTTTTCAAAAATTAACTGGCCCTGCCAGTGTCGGACTGGGATACCAGGGGCCCACCCAAATACCTTAGACCAGGGGCCCACAAAGAAAATTTAGAGCAGGGGCCCACTCTCAGTACTATTATTCTTCCTCTCCAAGCTCAACCTCTATTTATAGTTTTACATACTAGAATCTATTATTCCATCTATTTAGCCTCTTTGTTCTCATAGAAATGGGGAATGGGCATGAAATAGGCCAAATGTTTAGCAGCACAAGGGCCCACTGACACCTTGGCCCACCGGGAGTTTTCCTGGTATCATGGTGGGCCAGTCCGACACTGGGCCCTGCATACTTTCTGCTGCACTCTGCGCCACCACCTTTTTCGTCATTCCTGGGCATCCTCTGCTTTTATTGAATATGCAGTACAGAAATTTGCAGAGACTGCAGGTCTTGGGTGACCCAGGGAATGTCTGGGAATGTGAAAAAGAGGGTGCCACAACTCTCAGAAGGGCAGGTGCAATTTTTAAAGAAGAAATGCACCGGCCCCCTAGATATTTTCCTTCTCCTTTAAATAACTTATTTCCCTACATCTTTGTCTATTGAAAATATTGAGAAAATAAATACAGCTATAACATCTATGACCTTGGTGTTTCTGGCTAAGGGATCATTCTGTAAAAAAAATCAGTCTGCTTAAAAAATGTTTAAACAGGATTGTTTTGCCTCCAATATGGTTTTGTGCAGCTTAGTTACCCATCAAGTACAAGGTACTATTTTAGTATTACAGAAAAAGAAGGAAATCATTTTTAAAAATTTGGATTATTTTCTTAAAACAGACAGAATGGGAAATGGCCTTCTTGTAATTTGGAGATTTCTGGATAATGGGTTTCCAGATAAGAGATCCCATACCTATAAAATAATTAAATTTGTCGCACAAGTGACTCCCTAATTTTATTCTGAACTAAGACATACCATAAAACAGCTGTACCATTTAAAAAAGAACATTTTACAGTAGAGGGGCCATTTATATGCAAAGGTAAATGGTTTCCTATCAGTATAGTCTCAATTAGCTCCCCTACAACTTTTCTCATCACCGATTACAGACCTGTTGTCATTGCTGCATTTCTACATTTCATCAACGCTAGCAATGAACCAATTTTTGGTTACCCAAATTTCAAGATAATGCCCTAATGTATTTTATTGACACATAATGCATATAAACACTGTACTATGGAATCATAACAGAATATGCTTATAAAGAGGAACGTATCCAGTTTCTACAGATTAAAATAGCTGAAGCAAAAACCATACATTAGTACTATGATACAAAGAAACATTTTGAACTGCTCTTGGCTTTCTTCACCAAATAATATCAATACAAAACAATCAGGAAACCTGTCTGAAGCATATATTAGTTAATTATAATCACTTGCTGGTGTCTCTGTTACCATGGAAACCATATAACATTTAAGTTATTCATTGTTTGATGAAATATAGAGACACAGCGCTGTTTTGGGGCCTTATACTTTCTTCTATAATGCAGACAACAGCCTTTGCATTACATTAGAAGTACACTGGATTTGCCTGTTATGGAGTATCAAAGACTATCACAGGTCAGGATACAGCTGTTTAGCAGTTTAGTTAAAGGATGGAAGCCCATCTAGCCTATTTACCAGAGATACTATGTTGTGGCCCACAATATTATCACTCAAACCATTTTGCTCATACAGGTATGGTATCCATTATCCAGAAAGCTCCAAATTGCAGAATGCCCATCTCCCATAGACCCCATTTTATTCAAATAATCCAAAGTTTTAAACATTATTTCCTTTTTCTCTGTAATAATAAAGCAGTAGCTTGTACTTGATCCCAACTAAGGTATAATTAATCCTTATTGGAAGCAAAACCAGCCTATTTGTTTAGTTAATGTTTACATGATTTTCTAGTAGACTTAAGGTGTGAAAATTGAAATTACGGAAAGATCCTTTATTTGGACAACCCCATGCACAAGCATTCTGGATAACAGATCTCATACTTGTAATTGTATTGTTTTATAATTAGGGATGCACCGAATCCAGGATTCGGTCTTTGTCAGCAGGATTTGGCGAAATCCTTCTGCCCGGCCCAACCGAATCCTAATTTGCATATACAAATTAGGGACGGGGAGGGAAATCGTGTGACTTTTTGTCACAAAACAAAGAAGTAAAACATGTTTTCCCCATCCCACCCCTAATTTGCATTTGCAAATTAGGCTAAGTATTCAGTATTGAGCCAAATATATCGCAAAGGATTTGAGGGTTCAGCCGAATGGATTCAGTGCATCCCTATTTATAATTGTATCCATTTTATTCTGTGGCTTGGTTTTTTTCAAGTTACTGTATAGATTCAAGAGGGTAGGTGCAAACTTCGTGGAAGCAATGTATTTTTACAAAGAAATATTAAACATATATATATATATATATATATATATAGTAAATTGTATTACTTTTAAAGAGTCAGTCTCAGAGTCTGCTACTAGGACACTGTACAATAATCTTTCCATAGCTCTGCGTGATGCTTTCTAAGCCACTGGCAAGCTCTGGTCTTGTGTCTGAACAGCAGATCTAAAGACAGATCACCTGTCAGATATGCTGTCAAAGAGAGCTTGTCTGCACCTGACAGTATAATGCTGAAGTGACCACTTCTAACACTGTATACAATCTCCCATTGTTTATTACAGAGCTTATCTGTTATCTTCTGTACAGTACACCATGTGCCTTTTGGTTGCCCCCATGGCAGCTTGTTTATATAAACTATAGTAGTCTTCCTGAAGCAAACACACCAGTTGTAACAGCGCAGTGCAACATTACATTATATTTTCATGACATTAAAATATTTTAATTTTTGTTGTTGTTACTGTTCCTTTAAACACAAAATATTTCTGCCCCTTAGGGTGGTGGCAGACGTGGCTGTGAGGCATGGGGAAATTTTCTCAAAAAAAAAGTCCTCTTCTTGATGAAAAAAAAAAAATCAGAGGTTTATTTAACTTTCCAGACCTCCATAAAAAACAATAAGAAACTTTTTGTTAACAGTTCAAAAACTTGCAAAGCAGACGGTTACAAATTATAAAAAAAAAAAAAAAAAAAAAAAAATGATTTCTGCATCATACCACACCACTTGTTTAACCCAGCACTTCCAACTTGTGCTTTACAAATAACCCCTGCTTTCTAATCACTCCAGCCTTTTATAGGAGTCAGAACTCCCACCATGCACTGCAGCATTCCCTTTAAATTCCAGGAAGTGCTGCTGGCTTGCCTCTTAAGAGGTGCAAGCCACCACACCAGGCTGTATCACAGGTAAAACTTTAAACTTCAAAACTGCATTTGCAATCATGCTGTATTTTAAAATCCTTCACAATATAGTTACCACAAATTACATTTCCTATGCATATGTGTACATTGTAGCATTTATCTTACACATTTAAATGTAACACACAATAGCAGTAAGGTTTTTTTTTTTTTTTAACACAAGCTAGTTAATTACATGCATAGTTCACAGGTGCTGACAGATTTAGAGTAAAGAAAGGAAAGTGCATTAGGTGGCCAGCCTAATGGAGAAGAGGAAAAGTAACAGAAAAGAATACCATTCACCCAGCATAGGTCTGTCAGTCCATGTGAACACTTGCATTAAATCCAGTGTGACAGATTATAGTACATATTATATACAATTTGAAGCAGTACCATTCACATCTCCACAGTGGCTACTGGAGGAGATTAGTAGCCCAGCAACAAATCGCCTCTTCTTCAGGAGATTAATCTCCCCTAAATGCCTTCCCGCTGGTTAGAATGTAAATCACCGGCAGGATGGCGCTTGGATCACTTCAGATTTTTAAAGTCGCCCGCAGTTTCCTCGTGAGGCAACTTCTGTTGACTGTAGAAAACAAAGTGTTTCAAGTGCCATCCCGCCTGTGATTTACATTCTAGGAAGGTATTTAGGGGAGATTAGTCCCCTGAAGAATAGGCAATTTGTCGCTGGGTGACTAATCACTCCCAGTAGCCACTGGTGATGGGCGGATTTATTCGCCAGATGTGAACTTGCTGTGAATTTCAGCATTTCACAACAATTACAATGCCGGCGAGAATTAATAGGCACCCACTGACTTTAATGCACGTCAGAATTGTCACCAACATCAGAATTGTCGCTGGCATCAAAATAATTTTGACACCAGCATCAAAATTTGCGTTTCGCTAATTCCTTACTGTTTCACGAATTTCGGTGGAAAATTCGCTAATTTTTCAACAAAGTGAAATGGGAGAAATTCGCCCATCAATGGTAGCCACTTCTGCCACCACTCTTAGAAACAAATGTCAAGTGTGTTCAGGCTTTGTTTACAGTCCTAATGATAAGACTTGCTGGTCTTATAATTAGGGTTGCCACCATTTAAAAAGATGGGTTGAAATAAAAAGTTGGCCTGGGGATGTAAAGAGTTATGGATTGTCGTGGACCAGGACAGGGGTTGGTATTAAGTTTGACTGGGGGTGTAACATGGCAGGTAGAGGGGCATGAGAACTTGGAAGCCTAAATTTAGCAGTAAGTACATTGTGATATCAATATTGAGTGTTATACTAAGGTAGTTTGGGTAATATAATATTCTTGCAGGTCTGCCTTCATTTAATTCTTCTATCACAATGCAATGCTCATAGATTTAGTTAGAAGTCAGAAAAGATTTTAAACAGTTAAAGGAAAACTATACCCCCAAAATGAATACTTAAGCAACAGATAGTTTATATCAAATTGAATGACATATTAAAGAATCTTACCAAACTGGAATATATATTTACATAAATATTGCCCTTTTACATCTCTTGCCTTGAACCACCATTTCGTGACTCTATCTGTGCTGCCTCAGAGATCACCTGACCAGAAATACTACAACACTAACTGTAACAGGAAGAAGTGAGGAAGCAAAAGGCAGAACTCTGTCTGTTAATTGGCTCATGTGACCTTACATGTGGTTTGTATGTGTGCACAGTGAATCTTACGATCTCAGGGGGCGGCCCTTATTTTTTAAAATGGCAATTTTCTATTTATGATTACCCAATGGCACATACTACTAAAAAGGTATATTATTGTGATAATGGTTCATTTACATGAAGCAGGGTTTTACACATGAGCTGTTTTACTCAGTATCTTTTAATAGAGACCTACATTGTTTGGGGGGTATAGTTTTCCTTTAAGAATACAGTTAAATGTCACATGCAGCATATTTTATTTGATTTAAACTGGAACGTAAGTTGAGCTTAATGTGCAATGTTGAGACCAAGTTCATACCTATTTATAGCAGACAAATGGTTTTATGGTGACTACTAATTTTATTTCAAGAGTTAAAATAGATGTATTTGTTTTCACTATGGAGAAATAAAATGTTACATGAGATCAACATAACCTGGCTCACTATGAAAAGAAAACAGAAAATAATTAATATAGTCAATCATAATATAGGTAGATAATTAGCAAAAAAACACAAAGGAAACCAGCGACTAGCTATGGAAAAACTGCAATTATAGAAAAGAGATGCTTTTACTGTAAAAGGTGAAGTACAAATAAATGCGATGAACTTGCTTTAATAGCTACCCATACAAATTGATGAATGATTAATGCGATGGACTTGCTTTAATAGCTACCCTTAATGAACAACTGCACAAAATCGCTAGCTTAAAGGAGAACTAGACCCTAAACATTAAAATGGCTAAAAATGCCATATTTCATGTACTGAACTTATTGCACCAGCCTAAAGTTTCAGCTTGTCAATAGCAGCAATGATCCAGGACTTCAGACTTGTCACAGGGGGTCACCATCTTGGAAAGTGTCTGTGACACTCACATGCTCAGTGGGCTCTGAGCAGCTTTTGAGAAGCTAAGTTTAGGGGTAGTCGAAATTAATCAAGCAGAAAATGAGGTTGGCCTGTAATATAAGCTGATGCTACAGGACTGATTATTAAATTCTGATGCTAGTTGCACTGGTTTCTGTGCTGTCATGTAGTAATTATCTGTATTAATTAGCAGCCTTATATTGTGACATTTATATTATATGTGTACTGTATATTGTGAGTGACGGCAGCACAGATGTGTAGGGATGTAGCGAACTGCCGAGTATGTGTTCACGAACGCCGTTCGCAAACCGCCAAAAAAAGCGAACAGTTCGCGAACAGTTCGCGAACTTCGAACATTCGAAAATCGTTAGATTCGAACGATCGAAGGATTTTAATCGTTCGATCGAACGATTTTCGTTCGAATCGAACGATCGAAGCCATTGGATCGAATGATTTCATTCAATCCAATGGCTTCGATCGTTCGATTCGAACGAAAATCGTTCGATTTTAGCGATCGAATGGTCGAACGATTTTGACGCGAACGCCTATTGGCGAACGTCGCGCGACGTTCGCGAACTTGCCGCGGACGCGAACAGTCGAAGTTCGCGCGAACTAGTTCGCCGGCGAACAGTTCGCTACATCCCTACAGATGTGCAGTGAATCAGTAGAAAAGAAAATGGGGAGCTACTGGGGCATCTTTGGAGACACAGATCTGTACTGCTAAAGGGCTGTGGTTGCCTTGGGCTGGTACAGAAGCCCAAATACACAATGTACAGCATTTCTAGCTACTTCTTTAGTTCAGCTTTAGTTCTTTTTTGAAGAGCATGCTCTCCTTTATAATAATTAGCATGTTATAGATGTTATACCTGGATCCAGGTATGACTCCCAAAGATACTTGGGAATAAGTAAAATCTTGGTCACTTTAGCAGAAAGTTATAAAGGAGTATGCTGGTCCAATGCTGCCCTAGACACTGGACCTCTTTACCCACATCTGTACATGAGTGTAGTCGTAAGTGACATTGTGAGCAACATGTTGCTCTCCTGCTCCTTGGGTGTTGCTCCCAGTGGCCTAAAAGCAGGAGCTTATTTTTGAATTCCAGGCTTTGAGGCAAGTTTTGGTTGTATAAAAACCAGGTGCACTGCCAAACAGAGTCTCAATGTAGGTTGACAATCCACATAGGGGCTACCAAATGGCCAATCACAGCACTTATTTGGCACTACAAGAACATTTTTCATGCTTGTGTTGCTCCCCATCTCATTTACTTCTGAATGTTGCTCACGGCACGGGTTCAAAAGGTTGGGGATCCCTGCTCTTGAGTGTCTATATGATAAAAACTGCTCTGGGTGTATCATAAAAGAATCAACTCCCTTAAAGGAGAAGCAAACCCCCTACCTTCCATAGTCCTCCCTCCCTGTTCCCCTGGAGGATTGGGTTTTTTTATTAGCTATAGAGGAAGCAGACCCCACAGTCTGGGCCCCCCTTCAACTGCGGGGTCTACTTCCTCTATAGTTACGCCACTGTGTCTGTCGCCTCCAGGTATCCAGTTTCCTGTCCATAACTCCAAAAACATTCAGGCAGGTTAATTAGCTATTAATAAAATTGACCTTAACGAGTCTCAATGTTATAGACTGTGAATGTGTGACTGATTCAATTGTAAGCTCCACTGGGGCAGGGACTGATGTGAACGATATACTGTATAATCTCTGTAAAGCACTGCAGAATATGTCAGCACTAAATAAGGAATACAATAATAAAGCAGTAGCTTGTACTCGATCCCAACTAAGATATAATTAATCCTTATTGGAAGTAGGGATGTAGCGAACTAGTTCGCGCAAACTTCGACCGTTCGCGTCCTCCGAATGTTCGCGAACGTTTGGGAACGTTCGCATTTTGAGTTCGCGTTCGATTCGAATAAAAATCGTTCGACCATTCGAGCATTCGATTCCTTCGACCGCTAAAAATCGAACGATTTCCATTCGTTCGAACGATTGTAAGCATTCGATCGAATGATTTTCATTCAATCGAACGCTAAAAATCGTTCTAATCGAACGATCGAACGATTTTAAAATGTTCGATCGAATGATTTTTCATTCGTTCGAATGCTTAAAACGTTCGATCGTTCGATTCGAATGATTTTAGCATTCGATCGAATGAAAATCCTTCGATCGAATGATTAAAATCCTTCGATCGTTCGAATCGAACGATTTTAGCGGGTGTTTGAAGTTCGCAAACTGTCCGCGAACGTTCGCATTTTTTGCCGGTGTTCGCGAACACCAAATCGCCAGTTCGCTATTCCCTAATTGGAAGCAAAACCAGCCTATTGGGGTTATTTCATGTTTAAATTAATTTCTAGTAGACTTAAGGCATGAAGACCCTAATTACGGAAAGATCCATTATCCGGAAAACCCCAGGTCCCGAGCATTCTGGATAACAGGTCCCATACCTGTACTATAATAACAACAGGTGGTGACATTATGAAATGAATTCATAATACCAATGTACAGCAAAGGAGACAGCACCAAAACCATTTATTATTATTATTATTATTATTAATAATAATAATAATAGTGCACAAATTAGGGTGTGCAGGAGGAAGAAAACATTTCATGATTCCTCAAAGAATTCCTCCTTCCTAATTTTTCCATATAGTCTCTTCTTTCGCTAGATTTTGTTTGCTTCTTGTATTGAATGCAGACAGTTGTTTCAATCCAAAAAAAAAAAAACTCCAATAAAACAGTGTGATCAGAGGACTCATTTCTGCTGTTATCTTTATTGTGAGCCTCTGCACTGCTTTCTTTGATACGGATGCCTAAAGCAACAGTTGGTTCTGCAGGCAAAGTTTAATAGTAGCCAGGAGTCTTTACATTTTCTTTATGCCGCAGTATATCTCCAGATTAGATGTAAGTAATCTATGAAAGGAAATGATGGCTTTATTAATTTTCTTCAGCACAAATGTCATCTGGTTTCTTCATGAGGACTGTCCCTTAAGACTTCTGCTGCTGCTTTTTCATTACCCACCTCTTATTTGTTATTAGCTTCTGCCGTTTGTATTCAGTATCTCATTGTATTTCCTTACTTGCTGATCACTTTGATGCTCTTTGATCCTGCTCATCTCTTGATTCGGCTCTGCTGGGTATAGCTCACTCGCATGTTTCCTGGCTTAGCTATGATTCTTGTCTACTTTTTTCACTCTAATTCTTTATTCTTTTTAATTTATATTGCTGCTGAGCTTAAATTCACATATTCTGCACATTTTCTTTCTTTTATACCCACCCCTCAGGCCACACACCTGCACGTCTGCACACATGGCTCTCAGGGGCATAGTTATCAAAGGCCAGAAAGACATTCTCCTCAAAATTCTCTCTAAATGAAAATGCAAGTCAGTCCAGGTTCGTAGCATCTTAAAGTGATGTTTGACAGAATCCTTCTTCATTCTTTGATTTATATAGGAAATCCACAACTTTTTTGCACCTTAAGATGAAAGTCAAACTCAAAGAATGCCCTTGTGTTCTCTAGAAGGCTCTGCTAGTGAATATTTATTATATATTCATTATATGGCCTCTTATTATATATTTATGTTTAGTGATAATTTCATATCCCCTATAAGCACCTCTCCTCCAGTGTAAACAATACTAATCAGTCTTATGTCAGTAACTTTATCAGCTTTGTCTCTTTTGTCTCTTTGTTTTGATAATATCCCTATACTATTGGCCAAAAGTATGCTGCATGTTACATATGAGGACTTTCCAGTGCTTTGGAAAGGGAAGAATCACCCTCTGCTCCTGTAAATATATACCACTTTAAGGCAGAGATTCTACTATATATTTTATTTGGGGGGGGGGGGCTTTGCTGCTCCATTTGCAGCATCAGTTTGTGCCTCACTTAGATCATAACAAGTTTAGAGGTATGGAAAATATTGTCACAAGAGTCACCTTGGTATAATGTTCTGGGACCATTAACACCAGAAAATTTGTATTTGCCACAAATTTTATTCTTATTGCCATTCTGTCTGGGCCCCTGTCCAATATTTTGTGTATCCTAGAAAGAATAGCCCCACATTTTTGGGTACTGTGCCTTAAAGGACAAGGAAGGCTTCTATTGCATTCCATAATATATTGTAGAGTCCCTTTGCCTGTAGCAGACCAGCAAAGTTTTGTTTTAGAAATAATGCTCTGTTCTACCACAGTGCACTTATAAGCTTTGCTCCAATCCCCCTCCATTGTAGCCTCCATCTTGGCTCTTCAAACATCATTAACATGGCGCACATACATAAACACGCATTCGCCATGCTTCCGATTCCCCCTAGACGTGAGCATGTTTGAGATTCTCGTCTGCTGTAACAAATAGATACATTTACAGGGCACAAGCTTCGATTCACAGAGCATGAACAGTTAAAGGTGCAGTAGCAAACTAACAATATAAAATAAATATTCAAAAAAGAGCTGTAACTTTATTTTTACATTGATTATAGAACAGGCAATGTCTTCATCGTTTGCTATTGGTGTGCGTTCAGTGGTTGGAGGGCTTTGCTGCATCATTGTGGGTGAGCACTTCTTGGGGCAAATTCTCTTAAGCGACAAAAATTCACTAGTGATGCTTTGCAGCCATTGCAACACTTCGCCAGGCATAAATTCGCTCCAACTATGCCAATTCACTAAAGTGCGAAATTGTGTCCAGGGCGCCAAATTTGCATATGGCAGGAAATGATAAAGTTACATGAATGTATATGTTGCAGCAAATACATTACACAAGTCGAGGGAACATTATTAAAGAAAATAGAGTTGTTATAATGCCCTACACATGAGCCCACTGTATAGTTTATGTTCCATATGTTAGAAAATGTAGGGGGAAACCCGGTTACCCAAAAAAAAAATATTACGGACCTTTGCAGGCTACCAAAAAAAATGCCAGCACTAAAAATTGAGGCAGTCCCATGCACTCCATTGCACTTCACCTGGTCTGAGCTGGCGAATGAGGCAACCTTCAATAAAACTCGCATCTTAGTGAATTTGCGGCGTTACTTCCATTTACCAGATCGAGTTAGAGTATGAAGCAATGCTAGCGTCTGTCTGCGTCGCTAGCGAAGTGACACCTGCACCCATTGGGGAATTGGTGAAGTTCCAAAATAACGCCACGCTGGCAAATTTTCACTAGCGTTAGTCACTTCGCCCTTTAGGGAATCTGCCCCCTTGTCTGTTCTGAGAAAGAGTGATCAAAAATTGTATATTCTGTGTATGCTTTGCTGCGCATTTACACCAGTCTTGGTCTTGGTGCAGGAGCCTAGAATTATGTGTATTTCCATTAAAGGACTAAAGGTTCTTTTTTCTATGCGACTTCAGATCATTAAAACAGCTTGAATATGAGAAGACTTCAGGACATGGATGACACCACTGGATACACGCCTCTAGATGGAGATTAACTCTTTAGTACCCTTTCCTTGTCCTTCAAGGAAATATGAGTTAAGGTAAAATTGGAAATCATCCAAGGGAATTAATGAGTTATATAGTTATATTATAGGCAATATAGAAATACACCATAAAGACTAAGAATTTGAAAGATGAATTAATAACATATATCTAAAACACATATTTTAATGATTTATACTATCTTGAGGATAAAAGAAGAAAGGCAATGCAATACTTATTACAAATCTAGTAATATTTTTTACTAATAGCCAAGCTACAAGGAAGCACAAAGATAATATGTAGGGGCAGATTTACCAAGGGTCGAATATCGAGGGTTAATTAACCCTCGACATTCGACTAGGAATTGAAATCCTTCGAATTCGACTATCGAATTCGAAGGATTTAGCGCAGAAAATTTGATCGAACGGTCGAAGGATTATTCATTCGATTGAACGATTAAATCCTTCGAATCGAACGATTCGAAGGATTTTAATCCAACGATCGAAGGAATATCCTTCGATCAAAAAAACTTAGGCAAGCCTATGGGGACCTTCCCCATAGGCTAACATTGAGTTTGGTAGCTTTTATCTGCCGAACTAGGGGGTCGAAGTTTTTTTTAAAGAGACAGTACTTCGACTATCGAATGGTCGAATAGTCGAACGATTTTTAGTTCGAATTGTTCGATAGTCGTAGTCGAAGGTCGAAGTAGCCTATTCAATGGTCGAAGTAGCCCAAAAAAAACTTCGAAATTCGAATTTTTTTAACCTCGAATCCTTCACTCGAACTTAGTGAATTGGCCCCGTAGTGTAGGGTAGTGTAGTATTTTAGTAAAAGTGTAAACACCCAATGAAACATGTGTTAGTGTAGTTTAAAACTGTTAGTGACCAGTGCAATCACCTTCACACCAACATACGGTGAGTCAATCTACTAACCAGACTCAGAAATCAGATATCAAGGCTCAATCAACCACTCCACAAAGCAGAATTTAAAATGCAGTACATTAATGACAAGTTCATCATATAAAAGATGAAAAAAGCACATATATAGCCTATTTATGAAGCGTCTATTTTTATTAGTTATTTTTTTATTAGTTATTTTTTTTAAGTTTTTTAGAGGAAAAACTTGAATTTTTAGAGATTTATTATACCCCAAAGCTGCTAAAAATCTGAAAATACTCCATCTAAAATCTGTCGAGGTCATGTAGAAGTCAATAGCAGATGTCCCTCTTGACATTGTGATCTGCTCTGGGTTTGGTACAATAATCCGAAAAAAAAAAAGTTTTTTTCAGACAACAACTTGAAAAAATGGTGTCAAATTCGAAAAAGTTGTACGATTAGATTTGTCGTGATTTTGTCAAGTCTTTTCCCACACCGACTTTTTCAAGCTGATTTTTTGATAAATGAGTTAAAATTTGTGGAAGTTAGGTCGACTTTGTTGTAATAAAAAAAGGGATAAATTAGAGTTTTAGTAAATACCCCCATAATGTAATACTTCTATTTAAAGAATAAAATTATAGCATACTCACAAACTTCCAGTTGGTATCATACGTGTAAAGCTCAGATGTTCTACACCATGCTTCCCCAGGAACAATACTACATCACAAACGTGATAAGCTGCAATAATTCTTATAATAATATTTGTCTGTAGAAGACCCAGTACAATGCACAAGGATTTGAAATAATATGAGGTAAAGTTTGCAACATCTGTTCTGCACCTGACACGACCCTTTTGGATGTAGCTTGGTCTATTGAGTAGATATGAGTGACAGGATGATGTAGCCAAGGAGAGGGCAGCCTGAAAGATAATCCCCATGGTTACTATTCATCTCTGTTAATGCAGATGTCTACAGAAATTACTTTGAGATACTTGGGTTACCATCTCTTGTTATCAGACATTCTGCTGTGCTAAACCATGTGTGAATGTGTTTTACATTTCTTTCCCAGTAGCAGGTGAGAGTGATAAGCTAAGTGCAGTTACATGACAATATATGAGCTAGCATTCATGTTGGGTGTGTGGTTTAAAATATTAGTACATCTTTAACCCACCTCTGGGGACCCCATCCAATATAACAATTAAATCATAGGGGTGATAATATCAAATGATTCGAACTAAAAATCGCTCGACCATTCGATAGTCGAAATACTGTCTCTTTAAGAAAAAACTTTGACCCCCTAGTTCGCCACCTAAAAGCTACCGAACCCAATGTTAGCCAATGGGGAAGCTCCCCATAGGCTTGGCTAAGTTTTTTTGGTCGAAGGATAATCCTTCGATCGTTGGATTGAAATCCTTCGAAGGATTTAATCGTTCGATTATTCCTTCGATCGTTCGATCGAAGTATTTGCGCAAAATCCTTCGACTTCAATATTCGAAGTCGAAGGATTTTCATTCCCAGTCGAATATCGAGGGTTAATTAACCCTCGATATTCGACCCTTGATGAATTTGCCCCTTAGAGACAGCATTCTTCGGTCTCAAATATTTCTTCACCCATTCATCCTGAGGGAAACATTCATACATGCATAAACTCCTGATTAAAGTTTTTCATGGTAATAATTTGGTATATACTTCAGATATGAAAAGAGAGGTCTGTTAGGGAAAACTCCTAGACTTGACTTTCTAGTGTTGTAATGACTTTCAGTTTTTGGCTGTATTAAAAGTTGTAAGGTGAGAGGTTATAAGCAATTTCAGTACATAATATTAGGGTGATCCCATAAACTTCCCTTCAGATTAAAAGAATCAACAATTAATTGGATCATGGACTCATCAATATCCTCTTTCTCAGAAGGAGCAGATAATTAGACCTAAGATAGACCTAAACTAACTCTTCACTGCAATTTACAGAAGCCACTTTGAAACACTGAATGAATCTTGAAGTTCATTGATAACCTTAGGTGAAATAAGACCGTTAGAGCTAAAAGACCCAGTAAATGGGATTAAGGGTCCTATTTATAAACTGTCAAAACAAACAGTACCTCTATTTATAAACTGTTGAAACAGAATTGAATTTTCCAGGCAATGGTTTTGGTGGAAATAGCATTGCCTCTTTATAAAGCATTAAAAAAATGTTTCATCAAAATGAAAGGAAAGTGAAATGCTGTTGATGTCAGAATAAAAAAAGTAAGTAAAATTCTATTACTCAATTTAACATAAGTAAGGTAAATCAGTCTTTCACATCTAGTGTATATCTCAGTATAAAACTGTTCAAAGACAGGATGAAAATGTTTGGAAATAAATATATGGAAAATTGACCAGTTAGATATATGACAATGAATTATGATTAACATGATCAACCTCTAGCTACTAACAGCAAGGTTAAGGTTTAAATATAACACTATGTGAATGTGGAGTGACAGGGTGGCATTTGGGTATGACTGATGATTTTACAGTACTAATAGTATAGAATTTGGAATAAACCTTTTGATGGAATAATATATGAATAATACATTTGCATCATAGGAATTCACCTGCTACAACAGAAATAGACAAGCTATTATTAGATTTCAATAACATAGCAGTGTTACAAGGAGCATATGAAGGAGTTAATTAGTTCACTAAGACCTACTGTATATAAGGTTGTGCTGATACACAGCAACACCCATAGTAGGCAATTCTTAAGAATAAACCTATAGCTGACAAATGGGTGTGTTATGTGGAATATGATATATGGTGAAAGAGTATAAAATAAGGCTACTTCACAAGAGAAGGTCAGCAGGAATATCAAGGTCTCAGAAACCTTCAATATCAGGGTCATGTAACATAATAGGCCAGGCAACATAGAATATCTTATTTATGTGCCAAGTTAAGAACTGTATTTTGTTGTATCACAGTGATGCCTAAATGATTAAAAGACTCTTTCTTGAGGAGACTTATGTTTACTTGTGTATTTTGAGGGCTTCCGGAGAGTATGTAGGGGGATAGCGGATTTTAATATAAAGGGTCCTTTAAGGATGAAACAAAATTGGCATGATTAATGTGCTTTGTCCCCCTTTACACAGTACTTAAGGGACTCCTTCAAATAGTAGAAAAGTGACTACACTTCTTCCTCAGCAATTTAGGCTACAGCAGCATTTTTAAAGTTACTGGTTTAAGTAGAGTAAATGGGGTGGGAGTCTAAAAAGGTGTTACTGGCCCTTTACTATCCAGTTTACTGCCCACTTTAAAACTACAGTTTACACTAGGTTTGAGATGCTTTTAGAAGATTTGGAAGGCCATCTATAAGAAAGAAACCAGTGATTAAGTTATTCCAAGATTGTGTTGGATTCATCAGAATAATACACAAGTTTCAGTGAGTCATGTGACAGAAATGACATCACTAAGCTCCGATTACAACCGATGACATCACTAAGCACCGTTAATAAGGATATAATTTACAGGATATTCATGGCTCTTGTGTATGTTAAATCAACAGTCTTCTGTATTCCACTATTGTAAGCCCACAAAGAAGAAGATCTTGTGTGATGATATTTTGAATAAGGAAGGATCATTTTTTCAGACTATAGTGGTTCTGTAGAATAACTGTAGTGGAACTGTTGGAAAGTCAGAGGTCTTTCTGAGCAACCCTTTAGAAAACATGCAACATCAGTTTTGCTGTTCTTAGGACTTAGTTTTACCATACTTTAAATATCCCTAATTCTGCTGGAATAAATATAAGTGGATTGTATAAATAGCTTCCCAAATCACACTATTACTTCACAGTTTTCATTATTGCTAAGGTATCCTGTTATGCACAACCTAATTTGTTTCAGCTTGTTTTCCTGTAGGGTAGGGTTTCCTGTAGCATTAGCTTGTAACATATGTCAGGGCATCTGCTGGTGGCTAACTTAAAGGGGTGTTTCACCTTTAGGTTAACTTTTAGTATGTTATAGAATGGCCAATTCTAAGCAACTTTAAAATTGGCTATTTTTTCTTTGTATATAGTTCTTCAAATATTTGCCTTCTTCTTTTGACTCTTTCCAGCTTTCAGATGTGGGTCACCGACCCCAATCTAAAAAACAAATGCTCTGTAAGGCTACAAATTTAGGAGGTTATTTATTAAAGTTTTAGTCGTGTTTTCCATGAGAATTCAAGTTTTTGAGGGTTTTTTTGGTAAAAAGTAAAATTTTTGGGTTGGAAAAAAACCCCTCTATTTTTTCGAGATTTGTTATAACCCGACCCTGGAAATAGCTCGAATCTGAAAATACACCATCTCAAACCTGTCAAGGCCATGGAAGAGTCAATGGCAAAGGTCCCTTCAACCATTTGAAGATGTTAATAGCTTTCAAGATCAATTCAAGAGATTCAAGTTTTTTCCTGCCAAAAACTTGATTAATTTGAGTTTTCGGGTTGTTAACTCGCTGAATCGTGTTTTCTCCATTCAAGTTTTTGCTGAAATTTGAAACCATTTGAGTTGTGAATTCATTCAAGCTCATTTGAGATATAAAAAAAACTCTCCAATTTGACCGTTGATAAATAACCTTCCTATTGTTATTGCAAATGTTTAATACTCGTATTTCTATTCTGGCCACTCTTATTCAAATAAAAGCTGAGATTGCAAAAGTTGCTGAATAAACACAAATAAAAAATGAAAACCAATTGCAAATTGTCTCAGACTATCACTCTCTACATCATACTAATAGTTAATTTAAAGTTAAACAACCCCTTTAATACTTTGGGCATTTACCTTGAATACGTGAAGACTACGGTCAGAAATACCTGAACTGATTCCTCCACATGTGGTAGAATTAAATTATCATTGGGAAACAGTGCAGTCTGTTGCTTTGAGAAATAACTTAAAGGAACAGTAACATCAAAAATAAATGTGTTTTAAAGTAATAAAAATATTATGCAGTGTTGCCCTGCACTGGTAAAACTGATGTGTTTGCTTCAGAAACACTACTATTATTTATATAAATAAGCTGCTGTGTAGCAATGGGGGCAGCCATTCAAAGGAGAAAAGGCTCAGGTTACACAGCAGATAGCAGATAAGCTCTGTAGAACATAATGGTGTTATCTGTTATCCACTATTTAACCTGTGCCATATAGCCTTTTTTCAATTTCCACCATTGCTACACAGCAGCTTGTTTATATGAACTATAATAGTGTTTCTGAAGCAGATCAGTTTTACCAGTGCAGGGCAACACTGCATGATATTTTCATTACTGTAAAAGACCTTCATTTTTGGTGTTACTGTTCCTTTAACCTAAAGTTCTCAGTTAAAGTACACTAGAGGCCTAGAACAAGGTTATTTATCAGTGGCAGGTTTGCTTGACTGTGCAGGAAGATATGTGGTAGATAAGTCCATAATCAGCACAAAAGCAAGGTCACAAGGCAAGCTGCTGAGAATCATGATCCACTATGTCTTCCAGTTTAAGAGTTAATCTGCTTCAAACACGATTTTAAAATCCCAAACAATTACAAAATAAACACTTTGAAAGTAACCCTGTTATCTCGGTCTCAAGTTGCAAAAAATAATCCCATTAATAGAGAATTCATTTTATCAGACTTGTCATTGTTAATTCCCTTTTATGCAGAGACTTGAATAATGGGGAAAAAAATCAGGGTTATTTATTTTAATCGTCTTCATAGAAATTAATGTTTAGTCATTTTAAAGCACTTAAAAATGAAGAAAGAAAAACTGCACAGCTCATTTGCAATACAGAACAATTCGACAAGCACTGCCGTTATAATAGGTGTGCAGTTTACAGAGTGTATTTGTTTTAAAAGTATATGACTATTAAAATTCATCAAAATATGGCAAAGACGTATTGGGCCATTATCTTTTGTTGTGTTTGTGTAAAAGAAGCATTAAAATAAATGATGTTTTTCTTCTTTCTTTCATTTATAACTTATTTTGTTACAATCAGTTCACAGTGGTCATACACAGATAGATTTAAGATCCCGATTCAGACACGTTTAAGATGCCAATTTGGCCCCTTTAGACCGAGTCAGAAGCTTAACTGCCCATGTATGGGCCCTCCAATGGCCGATATCTGGACGATTTTTGGTTGGGCAGGTCATTGTTGGACCCCATACATGGGCAGATAAGCTGCCAACATCTTAAATGTGTCTGAGTCAGGCAGGGTAAAAAATCCTGTTGTGTGAGGACAGCATGTGCTCATTGATGCCGTCTTCCTGTCTTCAAGGTGGGCACATTGGGGAAAGATCTGCTACTTTGGCTACCTTACAAAATGAGCGAATCTTTCAGTTTATGGCCGACTTTACTTATGCTCCTAAGAGGTCCTACCTTATCACCTCCCACAGCCTTTCTGAACCTATTACCTAGCACCATGGCAATGTGGTAACATACAAATAATATTAAACAAGTGAGCAGACATATTTAAGGGTATAGTGACCCTGTAAAGCTTTTCAAAGGACTCTCCTGAGAATATGCTGATGCTTCTCAAACTATTGTATGGAAAGTGAATAGCGAAATGTTCCTCAGACCTGGCAAACATTTTTTTAAAAAATGTCAATTATTGGATTCTAGCTAAATGATACTTTGTTGCTTGTAAGACTTTACCAGGAACCATTTGAGGTCATCTTCAATAGTGATGGGCTTTATAGATGTATTAATGTATTAATTGTCACTTATTGGCACCTAAGTGTAGGTATTTGAGAGATAAAGCCTAAATACCTACAGTAGATCAGTAAAACCTCACTCTGTCTAATATGACTGAATTGTATATAGAATCATGTTACACATTTCGTGCCCTCTGGTACTTAATCATAGGCATTGATGCCTATGATTAAGTACCAGAGCGTATGAAACGCTTAAGACGGAATACAATGTGGTCTGTGTGCCTATCTTTTTAACATGATTTTTGAATAAAGACATATTTTTAATATAATATAGAGCTATGGGATATTTTTTTGGTTTTGGATTTAAGTAACCTTTGAACTGGGGGCTTTATACCATAAACTATGGGCCCTTTTAGCAGGCCCTTTAGAATTTAGCACCCGACTATATATTTTTTCTATGAATTGCATCTAGCACAAAGATGAAAAGCAAACTGATAAATATCCTAGAATATTTGGTAGCCATCACTGTGCCTGGTTGTAAATGTTATCTACAATAATTTGTTTATTATTCATTTTTTTAAAGAATTAGTAGTTACTATTAATGGTATTAGGGACACTTTTCACTCTACAGCTCTCACACACAAAACACTGCCAGGTACTGACCCTGCTACTACTCCCTTACTCCTTTACTCTGTCATATGGGTTCTTTCACTGAGGGAGGCCATACTGAGACTATAACAGAGACTATAACATGCAAATTTCAGGAGCATGCTCAGATTGTAGCATGCCTAGCTTTAGTAAACTCCTCCACTAGAAGTATCACGAGATCTCCCTATCTTGTCCCCTGCTGGTGATGTTATAATGCAAATGAAGGGCAAACACTTACTTCCAGAAGGTGGCAGCACTACTGAACAGCAGCTAACACAGAGGCTTAGCTGATTTGAAAATAGCTTAGAAGGGTTGCTAAGCAACCGAGGAATTTCAACTGAGCATGTGCGAGATTTCAGAGCTACAGTTAGGAAGATATAGGTAGGAGGAGCCTGTGAAATCCAAGATGCCTGCCTCAGCTAGAACTACAGTTGAGATAGGGGAGATCTTGCAGAAGGTATAGTGAGCTGATGATTTACATTATACCATTCTAACTGTTTTATAAATCAGATTTCTTGAACTTTCACATAGTGTATTTACTTAGTAAATTATTTTAATTATGATTGGTGCCCTTTAAAGGAAATCTATACCACCCAAACAATGTAGGTCTCCATGGCATAAAACAGCTCATATGTAAAACCCTGCTTCATGTAAATAAACCATTTTCATAATTATATACTTTTTTAGTAGTATGTGTCATTGGGCAATCATAAATAGAAAAGGACAGCCCCCTGGGATTGTATGATTCACTATGTACACAAACATACCAAACAAACTATACTTGTTAGGTCACATGAGCCAATTAACAGACAGAGTTCTGTCTTTTGCTTCCACACTTTTTCCTGTTACAGTTACAGTTGTAGTATTTCTGGTCAGGTGATCTCTGAGGCAGCACAGAGACCATCACGAAATGGTGGTTCAAGGCAAGAGATGTAAAAGGACAATATTTACTTAAGTATATATACCAGTTTGGTAAGATTCTTTAATATGTCACTTAATATGATATAAACTATCTGTTTTGGGGGTATAGTTTTCCTTTAAGGTGGCCATACACGCACATGAAACAAAGTTTCGCACACTATTCGAGGCGTGTATGGTGGGATACAATGGTCGCAAGGAAATATCGTAATTGTAACATATATGACCACCTTTAGTGGAGTCTTGGATGTTCATTATTTACAGCCTAAATCTTGTGCTGCTATACAACCTCCATTACATTCTGTCTTCATTTTTATGATGTTGTTTTTCTTTCTAAATTACACTGTTTACACTGCATTTAATTCACTCTACCATATACATTTTCATTCCTGAATCAACTACTGTAATGTATTTTTTTAATTTAGTAATATTGGTGTGTAGTCAGCCATCTCAAGTCATTGTGTCCGATCCTGTGCTTTCACAAAGAGCCAGCACTTCATGATGGCACTGAAACTGTAACTGATTGAGTCACAGTGAGACTTGAATATTTACTATTGAGTGCTGTTCTCATAACTACCAGGGAGCTGTAATCTTATGTCAGGGATCTGTTACAGTATCTTCTTACATTGTTATTGTTCTGCTGATTGGCTTCTGGGGGAGGGGGCTATCATTCCAACTTGAAGTGCAGCAGTAAAGAGTGACTGAAGTGTATCACAGCACAAGTTACATGATTGATGGCACCTGTGAAACAGACAACGTGTCTAGCCCCATGTGAGATTTCAAAATTAAATATCATTAAAAAAAAATAGATTTCAGTCTGCTAGAGCAGCAATATTAACTGGTGCATTTTGAAAAAAAAAATGTTTTCCTGTGACAGCATCCTTTTAAGCCTCTTTCACAGATTTCTCCAGCTGATCACATAATATGACTCAGAACAAAACTGAGTGCTAGCATATACATGTACATTAGTGTTTATGTGTATACTGTATATATGCTAGTATGTGGGTTAGGCTTTGCCTATGGGATTCATTTCTTAAGGGAAAATGTTGCTGCTTTACATTATTCAACAAACTACAGTGGGTGTTAAATAAATGCATTTCATAAATAAGGAGTCATTTACTATGAGTACTGGTGCAAGTACTGGAATTCTAAGGGGCACAAAATAGCATCTCTTAGAGAAATACACTAAGGACTTGTGCAATGCACAAAGGGAGTTGAAAGCTGTGCACTGTGCATTGTGTAAGATTGAAATTGAAAACTGTGTCCCCTTGCAGTAGATGCTAAATGATGTGCTGACAGGAGTCTTGAAAACAGTGTCAGACTTGGCCGGGAGGACACTGGGAAAAAAACCCTGTTGACCCCAGCCCTCGTAGGAAGGGTTGCCATCTTTTTGCCTGGTTCAACCCAAGCAGGGGGCGGGACTGTGACATGGTGGAGGCGGGCAATGACGTGACTGGGGCAGGGCTATGAAGCGATTGGCTAGTTGCTGTGTCAATCATAGGAAATCCTGGCTGGTTTCCCTAATTTGGAAAACCGTGCAGGCAGTTTTGATCCGGGCAGCCCTTCAAAAAACCGGGCTGTCTGCGTCAAAACTGGCTAGGTGGCAACAATACTCATAGGCCCCGAACCAGCTCCCCTCTCTGCGTGATGCACCCTTACCTCCCCAATCACAAACATAATATGATAAAATAAGATATTCAAGAGGGGGGGGAGGGTGCTTGCGGCTGATTCTGGGGTTTTTGTGTGGGCCCTTGAGTTGGCAGCCCCATTGGGCCCAGTCCCTCCAGCCTGACCCTGCTTAAAAGGGGATGTCCAACTGTGTGCTACTCCTCACATATGAAGTGCTGCTCACCAAAACAGTCAAAACTCTTCCCCCATATGTAATATTGCTATTTACTGATCAGTTGCTCTGGGTGACTAGACCTGTAGTATCTTTTATTACATAGACCCATTTTAATTCAATTCTAGGAAATGTAACTGTATTAGAAGATTCACAGCATAGTGTTTAACAATAAACAGCCAAATTCAATGGCAAGAAAATATCCAGATAAACCAGCCTCAAATGAAAAGAATCTCATCCATCCAAAAGTCTAGTGAAATGTTGAAGATAAATAAGGCAGGATGCTTATACCTATCTGGCACATTTCTCTCTGACGGCTCAAGCACATCTCATCTTTCCGCTCAGCTTTCTGCCTATTAACGATGAAGCAGATGATTTTCTATTGAAAAGTTCCACAGTCCTGTCTTCTGCCTTCCAGAAAGCCATTGTCAGGCAGTAAACAGAGATTTCTTCACTTGTTTAGGGAAATCCCTGATAAGCCGTCTAGTTCTGTTGCAACATTTAACATTGCATACATGGGTAGAAAGGGTAAAGAACTAAAAGAACGGAAAGATTTCCACCAAAACCTCCGTGGGCACAGGAAGTTAACTGCTAAATAAATCACCCCACACACACACAAATACATATAAGTACACTTACAGAGACATATTTATAAAATGGTGAATTGGCATGCCTCCCAAAAAAAAACGCAGTTCACTTTTGGTTTCTAGCATTCCATGAGATTTTATTCTTACGTATTGATAAACATGCCCCCTTAAAGGACCAGTAACAATAAAAAACATTATAGCCCCCTGTAGTAGCTCATCCTTCCAGCACAATGTTAACTATTTTGAATGCTTTATTAAAAATTTATTAAAAGTACAAGGTAGTTTTTTTTTTACACAGAAAAAGAAAATGTTTACAAATTTGGATTATTTGCATAAATTGGAGTCTATGGGAGACAACCTTCCTATATTTCGGAGCTTTCTGTATAACAGATCCTGTGCCTGTACAGGAAAAGGTATGTGTGGAATTATGGAAGGTTTGGGGGAGATCTGTCTTCATAAAAAAGTATTTGGCAGAAAAGACAGTGATATATTTTAGCACTTTTATTATATATGTGTAATATATCATTTTTTCTCATTTTGGATCTGGCACAAAAGATATTATTCTTAATATTTTATTATTAAAAGCCTATACATAACGTTGAAGATACGGCATTTGAGAGTGCCATGTGTGAAATGCCTTATTTTATCTGGGTTGTGTGTCATGCGATTGTATATTATTTTAATGTATATAATAAATTGCTTGCTCTGTGGAATAGGCTATGTTTTAGTATTAGCAAGAGAGAGGCTACATCTACATTTTAGAAATCATAGTATTTTACAGAGAATATAGTTTCTCTGACATTTGAATATGTTTGAAATATGTTCAAACCCTGAAAACCAAGTGACAATAGAGAATCAAATTTAAAAGTATCTAGCTTGGCTCATATTGCTGTATGTAAGTATTACAATCTGCTGCATTTGTTTCCCAAGCCAGATTTCACAGAGGCAATACTGTAGCACCATACATTCAATTATCCTGGGAAATTGAAATCAGTGTTATTATCCTGTATAATATATATATATATATATATATATATATATATATATATATATATATATATATATATATATATATATATATATATATATATATATATATATATATATATATATATATATATATAATCAAGACATATTTGACCTAACACAGTATAAACATGGGGTAGATAATTGTAGTTATAACATTTTTTGTGCCAAAGAAATTAGCCATGGATTGAGGGCCAAAGGAACCTCGAATGCAAAAGATCCACTTTGTAGGCAGCATGAGTATCCAGCTGACTTTGCAAAGTGAAAAAAACAGTATAGTAGGTAAGCAGAAGAATGTGAGACATAATTGAAATATGGCAGGGTTTTTAATGCTCCGCGTATCATAGCAGCTTGTAATTAAATATCTGTAGAGTGGGTTTGTACAAGTCCTGCATGTGAGTGATTCAGATTTGTGGAGTGATTATTTGCTGAATCTCGGTGTAAAGTAATTACTTACTGGCATACACATTTTAACTGTTGTATCACGAAAAAAAAGAGCAAATCTTGCCAAAAGCTGTCTACCTGATGTCTGCATAGCTTGGGTTCTAACCTCTGGAGCTAATGTTTTTCATTCACACATTGCAATTTGCTGTCTAATTTGTCGTACGTTGATGAATTTTTTAAATCATCCTTTTATTTCTGAGTTTACAAAGAATTCATAAAGTTGTGTGTTTTTTATTTATAAATAGGTATGCATCAGGATTAAAAAAGTAATCCATTACTAAGGTATTTATAACCTATTAATAGTTAATAGGACAAATTCAAGCAGGAAAGAATTTTTGACATAAAAGTAGCATAAATGCTGTGTTTTTAACTCAACACTGATGTTATGGCATATTTTAATACTCTTCTTCATATTCACATCAAATTAGTACACAATTTTGTAAATATGTGTGATTTCACACAGAGAACCATGGCACTAAAGCATGGACGTAAATTTAACTCTAACTTTATAACCATTCCCAGAGTTGGACTGGAAGGTTCAGGGCCCACCAGAACTGCCACTTCAGGGGCCCCAGGCACCCCCGTGCATATATTTAATTTCTGCTCTTAGCAGCTGCAATTGGGGGAGGTCAGGGGGAGCATGGTGAGTGCATGGCATCTTAAACGGGGTACGGATCTGGGTTGGCATGTTTTTTCCAGTGACAAGTCTGACCCTGACTATGCTTCTAATACTTTCTTACTTTTAACCAAAGTTCCAAGGAAACGTGAGAATTTTACAGATTTGCTAGTAAACCATAGGCAGAACTTAAATGACTCTGGTGTAGCAAATGTATATGAGCATGGAAATATAGGGATCCATAGGGTTAAGTTCCCCTATGGTCTGAAAATCCCACATGGTTGGCAATCCTCTGGTGTGTCCAGCTAAAGGTGGCCATTCAGACACAGATATTATTGTACGAAACACAGTTTTGTACGATATTCAGTGCATGTATGGCAGGAGACAAGCTGACTGATAACGGCAGAAGGCTTGGATATCAGTCAGCTCATTCATCCGTCTGGTTGTAAAATTTTAATCGGGTGTCTTGTTCTTGTTAGTTCTGAATCTACACGTGTGCACTGAAATGAACAATCTTTCCTGGAAAGATTTTTTCCAGGCTGCATGTACAATAAATACAAGCAGTTTTAGGGCAATGGAATATAGGGAGATTTTACAGGTCTTGTCTGCTGTTTCTTCCAACCACAAGGTGCCAAAATACCCTACATTTCTCTCTATGAAAATTAACACACTTGTTAGAAAATATTTCCATGAAAATGTATTTCTGAATTTGGAACAGGCAATTCAATATGAGCAACAGCTGATATCTATAAAATCACATAAATAGAAGTGTGCTAACATTTATTGCTAAGATCCAAGGACTCACCTCATTTTTCATCAGGTAGTTGTCCAAGGGACATTCTTCTTATAGATGTTTAGGTGTTGCTTTAGCCTTGACCTTGATGACTTAAGGACTGTAAGAATGGAGGAAACCATCAAAAAGTTATTTGTGCCAATATTTGTTTTTAAATCATATAAATACGATTCATGGGGGGAAGATCAAAAAGATAAAAAAAGTATATTACGCTAAACAGCAATTGTCTTTAGAGAAACACTTCCTTTGTTGGTAAATGCTAGCAATAAATGTGTTAAACACATTCCTTCTGCTCTTTAAAATTATGAAATATAAAAACATTTTGGTTGTCAGTTAATATTGTGGATCGGAACAGTTCAAGGATCTTTATGGGTTGATTCTTAACAGAGGTGCAATCTTGTTTTGCTAAACTATTGAATACATCAGTAATGGAAAACATAAAGTAGAAGATGTCACATATTCTAGTTCTTGGTTCAATACAGTATCTGTGTGTTTCTTTTATGACATTTGTCTTTTGTTCTTTTTTTTAAAAAAAATAGATACATAATGTGTGTACGGTATGGATGGTTTCTACGCAATTGCTCTTTTGAGTTTTCATTGGATGTGGTAGTTTACATAATACATGTTTGACCTGGGCAGTGTCAAGGCCACTGATCGTCATTTACCTACTAAAGCCTTCCCCTTAACTTGAGATGTTAAATGAAGACACCAAGAGCCTAGGATGGTCTTGAAAAGACTGTAGCATTCTTAACAAGGTACATCAGAGTTTAAAATTGTAACACATAGGAGTGAGTGGGACAACTCCATTTCACCAATCCCAGAGCTGCCAGGCAAGTAGAAGCAAAGTAAGCCTCACCCTGGACCATTACCCAAACAGGTACTGACCCATTACAACTCCACAAGCATTCCCACCGCCAACAAATATGTGACAATTATCATATACCCCAAACCTATCAATGATCCAAATCAGATTAACAGGTGGAAGGGCAGGATGCTGCTCCTTCAGACTGCAGATCAGATAGGGGGACATCACCTATGCACTTGCTTCCCCTCTTTAGTGTAGGCCATGCCCCACTTAAAAGGGGGTTTCACCCCAGAGAGTGATAGTCTGAGCCATTTTGCAATTGTGGTTCCTTTTTTATTATTTGTGTTTTTTAAGTTATTTAGCTTTTTAGGCAGCAGTTCTCCATTTTGAAATTTCAGCAATCTGGTAGTTAGGATTCAAATTACCATATCAACCATGCATTGATTTGAATAAGAGACTGGAATATGAATAGGCGAGACCCTGAATAGAAAGATGAGTAACATAAATTAGCAATAACAATACATTTGTAGCCTTACAGAGCATTTGTTTTTAGCTGGTGACCCCTATTTGAAAGCAGGAAAATTGAGAAAAGAAGGCACATGATTCAAAAAATATAAAAAAAAAAATAATAAAGACCAACTGAAAAGTTGCTTAGAATCATCAATTCTATAACATACTTTAAGTTAATGTAAAGGTGAACCACAGCTTTAAGCGATAGTATATTATGAGCCTGACATAGGCAGCTGACCACATAAGTTCTGCATGTGGCCACTGGGCCTGTTGTTGGACTACATCCTCCTGAATTATCCAT
Source organism: Xenopus petersii (assembly GCA_038501925.1). Taxonomy (NCBI): domain Eukaryota; kingdom Metazoa; phylum Chordata; class Amphibia; order Anura; family Pipidae; genus Xenopus; species Xenopus petersii. The sequence continues at coordinate 40,368,785 of CM076680.1, read as the reverse complement.
ATCAAGTACAACTGCTTCCCCGAATGAAATATAGTTCTAGACAGCATGGATAAAACATGTAAGTATATTTCCAGGAAATAATTATTTCTCTTTGCAAATTATTATTTATGCATTTTCCATAACACAGAGGTCTTTGTCATCTCAGGTCTTTCACACTTTTATCATTCAGCAAAGAAAAGCAATGAGACATTGATTTGTCATCCTGTGCAGAACAAAGTTACAGAGAATTGATGCATTCTATAATACTTTCGTGATGTAAATTGAAACTGCGTATTATCTAATGCAGGACCAAAAAAAACCCCTAGCTTATCGTGATAATTTATGACATTCTGAAGTGTTGCAATCTCAGTAAATGTCCCATAATGCCATGATAGATAGGTACCGCAGTGGTAAAAAATGGCTGCAGAGAGCTTTGTATTCATGGGAAAGAGGTGACAGTATCCTCTGAAAACAGATGGGTTCGGTCAGCCACTGAGGTGACATGGTGACAGCGCCATCATTCCTCACAGGGAATTTTATGGAGTGAGAAGTCAGTTCTGTGTAGCAGAAATTAGTCTATCGTTTATGTTAGATGTTAACTAAATCTATGTCATCGCTGGAAGATGATTAGGCTAACAGTTAGCAAAATATTAATTCATTATTAAAGAACGATTCATAAATAATAATTAATTTACATATCAGTCAATTCTCCCAGGCCATAACTAAATGTCCAATTTTGTTTATTTTCCAAGCCCAAACGTAGGCCTGGGGTTGGCTTATAAGCAAAGGCCTAATCAGACCAGGGAAGTGCAATGATCTCTATATACTGTATACATCCATACCGAAAGCTTTAAAACATTTTTTATTGAAGAATTCTTATAAGCAGTCATGAACACTATCCCGGTGTTACGAACATTAACCAGGCATTATGAACACTAGCTGGGCGTTATAAACACTAGCTGGGCGTTATAAACACTAACTGGGAGTTATGAACACTAACTGGGCATTATAAACACTAATTGGGTATTATAAACATTAACTGGGCGTTATGAACACTAACTGGGCATTATTAAAACTAACTGGGTCTTTATAAACACTAACTGGTCATTATGAACAATAACTGGGCGTTATAAACACTAATTGGGAGTAATGAACACTAACTGGGCGTTATAAACATTAACTAGGTGTTAAGAACACTAACTGGGTGTTATAAACTCTAAATGGACTTATAAACACTAACTGGATGTTATAAACACTAACTGGTAATGACTGGCAAAATAGACAGAAGTGTCCCTAATAATTGCATACATCAGTCTACTGAGGAAACTAACCATACAAATTATACAATTTGGATAAACATTTACCTAACTGTATTAAACATCAGTGTGTTTTGCTTACCTTACCTGTTCGCCTGTTCAATTTAGCTGGGGTGACTGGAGAGGGGTGGCAGCAGCACGGTTTTGTCACCTTGGGTGGCAAAATGGCCCTGGTTCTATATTAGTGATCCCTAACAGTGGCTCATGAGCAACAAGGTGCTCACCAACTTCTTGGACGTTGTTCCCAGTGGCCTCATTGCAGGTGATTATTGTTGAATTCCAGGTATGGAGAAGTTTTAAAGGAGAGCAAACAACCCCTTTAGAGAATTCGGTGAGTAGGGGCCCCGCAAAAAATAATTAGCTAGTGTACAGGATAGAATAAAGGGAGTAACTCTCAGGCTATATTTTTATCATCATCATTATTATTATAATATTATGTATTTCTATCCCTGTTCCACATCTACTGTAGGGGATCAGGACCACACGAGGTATTGACAACACAGAAGGACCTTCAAGCTATTCCTACATTGATACCATAATTGCTGTCTCTACTAACACCTTTGGCTGTACCTGGCCTTTATTCAACAACAATCTCAAATATTTTGAATTTACCTCTGTGGCACTTTAAATTGAATAAAACCTTTGTTATTGTTTCGCTTTTTTAAAGAACCCTTGACTTCCTCTATTCTATTTTTATTACAATTTGGAGGTGTAGTGCAACAACATCCTCATGTGTTCCTTCCACTTAGTGAAGGCCCATCCTGCTAAAAGAGGGTCATGCTCTATCCAACTAGTTGGTCTTCGCCTGTTTAAGCCAGGTTAGGTGTATAATAACTAAGGACATTTAGAGGAGAGATAGAGTCTAAAATACATTGCTAAGGCCTGGAAAAACAAGTTAGAATTCTTTATTCTGAAAGAAAAGCTTTCTGTTTTTAAAAGAAGCAGCCTGGTCATTGTCTCTGCCCTAATGAAACAATTCTAAGATACTGTCAATGCCAATAAATTAAAGGTGATGCACATTTCCTTTCAACGTTAACCCTTTCATCACAAACAAGGTTAATCAATCGCATTGCCAAGGTAGAAGAATGCGGCATTATTCTACATATATATGAAGCAAGTGAAGCAGAGACAGGTGGTGAATTAATTCCAGACTAAAAAGCATCACTGCTCTGCTGAACCCTTCGTTATTAACCACAATGTATCTCTGGCCTCTTGTGCTGATTTAAAGTGCAGAATCAGCACAGCTGGGAGATTAATCTCTTAGGAGATGTATAAATATGACCAGGAGCTGCTTTCTGTAATAGGTTGTTGTGTACTGATTGACCTATGTGCATATCTATTACTCTCCAATTTCTCTCCTTGCCGTGCCCTATTAACACCTCTGCTTTAGTCTGTCCTTTTTAATGTTCCATTTTTCTACTCTTTAATCCATTGTTTAATCCTTTAATGTTCAAATGTTTCAATGTAGGACAATGATTATACCAAACATCCAGGGGCAATATGATAATGAAATTATAAAAATGTATGTACACTAAGGAAAATAAAGAAACTCTTGTGCTGAAACCAAGAAGGAAGATTAAAACTCTTTCATAAGATAATGCCATGGAAATCCAAGAGGATGTTCAGTACACTTTATAATTTTCAGTAGCAAGGGATGAATAATCCCTAATATTAAACACCTTTTGGACACAATATACCCAATATTTAACAGTAATGTGAACTTGAGTCTGATGTAAGGTAACCTGCCGGCCTTTGACTTTAAACTTTCATTCCTGCTGATATATCCCAAGGTGATTTCTCAGGAAGGTTTTTGCCTGCAGCAATAATTCAATCTCAGGTCCCATTGGTTTTATGAGAATGCTGGAAGGTATAGTTAAGCCACAGATTAGACAGTTGTGAGTAAATATTCAACAATTGAGTGTTGTTAGTGAATGTGGCCATTTGTAATTCACATCACCTGGCTGATTGCAGGTTGGGAATCACCCGGTATATAAACTTATACATTTTACATAGGATGATATTGTGAGTTATAACCTAAAATGTTCTGTCGATTTGAAATGTCCCATCAATGAGAGTTGATACAATCAGAGTGTTACCAAGCAAAAGAACTAATTAAAAGGCACGGGGTACAAACATGTATTTCCAATTCTGAACACAAACCAATGTTTCAGACATCTGAAAAGAATTCATCCTGTGTCTGTGCCCTAATTCTAAGCAAGGCTGCATTTTTCAAATGGAAATGATACAGAAACAGGTTACAGAATGTTCCTTACCATAGTGCAATATAAAACATCACAGATATTAATTTAAAAATACATTTACCTACATAAGCCAGGGTCACCCATGTGTTTCCCCAGCCTACCCCTCATGAATACAGTACTATATACATCCTGCACAACATGACCATGTACAGGTATGGGATCTGTTATCTGGAAATCCGATAAACAAAGTTCCGAATTACAGGACGGCTGTCTCCCATAGACTTCAATTTATTCAAATACTCTCTGTATTAATAAAACAGTACCTTGTACTTGATTCAAACTAAGATATAATTAATCCTTATTGGAGGCAAAACCAGTTTATTGGGTTTGTTTAACGTTTTAAATGATTTTCTAATGGCCTTAAGGTATGAGGATACAAAGTCCGGAAAAATACTCCAAGTCTTGAGCATTTTGGATAGCAGGTCCAATACTTGTATCTACATCTGCCAACACAAGTCTTCCCCCCCGCATAACAAATAAATGTAGGCTTCACAAGTACATACACTGTAATACAATTTCCTTTTTATAGATTTTGTTTTTCCACCATAAATCTCTTGAATTAACTGCAGCTGAGCTTTAACACCCCAAAGAGCAGACTGCTGTTTAGCAGCCTCACTCAATCTGATGAAATGGCAAATATTCTCTTTGATGAATGTGTTCCTGAATATGTCCTTACTGTCAGGAATGTATTAAGTGGGGGAAAATATGGAACTGCTGGGAACCCTTCAGGATATTTAATTTATCTGCCCCAATGCATGCAGGTAACAGAGGTATTATCCCTTCATGAAAAAGGTTTAAAGTCGATGAAGGCTTGTATTGGCTCTGTGGGTAACCACTCAGTTTCCCGTTAAAAGTGGACCTGTCACCCAGACATAAAAAGCTGTATAATAAAAGTGCTTTTCAAATTAAACATGAAATCCAAATTCGCATTCATAGCTGTTGTAAACATTTAAAAATCTCTGCTGTTAACCAAATATTGCCTGCCCCTCCTCTATGCCTTAGGCTCTCCACGCATTCCACCTCTTTCTTCACCATTTAATTGTGTAGCCAGTGCATGGGGATGGACATCAGGTCCCCCATTCTGGTGCACAAACAAGATTCTGAGATGATACAAGGCTTGTCTTAATAACAGTGTGCACAAAATGGCTGCTGCCTGTTTGTTATAATTATGAATTCCCAGACCGAAGGAAACAAGAATCAAATAATTTATATAGTGTAATTAAAAATTATTTTGCGTGACAAACGTGATAAAATAGGATTTGTAATAATTTATTAAAGATAAATAAAGATATTGACTTCAGAAATTAAACCTTTTTTTTACATCTATCATAACATTGTCTTTGCATTCTATTAATAATTTTGCCATAAAGGTATTTGCCCGCCTCTTTTACATTACCCATTTGATCCCCCATGTTCCTCTGTGAGGGGTCTGCCATATTTGTGCTGCAGTTGTCCATTCGCATTAGAAACTCTGACAGTTTGAGAGGGGGCAGTCAGGTTGGCAACGAGGAAACTTCGGGCTCCAAGTGCCATTCCCCCCAGCTAGAGTCTAAATGGTCTGCGGGATGGCACTCAGAGCGATTCGTTTTCTGATGTTGATCGAAGTTGCCGCACGAGGAAACTAGGGGCGACTTCGGAAAACGAAGCGCTCCATCGTGCCGTCTAGAGTCTAAATCGATAGCACTTCGAGTGCTTTGTTTTCTGAACTCGCCTGAAGTTTCCTCATGAGGTAAGGCTTTTCGGGGAGATTAGTCACCGAAGAAGAAGCGTTTTGTTGCCGGGCGACTAAATCTCCTGAATCTTTGCGTGTGTCACTAGCCTAAGAGACTGAAATGTAACATACAAAGGGCTTACCCTTTGGTAGAGCAGATATTAACATGCATTGGTTTGTTTATTTGTGAATTATTCTAAATACCTATAATATATGTCAATCTGTCACATTTTATCAACTGTGTTTTCCTTTTACTAGAGAAAAAACAGCAAAAAGGCTTTTATCACTTCTCCGACTCAAATGACAAGTGTACGTAAGCTCCATGGATTCAAACAACACTTTTTCTACCAGTGGAACTCAGTGATGGGAATCTCCAACAAAGTGTTTCCTCTCCTCGGCTCTAATATACTGCCCAGTGCTGACAAGTTTATTTTCCTGAAGTGATTTGAGGGACTTGATTACACAGTAATGCAAAGTGCTAAGAGCTCTTAGGGGATATGTGTAGTGCTGCACAGATGGGAAAACAAATGGAAGCTTTTTTTCACTCATATTCATTTCTTTAAGGCTGTGAAAAGCAAAAGTACAACCCGCTGGGTTCAATCCCATGGATATACAGTATATGTGGGAGTTGAATGATTTTCTTAACAAAACCCAACATCTTGTCCGCAACATGCAAAATTAAAAAGACCCACCATTTATTGTTCATGTGATGCTACAGGCAGTGCATGAAATATAAAGAATGTATGGATATTTAAAGGAACAGCAACACCAAAAAATGTAAGCGTTTTAAAGTAATAAAAATATAATGTACTATTGCCCTGCCTTCGTAACACTGGTGTGTTTGATTCAGCAACACTACTATAGTTCATATAAACAAGCTGCTGTGTAGCAATAGGGGCAGCCAGTCAGCCTGAAAAGGAAGAAAAGGCGCAGGTTATAGAGTAGATACCAGAAAAGTTCTATAGATTGCAATGAGATTCTATTTGTTTATCTGTAATTTGCTACCTGTGACTTTTATCCTTTTACAGCGTGAATGGCTGCCCCCATGGCTACAAGCAGCTTGTTTATATAAACTATAGTAGTGTTTGTGAGGCAAACACACCCGTTTTACGAGTGCAGGGCAACACTGCATTATATTTTTCATTACTTTAAAATACTTTCACTGTTTCTTTAAGTTTCTCTCTAGCGTTTTGCACATGAAGAATTTGTTGGTTACCCACATCATTTATTTACAAACTCAGTGCAGTGTGAATGCAAATCCTCAAGTATTTTGACCCCCTAGACAGACAGAGAGGGCAATGAAAAACACCCGTGGGGCCCTGTTCTTTAAGTATAAAGGATAATTAGGTCACTACATGGGGAAAAAGTGTCCTAAAGCTATCTGTTTTTCATGATATGTGCAGTTTTACTTCATGTATTCAATTTGCTTCTCCTATGGAAATTATAGTAACCATTTAGTATTTAGAGATTTAGTATTAATTACGTTTTTTCCACTTGTCTCAGAGCGAGATTTAGTACTGTTATGTGGAGTCATATCTCAGTTAAGATCACGTATAAGCTACTGAAAGATGGTCTTTTAATTCAGAGCTTTCCGGATAGCGGATCCTATACCTGTGTCATATATAAATGAAATAATCTATATGTGCAGCAGTGCCCCCAGTGGCATCAGTGTTTTAAGTGACCCTTATGGGGTGTGGGAGAACATGCAATCCTTGCTATTATTATGGCCTATGGCTTTAGAAAAAAACATATACAGATATGGGATCTATTATCTAGAAACCCGTTATCCAGAAAGCCCCGAATTACAGGAAGGCCATCTCCCATGGGGGCAAATTCACTAAACGACGAAGCGACTAACGCTAGCATTAATTCTCTAGCGTATCGCATTTTCGTTAATTCGCTGTTAACGGCAGCTGGCGTAAATTCGCTAGTGTTACTTCACACCCTTACACCTGGCGAATTTGCGCAACGGACGTAACTACGCAAATTCACTGACGCGCAAATTATTCTGAACGCTACCTTTTACGTCAGACTTCCTTCGCCACCTCATACCAGGCGAAGTGCAATAGAGTAGATAGGGATTGCTTCAAAAAAAGTTCAAATTATTTCTAAGTCCCAAAAAACGCTGGCGTTTTTTTATTTTTTTATGGGTGATAGGCTGAAAAAGATCAAAATTTTTTTTGGGGCTCCCCTCCTTCCCCCCTACATTTCCTAACTCATGGCACCTTAACTATACAGTGGGCACATGTGTAGGGCAAAATAAAAATTTTAACTGCTGTTCTGAATGTTTCCCAGGCTTGTGTAGTGCTGCTACATATACCTCCATTGTAACTTCAATTTGGCGCTGTATGCAAATTAAGCATCACTAGCGTAACTTCGCTTTGCTTGGCGAATTAACGCTAGCGAAACTTTCGCATCCTTATGCTTCCCTTGAGCACAACTTCGGATTTTAGTGAATTAGCGTAGCGCTGGCGAAAATACGCCTGGAGAAGTGTGGCGAATCGGACGCTGGTGCAACTACGAAGCTTAGTGAATTTGCCCCATAAAATCCATTTTAATCAATCAAATAAAATTTTTAAAAGTGATTTCCTTTTCCCCTGTAATAAGAACACAGAAGCTTGTACTTGTATTTATTATCTAATGACATTTCTTTTGCTTTGATTGCTTACTGGTGTCTTTTAGCAATGCATACATTCTTTTTCTAAACATTTTACAGGGTGGGTAAGTAAGGGGTTAAAAAATGAAGAAGCACATACCTTGATGTAGTTAAGTTAATGAACCATTGTAACTTGTTTCTTGACATGAAGAGTGATGGGACTCCATGCTGTTTTATGACAGTGTGCAAGTCAATTGTTACTCCTGTGATGAAGCCCATTAACTGAACTATGAAACCTCCTGCTGGGACACATGTATTTGCTGAAGCTATACTAAATGTTGATTTCAGGGAGAGCTGCTAAAACATTATTATTTACTCTTTTTGTTTCAATAGCTGGAATTGTATTCTTTGCAATAACCATGTCTTTCAATGATTTGATATGTGCCTACTATACCCGCTATCCCACTGTTACTATAGGCACCATCTCTCCCTACTATAACTGCTATCCCACAGCCACACTCCCTTCCCAGAGACTATTATCCACTGTTACTATAGGCACCATCTCTCCCTACTATACCTGCTATCCCACAGTCACACTCCCTTCCCAGAGACTATTATCCACTGTTACTATAGGCACCATCTCTCCCTACTATACCTGCTATCCCACAGTCACACTCCCTTCCCAGAGACAATTATCCCACTGTTACTATAGGCACCATCTCTCCTACTAAACCTGCTATCCCACAACCACACTTATTTCCCAGAGGCTACACGTATTTTGCCTACTGACATCCAAAACTTGATATTTTATAATATCTTCCCATCTGTTTGTAGTTTTGCTGCTTCTAAAGGTGGCCATAGACACACAGATAATATTATACGAAACAAATTTTCGAACAATATTCGGTGTGTGTATGGTGGAAAAAGAGCCGGCCGATATTGTCAGAAGACTTGGATATCAGTCGGTTAGTTGATCGGGCTGGAGGGAAAATTTTGATCGGGTGCTTTTGAAGGCACCCAAACATCTGCCATTGTTATTGCTGAAACGTCAGATACACGTAGAATTCTATTGTTTCTACCTGTATATCTGACGATTCAACTCTATACGTGTGTATTGAAATTCTTAGAAAGATTTTTTCCAAGAAAGATCATAATTGCTACGTCTGTAGGGCCAATCTCACCCTGCTATTCCATATCCACACTCCCTTCCCAAAAAGTAATATCCCTATTGCTACTATACACATAGCCTCACCCTACTACATCTGTTATTACTCAGTCCTTCATAGTAACTTACTCTCTAAACCAATACCTTTACAGAGATTATTACCCTCACAGCCATGCTGTGCTAACTGCCCAGTTAACTGGTAAATATATGGGGTATTTATGAGCTTTTCCATACTCATCCTACTTGCTCCTATAATTGATGCTCTTAGGCAGAAATCAGAGCAGTTGTCCTGTATTGTCCACCCAAAAAACATTTATGTTGGGTCAGTTTTTCTCTGGAAATATTCTGGTTTCAATAGTATAATAAGAGAAATTGTAATTAGGATGCGTGATGCAAATTAAATGAAATGGATTGACAGTAACTTTCATTTGGAAAGGTTGCCTCTAATGGGCAGATCTACATTTCCAATAATTAGGACTGTCTGACAGGCAAACTAGCAACCTTCAAACAGACAAATTAGTATTTTGAAGACACAGAGTCCTCCCTCTCCTTTATACAATGAATTTGATTGCCAAAAAAGTATATTTTTTTTATACAAAGTGCATGTTGCTAACTATAAACAGGAGAAAACGCGAATCGCTGAAAAGTACAATAATAAGTGAAACAGTAATTTAATTCTTGCAGTGAGAGAGAATGAGCCAGAGAAAACAATAAAATATACACCATTTTCATGTTTAAGGGAGATATCCTAGAATTAAAAACCCTAATCCTTTGTTTGTGATCAATGAGACTGCTTTCATATGGAAGTTAGATGATGTTCCTAAAGAATATAAATCCTTCTCCATCATGGCATCGACTTTATCTCCCACGGGGAGATGTGCCTACGAAATCCTGATGCGTTACATTTCCAGCATGCTGGCAGAAACACAAGGTCGGATATTCTTAGCAGACAACAGTGGCTGTTAAGCATGGATCTCATTGCTATATATTATCCCTTTTTTTGAAATCCCTGCTACTCTGAAGACGAGTTATGTATCAGATTGTAAAGAAGTAATAATGCTGCTTACTAGAGCTACACCCTTCTGTTACTCCATTTGTTATGTGCAGCATTTTTGCATACTGTATATAGTTCATCTATGTCTTATTGCATATTTACATATACCGTATATACTTGAGTATAAGCCGACCCGAGTATAAGCCGAGGTACCTTATTTTACCTATGAAAACTGGGAAAATTTATTGACTCTAGTATAAGCCTAGACTCAACTACAGCCCTGTCTCCCAGCAGCGCACATTCTGCCAAAGCAACCCCCCCAGCGATCAACTGGACTTCTTTGCAAAGTTGATGGTGACAGAGAATTGCCAAACGGATTACTGTGTGCATTGTCCCACTGTCCCACTTCCATGTGCAGAGTGTGCTGTTTGATATTGCCATCACTGTTAATCTTTCGTATAACCAACAGAGGGCGCTGTGTGATATTGCAGTCACTGTTATTCCTTCATATAACCAACAGAGGGCGCTGTGTGATATTGCAGTCACTGTTAATCTTTCATATAACCAACAGAGGGCGCTGTGTGATATTGCAGTCACTGTTAATCATTCATATAACCAACAGAGGGCACTGTGTGATATTGCAGTCACTGTTATTGTGTCATATAACCAACAGAGGGTGCACTGTTATTCTTTCATATAACCAACAGAGGGTGCTGTGTGATATTGCAGTCACTGTTATTCTTTAATATAACCAACAGAGGGTGCACTGTTATTATTTCATGCAACCAACAGATGGCGCTGTGTGATATTGCAGTCACTGTTATTCTTTCATATAACCAACAGATGGCGCTGTGTGATATTGCAGTCACTGTTATTCTTTCATATAACCAACAGAGGGCGCACTGTTATTCTTTCATATAATCAACAGAGGGCATTGTGGGATATTGCAGTCTCTCCCCAAGTGTACTGTTGGTATAGGAATGATTAAAAGTGACTGCAATCTCAGCTACTCGGGTTGGTTTTGGATGCTGAAAAACTTGGCTTATACTCGAGGTACCTCTGACTGATGCTCTTTAGATGTTAATTTTGTTATAAATGGTTGCTACATTATGTAAACGAATGTTGCCTCTCCGTATGTAGACTGCAAATTGTGTTAATTACAGGAGAAACAACCCCCTTTTTAAAACAAAAACTACCCCGCACCCCACAAAGACCCTCCCCTTCCTCCTCCCCTCTAGCCTAGCTTTACCTCTGGCAAATGCCCCTAACTTTTTAGCCATATTCCGGGTCTTTGGTAATCTGAGAATGAGACCGGTGGAGTGACGCATGTGCAGTTGAAGCAATTTCCCAGTTTGTGATAACTGCGAATGCTCCGAAATGGAATGGAAAATTGCAGAAGCGCTAGAAGAAGAAGACACATAGACCCGGAAGATCCCTGAATCTGGGAGGGATACGTAAAAAGTTAGGGGCATTTGCCCAGGGTAGCAGCTAGGCTGGGGCTGAGGAGGGAGGGGGGTCTATATGGGGTAGGGTTTTTTTACTAAGGGGTTTGTTTCTCCTTTAAAGTTTCAAAACGTTTTGAACCGTGGATAAACAGCTGTTGTCCAACTCTGGGCCATATTTATAAAAAAGGAAAAATGTAGTTCACCATTGATAAATATGCCCCTCCATGGAGTTTTGAGATTTGACAGCCAGAATACACTAATTAATTGCCTATGAAACAGTTAAACTTAAAAACAACTAGAAACTCTCCAGTCTTTCTTACTTATTTTTCTTGTATTATGCTTTACTCTTCTGTGTCCCTCTTCCCAAACAAATCCACCCAAGTAGCGCTCTTGGTGGGACATTCACTAAGATTCGTTGTTACGCCAGTGTCCGCTTCGCCGCGCTTCGCCACACTTCGCCAGGCGTATTTTTGCCAGCGCTACGCAAATTCACTAAAATCCGAAGTTGTGCTCAGGGGAAGCGTAAGGTTGCGAAGTTGCGCTAGTGTTAATTCGCCAAGTAAAGCAAAGTTACGCTACCGATGGTTAATTTGCATACGGCACCAAATTGAAGTTACAATGGAGGTATATGTAGCATCACTACACAAGCCTGGGAAACCTTCAAAACAGCAAATAAAATTTTTATTTTGCCCTACACATGTGCCCACTGTATAGTTAAGGTGCCATGAGTTAGGAAATGTAGGGGGGAAGGAGGGTAGCCCCAAAAATTTTTTCGATCTTTTTCAGCCTATCCCCCATAAAAAATGAAAAGAGTTTTTTTTTGAAGCAATCCCAATCTACTCTATTGCACTTCGCCTGGTCTGAGGTGGCGAAGGAAGTCTGCTGTAAAAGGTAGCGTTCAGAATAATTCACGCGTCAGTGAATTTGCATAGTTACGTCCGTTGCGCAAATTCGCCAGGCGTAAGGGTGCGAAGTAACACTAGCGAATTTACGCCAGCGTCCATTAGTGAATCGGCGAATTAACGAAAATACGTTACGCTTGTGCATTCATGCTAGCGTTAGGCGATTTGTCGTTTAGTGAATTTGCCCCTTGGCTGTTAAAGGGGTGGTTAAGCTTTAAGTGAACTTTTAGTATGTTATAGAATGGCCATTTCTAGGCAACTTCTCAATTGGTCTTCAATAATTATTTATTTATTTGCCCTTTTCTTCTTACTCTGTAAGGCTATGAATTTATTATTTGCTTCTTTTTATTAATCATCTTTCTGTTCAGGCCTCTCATATTCATATTCCAGGTTCTTATTTAAAGGGATCCTGTCATGGGAAAACATGTTTTTTTCAAAACACATCAGTTAATATTGCTACTCCAGCAGAATTCTGCACTGAAATCTATTTCTCAAAAGAGCAAACAGATTTTTTTTATATTCAATTTTGAAATCTGACATGGGGCTAGACATTTTGTCAATTTCCCAGCTGCCCCCAGTAAATTGGGATTATTTACATTGGAGAAGAGATGTTTTAGATAGGGACATCATAACTAAAGCTGGCCATAGACGCAAAGATCTGATCGTACGAATCGAGGATTCGTACGATTTTCGGAACGTGTGTGGAGAGTCCCGACATTTTTCGTCCGGCGGAGATCGGTCGTTTGGTCGATCGGACAGGTTAGAAAATTTCTGTCGCCTGCCGATAATATCTCTGCGTGTATTGCCGATCGTACGATTTTCAGAGGGAGACTGTCACTAGTGTTGTCAGACATAAGTATCGTACGATTGCTGTCAGGGGCAGAACATTGGCTGATCTGTTCTATTTGATCGGAATGGTAAAGACTTTGATCTGAATGGTTAGTGGAGGGTCGGAAGATGGGAAAGTCCGATCGTACGTTGATTCGTACGATCGGATCTTTGCGTCTATGGCCAGCTTAAGTATAAATATATAAGAGGACAATGCAATAAACCCTGTGATGCCCTTTTTTACCAGAAGGGGTCCATCTATTGGACACGAGGGCATCTATTCAGATTAGAAGAGAAGAGGTTTCATCATAAGGTTTGAAAAAGGTTTTTTTACAGTGAGAACTGAGAAGTTGTGTAATTCTCTCCCTGAATCTGTCTTACTGGCAATTACAATAGCTTCAAGAAGGGGGTTGGATGCCTTTTTAGCAATGGAGAAAAGACAGGATCAACTAGCAGTAAGTTGAACTTAACTGACATTATTTTGCAACCAAATTTATTATATAGTAATCCGGTAATAACCCATTATCCAGAAAAACACTTAGGGGCCGATTCACTAAATTCGGGTGAAGGGTTAGAATAAAAAAAACTTTGAATTTCGAAGTTTTTTTTGGGTACTTCGACCATCGAATTGGTTAAATTCGATCGAAGTCGAACGAAATCGAACGATTCGAAGTAAAAATCGTTCGACTATTCGACCATTCGATAGTCGAAGTACTTACCCTTTAAAAAAAACTTCGACCCCCTACTTCGGCAGATAAAACCTACCGAAGTCAATGTTAGCCTATGGGGAAGGTCCCCATAGGCTTGCTCAGCTTTTTTTGATCGAAGGATTTTCCTTCGATCGTTTGATTAAAATCCTTCGAATCGTTCGATTCGAAGGATTTAATCGTTCGATCGAACGAAAAATCCTTTGATCGTTCGATCGAATGTTTAGCGCTAAATCCTTCGACTTCGATATTCGAAGTCGAAGGATTTCAATTCGAGGGTCGAATTTTGAAGTATTTTTAACTTCGAAATTCGACCCTTAGTGAATCTGCCCCTTAGGGTCACATTTACTTAGCTTGAGTGAAGGATTAGAAGGTAAAATACTTTGAATTTCGAAGTATTTTTTTTAGCTACTTCGACCATCGAATTGGCTACTTCGACTTCGAATCGAAGGATTTGAACTAAAAATCGTTTGACTATTCGACCATTCGATAGTCGAAGTACTGTCTCTTTAAAAAAAACTTCAACCCCTACTTCGCCACCTAAAACCTATCGAGCACTAATGTTAGCCTATGGGGTAGGTCCCCATAGGCTTTCTAGGCAATTTGTGATTGAATGAAAATCATTCGATCTATGGATTAAAATCCTTCAAATCGTTCGATCTAATGATTTTTCCTTCGATCGTTCGATCAAACTAAATGTGGTAAATCCTTTGACTTCGATATTTGAAGTCGAAGGATTTAACTTTGATGGTCGAATATCGAGGGTTAATTGACCATCGATATTCGACCAATAGTAAATGTGCCCCTTAGTTATGGAAAGGCCAACTCCCATAGACTCCATTTTAATCAAATAATTCACATTTTTAAAAATTACTTTTCTCTGTAGTAATAAAACAGTACCTTGTAATAGATTCCAACTAACATAATTAATCCTTTTCAGAGGCAAAACAATCCTATTGGGTTTATGTATTGTTTATCTGTTATATATGGAAAGGTTCCAAGGTTGAGTTCAGATATACAAATCTCACTATGTCTGCCTCTAACATGCCTTAGGCCTTGACAAACATAAATGCTCTTTGTAGAACCTCTTTATGCACTGTCAGGTTGGTTGCAATTGTTAAGTAGTAAACACGGGAATGGAGTGTTATTTCCAATTCATTTATTTTAGGCACATTCAGGCATTTCTGAAGACTCTACTTTTATAATCAAGACTATACGTGTTGTAGCTAGGGATACCACCTGACTGGTAAAAATGATGGTTTATCCCAATTTTATTAATAGGGAAATAAAGATAAATATATAGGAAGGCCGGTATTTTTTTCCAGAAAAGGTGGCAACCCTAGTTGCATCATCCCTGTACTTGATGTCCGGTCAGCAATAACACATGGACACTAAGGAGCCTTTCAACAATGCTGTGATGTAACACCACAATGGACCACAATGTGGGAACTAACAAAGAATTTGTCACTGCTGTCATTGGTCCATGATGTCAGTCAGTAAGCTAGGCTAAGCATATGGAAATAATATGAAACTCATAGGCTGCCTATAAGTAAGGCACGAAACGCGTTATGCCTTCACTTGTATTGTCCTAATAAATGGATCTGAACTTTTAACCACTTTTTGGTTTATAGTTTTTGAAGAAATCATATTTTTTCGTTTTGGTTTAATAAAACCTGCAAAATAACAACAACAATAATAATAATACAAAATAATAATAGTAATACAAAATAATAATAATAATAATTAGTGATGGGCGAATTTGCCGGTGAATTTGCGCGATTCGCCCCCAGCGAATTCAATTTGCAAAACGCTGCGAAAATTCGCGGCAAAAATTCACTGGCGTCAAAAAAAAATTTTCCGAAAAAACGGGCGCTGGCGTCAAAAACGGGTGCCGGCGTCAAAAACGAGAAGCCAGTGCCATTTCGCGAATTTCGCGCAAAATTCACAAATTTTTCGGCGAAGCGAAACAACGCAAATTCGCCCATCACTAATAATAAAAATTATTATTATTATATCTCTATACAATTACTTGCATTAAATTATTATATAAAAAGTTTCACAGAAAAGTAGATTAGATGCTTATGCAACTATTGCTTACACACAATTCATGACATCTCTGTATGTATTACTACCTTGACTTAATTGATGTAGATTGAATCAATCAGTTCACATTTATATTATTCACAGCTACAAGGTCTTGAGCAAAAAAATGGAAATGTGTTCTCTTGCAATGCATTTGGATTTGCTAGATCCTTGATGATTTAATCAACTGGACTGCAGGATTTTTGGTTTTTACCTGTTTCATAATTGAAATTCTCTAAGCCAAGGTGAAGTAAAAGTGGGGTGGTTTTGCAATGGCAACATAACATTTTAAAACCTACCGCAATTGCATTAAGCTGTTTGAACAACAAGAGGTAGGTTGACAGTTCATTGGGGTAAATGCAGGTTTATTCATCAGAGCAATGTTCCAAGTCAAATCATTTTATCAGTATAGAACTTGGGGTTTTGTGCAGCTTACTACTGCAGAATGGAATTTCTGATTTTCCAGTCCTGAATGATTGAAATCTGTAATTCAGAAGCAGTAATCCTATTGATTAAATGTATTTTGATTCCATTATTCTGGAGCTACGATTACATTGACTATCAGTCAGGTTTCTCCAGAATTAATAAAAAATGTATGTGTATAATTAGCCTTTTGCTTTGATTGGCACAAATTGCTTCCTGTAATTAAATAAATTATTTCACTTATTAGCAATAACTCTGTTCCTTAGTGCTAAATGAATATTGACAGTTGCCCAACTTTGCAGGTATGATTTCATTAGTAAGTAGATTTCACCCGGGTTTCCTTTAAATGTGCTCTGCATTATTATTTATGTTAACTCTTTACAGTGACTTCTTTAGATGTTTCTGAAGAATACATTTCAACATGGCAGGATACAGTAGAGGGAGCCTCTAGCATTTTTTAAAAAAATACTCATTCACTTTCACTTAGCAAAACCAGACAGGATGGGTTCAGTATGCTACATTAGCAAGTCTAATTTCCATCTGTCTTTGTAGTTCTGTGCTTTCTAATGGATATAAATGTTTCTTTATCTCAAGTGTTTTATAGATTTATGTTAATTTGCTGATCCAGAACTCTGTTTTTATAACCTGGTGTATTAGCATCCCAGTGAGAAGGAAAACATTACGCAAATAACCAAAAAAATGCAGGAAGAATTCAGCTCATTTTTATAAATTTTTTAATACATTTAAGTTTCTTCAACTTTTATTTGGCAATAGAAAGAACGTTTATAATGTGTGCAATTGCTTGTTTCACAATACTCTTGCGCTGAATTCTGCTCGCTGGATTTATAGAGTTGCACATTGCAAGTCTGCTCGTGACTGCTCGGAGTCGCTACAGTAAAGATGTGTAACTGTGCTAAAAGCAAAGAAAGCTAGTGTAATGTGTCACCATGTGGCCCATTATACCCTTAAAACTGTGCTTGTTACAAGGGAATAACTATACTGGCATAGAATGATATTATCTCTCTGTATAGGCTATAAGAAAATCCAGGAATAATTAGAAAGTTCCATTAATGGCCTTGCTCAATTGACCACACTCACAGTGGTGTCATTATTTAGCTCTCCTGACTGCCAGGTCATTATTAGGCTGTATCTATGCGATTCAACCAACGGTTCTTGATGCATGCTGTAGTTGGCCACAGGAAGATTGAGTGCTTAGCATGTCTTCACCAATAATTCTGTATGTAACAGTTACAACCTCTTGTTTTTGGTTGTAAGGCAATGCTATGTGTATGGCACAAGGTATGTCTATTCCTTCTGTGTTTAGAATGCTTTACACTGCATTATACAGTAAAAGGCTCTTTGGCTGTCTTTTGCTGAACTTACCCTAACCAGGTTGGTTTATCTCTATCTCTACTTCAGATCATTTGTCTTTTGGGTTCATGCAATGGAATGCAAAATCTTGTAAACATTTAAATTGTAAATGCTTGAAATTTAGTAATACATTGTGGTATCAGGTACCATCAAAACAAACCCTGGATTTCATGCTTCCGCTGCTCACTGCAAGACATACTTTTCTAGTGCTTATTGGGAAAAATAGGAATACCTGATTTGCCCTGGAGCTGTATCAGCAACCATCATTTTGAGACTGGAATATGAATAGAGGAGGGTCTGAATAGAAATATGAGTAAGAAAAAGCAGCAATAACAATAAACTTGTAGCCTCACAGAGCAATATTTTTTGGCTCCTGGTTCAGTGCCCCCCCCCCCTTAGAAAGCTGCAAAGAGAGAAGGCAAATAATTAAAAAAATAAAAATAAATAAAAAAAATAATTAATGAAGACCAATTGAAAAGCTGTTTGGAATTGACCATTCTATAACACAGAACCACCCCTTTAACAAGTTTATAGTAGTGTAAATAGCCAAAAATTGTTACTGGGATATGCTGCCCGGTAGTTCCTGCCATGGTTGTGTGTAGTGATGGGCGAATAAATTCGGCAGGCACAAATTTGCGGTGAATTTATACGGTTCGCGCCAGCGAATAAATTTGCAAAACTGCTCCAAAATTTGCTGGCAAGCCTAAAAGTGTTATGGAGAATATTTATGCCTTTATGTGGAAGGGAGAGTAAAGGTGGCCATACATGGGCAGATAAAAGCTGCAGATATCGGTCCTTTAGACCATTTCGGGAGCTTATCTGCCCATCTGTGGGTACTCCCGACGGGTCCTCCCGATCGATAACAGGTCAAAAATCGATGAGATATTGATCTGTCAAGTTTGAGTTTTTTCTGTGATCCAGGACCGCATGGGCTAGTTGATGCAGTCCTGCAACCCGTCGGCGCCCATTTGCAGCATTGTAATCTGATTGTTCGTTTCCAGGGCCGAACGTTCAGATTCATCTATCGTCCAGCCGTTAGTGGGCATATCAGGTTAAGATCAGCTCGTGGTTTGGATGATTAAATGTAGAAAAAGTATGAGTCCTTACATTATTCCTAGAAGTGATGCTTTACTGTCTAAGAATTGCTTCCCGTCCTACATGTTATGAAGTCCTTCACCCCCATGTTTCAGGAATTATTGCACGTGAGTAAGAGACCTTGGCTGCAAGAGTTTTTTTTTAAAATAAATACCAAATTTATTAACAGAGAAATTTTTTAGCATGTTATAGAATAGATCCTGTTGCCCCTGTTCCAAACATTTGTAATTGTACCTGATTCATTCTTAGTTTCATGCATGCCAAATAGAGATGACTCCTATCACCAGTTACAGGGGGAAATGCATTGTCAATAGCAATAATAAGTCCAAACAAATGGTAATGTATCCACCACAGAATCAACTTGAAGAACAGAAACATAAATTGCACTGAAGAAGCTCCAGCTTTCATAACCTGATCTTTGACACCCAATTGGAACCTATCCTCCATATGAAATTCACAAAATATTTGCAAGAGCTTAGGTAAGTGGGATAACTAACTGAGGATTTGGTAGATGGGACTGATTAATGGCTGATAACAGATGAATGATAAAGTCTTGTTTTTTCACCAGGTTTCCTCTGTACTTAAACAAACATCCATAGTATCCAATATATTGTACGCTGAAAAAGTCTTTGCAAAAAGAAATTATGGGCATTGGAAAAAGTCCAATGTGTTTTGCACATTTTTGGGAAAGCAAAATGGGACAAATTCAACCATCATTGCTAGGACAGCATAAAATGGACACGCAAACATAGAAGAGCCCTTCCTAAAAAAAATTCAATATATGTGTGTTTGTGCACAGTTGCCTGCACACTCACTAATGAGAAAACCAGCACCCTCCCTGCCTTTCTCATGTGCCCTCTGGAATGCACGGTCAATCTGCAATAAACTAACAGCAGTCCATGACCTCTTTATAGCTAAATCCCTTCACCTTCTTGCAATCACTGAAACATGGCTCTCCCCCTCAGATACTGCTTCACTAGGGATGTAGCGAACTGCCGATTTGGCAAAAAATGCGAACATTCGCGGACAGTTCGCGAACTTCGAACACCCGCTAAAATCGTTAGATTCGAACGATCGAAGGATTTTAATCATTCGATCAAAGGATTTTCATTCGAATCGAACGTTTTAAAATCGTTCGATTGAATGAAAATCATTTGATCGAATGCTTACAATCGTTCGAACGAATGGAAATCGTTCGATTTTTAGCGGTCGAAGGAATTCGAATGGTCAAATGGTCGAACGATTTTTATTCGAATCGAACGCGAACTCAAAATGCGAACGTTCCCAAACGTTCGCAAACATTCGGCGGACGCGAACGGTCGAAGTTCGCGCGAACTAGTTCGCAGCAGAACAGTTCGCTACATCCCTATGCTTCACCTGCTGCCCTCTGCTATGGAGGCTTCTCACTTAGTCACACTCCTAGACCGGATGGCCGTCATGGTGGTGGGGTGGGATTTCTTCTCTCCCCCAAATGTAGGTTTCAAAATCTAACTACACCGACTTCTCTCTCCTTCACTTCTTTTGAAGTCCACAGCATACGTTTGTTTTCTCCAATCTCTCTGCGTGTTGCTGTCATATATCGCCCCCCAGGTCCCTACTCCACCTTCTTGGATCACTTTGCTACCTGGCTTCCATACTTTCTCTCCAGTGAGACACCTGCTCTCATTTTAGGGGACTTCAACATCCCCATTGACAACTCTGATTCTGCTGCCACCTCTAAACTTCTCTCTCTAACAGCTTCTTTTGGTCTCTCTCAGTGGACCGACTCACCTACCCACATCGAGGGTCATGCTCTTGACCTTATATTCTGCCACTCATGCTGCCCATCCAACTTAATTAACTCTCCCTACCCTCTGTCTGAACATCAGCTACTCTCCTTTCAGATACTGCTTTCACCTGCACCTTCACAACCATCTCTCTCTACCCACACGTACAGAAACCTTAATGCCTTTGAACCACAACAATTATCAACAGTATCAGCACAATCCATATCTCATATTAATACTCTCTCCTGTCCCAATATCGCAAGCTTCTCTCTACAACGATGCCCTTTCAACAGCACTTGACTCCCTTGCACCTTCTACCACCCGTCACAGCCGGCCAGCTAAACCCCAACCCTGGCACACTAGTGTAACACGGTACCTCAGAAGATGTAGTAGATCAGCTGAGCGACGGTGGAGAAAGTCACGAACTGATCCTGACTTCATCCACTTCAAATTCATGCTCTCCTGCTATAACCGAGCTCTATCATTAGCCAAAGAACAATACTTCTCTTATCTAATATCTACTATGTCCTCCAAACCACAGCAGCTGTTTGCCACATTTAACTCACTCCTATGCCCCCCTCCACCACCTCCACCTATTAATGTTACCGCCCAAGACCTTGCTCATTTCTTTAATGAAAAAATCGATCTCATTAGGCTGAGCATACCGTCCGACAACAATCTCAGACCAACGTGCAGTCCACTCACATCTACTTTGCACTCCTTCACCCCTGCAACTCTAGATGAAGTTAGCAAACTTCTAGCCAGCTCAAAACCCACCACCTGCTCCCTTGACCCCATACCCTCTCGCCTTCTCCACCCAATCTCTGACACACTCTCTCCTGCACTTACCCATTATTCAATCTTTCACTCTCTACTGGTACCTTTCCATCATTATACAAACAAGCACTAATCACTCCTATCCTCAAAAAACCTTCCCTTGATCCCAGCTCTCCCACTAACTATCGACCGGTCTCCCTTCTTCCATTCGCATCCAAACTACTAGAAAGGCTTGTTTACAAATGCCTGATCCAGCATCTCACTCACAACTCCCTCCTCGACCCCTTGCAATCTGGCTTCCGCCCATCACACTCGACTGAAACTGCACTCACCAAAGTAACCAATGATCTTCTATTGGCAAAGTCTAAAGGTCATTATTCCATTCTAATCCTTCTAGATCTCTCTGCAGCCTTTGACACAGTTGACCACACACTCCTCCTTGACATTCTACACTCATCTGGCATTCGGGACACTGCTCTTTCATGGTTTACATCTTATCTGTCTGACCGTTCCTTTAAAGTTTCCTTCTCTAACTCTACTTCTACTACTTTCCCACTCTCTGTTGGAGTTCCTCAAGGCTCTGTTCTTGGCCCCCTGCTGTTCTCGCTCTATACAACTTTACTAGGAAAACTCATTCAGTTATTTGGACTTCAGTATCACCTGTCGCGATCGCCGCCCGGAGCAGGTCCAGGAGCTCCGGGCGGCGCGTCCTCTCCTGCCGGCGTCGCTCCCAAAATGGCGGCGCCCATGGCCGCCACGTGGGTAAGCGGCGCCGGCGCAATGACGTCAGTGCGCCGACGTCGGCGCAAGGGCGTCAATGACGTCACATGTCACCAAATTTGAAAAGTATAGGAAACCTTGCTATAAGTATTTCCTGGGTTCCCTGTGTTCTGATATTCCTAAACTTGTTCCTGATTTATATCCTTGACCCCTGCCTGGACTTTGGACTTGTTGTTATCCGCCTGCCTTGAACTCTTGCCTGGATTCTGACCACTCTTTTGGATTAACCCCTTGGACACCGCGACCTTGTTCCCTCAAGAGGGCTTCCTCCTTGATCCTGACAACCTCCCTGGAGGGAGCTCCCGGCTCCCTGACATTATACTTGGGCCATGGATCCTACTGAGGAAGCTACGCCTGATGTCGGACAAGCGCTCCGCGGACTGGCATCCCGCATGGAGGATTATGAAGCCCAGCAGTACCGCATTGGGCAGGCACTCGATACCCTCCTCTCTCGGATGCCTCCAGCACCCCCTGCACCCCAAGCTGCGGTAAATCCTTCCTTGGCGGCCGCTTCGTCCACCGCAGGTTCCTCGTCAAGTGAGCCTCGCATTCCGCCTCCTCCTCGCTTCAGTGGGGACCCACAAGCCTGCAGAGGTTTCGCTACACAGTGCCAGATCCAGTTCGAGTTCCAACCCTCGCACTTCCCCAATGAACGTTCCAAGGTGGGGTATGTGATGTCTCGTTTGGTGGGCAAACCGCTTGAGTGGGCAATATCTCTTTGGGAGAAGAATTCTCCACTGACTTTTGATGCCAAGGCCTTTCTTCAAGCATTTCGTACTGTGTTTGATGCCCCGGGTCGGGTCACTAATGCTCTTTCTCGTCTTCTGCAACTCCGGCAGGGAAACCGCAGTGTCAGTGACTATGCTATTGACTTTAGAACTTTGATGGCTTCCTGGAATGACGATGCCTATAAGGCCGTATTCTATCAAGGTCTGTCTATTCGCATTAAAGATGATCTTGTCTCCAGGGAGTCCCCTGACCTGCTGGAGGATCTGATCGCACTTTCTATCAAGGTGGACACTCGGCTCAGAGAGCATCAAGTAGAGAGGGAGCGCTGTAAAAGATTTCAACCCTTGTTGGCACCTCGCTTCCAGAGACCTCTCCTGCAGACTCCGGCTACTCTAGCTTCTCCTTCTCCTCCGGAGGAACCAATGCAAGTTGGAAGGGCTCGTCTATCCGAACAAGAAAGACTTCGTAGACGAATGGCCGGTTTATGTCTGTATTGTGGCGGACAGTCTCATTTTGCGAACTCTTGTCCGGTGAAGCCCACGAGTTCTGTTCCCCGAGGTATATCTAGGGTAACGCATGTAGGGGGCACTACTCCAAAGTCTCAAGAGAACTCTCACAGGTTTCTCCTTCCATTACAGATCCGCCTAGCCTCTAAGACTATCGTTGGCTCTGCTTTCATTGACTCTGGAGCTGCTGGGAACTTCATGGATGCTCAATTCGCCAAACACATGGAAGTTCCCTTATTCCCATTGTCTACTCCTCTCCGTGTCATTGCCATCGACGACAGACCCCTGGAGGTTGAAGTTGTCTCCATGACGACTGGGGAATTGCCTGTGCAGGTTGGGACGCTGCATAAAGAAAGACTTTCGTTCCTAATTATTTCCTGCCCATCCGTTCCAGTTGTGTTGGGTCTCCCTTGGCTGCGCCTGCATAATCCCTCCATTGATTGGACCGCAGGACAGATTACCCGTTGGAGTCCATTTTGCCAGCAGCACTGTCTTCCTGCTGAACCCCTCCGGAGGGTGAATATCTCTTTGTCGGATCTGAAGTCTCTACCTCCCTTTTACAAGGAATTTGCTGATGTGTTCTGTAAGAAGTCTGCGGAATTCCTTCCTCCACATCGCTCCTACGACTGTCCTGTCGAATTCTTGCCAGGAGCCATGCCCCCCAGAGGCCGCACTTACCCTCTCTCTCCTGCAGAGACTACCGCAATGAAGGAATACATCCAAGAAAATCTCCAGCGGGGGTTTATCCGCCCTTCTACCTCTCCTGCAGGGCCTGGGTTCTTCTTCGTGGAGAAGAAGGACGGAGGCCTTCGGCCATGTATAGACTATTGGGGCCTGAATAAAATCACTGTAAAAAACAGGTACCCACTACCCTTGATTGCAGAGCTCTTCGACCAGCTGAGGGGGGCGAAGATTTTCTCTAAGTTAGATCTCCGGGGGGCGTACAACCTCATTCGCATCCGTGAGGGTGACGAATGGAAGACGGCTTTCAACACTCGTGACGGGCACTATGAATATCTCGTTATGCCCTTCGGCCTTTGCAATGCCCCTGCCATCTTCCAGGAGTTTGTTAACGATGTGTTCCGGGATCTCCTAGGAAGGTTCGTAGTCATGTACCTGGACGACATCCTGATCTTTTCTAAAGACCTAGAAAGCCATCACTCCCAGGTGAAGGAGGTACTCTCTCGTCTGAGGAAGAACTCTCTCTTCGCCAAGTTGGAGAAGTGCGTCTTCGAGGTGTCCAAGATCCCCTTCCTAGGATACATTATCTCTCCTGAGGGATTTGAGATGGACCCCGTGAAAGTGTCTGCCATCCAGGAGTGGCCTCTCCCACTGAGTACCAAGGCAATCCAGAGATTTATCGGATTTGCTAACTACTATCGGCAGTTCATCCGGGGGTTCTCTTCCCGCATTGCACCTATCCTGGCCCTCATCCGGAAAGGGGGTAAACCCAGCTTGTGGCCTCCATCTGCCATTGAAGCTTTTCAGTCCTTGAAAGAGGCCTTCACGTCTGCTTCTGTCCTCCGACACCCCAATCCTGAACTACCCTTCTGCATCGAAGTTGATGCTTCTGAAGTCGGAGCCGGAGCCATCCTGTCTCAGAGACACCCCGCTGATGGGAAGTTGCACCCCTGTGCTTATTTCTCCAAGAAGTTCTCGTCCGCAGAGCAGAACTACGATGTCGGGAACCGAGAACTCTTGGCTGTTAAACTTGCCCTTGAAGAGTGGCGTCACCTCCTGGAGGGTTCTCTGATTCCTGTTCAGATTTACACCGATCATAAGAATCTTGAGTTCATCCAGTCCCTCAAGAGGCTAAACCCCAGACAAGCAAGGTGGGCTCTCTTCTTCTCTCGATTTAATTTTATCTTGACTTATCGCCCAGGCTCCAAGAATCGGAAGGCCGATGCCTTGTCTCGTAGCTTCACTCCGGTGGACCGCTCTCCTGAGAGACAAGAGCCTATCATCCCTCCAGTCAAGATTATTGCCTCCCTGTATCCACAGTTTGCCGACCAAATCCTGGCTGGTCAGTCTTCTGCTCCTTCAGATACTCCCATTCGAATGGCATTTGTTCCTCCTGAGCTGCGTCTGCCTATCCTGCAACAGACCCATTGCTCCAGGCAAGCCGGACATCCTGGCCCAGCTAAGACTCTTGAACTCTTACGACGCCTGGTCTGGTGGCCTGATATCCGCAAAGATGTGAAGGACTTTGTTGCTGCTTGTAATGTTTGTGCCACATCTAAGTCAAGCCACTCCCGCCCCAGTGGGTTACTACAGCCCTTGCCGGTTCCTTCCCGTCCCTGGACCCACCTGTCCATGGACTTCATTGTCGAACTTCCTCCCTCCTGTGGGAACACTGTGATCTGGGTTGTTATTGATCGTTGGCCCATTCATCCCTCTGAAGAAGTTGCCCTCTGCGGTGGAGTTGTCCCAACTATTTATCCAGTACATCTTCCGCCTGCATGGTTTTCCGGTGGAGATCGTCTCCGATAGAGGCACCCAGTTTACCGCCAAGTTCTGGCGTTCCCTATGCAAAGACCTGGGAATTGTTCTTCAGTTTTCATCTGCATACCACCCGCAGACGAATGGGGCAGCTGAACGTGTCAACCAAGCCCTGGAACAGTTCCTGAGGAACCACGTATCCCTCTGCCAGGATGACTGGTCTGATCTCCTCCCGTGGGCAGAATTTGCTCATAACAACGCCTGCCACACTTCCACTGGAAGGTCCCCATTTATGTCGGTGTATGGCCAACATCCTCAAGCCTTCCCACAAGACTTTGTGTTGTCCGATGTTCCGGCCGCTGATGACCATGCAGCCCACATGTCTGCTATCTGGGCTGCAACCAAGTCCAACCTGGAGAAGAGTGCTCTGGTTCATAAGACGTTTGCAGATCGTAGACGTAGACCCTCTCCTCCCTACAAGGTCGGTGATAAAGTCTGGTTGTCTTCCAGGAACATTCGGCTGAAGGTACCATCTCCCAAGTTGGGTCCAAGGTTTGTAGGTCCTTTTTCCATCTTGGAGGTGATCAATCCTGTGGCTGTCAGACTTCAGCTTCCCCCTGAGATGCGAATTCCCAACGTGTTTCATGTCTCCTTGGTGAAACCCGCTACCTCCAACCGCTTTTCTGTTGTCCAACCTCCTCCTCCTACTATCTCTGTGGATGGTCAACAAGAATATGAAGTGGAGAAGATCCTTGACTCCAGAATCTCCAGGGGATCTCTTCAGTACCTCATCAAGTGGAAGGGCTTTGGCCCTGAAGAATGTTCCTGGGAGGGACGCTCTGATGTCCATGCTCCTCGTCTGGTGAGGGAGTTCCACTCCAAATTTCCCCAGAAACCAAATCCTGGTGGTCCGGAGGCCCCCCGTGAGGGGGGGGTACTGTCGCGATCGCCGCCCGGAGCAGGTCCAGGAGCTCCGGGCGGCGCGTCCTCTCCTGCCGGCGTCGCTCCCAAAATGGCGGCGCCCATGGCCGCCACGTGGGTAAGCGGCGCCGGCGCGATGACGTCAGTGCGCCGACGTCGGCGCAAGGGCGTCAATGACGTCACATGGCGCCAAATTTGAAATAAAAACCCATTTTAGACGCCAAAATGGCGCCCAAGTATAGGAAACCTTGCTATAAGTATTTCCTGGGTTCCCTGTGTTCTGATATTCCTAAACTTGTTCCTGATTTATATCCTTGACCCCTGCCTGGACTTTGGACTTGTTGTTATCCGCCTGCCTTGAACTCTTGCCTGGATTCTGACCACTCTTTTGGATTAACCCCTTGGACACCGCGACCTTGTTCCCTCAAGAGGGCTTCCTCCTTGATCCTGACAACCTCCCTGGAGGGAGCTCCCGGCTCCCTGACATTACCTTTATGCTGATGACACCCAACTCTACTTGTCTACTCCTGATCTTTCTAACTCTGTCCTTTCCCAAGTCACAGACTGTCTCTCTGCTGTTTCCTCCTGGATGTCACAGCTCCACCTGAACCTGAACCTTTCTAAAACAGAACTCATCATATTTCCTCCAAAATCTTCCCCTGTCCCTCAGATATCACTCACCGTAAACAACACCACCTTTCATTCCACCACACAGGCACGCTGCCTAGGAGTCATCTTAGACTCTCATCTATCTTTTTCACCACACATTCAAACACTTGCAAAATCTTGCTGTATTCAACTGCGCAACATTGCTCAAATACGACCCTATCTCAGTTCAGAATCAACTAAAACACTGATTCAGTCTCTCATCATCTCCTGCCTTGATTACTGCAACTTACTCCTCACAGGTATTCCAACAAGTCACCTTTCACAACTCCAATCTATTCTAAACGCGGCCGCTAGACTCATTCATCTAGCTCGCCGCTCAACATCAGCTGCTCCCATATGTATGTCCCTTCACTGGCTCCCAATCTCATCTAGAATCAAATTCAAATTACTTACACTCACATTCAAGGCCCTTAATAAAGAAACCCCTCCCTATATTTAATCTCTAATCTCCAAATACACTCCTTCACGAAACATACGCTCTGCTTCTGATCTTCGCCTCACTTCTCCTCTGGTCACTTCTGCCCATTCTCGTCTACAAGACTTCTCTCGGGCTTCTGCTTTTCTCTGGAACTCTCTGCCACAAGCTGTCAGACTTTGTCTTTCCTTCCAAACTTTCAAACGCTCCTTAAAGACCCATCTGTTTAAAGAGGCCTATTCGATGTACCTTAATTAATCATTGCTGTATCAAAAATGACAAATTGTTTATACAATCCTAATGTCTCAATTGTACCCTAACCTTTTAGTTTGTAAACCCTATTGTACTCTGTAATCCTTGTCTGCTATCCACCATTTATTCCCTGTTTGCTATAACTGCAGTAAAGCACTGCGTATCTTGACAGCGCTATATAAATAAATGATGATGATGATATATACAAAAAAATAAACAAATCTGTCACATACACACATTCAGACAAAGGCAGGGAGTAACCCCTCTCAAACACAACTAAGTTCCCTTGCAATTTGTTAGATATCTCTCTTCAAGCAGCCAATGCTGTGCCCCTGGCTTGTGCTTAGATGGTTTGGATGTAAAAAAAAAAAACCTATGAAATCTATGAAAAGGATC